>JASPKZ010004196.1:2907500-3575000 GCA_030220185.1 Diploptera punctata
CTGTCTCTTCAATATTAAAACAGAAAAAAAAACATGAGAAATGGCTTCCATCTTTAATATACGAGTATGTGTGAAATTTGTATTTCGTTCAGTTAGTGATGTCGCTAGAAAGTAATTGATGTGGCATCCAGACAAGCGTATTAGGCAAACCGGCGAAACAAATGTGCTTGGTGGGCGGGGGATTACATACCTTCCTGGCGCTACATCGCTTTCAGACACAACACAAACTAGATCTCACCTCTCATAAATCACGAAAAATGTTTTGTTTTGTAATTAAAAGCATCTCAATTTTACGTTGTATACAATCACATGTTCATTTACATGTAATTTCAGTGTAACTTTGTATAAAGAAAAAAGTAGTAATAGTAAAAAAATATTGGTGAATAGTTAATAGTTGTGTCTGCCGCGGTGGTCTAGTGGTTATGTGTTCTTTGCCTATTGCCTCGAGGGTCGCAGATTCAGTCCCGACCGTGGTCAAATGATTTTCAAGATAGAAAAAATCAAAAGGACATGTCCTCCGGAAGGGACTTTATCCTGAAGATTTTCAGGCTTGTAAAAGAACTGCAAGCCTAAATAAAAAGGCCTCTGTACAAAATGTAATAGACCTTCATCCATCCAAGTAATTAGGGTTTACTACCCACCCAACCACCAAAAAAAAAAAAAAAAAAAACTCCGAGCGGTTTTTTAAAAGCCCACTTAAAAAAACATCAAACTACCAAAAAAAAAACACTTCTGAACTTACTTTATTTTCAACACTGTTTGTAAAAAAATTATTAGTCAAGATACTAAACAGAGAAATAAGTAGTCGAACCAATAATGAAGACTATTTAACTCAT
The DNA here is from genome assembly GCA_030220185.1 of Diploptera punctata. Classification (NCBI taxonomy): domain Eukaryota; kingdom Metazoa; phylum Arthropoda; class Insecta; order Blattodea; family Blaberidae; genus Diploptera; species Diploptera punctata. The sequence goes on from JASPKZ010004196.1 coordinate 2,908,337, forward strand.
GCCCCAAATGGGAGTCAATGACCAATCACGTTCCAATGATTTCTGTTTTACAACCAATCACAGTCGGGTTTCAGGAAATATTTATCAGTGTTATATTTACCATATTAAAGAAAGCTCCTCCTTTTTAATATTCTGAACAGGTCTGACCATTATTTTGCAGCGATTGAGCCTATAAAAATACGGCTACCAGATTGTATATATAGTGCATAGATGTCAACACATAGCGCTTGCAGGAGTTAATATAAAAACATTTGTAGCAATTTATTATACCACCAAAAACAGAAACCACTGTTTGCACTTTCTTAAATGTATTTTTTCCCAGGTAACAATCCAGAAAAATATAATTGTCATATTTACATCATACGACATCAGATATGAATTAATATACAGTTTGATGTGTTTCGTTTTTTCTCCACTAGAGAGCATTCTTACAATATTGCGTTCCTTTGGCAAAAAATAGTATGATTTGGTTGCAGTGATAAACAAAAGAAGCAGATGAAGCGTACCTATCGTTTCTCATTTGTTTTAAAACATCGCCTTTTACATTAAATATATATATATATATATATATATATATATATATATATATATATATATATTTTAAAATAACTATAGTTAAATAATGATTTGTGAGTAAACAGCTTAATTTTATTCGTTAAATAGTCCTACCAAATGCCACACTTGATTTCCAAATTCTCTAGATAAATTCACTCCTCACTTCGTGAGTCGTGAATTGATCGATAATTTGGAAATCACTCGTGGCATTACTTATGATAAATTATTCTTTCAACCAGTATATTTAATTCACAATATACAACTGTTATTAAAAGTAGTAAGAAATACTTAAATTTATAAATCAGAATCACACTCTTCAACATCATATTCTTTTAATTCGACCTGTTATGCATTTTCGACCATATTAATCCAAAGGTTGAAAACACTCGTTCTATTGATGCTGAATGAGCTGGGCAACTGATCAGTCCACTCAAAAAGTTATAGAAAGCTGAAAACCGGATATTTATCCCCATATAGAAATAATAAGAGATTTTTTATTTAATATTTAAATATGATATTTATTTATAGTAAGAATGGAAATAAGATTGATTTAGAGAATTCAATTTTTTTATAGGTATATAAAAAATTCAGGGGGCACGCCGTAGCGTAGTGGTTAAGGCACTGAGCTACAAGCCGGAAGGTCGAGGGTTCAAGTCCCGGTGGGTCAGGATTTTTAAACTGACCCAAACCTTCTGGCGGCACTATGGCCCTGGGGTCGACTCAGCCTCTAACGGAAATGAGTACCAGACGCTTGTTCTGGGGGTAAAGGCGGCCGTCACGCAGGGCTGACAACCCGGCTGACATCAAGTGCCGATTGTCCAGAAATAGTGGGAGCCTTATCCTCCTACTGCCCCAAGGGCCTCCTGAGGCCTGTAGTGGGATTACTTTAGGGGGCACGCCGTAGCGTAGTGGTTAAGGCACTGAGCTACAAGCCGGAGGGTCGAGGGTTCAAGTCCCGTTGGGGTCAGGATTTTTAAACTGACCCAAACCCTCTGGCGGCACTATGGCCCTGGGGTCGACTCAGCCTCTAACGGAAATGAGTACCAGACGCCTGTTCTGGGGTAAAGTCGGCCGTCACGCAGGGCTGACAACCCGGCTGACATCAAGTGCCGATTGTCTAGAAAAAGTGGGAGCCTTAACCTCCTACTACCCCAAGGGTCTCCTGAGGCCTGTTGTGGGATCACTTTACTTTACTATATAAAAAATTCAAACTGGTCAATATAAACTGTTAATACAGTTAGATGTGTTCCAAACTGATTTAATATATGCAAAAATACTTTAAATATTTGAATTGATATTTCCAAGCTAAGTCCATTTGTACTGTAAACAAACATTTATAAGGTATTACTTCGCCGATACCCTCTATTCTGGGAACCGTGATGTTACTTTTACCCGCCATATGGCTGAATTGTGTATGGAACTGTCATTGTTCTGCATTGTTTCTTAGGTAACATTGTATTTTCCGGGAAATATTATTGAATACAAGGTAAGATGGAACCAATTTTAGGATCTTATTTATTTGCGACAAAAAGTATAGGCCTATATGAGCCTATCTATTCAGCCGTATACGCTCTTTTCATGATGTCGAGGGATATCCTTCATTTACAATTTCATTACAAGCAAAATTTATGATCTGTGCTGACTCATTTGTAAAACTGTTTGAAAACATTCAAAATAAAAATTATTTCTCTCCACTTTTCCTTTGTAATATCTTACAATTATACAGAAGCGGTCATTTTAAAACAACAGAAATTCCAACATTCTATGTTTGCATCATCATCATCATATAATTTCCTTTCGCTCCTAGTTAGAGCATAGGGCCTTCATGAAAGTTCTCCATTTAGCTCTATCAACTGCCAACCAATTCACCTCCAACCAAGTCTTCCCCATTTCAAATATTTCTACATCAATTCTCATCTTCCAAGATATTTCTGGTCTTCCTCTCCTCCTTGAACCTTGAGGATTCCAGTCTAGTGCGCATATTTCAGTTTGAGGTTTACGCAGAGTACGTCTAATCCAAAGTAATTTTCTTTCCTTTATTTATTTTTTGATATGCGCTAGCAAAATGTATGATCTGTGCTGACTCATTTGTAAAACTGTTTGAAAACATTCAAAATAAAATTATTTATCTCCACTTTTCCTTTGTAATATCTTACAATTATACAGAAGCGGTCATTTTAAAACAACAGAAATTCCAACATTCTATGTTTGCATCATCATCATCATCATCATCATATAATTTCCTTTCGCTCCTAGCTAGAGCATAGGGCCTTCATGAAAGTTCTCCATTTAGCTCTATCATCTGCCAACCTATTCACCTCCAACCAAGTCTTCCCCATTTCAAATATTTCTACATCAATTCTCATCTTCCAAGATATTTTTGGTCTTCCTCTCCTCCTTGAACCTTGAGGATTCCAGTCTAGTGCGCATATTTCAGTTTGAGGTTTACGCAGAGTACGTCCAATCCAAAGTCATTTTCTTTCCTTTATTTATTTTTTGATATGCGCTAGCTCAGTATTGCGTCATATGTGTAAGAATAAAATAATGCTTATCGACGGTAGGCAATGAAAACCTCGTAACTCCATCAGTCATTGAAAACCACATAACTCCAGTAGCCAGCACAGAAATATGTGATGCATAACCTGTTGAGAACACGAACTACAAATTTATTAATAACACTGAGCAACAAAAAAGAAACTCTTTTTTGTCTCAGAACGAAAAATATGTGATTCTGATAGTATTTTTTCTTCTGAATTCAAATATAATATCGGTTTTCTCCATCACGCAAGGTTTCCGAGAGACAGGAATTTATAATTTCAAACACTTTAATATTTTCTATATTCGTAACTGCACAATATTCGAACATTCGGACTCATCTAGAAAGTAAGAAATTACTATTTTCTGCTATATTTCGCCTGTGGAGCATCCCTCTTGATCGTCCAACAATAATCGGCCAGCATTTTAGGATTCCATTTGTCTTGATATCTCTTTTCCATAGCTGAAATCTCCTGAGTTAGCTCATTTGGTTTTATTTTACAATGGACAAATGGACGAAAAAACGTTTATTAAATTTTTTTTTAAATTCATTAATTGAAACTGAAATAAAAAACACTGTCGGTGATGGAAAAATTCCAAATACATATTTGAAAACACGATAAAAAAACTGCATTAAGTATAACTATTGGTACTCATGAGACAAAAATCATGTTGACCAGTATAACTTTACCAGCATAACTTGACTTATATTCTGTAGTAAAATATGTGGGAACTATTCCTGTATCAATTTTCGTAATTATTTAAAACAGTTATTTGTTTCTCCAGTAAATTTTACCAAAATGGAGTTACGAGGTTTTCATTGCCACCATCGTTTTGCAATATAGGTCTATTAAAATTATTATGTATTGTAAGACAATCCTATAGGCCTATAACTTGTACAGACATGTGCTAGATAATGCATATGTTTATTATTTTTATTGTCTCTATTTCGGATGTTAGAGATGGAACTACAGTTTCTTACACGCTGAAAGGTAAAATGTTTATTTTACCAATAAAATTCAGTCATACATCTGCTTTAGATTGGCATGCTACGAGTTATTGGTAAATCCAGAAAATTGGATAAACTTGGGTAAATTTCTGGACAAAACGCGGAAAATAAGAACAACACTCATTCATGAATAAATATATGTTATCAAAATGCAATAACATTAATTCTTAATAATTATATATAAATTAATTAATGTATAATGTTATTGTGTTATTATTTAATTGTAATATTACTGTGTTTTCTTTATTTAATTTTAATGTTACTGTTTTTTTAGTGTATAATGCTATTGTGTTATTATTTAATTGTAATATTATTTCGTTTTCTTTATGTAATTGTAATGTTATTGCTTTTTTTATTTTTCTTCACACTAGTAGCAATTATTACTTTATTGTAACGGACTGTCAACAGCACGTACGGCTTACTGCCCGTGCGACCCATATTTGTAAATAATATTGTAAATATCTTACTTTTTGTCTAATAAAGTCCTTACTTACTTACTCACTGGCACTATCGAACCCGTAGGTTCATGGCCGCGTGGACATAAGCTCTCCATACATTACTATCCTGAGATAATGCTTTCCAATCATTCCCTGTATAATCTACTTCCCTCAAATCATAGCTAATGTTATTCTCCCACCTCATTCTTGGTCTACCAACTGGGCGGTTTTTCCCTCTGGCTTTCCTACAAGTAGCTTCCATGCAAGTCTTTCATTCCCCATATGTGCAACATGTCCTGCCCATCGCAGTCTACGAGACTTAACTGTTCTTATTATATCTGGCTTCCTATAAAGACCATGTAGTTCGTTGTTATGTAGTCTTCTCCATTCACCTGTCTGTTCGTCTCTCTTTGGTCCAAAATTTTCCTAAGTACTTTATTCTCAAATACTTGTAATCTCCTTTCCTCCCTTAAAGTAAGAGTCCATGTTTCGCACCCACATAACATAACTGGTAGAATAATAGTTTTATAAAGTCCTACTACTACTATTTCCATTGCAACTGGAAGATAGCTCGAAAGCGATATAGACTATTGGGAACGACATGTCAAACTGCATTAAAGATTAATAGAAAAACATAGAGAAATCCCCAGTATCACATGGGAAAAGAAACGCTATAGATCACGTGACTTGGGTTGCCAGTCACACAGCGTTTCGTGGGAATCGTGCTTGTAGAGAATACAACTTTGATAAGGAATGAAGAACTTGAAACTCGCGAACTGTTTGACAAGGTTTGGAGAGTTTCTTCGTGAGTCTAACTGGTAACGAGTTGGCGGTGAAATGATTTAATGATACAAGTTTAATGTGTGGGAGGTTACTGAGGTGACAAGCAATTCAGCAGGCAGCCGTATAATCATGTAAACTTGAGTATTTACATCAAATTGCAATCTCGCAACGTGGAAACCGTACAATTCCATATATAGACGCAACCACGTTCCGCTGTTCAAACAAGTATTTCCGGTTTTTCATCATTATTATTGTCAACCGCTGTGGTCTCGAAGTAGCGTGCTGCCTTGTCACGCAGCGGGCTCGGGTTCGATCCCCGGTCGGGACGTTTTTCTGGGTGAGGTTTTCATCGGGGTTTTTACTCACCTGTAAGACAAATGTCAGGAAAACTTTAAGGCCCGAACGGTCCCCGAAATCATATGGCCATTATCATTCTTATAATTATCACCATCATTATCGTCATCTTTCACCGGTGTGGAAAGCAACGGGAAGCTAACACACCTACAATTCCCTAGTAAAGCTGCAAAGCATAGCATGGAAATGCTATGATTGCAATGAAAGACCTGCCGTCGGGCAGAATTACTATGGATGGATCATTATTATTATTATTATTGTCAACCGCTGTGGTCTCGAAGTAGCGTGCTGCCTTGTCATGCAGAGGGTCCGAGTTCGATTCCCGGTCGGGACAGGCTCCTGGGTGTGTTTTTTTTCGGGGTTTTTCCTCATCTGTAAGACAAATGTCAGGAAGCTTAGGGTCCAACGGTACCTGAAAATCATCCGGCCATCAGCATCATCATCATCCTTATCATCATCATTATCATCATCCTCCTTCGCCGGTTTGGAAAAACAACGGGAAGCTACCACACATATAATTCCCTAGTTAAGTTGCAAAGCAAAGCATGAACATGCTATGACTGCAGTGAAATACCTGCCCTCGGGCAGAATTACTATAGATGGATTATTATTATTATTATTATTATTATTATTATTATTATTATTATTATTTATTTGTCTAGCAGATTTTACAACATATTACTGCGCCAAATTATAATATTGTCATTCTCATCCGCATTCCCTCTGTTATTCCAATCTACATCGTCCAATTTTTCCCTCCTCATGCTACTCAAAACACCATAATAATATAAATAAATGAGAGTAAAACAGCATTAGTAATTGTAAAATAAATAAAAATATCGAAATGTAACAACATATAAAAAAACATTTATACACTATTTAAATACACCGGATACAGAATATATATATATATATATATATATATATATATACACACAAATAGCTGCATATAAATTAAACGAAATAGCAAATAAATTCAATATGACAATCTCTGAAAGTAAATCGAAAGTAATGACATTCAACGGGAAAGACCATATGAGGTGTAAAATCAGTATTAATAACAGTATAATACAACAGGTGAACAATTTTAATTATTTAGGATGCAACGTATCATACTGCCAGAACGAAGATATTAATATTAAATTAAATAGATTTTACAGAATGTGTGGCACTATAAGACAGACACTGAAAAATAAAACTTTGAGGAGCACACAACTAAAATTTTACAAAATTATGGCAGTGCCTGCTTTAACATATGCAAGTGAAAATTGGACTCTTAACCGTTCAGACAGAAGGAAAATAGAAACTGCAGAAATGAAGTTCCTACGTTCAGTAGCGGGTGTGACAATTTTGGACAAGAAAAGAAGTGAGGATATTAGGAAGGACTTAAATATTTTCAATTTAACAAATAGAATTGGCAACATGAGAAACAACTGGTATGAACATGTCAAGAGAATGCCTACAGATAGAATCCCTCAGCTGTTACTAAAGTACAAACCAATAGGACATAGAAATGTTGGACGCCCATTTACTAGATGGGAGGATTCATTAAATCCCACTTGATGTGAAAACAGGTCAAAAGACCTAATTTCATGAAGCAGAAGAAGAAGAAAATAATATATTTGTAATCCTTTAACAATATTTTTAACAATAATTCAGTTATTCTATAAAATAATTATATCAATCTAATATTGTGATTACACAATGTTAACAGTGCTCATTTTAACAATAATAATCATTAAGTATTAATTCTATATTCATAAACACAATGAGTCAAAATAATACTTTACCATCAGGGATAAAGAAGAAAAGCAGACACTGCACTGTACTTACCTGCAAAAAATAAAATAAAATAGCAATTAGATTTACAGATTACTACAATTTCTTACAAATTTAGGGACAAAATTACACAAATGGCAGAAGACTGTACAATAAGTATTTCAAACAAGAAACCTTTGTAGGAAATACTCATTTCAGGCGATACAGATCTTGAATTTACAAGATGGGGGTCATCAATGAGCAATGGCTACTGTAGGAATTTGGATACTATAGCATAACGCTGAATATTCTTTGAAATAATGAAATTCTGAATTCTAAATTATTTGCCCTCATTGTTTGAACTTACAGTAGATGATAGACATATATAATTACTGTTGGTACCTCAGTAATAATAATAATAATAATGATAATTATAATTATAATAACAATATTAATAATAATAATAATAATAATAATAGTTTTATTTAAGCCCTCCATGGTATCTTTACCTTGTCGTGGTGGAGTGGCTTGCGTGCTTAAAATGATCCTGAGAGCAATGCCGGCGGTAGCATTGCTGCCGATAGGGTTACACATGCCGGACTGGTCGAAGGTGATAAGCCAGACGAAAAAAGTACCTTGGGCGAAAGAGTGACGATCTTTCACCGTAAAAATACAACCGTCAAGAAATGCGGACATGGGTTCATCTGGGGTAAAATTTTCCGGAGGTCAAATAGTCCTCCATTCGGTTCTCCGGGCGGGGATTACTTCAGGGAACCCATGCCAAAGGCTCAAACACAGGGACATGTTCCTAGGAACATGGAATGTTAGGACTTTATACAATAGCGGGGCACTAGAAATATTAACGCGGGAATTGGATAAATCGCCCTTGGATATAGTCGCTTTACAGGAAGTTAGGTGGCCAGGAGAAGGTAGTCAGGAATCAGGAAGCTTTGTATTATACTACGGGGGTGCAGAAAGACCTGCATTTGGAACGGGTTTTTTAGTCAGAAGGAGGATCCTATCCGCTATCCGAGATATTAAGTTTGTTAGTGATAGGATATCATACATAATTCTAAAGGGTAAACGACATGATTTTATAATTGTAAATGTACATGCCCCCACAGAAGATAAAGATGACAAGATCAAGGATGAGTTTTATGAAGAATTAGAATGCTTATTTGATAGCCTTTCACGATATCACATGAAAATTGTCTTAGGAGATTTTAATGCAAAAGTGGGGCTGGAAGATATATTCAAACCAACAATAGGCAAATTCAGTCTTCATGAAGATAGTAACGACAACGGGGTTAGATTAGTCACATTTGCCACATCAAAGAATCTCATTGTTAAGAGCACAACATTTCAGCATAAGGATATTCATAAATACACCTGGACGTCCCCAGATGGAGAAACTCGGAACCAGATAGATCATGTATTAGTGGATAAACGCTGGCACAGTAGCATCATTGATGTTAGATCAGTTAGAGGGACAGACTGCAATTCGGATCATCATCTGGTCAGAGTGAAAATCAGACAACGGCTATCGCTTATGAGAGGAACAAACGCTAAAGATGATTCTGTAAAATATGAATTAAAAAACTTGAAAAATGATGAAATGCGGCAAGAATACCAAATCAAAATTGCTAATAGATTTGAAGTACTGGAATCTTCAGATGACAATGTGGCAAACGAAGAAGAAACTGACATAAATAAAGAATGGGAGGCTATAAGAGATACTATTAAATTGTCAGCATCAGAAAGCATTGGTTGTTTAAAAAAGAGGCAAAACAAGAAATGTTTTGATGAGGAATGTGCCGACATTGTAAAGAAAAGAAAGCTAGCAAAAATGAAGTGGTTACACGAGCCAAGTGAGGTAAATTTAGAGCAATTGGGTAGTGTTAGACGGGAAACCACCAAGTTACTAAAGAGTAAAAAGTGGGAATATTTGAGAGAGAAGATTAATGATCTTGAAATGAATGCAAAAAATAGGAACATTAGAGAATTATATCAGGGAATTAGCATAGAGAAGAAAGTGTTTCAGGCTAGAACAAACATAATTCGGAATGAAAATGGGGATATGATTGCAGATTCTAGGAGTATATTAAATAGATGGAAAAGTTACTTTAATCAGCTATTAAATGTACATACAGAACAGGACATTGAGGAGGATAAGTTACAGACAGCAGAAATGCTAGTCGCAGAGCCAAGTGCATTAGAGGTTGAAATGGCGATTGAAAAATTGAAGATGTATAAAGCATCAGGTTCAGATGAGATCCCAGCAGAACTGATAAAATCAGGGGGAGAAAAATTGATGGTCAAGATACGCTGGTTGCTTAGTATGATTTGGGAAAGAGAAGCTCTTCCAGATGAATGGAAGGAATCAATTATCGTACCAATTTATAAGAAAGGAGATAAAACTGATTGCAACAACTACAGGGGCATCTCATTACTTTCAACTTCGTACAAAATTCTAACAAATATATTAGTATGCAGACTTACTCCCTATATTGATTACATTCTAGGAGATCATCAATGTGCATTTAGAAGAAACAGGTCTACAACAGATCAGATTTTTAGTATAAGACAGATTTTAGAAAAGAAATGGGAATATAATGGTACTGTACATCAACTATATGTAGACTTCAAAAAAGCATGTGATTCAATTAAGAGGGAGAAGTTATATAGTATCCTGCTGGAGTTCGGAATTCCTAAAAAGTTAGTTAGACTTATATGAATGTGTCTAAATGGCTCAAAGAGTAGGGTGGGTGTAGGCAAACAGTTTTCAGACACTTTTGAAATCCAGAATGGGTTGAAGCAAGGAGATGCTCTATCTCCTCTACTATTTAATTTTGTACTAGAGCATGCCATTAAATCTTTAGAGAATGAGGAAGGCTTACAACTGAATGGTATTAATAAGATGTTAGTTTATGCTGATGATGTAGTACTACTGGTCGATAGCGAGGAGATACTAAAGGCCAACACGCACACACTATTGAGTAACACTAAGAAATTAGGACTGGAAGTAAATATCAGTAAAACTAAATATATGGTCACACGTAGAAATTCAGTATATAATGGAAATGGACAGCTAATGAAAAATGAGGGAGATTTTGAGGAAGTGGCTGAATCCAAGTACCTGGGAACAATGATCACAAATAGGAATGAGATGCACAAAGAAATTAAACATAGGCTCAATTCTGGAAATGCATGCTATTATACATTGCAGAGACTTTTGATGTCCCAACTCCTTTCAAAAAACGTTAAGCTGAAAATATATAAAACTTATTCTACCATTTATATTGTATGGGTGCGAAACATGGACTCTTACTTTAAGGGAGGAAAGGAGATTACGAGTATTTGAGAATAAAGTTCTTAGGAAAATTTTTGGACCAAAGAGAGATGAACAGACAGGTGAATGGAGAAGACTAGATAACAATGAACTACATGGTCTTTATAGGAAGCCAGATATATTAAGAACAGTTAAATCTCGTAGACTGCGATGGGCAGGACATATTGCGCGTATGGGGAATGAAAGACGTGCATGGAAGCTTCTTGTAGGAAAGCCAGAGGGAAAACGTCCAGTTGGTAGACCAAGAATGAGGTGGGAGAACAACATTAACGATGATTTGAGGGAAGTAGATCATACAGGGAATGATTGGAAAGCATTAGATCAGGATAGGGATGTATAGAGAGATTGTGTCCGCGTGGCCATGAACCTACGGGTTCGATAGTGCCAGTAAGTAAGTAAGTAAGTTTTATTTAAGCTGGCAGAGTAAAACCCATAAGGCCTTCTCTTTCACTCAACCAGCGAATAATATAACCATTAAAAGATATTGAATACTTATTACACTTTTAACACATTCATTTCATGGAAAAGTTTGCATGTATCACACAATCTATCAAAATTTGGTGGCAGAACTTCTTTTTATAAAAGTGATCCCACGACAGGCCTCCAGAGGCCCTTGGGGTAGTGGGAGGTTAACGCTCCCACTTTTTCTGGACAATCGGCACTTGATGTCAGTCGGGTTGTCAGTCCTGCGTGACGGCCGCCTTTACTCCCAGAACAAGCGTCTGGTACTCATTTCCGTTAGAGGCTGAGTCGACCCCAGGGCCATGGTGCCGCCAGAGGTTTTGGGTTAGTTTAAAAATCCTGATCCCACCGGGACTCGAACCCTCGACCTTCCGAATTGTAGCGCAGTGCCTTAACTACTACGCTACGGCGTGCCCCCTAAACTTATTTTTGTTCAAGATATTATCAAACTATCCTTGGTTTGAAGATTCAATAGTCTAAGTTGACGATCTTGTGGTACCTGAAATATGGTTCCTACAAATTGGATCCCTATCTGCAAATATTCGGTTTACAGTTTATTGTGTACTACAGTGTTTGGTCCCGAGGTACTCCACATTGATGGATTGGTGGAATGCATCAAGAGAATTTAAAAACCGTTAATAGACAAGTACACGATGCACGAGTTCTGAAGCTAGTATGTATGAGGTAAGAGAAAGTATATAATTTGTTGACTGACAGAAGTACGCATGCGTCGTGACACATGTTAAGGTTTTGTTCAGATATTAAGTTAAATAACAGTTGAACATCTTCACGTACATCGTGCAAATGGTCAGGGGCGTACAAAACTTCAAAAGATATTTCCACTCAATATTTAATGCAGTGTCTTGATTTTGAAGAGGCAGTAAATTTAACTGTTAACTACGTGATAAATGTCTGGCACATCAACACTAAATTTCTCTGTAGGATACAACCAGAGCTATCAGCCTCATCCAATATGTATACACACGCCATCAAATATACTTAACTTTATATAATTAAATTTGTATAATAATTAACTTCATATAATTTTAGTATCGGCCGCGGTGGACTAGTTGTTATGCTCCTTGCCTCTGGTCCCGAGGGTCGCGGGTTCAAACCTGGCCGGGGTAGATGGATTTTTTAGGACGGAAAAATCCTAGGAGCAAGTCTTTCGGGAGGGACTTTAAGCCGTGGGTCCCGAGTCTGAAGATTTTCAGGCTCGTAAGAGATCCTTAAGCCTGAATGAAAGGCCTCTAAGCAAAATTTACCGAATTTTCCCGTCCTAGTACTACCTTTGTTTCCTAGATGTCAGTATGAGGCGGAACGCTGACCACTGACCACTCAAAGGACATCTATACGAAAACAAGTGTAACTAAATTAGTATGGTTCATATTCTTCCCTGTTGGGGGAGAGCGCCTAAATCTCTGTTAAGGGAAACACGGGCTTACAAGAAGAAGAAGATAATTTTAGTTTAATCATCATCATTATTACAGTCCATTCACGAATTTAGATAATTTGTTGACCTTTTTCGACCTCAATAGAGACACACCGTCCAAAAGTCATTTGAATGGACGTCCTGGTCTTCTTCTTCCTGGTTGGGTATCCTGCGATCCTCCATTCGATCAACATGTTGCAACCATCTTGACTTATAATCAGAAATTTTGTTTTCTAAAGGTTCCATATGTAATTCACCTAGATGTCTTCATTTCAGCAGATCTAAGTCTCTGTATATCCTTCTGCTTCAATGCCCATACTTCGCCACTATACAAAAGAGTTGGAAGAGTCAGTGTTTTATATAATTTTAGTCTTGAATGTTTTTGGACTAACTGTGGCTTGAAGATATAATTTATTAACCCTAAAATCCTTCAAAATGTCGATATTTTTATATTTACATCCTTTTCTTCTTCATACGAGATATTGCATCCTAGATATGTAAAATTATTCACCTGCTCCAAAATGTTATTACCAAGTACAATTTTACTTCTGACAGGATCTAGTCAGTTTAATAATAAGTTAAAAATAGCAATATTTATAACTGAACTTATAAAAAAAATAATTCCAAAATATTAAGGACATAAACTGTGTTACTTTAGTAGAGTAATTCATATAGTGAAGTATTCCAACCTCACTTTAACTAACTTTATTGTCAGTATTTAGAGTTTTGAAAAATTACCGTATGGTTTGACCAAATGCAACACAAAATTTGTAAAAACGAGGTAATAACATAAAAATGCCAATGTAACTTCTTACGAATGGTGCAGCTGATAAGAAGCAAACATATACCAAGCCAGTTTTATTTTATTTTTTATTGAATCTCCAATAATATGAACCCTATTTCACCATCCGATACGTTAGGGGTTTAGTTACAATACAATTAATTATTTACAATAATTTAGTGTATGGTTAATTTCTAGCGTTTATCCAGCTAGTTGGTTCAACCGCTAGCGTTTGAGGGCCCGGGAGACCCCGGTTTCAAATCTCGGTTCTGACCAATTTTACTAAGATTTTTTCCTGGTCAAAACAAATTTTGGGTAGTAATTTCATCATCAGGACCCACTTATCATATTCACCATTTCACAGTATCATTAAATAAATAAATAACTAGACGCTATAAGACCTTAGATGTTCCAGGCGTTTATGAACAAGGAAATCATAAATAAAATGTCATTGCTGACTAATAAGATACCCATACTGCCTGTACTCCAATCACTGATTCTCCGGCCCTGACGTTTTCACGACAGTGTTGCCGATATGAATATTCAGTGGGAGGCGCCGCTTTATGTATGCGGTTAGCAGACATACAACTGACAACGTCTCAGGCAATTTCAAATCTTACTATCGCGCTATAACGGCATCAAGAGCAGTGATTGGTTATGGCAGACGTTCACTCACACATGAACCATTTCCTTATTGGCAGTAGAGGGCGAGTTCTCCCTTTACCCCTCGTATAACCTAACCTTCAGAGACGGAGATCCAGCGGCTGGGGCATGTATTGTTATTATAGGATAGTATTTCTCTGTAATTTGCTATTACTTCAAGTCACATTAGCAGTTCGATTATTTATTTGATGTATTTTATTATTTGTACACGTTTTAGGATCTAAGGCCACATGGAATGTATGATTTTCAATTGTATCATGTAGGCTATGTGTTTCTATTATTGTGTTTGCCATATTACCTGAAGAACTACATTAATTTTGTATATTATTATTTTTATGACGCTTTAACATTTAAAGCCATATCGCGTATACTTATTCTTTAATGATGGAACAGTATACAATGGCGAGTCTGGTTAAATATGTCCTGACAATTAATTCCCAATCCAGTATTTGCTTTGATGACTGAGTAAAACCAAGAAAAAAACACAATCAGGTTAGTTGGCACCGGGATTTGAACCCGGGACTTCCTGATTAATAATATCAAACGATACTGCTTTAACAAATTCGATCGGTCGATTTTCATTAAGAACATTACATAAATTAATAGAACTTAGAAGACAAAAGAAAACCATTGCAGCAAGGGATGGTATCAGGGGAGTATCAAGAGTTATACAGGATGCAGCGTAAGTCATTTAACCGAAAATGCAAATATATTATTTTCTGTAGGGTACAACATTTATACAAAAAACAACTACCGAAATGGTTACCTAGTTAGCAAATTACCTCAAGCAGTAGTGTTAAGTTATATTCTGAAGGTCCCATGTTCAAACCCCAGTTTCAACCAATCTGATTTTTCTCCCTTGCAACTATGTGCAGTGATTAACTGACAGGAGAAAAAGTTCGAAATAAAAATTTGTGGAAGAAGAAAATTGCCTTGGGTTGGGGGAAAAGTACTGTATAAATATAGATAGATCATCGGTTGATTAATGTCTTTGACATCGTCCGATTCCCAATAGCCAATTTTGTCGGTCTATCCAATCTCTGGTTGTAGACGTTTCTCCTTCATGTATAAATAAATTCCCTGACTCCAGGAGGTTTTAGGTGTTCCTCTGCCTCGTCTTCCCTCAGGTTTCCATTCCAAAACAGATTTTGGCAGCCGATCCTTTTCCATTCGCTGGACATGTCCATACCATCTTAATTGCTGAGTTTTAATATAATCTAAAATAGTGTCTTCAATCTTCATTTTCTCCCTTATAACTGAGTTCCTAATTTTTTCTTCTTCTTGAAATTCTTGCTGCCCTTCGTATAAAATCCATTTCCGTCGCCAAAAGATACTTATTTGTTTTTGTTGTTAATGACCAAAGTTCTGCTCCATAAGTAATGATGCTTTTAACAATTGTATGATATATATTCATTTTATTTTTATTACTTATATTTTTATCCCACAATATTCCATTGAGGCAAGCAATAGCAAATTTTCCTGTATCATTTCTGTTTCTTATTTTCTCTTCATAACTTCCATTTTTATTTAATTTCTAAATATGTGATCTCGCTACAAGATTTTATTGTTTGTCCAGTCTCCAAAATTAAATTTTGTTCTGGTTCACCAATTGATAAATATTTTGTTTTCTTCATGTTCAAAATTAATCCCCATTTTTCATATTCTTCTATTAATTTTCTAGTCATATATTCTAAATCTTCATAATCTTGTGCAATTAACAATTGATCCTCTGCAAAATGTAAGTTGTATAAAGTTTTGTTGTTTGAAATAGGAATTCCCATGCTTGAATATTTTCTCCTCCAATTCTTTAATATTTCATGTATATATATTTTAAACAGAGTCGGTGATAAATATCAACCTTGACGGAGACATTTATCTATCGTAAAACCATGTGACAATTTACTGCCAATTTTAATTTTAGATATGCAATTGTCATATAATTTTGTATAGCTTTAATTATTATAGTCTTAAGTATAAATATCCTTAAATAAAAAATATACCACATATCTTACAGAATAGAAGAGTTAATTCTTCGATATAGTCGATATAGCCTACTGGGTTCCTAATATCAAAGAACTTAGTCAACTTCCTCGAACGATATATGAGTTTGTTGTTGAGTTCGTTTCCACACTGCGTATAGTAGATAACCTCAAGTCATTCAATGTTTGATGGGATAGAGAATTTTCCGATACAATTCGAAATGTCAATAAGAAGTGTTGAATTCTAGACACGTCCAACTCATACCATGTTCCCGAAATGTACACATCGTCTTGCCACCCTCCAGAATTAACTCTAGAATCATGTATAACCCAAGTAATTTATATAAATAAAACAAAAACTGGCGAAAGAGTTGGCTCGGCGATAGCGTTTGAGACTTATTTGTAAGGTTCGGGTTCAAATCATAGTGCCGACCAATCCGACATTACTTATTTTTCCTCATTCTCCTCAGTAGTTAAGGCAATTGTTAGATTGGAATCTCATTACAATGATACATTTCATTATAGACACTATTTCATAAGAAATTAAAAAGACTATTTAACTCATGCCCCAAATGGGAGTCAATGACCAATCACATTTCAATGATTTTTATTTACAACCAATCACAGTCGTGTTTCACCTAAAATTTACCAACTACAGTTTATCATAATAAAGAAAGCACCTCCTTTTTAACATTCTGAATAGATGATAGCATTATTTTGCAGTGACTGGATCTCTAAGAAATACGGCTACCAGATTCTATATATAGTGCATGAATGTCAACACGTAGCGCATACGAGAGATAATATAAAAACATTTGTAACAATTGATTATACCACCAAAAAAAAAATAAACCACTGTTTGCACTTTCTTAAATGTATTTTTCCCAGAAAAATATAATTGTCATATTTACATCATAGGACATCAGAAATTAATTAATATACAATTTTATGTGTTTCATTTTTTCTCCACTAGAGTGCATTCTTACAATATTGCGTTCCTTTGGCAATAAATAATATGATCTGGTTGCAGTGACGAACAAAATAAGCAAATGAAGAGTACCGATCGTTTCTAATTTGTTTTCAAACATCACCGTTTATATTAAATATATAAATGTTTTAAAATAACTATATCTAAATAATGATTTGTGAGTAAACAGCTTAATTTTATTCGTTAAATAGTCCTAACAAATGCCACTCTTGATTTCCAAATTCTCTAGATAAATTCACTCCTCACTTCGTGAGTCGTGAATTTATCGATAATTTGGAAATCACTCGTGGCATTAATTATGATAATCCTCAACACAATACATATGACAAACACAACAATTTAATTTCATGGCCTTATTGAATACAAACACAGACTCTGGATACGATATGACTAGGAGCGGATTTTTATGTACTAAAAGTTAAGATTGCAACATAGTATAGTAAGAAGTTAGGCTTATGACTGTGTTTTGTTCTGGTTCCACACACAAACAGTTGAATAGTATAATGAGAAGTTAGACTTTTGACTGTCTTTAACTTGTTTCACACACGAACATTTGAATAATATAAACTATCTGCATTGCAATCTTATATTTTAATACATAAAAATCCGTTCCCTAGATATGACCCAAGATATATATTTTGCTTACATGTATATTCATTCAGGCTTAAGGATATTTACGAGCCTGAAAATCTTCAGACTCGGGATCCACGCCTTAAAAAAACTTGCCCCTGGGATTTTTCCATCATAAATAATATATCGACTCCTGCCGGGTTTGAACTCGCGACCATCAGGATCAGAGACAACGAACGTAACCACTAGTCCACTGTGTCCAACTGCTGATCAGCTAATAAGTTTAAAAAATTCCATGAGATATGTATTAAGATCCGATTATCATGTATAACTGAATTTCATCTTGTATGGACTTCACAATGCATTAAGAACAAAGGGTACATAGTTACTATAGAGCTTATAGGAATCTGTTTAGTGATCAACATGTACAGTGTCCACTAGGGGAAAGAGGGTGGCAGATTGGATTCGGGATTAAATGGATTATGAATATAATCGCTAATGATAAAATACTGCTTATGAAGTGCATATTTTCTCATGAGATTTCTAATGGATTTAAGTAAATTTCCATGGAATCTTTATTAGGGTTATAACTTTTTCGACTTTTGTGAAATAAAATATTTCCTGTTCAATGGATGGATGAACGTTTACTTAGAACCATTGAAAATGCCTTCATTTCACTGAGCTTCAAGACAAGGTCACCCCAAATATATTTAGGCCTATATATATATATATATATATATATCAATATGTAATATTGATTTGGGGGTGACCTTTTCTTGAAGCTCAGTGAAATTAAGGCCTTTTTCAATGGTTTTTAGTCAAAGTTCACTCATTCATTGCACAGGAAATATTTTATTTCAACAAACAGTTAAAAAAGTTATAAACCTATAGGGTTATAATTTTTTGGACTTTAGTGAAATAAAATATATCCTATGCAATGAACGGGTGTAAAATATTTCCTGTGCAATGAATGGGTAAACGTTTACTTAAAACCAATGAGAAAGGTTTTGATTTCACTGATGTTCAAGAAAAGGTCACCCCCTAACATATTTATATATCAATATTTAATATTAAGTTGGGGATGACCTTTTCTTGAAGCTCAGTGAAATGAAGGCCTTTTTCAATGTTTCTAAGCAAACGTTCGCCCATTCATTGCACAGGAAATATTTTATTTCACAAAAGTCCACAAAGTTATAACCCTAACCTTTATATACAAAAATGAATGTCTGCGAGTCTGTCTGTCCTTTGTGGACTCAAAATCTGCTTGACCGATTTGAATCTGTTTTTTACCACAATTCAAAGATTTTTTCTGGGACAATTGACATATGTAACATATTACCATACGTACTAAAGGACCGGAGATGAATAAAAAAAGTGCAGTTCGGTGTATTAAAGAAAATACGCTTTTTGAACGCTTAAATGGCTTACGCTGCCTAAACAGTACCAAATACAAGAAGGGAGGGACCGGTATTACCTAAAAGAGGTAATGATGGATGTCCTGTAATTATATTAGCTGCTAAACAGAGTGAATATCTAAAAAAATCTACAAAAAAGTCCACGATACCGTATGTTTGTCTTTTACGGATAACTCACAGTAACATTTTTTTCCTTCATCTCATTGATGCCAAGAAGATCGGGATAAGTAGATTCCCGGGTAATCAGCACGAGGTATCTAAAAATTATTACGAAATAAATATACATGTTTTTCCACTTATTCAACTTAACATAAAAATATTCAATTTATTTAGGCGTAGCAGCGCACACCGGGTATTAGCTAATATTTAATAAACCCTTGTGTACTATTTAACACTGGGATTACTCTTAGAAGTGATCCATCCATAGTAATTCTGCCCGAAGGTGGTCCTTCACTGCAATCATAGCATTTTCATGCTATGCTTGCAGCTTTGCTAGGGAATTGTAGGTGTGGCAGCTTCCCGTTGCTTTCCACACCGGTGAAGGATGATTATGATGATGATAAGGATGACGG
Organism: Diploptera punctata; assembly: GCA_030220185.1. Lineage (NCBI taxonomy): Eukaryota > Metazoa > Arthropoda > Insecta > Blattodea > Blaberidae > Diploptera > Diploptera punctata. The sequence continues at coordinate 2,927,979 of JASPKZ010004196.1, forward strand.
TGATGATGGCCATATGATTTCGGGGACCGTTTGGGCCTTAAAGTTTTCCTGATATTTGTCTTACAGGTGAGGAAAAACCCCGATAAAAACCTCACCCAGAAAAATTGCCCCGACCGGGGATCGAACCCGGGCTCGCTGCGTGACAAGGCAGCACGCTACCTCGAGACCATAGCGGTGGACTAGAAGTGATTATTGAACGTATTTATAAGTTTATAAAATCATGCGATAGTCTCTGGTGTAAAAGTTAGCGTGTCTACCTTGCGTCTCCAGCGGTCAGAGTTCAGTTCCTAGCTTATAGTGTCTGCCACGGTAGCGTGTCTACCTTGCGTCTCCAGCGGTCAGAGTTCAGTTCCTAGCTTATAGTGTCTGCCACGGTAGCGTGTCTACCTTGCGTCTCCAGCGGTCAGAGTTCAGTTCCTAGCTTATAGTGTCTGCCACGGTAGCGTGTCTACCTTGCGTCTCCAGCGGTCAGAGTTCAGTTCCTAGCTTATAGTGTCTGCCACGGTAGCGTGTCTACCTTGCGTCTCCAGCGGTCAGAGTTCAGTTCCTAGCTTATAGTGTCTGCCACGGTAGCGTGTCTACCTTGCGTCTCCAGCGGTCAGAGTTCAGTTCCTAGCTTATAGTGTCTGCCACGGTAGCGTGTCTACCTTGCGTCTCCAGCGGTCAGAGTTCAGTTCCTAGCTTATAGTGTCTGCCACGGTAGCGTGTCTACCTTGCGTCTCCAGCGGTCAGAGTTCAGTTCCTAGCTTATAGTGTCTGCCACGGTAGCGTGTCTACCTTGCGTCTCCAGCGGTCAGAGTTCAGTTCCTAGCTTATAGTGTCTGCCACGGTAGCGTGTCTACCTTGCGTCTCCAGCGGTCAGAGTTCAGTTCCTAGCTTATAGTGTCTGCCACGGTAGCGTGTCTACCTTGCGTCTCCAGCGGTCAGAGTTCAGTTCCTAGCTTATAGTGTCTGCCACGGTAGCGTGTCTACCTTGCGTCTCCAGCGGTCAGAGTTCAGTTCCTAGCTTATAGTGTCTGCCACGGTAGCGTGTCTACCTTGCGTCTCCAGCGGTCAGAGTTCAGTTCCTAGCTTATAGTGTCTGCCACGGTAGCGTGTCTACCTTGCGTCTCCAGCGGTCAGAGTTCAGTTCCTAGCTTATAGTGTCTGCCACGGTAGCGTGTCTACCTTGCGTCTCCAGCGGTCAGAGTTCAGTTCCTAGCTTATAGTGTCTGCCACGGTAGCGTGTCTACCTTGCGTCTCCAGCGGTCAGAGTTCAGTTCCTAGCTTATAGTGTCTGCCACGGTATTCGCTCAACCTCGCTATTTCATATGATAATTAGCTAAACCATGTTAACGTGACGACACGTATTTTACACGCAGCATTTTAATATTAGAATAGGTCTACGCTATGAATAGATTCTGATAAAACTTACACTCCATAATAAAATATTTAATATTGGCTAAAGGATATTCCCGATCATCTAATTCCCTTACTATACAACATAAAATTAGTTATTAAATTAAAATGGATTTTTAAAAAATGTGCGTGTCCCAATGTCACCACTGCACTGAATTAGATTTGTCAATATTGGTTTCAATAAATTCATAGGTATGATTTTTTTCTATTTTTTTTTATTACAGAATATTTCTACATAAATAACTTATTTCATTATTTAATATGTTTAATGCCTTTGTTCCACAAATAGGAATTAGATGCACAGAGAAATTAAACATAGGCTCAAGTCTGGAAATTGCGTGTTATTATGCATTACAGGGACTCTTAGACATCTCAACTCCTTTCAAAAAACGTTAAACTGAAAATATATAAAAATATTATTCTACTAGTTATATTATATGGATGCGAAACATGGACTCTCACTTTAAGGGAGGAAAGGAGATTACGAGTACATGAGAATAAAGTTCTTATAATTTTTCTCTTCAAATATGATTTATCCATCATTGAGATGTACGAAATCAATAATGAAAACATGGAAAACGCCGTACTGGCTGTAATGTATAATTCCCAAATATGTCTTCTTAATAAAGGAGCCGCCATTTGCAAGATAGAAGCATGACTTCATAGCATTTGGTGGACGGGAATTACAATGTATATAGAGAAAGATTTGCGTTTAGATCGGTACTTGCTCAGGTAGCTCAGTTGGTAGAGCACTTGGTCTAGAGAACCAAAGTTCTTATAGATAAATAGATAGATAGATAGATAGATGTCCCTGACCACATGTTATATACTGAACGTCGGAATAAAGTACTTGGTTTATTTTGTGCAACGTGGGAAACAAAATTACAACATTTGACACATTCTTTACCAACACAATAAATCATATATTACTAATCTCTGAAACCTAAAAGAGGAAAGTTTGCAATGTGTGAGAGACCTTAACATTGAACCTAGTGACATCAATATTAATACTCGAAGTCTTCCACCAGACGCAAGGAAACTTAGTAAACAGCTAAGAGACAAAGAAGCAGTTCTCCGCAGTTAATTTCTTCATAAAGGAAAAGGCGTTGTTCTCTACAGTGAATATACATCAGCAAATCAATGGATTCTTGATCATCAGGGATTGTCTTGTTTTGAATGGGGAGAAGCAATTAAAATGCAAGCCAGTGTATCGGCGGCGAGTTCTTTTCTGGGCAGGTCACGGACGATACCCTCTGTAGACGTCACAGAGAGCACGAAACCTATGCACATGTCCTTGGGGGGTTGTCCGTTTGGGGAATCACTGAGAAACATTCGGCATCGTACTATTCTAAACATGATGGCAGAAACCTTTCGAGATTATGGATACACAGTTTATGAGGAAGTTCACGGTGTGGCCACTAATGGGAGTAATAAACGAATAGATATTATTGCATTTAGACCGTCTTCTAAAATTGGTATGATATTAGATCATGCAATCCGTTTTGAGACTCATAATGGCCAACCTGAGTAAGTTGACTCTGAAAAGAAAGCCATGTATGAGCCAACAGTTGACTATTACAAAGATAAATACCAATTAAATAGTAAAACTGTGACAGGATTGATGATCGGGGCAAGAGGTACTATACCAGATTTTTAGCTAAATTTTGGAATTTCTTAGATTTGGACAGAGTGTATCTTTCTAAAATTGCCATCGCTACCATTAGAGGATCAATTTCAATTTTAAGAAACAATATTTACAAAATGTCTACTTTATAGTACGTATACTTCAATTGTAATTTGAAATTTTAAGTACATCGTGTCCCAATCAAACCTCCCACATTTTAATTAATCATAACTCTCAAAGTATGCGGAATTATGAAATGAGATTTGTATTAAAAGAAAGAGAAACTCAAAGAATTTTTGTTTTCATTGTTAAGTTAATTCATCTGTCGCATATTAGACAATAATGACATAAAACAAAATGGCGACTCCTCAGCAACGAGCACAAACTGTTTTCTGGTATGCTGAAGACGAAGTCAATAATTACAGTGCAAAGAAATTACCGGAGAAAATATGGCGGAAATGCACCTGATAGGAAGAACATTAAGGCATGGCTTGAGAAGTTTCTGGCGACTGGAAGCGTTAAAAAAGAATCAGGAGGTGCTCGTGCACGTGTTTCAGAAGAAAAGATTGAAAAAATTAGAGCAGGATTTCAGACAAGTCCCCAAAAATCAATTTGCCAAGCTTTCCGGCAGTTCAATGAACATTTTGGACACAACGTGGCACGAAATCGAATACAGACTTCATATTGTTAGTGCTACTAATGGTGCACACATAGAGGTGTTTTAGTGTGTGGCAATGAAAATTCTTTGAGTTTCTGTTTCATTTAATACTCATTTGATAATTCCGCATACTTTGTTAGTTATGATTTATTAAAATGTAGGAGGTTTGAATGGGGGTCTCACAGTAAATTTACAAAAAACAGAATATCTGGCAATAAATAGCAATGAAAGAGAAAACTTAGTATTGGAAGATGGAATCCAAATAAAGCAAGTGAAACAAACTAAATATTTGGGAATGATTATGGATAACATCGAAGGTATAGGCAAAGAGAACATAAAACATAGAATTGAATTGAGTAGCAAAATAATATCATCATTAAATTCCATATGGTGGGATAAGCATATTTGGAAAGACACAAAAAAATATATTGGTAAAACATTGGTGGAATCTGTTGCAATGTACGGAAGTGAGGTATGGACAATCAATAAGTACTACAAGAATAGACTAATAGCTCTAGAAATGGATTATTTACGAAGAAGTGCCAGAAAGTCTAAATTAGAACGTGTCACAAATAAGGAAATTAGAAACAAAATTGAAGCAGAAGAAAGCATAATTGAAAGAATTGAGGAAAAGGAATTAAAGTGGTTAGGACATGTTTTTAAGAATGGAAGATGAGCGATGGCCGAAGCAACTATATGAATGGCATCCTAACAGAAAGAAGAAAAGAGGAAGACCAAGGTTAACATGGAAGGAAAACATGAAGACAGTAATGCAAGCTAGAGGGCTAAGCATCGAAGATGCCCAAGACCGTAGGCTTTGGAGGTTTGGCAACGGGAAGAACCGGCAGCAGCTGTAAAAACCCGAAGATAGATAAAATAAAAAAAACCCCCGGCCGAGCAGACCGGGTGATCGCAGGAGCTCGCCGCGCGCGGCACAAAATGATAGTGTTGATGGACACCTGAATATTTACAATGGGGTGCAGTTCATCAATTTCGGAACATTATTGTCTGCCTGACCTTGCCCTTGTGGCACTCCTCTAATGAGGAAAGCACTTTTTAGGTTAATAAACAGTTATACATGGATTCATAAAATCAATATCCTTCACTGAATCTGTGAACGAACTGTTATTCACGGGAGTCAAAAATTTCATTCACGTATCCCTTAAAACAAACTAATGTAGAAATTTGTTTAGTTTAAGCTTGAATGATGAGTGTTAGCTTAAAATTAATGTTAATACTTACATTTTACAAATGAAATATTTACTAATTCTGAGTATTAAATATCCCTTTAAAATGATTGCAACGTTTGCTGTTCACAGAAATGATGGATACGCGCTACTGCAGCGGAATGACCCCTTAATGTAGAGCTAACTAAAAATACCTCTGAGAATCAATTTGCAGTGAAATTTATATGCTAGAAAAAAAACTGTATTTTCCAAGCCGCCCATTTGTAACAGCGCATATGTAAAAAGGCCGCGAGTGTAAAATCTTAAAAGTTTGCTTCGTAAATCAAGTTAAGATGACATCTTAGTTTTTAACACTTCAGTTTTTAAATGTATAAGGGTTTAAACTAGCTTTTGTTTCTTCGATTCTAGGAATGGAAACAATAACAGCGCTTGTTACTCTTAAAAGATATTCTTTTGTTTAAAAAGAAAGCAAGAATAAGACGAAATTAATCACCGTATCTAATCAAAACTCTGTAAACCACTTAAATATTTCCTTAGAAAATGTAATATAAACCATGCTCCAGTTAAAAATTCTGTTATTATTATTTCGTATTTTACATTTTCTTTGTCATTCCAATTACTTATAAAATAATTTTATTATAAACTATATTCTTCTTCTTCTTCTTCTTCCCTCCAAGGCCTATAGAAAATTTTGCCTCCAGCGTTTCATAGCACGGCCCAGTGATCTTCGTCCACTTGGTATATAATTATAAACAGCTTTGGGGATCCGATTTGAACTCATTCTTTCTAGATGGTGTTTCCAATTTAGTTGGTACTGTTTAATATATTCCAAAATTGGCGTAGTCTTCAATTCTTTTAAGATAATGGTGTTCCTTTTCCGATCCCATCTGGTGTAACCCGCTGTTCTGCGCATGAATCTCATTTCACAAGCCGTTATTCTGCTTTCATGTTGTCTTTTTAGTGTCCATGTTTCACTACCATAGGTCAACACTGGTCTAGTCAAAGTGTTATATAAACAATATAATATTATATTTGAAGAGAAAAATTATACGCTCAGTTGGTAGAGCACTTGGTCTAGAGAACCAAGGGTCCCGGGTTCAAGTCCCGGTCTGAGCGTATAATTTTTCTCTTCAAATATGATTTATCCATCATTGAGATGTACGAAATCAATAATAATAACATGAAAAAGCCGTACTGGCTGTAATGTATAATTCCCAAATATGTCTTCTTAATAAAGGAGCCGCCATTTGCAAGATAGAAGCATGGCTTCATAGTATTTGGTGGATGGGAATTACAATGTATATAGAGAAAGATTTGCGTTTAGATCGGTACTTGCTCAGGTAGCTCAGTTGGTAGAGCACTTGGTCTAGAGAACCAAGGGTCCCGGGTTCAAGTCCCGGTCTGAGCGTATAATTTTTCTCTTCAAATATGATTTATCCATCATTGAGATGTACGAAATCAATAATAATATATTATTATAGTTTATTATTATTACTATTGAACTAGAGAATGAATTGAAATTACAATGTGAAAAATGTGGAAATTATGAAAGTTGAAAAATTTAAATATTTAGGATCAATTTGAGAATCAGATGGGAGAAGTATAGTGAAATTGAGGAAAGAATTAGTGAAGGAATAAAAGTAATTGGAATGTTAAATTCATTGATATGGAGTAAAAATGTTATAAATAAAATCAAGACACTGATATTTAAATCATAGGTACAAAGTGTGATGTTGTATGGTACAGAGACCTGGACTTTTAATAATAATCATCATCATCATCTGCATTCATGGATTAGGTCTGTTGACCCGTTCCGACTTCAGCCCATCTCTTTCTAGGTCTGCCCACATCTCGGGTGCCTTTAGCTTTGTATTTTGTTATTTGTTTTGGATATCTATCTTCATTCATTCTGTCTATGTGTTGCTTCTATTTTTGTCTATATGTATCTATTTTATCAGTTATTGCAAATATTTCAAGTTCCTGTCTTATTAAATAATAATAATAATAATAATAATAATAATAATAATAATAATAATAATAATAATGTTTTATTTATTCTGGCAGAGTTAAGGCCATAATAAGGCCTTCTCTTCGACTAAACCAGCACAAATACAAATAAATATTTAACAAAATAGATATACACTATACTAATTATAAAGAGTTAACTGACAGCAAACAAAAAATTATTGACAACAGAGATAGATTTTTGGCGAAGGGCAGTAAGAAAATCAAGAAAGGAGAAAATTCGGAACCAGAAAATTAGAGAAATAATGAATGTTCAACAAAATATTATAGAAGTAATAGAAGAACGATGATTGAAATGGTATGGACATCTGAAGAGGATGGAGAATAATCGAATCCCAAGAATGATGCTGGATTGGAAAGCTGAAAGCAAGAGGAGGAGGAAGCCCAGAGAACAGTGGATGGATGAAGTGAGAAGAAACATTATCAGCAGAGACCCCTAAAAAGAAGATGCTGAGGATAGAAATCTGTGGCGGAGCAAAATAAATTTGGACTGAAGAATAATTAGTGTAATGTAGAGAAAAATCATTAATAAAAAAATGATGATTATTATTATTTATACTATTATTATCATTATCATTATTATTATTGTTGTTATTATTATTGTTATTATTATTATTGTTGTTGTTGTTATTATTATTATTGTTGTTATTATTATTATTGTTATTATTATTGTTATTATTATTATTGTTATTATTATTATTGTTGTTATTATTATTGTTGTTATTATTATTGTTGTTGTTATTATGTTGTTATTATTGTTGTTATTGTTGTTATTATTAATATTGTTGTTATTATTATTATTATTATTATTATTATTATTATTATTATTATTATTATTATTATAATTATTATTATTATTATTGTTTGTTATTATTATTATTATTGTTGTTATATTGTTGTTATTATTAGTGTTGTTATTATTATTGTTGTATTTTATTGTTGTTGTTTACTTATTGTTGTTGTTATTATTATTTTGTTATTATTATTGTTGTTCTTATTATTGTTGTTATTATTGTTGTTGTTATTATTGTTGTTGTTATTATTGTTGTTGTTATTATTGTTGTTGTTATTATGTTGTTGTTATTATTGTTGTTATTATTATTGTTGTTATTACTATTGTTGTTATTACTATTGTTGTTATTACTATTGTTGTTATTACTATTGTTGTTATTACTATTGTTGTTATTACTATTGTTGTTATTACTATTGTTGTTATTACTATTGTTGTTATTATTATTGTTGTTATTATTATTGTTGTTATTATTATTGTTGTTATTATTATTGTTGTTATTATGTTGTTATTATTATTATTATTTGTATTATTATTGTTGTTATTATTATTGTTGTTATTATTATTGTTGTTATTATTATTGTTGTTATTATTATTGTTGTTATTATTATTGTTGTTATTATTTTTGTGTTATTATTATTGTTGTTATTATTATTGTTATTATTATTGTTTTATTATTATTGTTTATTATTATTGTTATTATTATTATTGTTATTATTATTGTTATTATTATTGTTATTATTATTATTATTGTTATTATTATTATTATTGTTATTATTATTGTTATTATTATTGTATTATTATTATTATTATTATTATTATATTATTTTTTGTTATTTCCTTGTCGACTGTATATTGTGCAGCCTATGTCTATTATGTTTTATTTATCAAATTGCAAAAAAAATTCATAATTGTCAATGTATAATTTAACAGTGGTGAAGTGGAAGACCTTATGGTCTTAACTCCACCAGGTAAAATAAATAAAACAATAAATATAAAATCTGAGTCAGACTATAGAACTTGAGACTCGTATTCGGGGGATCCCGAGTTCAAATCCCTGGCCGAACTGCTTCACTGATGTGATATTTTTTTCGTAGATCTATCTCAGTTATCAAGACAAACGCTGCCATTATCATATCCATTTTATCAGAAATAAACATTTAATATTTTTCTCTCTCCCTCTCTCTCTCTCTCTCTCTCTCTCTCTCTCTCTCTCTCTCTCTCTCTCTCTCTTTTCCTTAGTTTAACCTCTCCTTTTGATATATTTACATTCTTCAGGTCAAATGGGACTTCCAGGGAAAGGAATTGTAACTCTGGATCATACGCATAATTTTAACTACACAATGACATGGAGGGTCTCCCTGGGATGATTGATCAGGTCAATGCCAGGTCACCTTCGAGACAACACGAACATTTAACACAATTCATTCAGTCATTCAGACACTAAAAATAGGCGAATATGATCAGTTGATGAGTATGGTGGTCAGACGTAATTTGGAGACCGATTGGGTCTTAAAGTTTCCCGATATTTGTCTTATAGGGGCGAAAAAAGTTTAAAACTCAACCAGGAGATTTGTCCCAACAGGGGACCGAACTGGAACTCGCCGCGAAAGTGGTAACGATCTTACACGGAAATCACAGCGGTGGACATAATTTCATATTCCATTAAAAATAATGTGTGGGGAATTTAAGATATTTTAGTATCGGTCCTACACAACTTACTGGAATACACTCAAGACTCGCTATGACCACAGATGTAAAACGGCTCAATAAAAAAGATGTTATGCATCTACCGGCTAAGCGCCATTTTCTTTTATTGTGATTTTGATGTTATCTGTTGCTCTGGCTCATGAAGTAAGTAAACGCACACTTTCAGTGCCAAATCATTAAACAAATCCTTATTAATAAAGAAAAATTTGCAAAATTTGTTTAAATAACATTTTAGAGAGAGTTAATGAGTTTACTTATTTAGGATATACACTCTCTTTTGTTGAAAATTTGGATTTACCAGAGAAAATTGTGAAATTCAACAAATCAATGGGAATCATTAATAGAGTTTTAAAACCTTCATTAGTGCAAAAATAAACTCGTACTCGTCTTTATCAAATAATGGCTCGGCCAGTCCTATGTTATGGGAGTGAAGCGTGGACTATAAGGACGAGAGATGAAAGCAGACTAACAGCTTGTGAGATGAAATGTATACGCCGAACAGCTGGCTACACCAAATGGGATCGAAAGAAAAATGTAGAAATCCTTCGAGAACTTAATGTGTCACCAATACTGGACTCCAGATATCAGCTAAACTGGAAGGAACATGTCTCAAGAATGGCTAGATCCAGGATCCCCAAGGCAATAATGAACTACTGTCCAAATGGGAAACGGTCACTTGGTCGACCTATGAAAATATGGCACGAAAACCGCTTTCTCAGGCCGTAACAGTTCTTCTAAGACTAATACCTGGCAGGATGATGATGATGATGATGATGTTGATGAATAAAGAAAAATGTAAACGCCATCAGTTCTGTGTTTTACAACAAAAGGGTATGAAACCTTCATAAATGCTAATTTAAATGTTGCATCATGCAGCTAAGCGCCAAATGTTCCCTCTCTTAGATTGTTGATGCGTAACTTCCAAACAAGGAAAGTAACTTGCAATATCCACTGTTGTTAGTTTTGCGCTACAATAAATAGTGAACATTGACTTAAACTTTAAACGTATTTTTATCAAAACTTACATGATAGCGCATAGCCGGTTAATGCATAACGCAATCCGATTAAAGTATAAAAACTGGTAAACCCACATTAATTTTTCCTGTGTACAGTATAGCTTATAAGAAGTCCAAGAGTATAAATCGTGGACTTACATAATTAATGTCCTGACCATAGCGAGTAAAAATTAATTTTCCTTTTGTGAACATCGCTTCCTAAGTTCTTGTTATCTTCGATGTTGGATTCATTTCATACAATGTTACTGTATTTTTGAGAGAGATAAAATTTCCACTAATGTTTCAACAATAAAGTTTCTGCATTAAAAGTCTTCCAACAAAATTTTCAATTTTATTTTGAACATAATTTGTTCCTGTATACCGTAAGTTTGTGAACTATCAAGATATCAGGGAAGTAATCTAGTTATTTCAGTTTAACTAGGTTGGCGGTAATGCTCTTGAGACTCCCTTACTTAGCGAATTGCAAAGGTAGAACTTGGCCATTTTCTAGTTAAGAGGAAATCTGCTTCTCTGAGTTTGGAAACCGTACATGCCATTTCTGCCACTAAATATTCTCGTAGATTGTAACGCTTGATACAATCGTGATCCTGGGTTTCTTTTTGCAACATATCCGAACTCGAAAAGCAGAAAGCTGATTTCCACATTTTATCGATAGTAACTTAAAGCCGTCTTTAAAATATATATTATACTATGAGAAATTAGGTCAATAGGTAGGTAATAGTATATTACGCTGCGAGTTTGAGAAGTGGTTTTTACAGAATCGAGGAAAATGTTTAAAAACCGAGCGATAGCGAGATTTTAAATTTCCGAGATTCTGTAAAACACTTCACAAACGTGCGTTGTACATTATTTTTTGCGCGATTGTGTTTTCAAAATAATAATTATAGTAAAATAATAACATTATTGTTGGAAATATCTGCGTTCATTATAAACAACTGACTTAACCATAACAGTGTTGGCAATGTTTATTAGTTGCAATTATAGAAGGCCGTGAGACAATATTAGTAATAAAATGGCGGCAAGTACGTATTTATTGTTTTATACTGTTTCAAATAAAGTTCAGTTCATTTAAAATGCAGTGATTTGTTTCGTATAATGTATATTAATACTATCTTTTGGATATGTTTGTGTATACATTGTACGTAGTATACATAGAGGGCAGTGGTTTTATTCCCACACGCGTTTTGTAATATGTAATATTACAGTATACTTATTTAGGTCGACAACCCCGAAATGTGGGAAGTTGAACTTTTAATCATGGTCGCCATTGCTGTAAGTACGATAAAACGCACTATCACGCAAAATATATTTTTCTCGAATTGCATAATTTTATTATTTAATAGCTGCCCGGCGAACGTCGTACCGCCTTTAAATATTGTTACGTTAATTTTTCCGATGTTTTAATAGTTATCTGCTATTCGGGGCGGAAACAAATCCAACAAATCAAAGATCATAAAAATCGGTCCAGCCGTTCATGAGTTATAAATAGTGTAACTAATCCGACTTTGTTTTATATATATATATATATATATATATATACACACAAAGTCCCGGACACGCGTTGCTGTGCATAAGGTATACGTTAAATTATGTTGTAGTAAACTAAGTGAGAAATCTAAATCAGAAAGTTTTTGTTTTACACATTTTTTTAGTTCTGGTACGTTAACTACACCCGCTATAAATATGGGTGGTGGTATATGTGGAAGTGGTTTTTTTGATTGAGGTGAATTTATGTTGTCTGCATTCTCAGTATCATCCATAAGTGTATCATAAGGATTATATACATTTATTGATGGAATATTTTGAGGAGGCTTGCTGATTTCATTATACTCTCGTTTTTTTTTTTCCTACGAACCTGTTGGCAGTTTGGATTCTCATCATCATCAAGAAGTCTCTGTATAGTAATGTCATCTTGTGACATATTATAGTCATCTTGTTTTTCATTTAATTGAGGCATGGAGATTGTTTCTGTAATATTAGGCATATTATTATAACTAACAGACTTACTTACAGTTCTGTTATTCCGTTCCTTAGGACCTTCATATGTTTTTAAATTGACATCCTTCTTAAATGTAAGATTTATGTCACATAGGCCTATACCAATTTGCGGAAATTCACTTCATATCTTATCATTCATGATCTCTAGAACTGATATTCGCCATATTGTTCAATGTCCCTTATCGGTCCAGTTTAATTTAAATTAAGTTGCTGTCTTTCAGCCAGATTACTTAAAACTTATACTACACACGAAATTAATATTATTATCAATATATTGAAAATAAAATAAACACTGAACACACTTTATTATGAAATAATCAATATTTGTAATTCAATTGAAATTCGCGGTTGCAACAAGAAGCACAGCCACCTAGTTAAATAATAAACAAATTACCTTACACCGTCATCTGTTAGAACCGTATGGAACTCACAGATAATTATAACTCTTTGTTAAATAATAAACAAATATTTTGCAATAAAAAATAATGCCACTAAAAATTTAGTTATAAACAACCATAGGTCTCAAGTTGGATCAAACAGCACACAGTGTGCAAAATTTTATTAAAATCGATTCAGTAGTTTAGGATTCCATCGCGGACAAACAACGTGACACGTAATTTGTATGTATTAAGATAACATAAGTGTATAATTCAACAAATAGGAGAAAAAATTACTAGCGGTGATCGATTGCGAAAAACTTCTCCTGGGCTCAACTTTGCAATAGCCTATGTGACTCATTTTCTTCAATATCTCAATAATCTCCATCAAATTTTATACTACAGTTTCATTTTTAAATCCAATTACATTTTGAGAATATGTATTACAGACTTCTCGGGGTTGTACTACAAGTGTGGTTCCACGTGGCGACCCTGTCCTTCGTTGCACAAAGTGTACCTGTGACGCATATTTTCATACGCACGCCCCACAAGCCGCGGTGACTGCTCAATAATTTGTGTTGCCGTCAAAATTCATATAAGATCTTCCGACTCGACGCGTCTATAAGTCTGTAAAACTTATTCTGAAACACAGGACACACGATATCAGCCCATTGTGTTTCGATCTTCAAGCCTATCTTACATCGAAATGGTACGTTTCCGGACATGGGTTCCTTATCAAAACTGTATCTACAAGTCCCCTCTACAACCCCTAGAAGTCTGTAAAACTTATTCTGAAGCACCCTGTATATTAATAAATTCGAATGATCCTGTATTTGTGGTCTTACATTACATCAGATCCACAAATAAGAATATCGACACATTGTGGTTGTGTAACAAAGACATTTACAATTATAAATCACTCGTGGTTACTTTTAATTGTATTTTCATTGTGGTAACTGCAACACTGTGATGTGGTTTTAATATCGATAGCATTTCGTGTGTAGACCAGTGTTCGTGTAGACTATACAATCCATCACGTGATGGGCAACAATTAGCGGATATGATAAAAACATAATAAACAGCGGAGAGCTTGTGATAGATATTGCGGTGAAAGTCTAAAACCAATGTTGATCACATTTTTTATATTCACATTTGACCAAACTTAACAACCTGTGGGCTGTGATACAGCTTTTTTTTTAATTCCTTCATAAACTCCTGTCAAATTTTATTCTTAGGGTTTCATCATCATCATCGTCACTCCAGGGATTAGGCAATTGCTCGTTCCGACTTCATAATGCATCAGCCCAACGTCTTCTAGGTCTTCCAACATCACGTCTTCCTCTTGCTTGATAATTTCTTGCTAACAATGGCTTAGTACCCGATGAACCAGACGACCCTACTGGGGAAGATTGACTTAGGTTAATCTTGCTGGTGGGTAAGAGGCGAGGGGAACTAAGTATAGCTCACAACGAAGGAATGGCGTCTATATCCATATTGGGCGGCCACATCTTCGTCAAGTCTTCAACGGTCAACAGGGCGACAAGGAATAGCACAGCTAAACTTGTAGGGCTTGAAGAGCGGAAGAAGCAGCCCTCTCTTGGGGGATGGATACCCAGAGGAGCATGTTTGGAGGCTAAGAGGAAGCAGCCCTTCCACCATCCTTGTCCTGCGAAGCGCTCGTAACGCTTCCAGGAGACATTTATCTTATTGAGAAGCTTCATTGAAATCTTAGGGTTTCATTTTTCAAATTATCTCCCACCACTTACAATGATTTTTCCATTTTTTAAACGATTATTTCAATGTATTTTTCTATTACAGGCTCTATTTAACGTACATGAAGACATGGCAGCCATATTGATTGTAACGAATATTCCATGCAACAACAAATGCAGCCAACATGGGACATGTACTAATTGTACACATACACTTCAGAATCTCAGAACTTACTATTTATTTTTGGGCGTTGCATTCTTTTACAGGTTGGAGTGCTTAAATTGTGTTAGGTTAGCTTTTAGATAGGTCTTTTACAGGTTAGAGTACTTAAATTGCATTAGGTTAGATTTAGGTTCGATAAATGTCGTGTATATATTGGCTGCATCCCGTAATCCCATAGTGTAAACAGCTTAGAGTTTGTTGTTGGAACATCAACTTTTATAAGATTCATGATGTGTTCCGTTGAGGTATTATTCAAAATTAAAATATAAAATTATGGAATATTCATCTGAAAGGCCGTCTCCTCAACTTAATTAATTATTTAACTGTAGCGCTTTCGGGACTTGTCCCATCATCGGCAAGGATTCAAAATTGGTGTTTCACTGAAGAACGTACTCGAAGAGATGGAAATCATGAAAGCAGCTCACAACAACGACAATCTGATAAACGAAAACGAACCCAATACATGTAACCCACTCTACAGGAACTTCAGTGAAACACCAGTTTTGAATCCTGCCGACGATGGGACAAGTCCCGAAAGCGCTACAGTTAAATAATTAATTAAGTTGAGGAGACGGAACTGTCAGGTGAATATTCTAAAATGTTATATTTGAATGGTGTTGGAACATAGAAAAATGTTTCGCGTCACATGTTGTAAAGTGTTTCCTCGCATTCTAATATCCAGGCACTCTTAATTTTGAAATTTCAAATGGTACATCTATCTTAAATTAATCAAATTAAACCAGATGATGAAAAATTATTTATTTTCCTTAATTTAACATTTCCCTTTGTAATCGCTTTATTAACAATACGCTCTCTGTTGAGTAATTGAAATTGGAACTGGAAATAAATATTAATAAAACTAAATATACATTCAGATACACACACACACATATATATATATATTCCATCCGTAGTAATTCTGCCCGAAGGCAGGTCCTTCACCACAATCATAGCATTTCCATGCTATGCTTGCAGCTTTACTAGGGAATTGTAGGTGTGGTAGCTCCCCGTTGCTTTCCACACCGGTGAAGGATGATGATGATGATGATAAGGATAATGATGATGGTCATATGATTTCGGGGACCGTTTGGACCTTAAAGTTTTCCTGACTTTTGTCTTACAGGTGAGAAAAACCCCGATAAAAACCTCACCCAGAAAAACTGCCCCGACCGGGATCGAACCCGGGTCCGCTGCATGACAAGGCAGCACGCTACCTCGAGACCACAGCGGTATATAATAGAAATGACAGTTAAAGACAAATGAGGGAAATTTTGAAGAAGTGGCTGAATTCAAATACCTAGGAACAATAATTACAAATAAGAATGAGATGCACAAAGAAATAACACATTGGGCTCAGTTCTGGAAATATTTTGTTGTTGTCCAATTGTGATGAGACTTTTAATTGGTTTGCGCCACTTTTTTCTTGCTTCCCAGTTTGAGACCTTGAACTAACTAACTCACTGGCACTATTATATATATATATATTTACCCTGTGTTATTTGTAAAATAATTAAATATAAATGTATTCTGCCCAGCACTTCAGATCATATTTATCTCGTTATTTTCGATTTATTTTTAACAGTAAGTGGTTATTCAATGTTGCAGTAGATGTAGAGAATGAGATGAAATAAAATGGTTCCCTCAATATGTAAATTTACGCATTTTTAAAGAGATAACTTGGATAAAATTCAGTTTGTTAACCTGGGAAGTGAAGGAAACGTCAGAAGTGACACAAAGCAGCAGGAAGAGCCTACAGGAATCTGCAGGTTAACGATCTATAGAGCTTTGCCATCGGGTATCATCCGTTGGTAATTAATCCATCAATTAGGGAATTGAAGCAAACACTAAAATTAAATTTGTGCACTACATTACGCCTTATGTCTTAATTGCCTTCAAGCTCTACTGTACAAAGTTATTTAAACTTACAGTATAATAGAAAGATAAATCTTTTGTTTTAACTAATATTACGGATATTGACACGATTCTTAGAAAAAATAATATTGAATATGCATTTTATAGTAAATTTATTTATAAAGAGGATGAAAGAAAAAAAGAAATTGTAACTCGTCCGAGTTAAATTCCAGTTGTAATGTAAACAAACCAGACGTATGGTCTACATTTTCATTGGATGAATAGTTTTTACCTATAAGCGTGTAAGAAAATATAGTTCGCTTTTAACACTAGAAATAAATAAAATAAAAATAATAAAAATATATATTATCTAACATATGTCTATATACGTTATATGGGAGAATTAAATATATATATATATATATATATGTGTGTGGTATGATAAGAAAAATAAATGCCTGGACGGGATTCGAACCCAGAACTCTGAGTGTGTACCTCAGCTTGTTATCCATAACACCACCAGGCGAATCCAATTCAAACACTTATTTTTCTTATATATGTATTATATTCTCCATTATTAATAGATGTCGCGAGAACTCGGTCTTCACTGCCATCTAGTAGCTGACTATAACAAGTAAGCAAATTAAAGAGAATAATTTTGCTTTATAGCAGTGACGCTTTATCGATGTTATAATTAAATGTTTAACATTGAGCAATGCAAGCTTAATATGGTATGATAAGAAAAAATATATATATATATGGCATAAGAAAAATAAATGCCTGGACGCGATTCGAACCCGGAACTCTGAGTCCGTACCTCAGCGTGTTATTATATATATATATATATATATATATATATATATATATATATGTGTGTGTGGTATGATAAGAAAAATAAATGCCTGGACGGGATTCGAACCCGGATCTCTGAGAATCCCGTCCAGGCATTTATTTTTCTTATCATACCATATTAAGCTTGCATTGCTCAATGTTAAAGATTTAATTATAACATATATATATATATATATATATACACTGCTCAAAACAATTAGAGGAACACTATGAAATATGCAAATATTTTTTCATTAGATAAAGGTACTAACATGAAATTAATAAAGTACATTATTTGTGGTTATTTATTTATTTATTTATTTATTGCTCATGTCAGTAAAAACAAATGAATTAAGCTGACAATTAACTTTTCAAATAATTCCGCTATGTAAGCAATTGAATCTTGTGCTTATTTTTCAAAGTTAAACACTCGTTATATAGAGTTAGTATCGTGTATGGCCTCCACGACATTCGATGACAGTTTGGCACCTTCGTGGCATGCTCCCAATAAGATTCTGGATTTCCTCTTGCGGGATATTCTGCCATTCCTCCTTCAGAGCATCTCCAAGTAGCTGCAGAGTTTGTGGAGCTTCATGTCGGTTCCTGACCTTCCTGTCTAGAAGATCCCACAAGTGTTCAATAGGGTTGAGGTCTGGGCTGACCGCTGGCCACTCCATTACCTCAATTTCATTCCTCCACCGGAACTCCCTGGTGACAGCCGCAGAATGTGCCCTGGCATTATCCTGCATAAACATAAATCCAGGGCCTACTCCAATGGCAGCAGGTATTACATGCTCTTCCAGAACGTGCTCGATATACCGGACAGCATTCAGTCGCTGGGGAACAAGTACAAGGTCCGTACGATTGTTTGTACATAACTCCGGCCCACACCATTATGGAACCTCCTCCGAATCTATCAATTTCCTGTACAGCCTCTGCAGAAAATCTTCTCCTGGCCGTCCCCACACCCTCAATCGACCATCACAACGTTTAAGACGATACCTGGATTCGTCCGAGAAGAGCACAGACTCCCACTGGTTCAGGTTCCAATCACCATGGTTTTCAGCATACGTATGTCTTGCTGCCTTATGACCATTTGTTAAGCGTGTTTTCTTAACGGGCCTTTTTGGACGAATATTCTCTTTCCTTAATCTGTTCCTTATGGTTTGGTCTGAAACCCGGATTCCGGAAGCCATATGAAGGTCATTCTGCAGGTCTTTTGCAGTTTTTGTACGCTGTCGAAGAGCAGAAAGAACAACGTATCTGTAATCCTGGGGGCTTGTTTTAAATTTACGGCCCTGGCCACGTCTTCTACAATACTGACCTGTCTCTCTGTGCCTGTTGCGTAACCTGGACACCACGGAAGGAGAAACCCCAAGCTCTCTAGCCACTTGTCGCAGAGATTGACCTTGTCGTAAAAGATGTAGAGCATGATTCACTTCAAACTCATTTAAATGCCTCATTTTGTCAGAGACCTCAATAAACAAGGCAATAATCAACATTCGTCACTATAGCAACATCAGGAAGCTTACCAATTAGAAGTGGCCAGTGCCTTCCAAAATAAAAAATTGCTCTATATTTGTTGTTTGAAGTAATTTCTCTGTATTTAGCCATGGATCTTTAAAATTTGTATCCAATGGTAAAATTAATAATTCAATTTACATATTGTCCAACGTTCAGCATCACAGCTTTAAAAAACAATTACTTATTCAATTTATTACAAGTGTTCCTCTAATTGTTTTGAGCAGTGTATAAATAATTACAATTTAAATATGTTAAATAAATAAGCATTTCATCATTTAATTCTTATCAATTTCAATTGTTTTAAATGACTACTTATTCTATACAATTTTTGAAGCATTGAAAAGAGGAGAGAAACGAATATTTTGAATATTTTCAAACAGTTTAGTGAAAAATATCCTACATTTGTCATTGAGGATGTGGCAAAAAATAACAGTAGAATTTACATGTGAGTTAATATTGAGCATATAGTCTGATAGGCTTAATGTTTTTAGTGTATAATGCTATTGTGTTATTATTTAATGGTAATATTTTTATTGTGTTTTCTTTATGTAATTGTAATGTTATTGCTGTTTTGTTTATTTTTCTTTACACTAGTACCAAGTATTACTTTATTGTACGGACTGTCAACAGCACGTACGGCTTACTGCCCGTGCGACCCATATTTGTAAATAATATTGTAAATATCTTACTTTTTGTCTAATAAAGTCCTACTACTACTACTATAGTAGGCCTAATTAAATTTAGATAAATGATATATATCGATATCATGGAAAAAGAGCAAATGTCTGATTAGATACGCCCATATAATTAGTTATAATAAATAAGAAATGAAAGTTACTAATTATTGGTACAATCTTATCTTGTATTGAATCCTATTTTCGATTAAATACGATATAACCTACACAATTGATCCATATGGCGGGTTAAAGTAGCACCATGGTTTCTCCAATAGACGGAGATGGCGGAGTAATACCTTATGCAAGTTTATTTACATTAACAACTGGAACTTAGCTCGGATACAGTACGCAAGTAACTCTTTTTAGATTGTTTTGCATTTTCCATCGTATGTATAAGGAATTGTGTTACCATTTATGTTGTGTATCTCCTTGATTTAATCAATTGTGAAGTTTAAAAGTATCCACAAACTGTCTGTCTACACGCACCCTACTCTTTTTTGTCATTTAGACACATCCGTATAAGTCTAACTTTTTTAGGAATTCCGAACTCCAGCAGGATACTATATAACTTCTCCCTCTTAATTGAATCATATGCATTTTTTGAAGTCTACATATAGTTTATGCACAGTGTCATTACATTCCCATTTATTTTCCTAATATTTGTTTTGTACTAAAAATCTGATCTGTTGTAGAACTATTTCTTCTATGTCCACATTGATTATCTCCTAGAATGTCATCAATATAGAGAGTAAGTCTGCTTACCATTATACAGTATTTGTTAGAATTCTATATGAAGTTGAAAGTAATGAGTTGCTCGTGTTGTTGTTACAATCAGTTTTATATACTTTCTTATAGATTGGTACGATAATCGAATCTTACATTCATTCTGCAGCCTCTTCTTCTCAAATTATAAAAGCAACCGACATAATTTCTCCGTCAAATTTTCTCCCCTGATGCTTTTTAGGCCTATATCTTTAATTTCTCTATCGCTATTTCAATCTCTAATGCACTTGGTTCTGTGACTAATATTTCTGCTGTCTGTAAATCAACCTCTTCTATAATCTGTTCTGCATGCACATATAATAAATAATTAAAATAGTATTTCCATCTATTTAATATACTCATGGAATCTGTAATCATATCTCCATTTCATTCCTAATTATGTCTGATCTAGCGCGAAACCCAAGTTAATCAATCTTCTCTCTCAGTTGTTTTCATTTGATTCATTTTTGCTAGCTTTTCTTTCTTTACAATGTTCACACATTCCTCATCAAACCATTTCTCTCTTTTTTTGTTAATAACATACGCTTCCTGATGCTGACAATTTAATATATCTTATAGTCTCCCATTCTTTATTTATACAATTTTCTACTTCGGTTGCCATATTTTCCTCTGAAGTCTCCAGTATTTCAAATCTGTTAATTTTGATCTGGTAATCTTGCAGCAATTAATAATTTCTCATATTTTCTAATTACATTTCTTCAGAATCTTTTTTACAGTTTGTTCCTCTCTTAAGCGATAAACGTTATCTGATTTTCACCCTAACCAGACGATTATCCGAATTGCAGTATGTCCCTCTAATAGATCTGAAGTCGATAATGCTATTATCCCAGCGTTTATCCACTAATACATATAGTTTCGAGTTTCACAATCTGAAGACGTACTGGTACATTTATGAATATCCTTAAGCTGGAATGTTGTGATCTTAATAAGATTCTTTGATGTAGCAAAGGTGACTATGATTTAGTAAAGTTCGGTACTGGTACATTTATGAATATCCTTAAGCTGGAATGTTGTGATCTTAACAATAAGATTCTTTGATGTAGCAAAGGTGACTACGATTTAGTAAAGTCCGCTAATCCCATTATCCCTACTATCTTCCTGAATATTGAATTTACCTACTGTTGACCTGAATATATCTTCCCGTCCCACTTTTGCATTATAATATCTTGAGAGCTTTTGAGAGAGAGAGAGAGAGAGAGAGAGAGAGAGAGGAGAGAGAGAGATTTTGAAAGAGATTAATTTTGAGAGAGAGTGATTTCGAGGGAGAGATTTTGAGAGATAGGAATTTTGAGAGAAACAATTTGAGAGAGAAAGATAGAGGTATTTTGCTAATGATAGATATTTTGAGACAGAGATTTTTGAGAAAGAAATATTTTCAGAAACAGATATTATGACAGATATATTTTGAGAGAGATCATTTGAGAAATTATTTTGAGAGAGATATTATGAAAGATGGTATTTTGACAGAGAGATATTTTAGAGAGAGATTATGAGAGATATATTTGAGAGTTATTTTGAGAGAGAATATTGCAGAGAGAGAGATAGAGAGAGAGAGAGAGAGAAAGAGAGATATTTTGAGACACAGAGAGAGAGCGAGATGTTTAGAGGGAGAGTGAGATTTTTAGGGAAAGAGCTTTATATATATATATATATATATATATATATACATAATCTCTTAAGGGGGTGAGGGTGAAATTTCTATTTTCCACATTTTTTAAGCTACATCTTGATATTGTTTGTACACACATTCGTGTTATAAGAGGTAACATTAGGCCTATATTAAAGTTTCATCCTTCTAGGCTTAAAGATTTTTGAGTTATTGAAGAACATTCATTTAAAAATTTGCATATTAAAATGTTTCATAAGTTTCATAATTTTTTAGCAAAACTTTTCAATTTTTTTCCTACACGACCACTGACTTACTTAGAATACCACCATGCATTAACTTTTCTATATCATTATAATAAAGGAAAAAAATATACACACATCCTCTGCATATGCATTTTTTTAATTACTACACACATTTTATTTTTTATTAAAAAATTATCGACGTTGATTCAAAATCCAAGCATAGAATTATTAGCCATAGTGTGTGGGACATGCAGTTAAATTTTCGTGCTTCTATTATTAAATTTGTCAATGCTATTTTGATCTGAATGTATTGAAATGCAATGAAAGTAAAAGCGTGGAAAATCCAATTTGTAAGCTTGCATGCAATTAAATTAGAATGTACAGTAGCATACATGCCCTCCTACAGTCATTAGGGAGACTTACAAGCGCCATAGGACACTGAACTTCGCCAACTTATACTTTAAGGTACGTAGTATTTTTTAATACAAAAAACAAAAAATGCTAAATTTGACCGAAAATGTCGAAATTTTCACCCATCACCCCCACTTAAAAATATTAATTAAATGCACTTCCAATAAGTTACCTTAAAAAAGACTAATGCACAGCTTATCTTGAAAATAACGATTTATGAACCTGCGTGATTTAGAAACTTAGCGTGAGAATTTCTCAATACGAATTTCAATTTTTTTAACCAGATTTTGCTATTTCTCGTATCAAATATCTATTCAGTTGCCCTCGCGGAGCTAAATGGACCCCATCTCAGGCTCTGCAATATGTCTATGGTATAGGTAGAAATTGAACTCGAGACCCCTTAAACGCACACTGCAGAGCCACTTTGTCTTAATCTGTGGTTATCTAGGGTAATTGTTTAGCATAAGCAACTGTTTAATGGATAAGAAAATAGAAAAAATAAAACAATTGACTGTGTAAGAATGTCTACTGAAAAGACCTTGAAAGTTATTATGCACAAAATTAACTCTGACCGTTATTTTGACATGGGAATTAGCTTGGATAGAATTAAAACAGGGATTAATTGGATGTTGATAATTAAAAATAGAAGTAGTTGTGTCAGGCAGGAGACCAGCTGCTCATAAATAACAGACAAACAAGAAGAAGAAAAGTTGGGATACAGCCAGAAAACACAATGTGCCTCACTGAAGTTTCCAATCTGCTAATTTGTTCGTCTGTCGTTCGTTGCTTATTACAGAATAGATTTTATCAACACAAACCACCTTAAGTGCAGTCCCTGGTTACCAAGTAACAAATTAATTAAACCACCACCACCATAAATATTATGAGAATGTATGTGTTATACAGAGTGTTGCAACGGTCTGTGACCCTCCTTTTCCCTGCATCCAGAAGAGTTCGTTACCGTATTTGGATGTTTACAGGCCTAGAGAATCTACTAATATATTTAGCTATGCTTATTGTAGCGTCCAGATCATAAATGTCAGTGCTATCTATTGTTCTTTGCCCGGGCCCATCGGAGGCAAAGATTGATTAATCTTTCCTATATAGATTTAATAACATATATCACTTATTAAGCGGTTCCCACAATATTGTATGGATGTGAAACTTGGGCTCCAGAGAAAAAACAGGAGAATAGAATACAGACGGCGGAGATGAGGTTCCTAAGACAAGTAAAAGGATGTACAAGACTTGATAGAATAAGAAATGAGGATATAAGAGAAGAATTGAAAGTACAGCCTTTATTGGATAAAGTCACGAATTACAGACAGAAATGGATTGATCACATGGAAGGAATGAGTAAGGATAGATATCCATTGTTAGCAAGAAATTATCAAGCAAGAGGAAGACGTGATGTTGGAAGACCTAGAAGACTTTGGGCTGATGCATTATGAAGTCGGAACGGGCAATTGCCTAATCCCTGGAGTGATGATGATGATGAATTATTAACAAGAATTCTTAAACACACTGTAGTAATTTATATGACTCTTATTTAACTCAGTATAATATTTACATGAAAGCTAGAGGGAGAGGGGAGCTAATATAACCTTGAGAAAGCTCGTAGACAGGAAAAATATAAGGCAGCAGCAGCATTGCTAACAATCACAATAATTAAACATTGTTGTTTACTTAAAATATAATTTAATATTCCAATTATATGTCTGAAGTTGAAACATGAAAAGATGTTTAAACATAAATTATTCTTGATCATTACAAACTTTAAAGAAAACATAAATAAAAATGACAATGTTTACTCACACTAGCACTCATGCATACCTTTTAGTCCAGCCGAGGGTTAGGGTCCATACCCCCGGATACCCTACCCTGGCTTACCGGACCAAACACAAAATAGCACAGCTCTCCTCGAGCTGACGTCCTCCAGACGATAACGAAGAAATGAATTGAATGATGTATGAATGGCCCTGTTTACAACTTGCTTCACTTATTTTAGTGTTCCGAGGAAGAGGGGAAGTTGCGCACTACAGACAGAGCAGAGGGAAGGGATAGGAAGGTAAGTGAGAGTAAACACAAAGAGAAAGGAAATTGGCACAGTTCATAAATCTCACTGAAGAGGGAGGATAACAGTACATAGATGTTACGTACCGAAATCGTACTTTCGGTACAGTGTTATTGGCGCTCAATAGCTATGTCAGTTTCTTGAGTACAATAATTTCTATCTGATCAGTTTAAAATAGATTTTAATCGTAATTACAATTATGCTTAAGCACATCCCAAATTTAATTAGATTACTCTTCTTGTAATAATTGTATATAAGCAAAGCCTAGTTATAACTATCTTAATACAGGGTTATTCAAAAAGAAGGAACAGACTTCAAACATTTATTTCTTCCAAACTACAAAAATAGAAACACAATTCCAAGTTCCTAGAAAGACAAGAGTTTGAAGTTCAGATCACGGCCACATTGGCGATGATACTTGAAGTTGCAATCACGGTTGCATTGGCGCTGTTGGATTGGAAGAGGAGGAGCAGAAGATCAACTTCATCGCCGGTGGCCTCCCAGGTCACCAGACCTAACCCCGTGTGATGTTTATCTGTTGGGTTACCTAAAAGACTGTGTTTTATCCCCTCTCTGCCTGGCACTCTTGAAAATCTGCGACATCGAATTGTTGAAGCTGTGGATTCGATAACCAGAGACCAGCTGATTCGTGTGTGGCAAGCCACTGTTTTGATATTTGTCGTGTAACACATGGTGTTCATATTGAATGCATAAAATAGTGAAATTTGAACTTTTCTCTTTCCAGGAACGTTAGAATTGTGTTTCTATTTTTTACAGTTTGGAAGAAATGAATGTTTGAAGTCTGTTCCTTCTTTTCAATAGCCCTATAAAACAACGTTCAATTTTCAAGAGAAAATATTTAAACATATTACAATAAAAATTAAAATGATAGGTACAATTGGCCATGCACCTTCAATTTAAATATATATATATATATATATATATATATAATAAAACAATCATTATAGTCTTCACTTCAGGGTTTAGGCGATTTGCCTGTCCCGAATTCACAATGATTCCTTCCATCTCTTCCTTGGTCTTCCTATACCCTTTAATCCTTTTGGTTTATAATGATGTGCTATCTTGGGAATCTGGTTTCTTCCATTCTCTAAACATGCCGTACCCAGCCGACACGGTGTTGTTGAATTCTATCATTTGTTGAATATATTTATAATTCTCTTCGTATTCCTTAATTTCTTCCATTGTCCAATTTTGTGCATCCTTTGGCCCTTCTTAGAAAGAAGATCAAAAATCATTATCAACAATAGAATTAATAATTGTAATGCTAAACTTAATCATAATAATAATAATAAATATAATAATAATTATTATTAATAATCCATCCATATTAATTCTGCCCGAAGGCAGGTCCTTCACTGCAATCATAGCATTTTCATGCTATGCTTGCAGCTTTACTAGGGAATTGTGTAGGTGTGGTAGCTTCCCGTTGCTTTCCACACCGGTGAAGGATGATGATGATAATGATAAGGATGATGATGATAAAGATGATGGCCATATGATTTCGGGGACCGTTTGGGCCTTAAAGTTTTCCTTACATTTATCTTACAGATGAGGAAAAACCCCGATAAAAACCTCACCCAGAAAAACTGCCCCGACCGGGATCGAACCCGGGCCCGCTGCGTGACAAGGCAGCACGCTACCTCGAGACCACAGCGGTGGGCACATTATTAATAATAATTAATAATAATATAAAAATGATAATATTATTATTATTTTTATTAAGTTATCTTTATGTATATATAGGCCTATTCTTCTGTACGTGTGTATATCACCGAACTCCTCCTAAACGACTGGACCGATTTTGATTACTGTTTTTCTGTGTGTTTGAATGGGTCCCTGGGTGGTTTAGATTCACAATTGGACCCTCTAAAACCATTAGATGTAAGAGTTCACCTGAAGTGAAAATTTAAAAATCGCTCTAGCGGTCACAACTTTCGATATTTCACAACGAAACTCAATATATCCTACTAAAAAAACTGAGGTAGGTATTATAAAAAATGGGAGAAATTAAAAAATTAGAAGTGTAGGTTTACCTGAAATCCGAAATTAAAAATCGACGGAAACACCATGTTTGGTTCGTCTCAGCGTATAGCATACAATTTAATTAGCATTAGATATTTCATTTATTTGGACGTAGCAACGCACGCCGGGTATTAACTAGTTAGTAAATAAAATTATAAAAATTGTTTACATTGTAGGTCTGTCTCCTCAACTGTTAAAATATTAGGCCTAATTCAATTCTGCATTCAGGTCAGTGGAAAAATGTCTACCTTCTGCTGATGGTGAGACTAGTCCCCAAAATGTCTACAGTGTATTAACATTTTTAAAACTGAGGATAGGTAAATAATTTTATTGTTTTTAATTTTATAAATTACTGTTTGTTGAATCTAGAAATGCTTTATTTTCTCGCACGAGCTCGTATTTCATTGATCTGTTTACCCTACACTACATGACGTAAAAGTTAGTTTGATTTTTTGTGCAATGCCATCAGAGTTTAGCATCCTTCGGAAATGAAGTAGAGCCGTTAGCCCGTTAAAATATCCGGCACGTAAAATAAACTCAAATCTGAAATTGAGAACTATGAATAAAATTTGTCTACCTCTTCGTGTTCAGACATGTATAGTGGCTGCAATGGCCTGAGAAATTGAAGATGATCTCCAAGCAAAATTTTACCTACACACTAAATTTTAATATATTCCAGTGGTCGCCCAGAGGTCGATATTCGACCACAATTCATTATTTTTTTTAAGTTTGTCACAAATACGTCATTATGCATTAATTTCCGATTTATTTTAAAAATACGAACGATAGGAAATATGTGGTATAGCTTGGCTAAACCATATTTAGAAACAATAACGCGTCATTTGGCATTTGTATACTATTTATATTCTTTACGCGAATATATATCTCTTCTTCTTTGGCTCTCACTCCGACCCGTCAATGTTCTAATTCGAGGCAAGGTGCGAGTATCTAAATATAAAAAAGTAATGAAATTACTGAAACCAAGATGAGATAGGCTTTAATTTAAATGTAAATAATAAAATATATTCAATATTTTTTAAATCACTAATAATAAATACGCGAGAGTAAGTCAATTGCTGCTGCACAATTTTCTTTTTACAACAATGCCATTTCAGTATGAACGTAAATAAATGAATGAGTACACAAATTAATAAGTAATACACATAAATTCCTTTGAGACAATTTATTTTATTTTGTTTAATTTATTTGTAACACATATATAAATTTTATTTTTCTGCACACCTTCTCTATATGAACTTTAATTATGCCAAATATCACACTCCTCCGTGCGCGCAATGTGCTTAAAAAGGTGTACAAAGTTTTTTTTCTTCACGTATTAATATGTAGATTAAAGGCAGTTAACGTGTGATGTAATACAGACGTCCTATAATAGTCGATATTTGAATATCGATTAAACATGATTATCGAGCCAATAAATGCCCTTCACCGTGCATTACGTCATTTTTCTTAAAAGAGAGCAAACCGCATCCTGTTGATAAACAAAACACGGTGCAGATCTAAGAGTAACCACATCAAACGTCACGTGTTCAAAGTAAGATTATCGCACTTCACTTGTTTCCATGTTCTGTCAGCCTCTTTGACAAGATTATGCTCGGAGTATTCGGTAAATATATAACAGATGTGCATCCTTGACGTCAACAGAGATGATGCCGTCTAACACGGAAGATGACCAAGTACTGATGAATAACAAATGTAAATGAAAACCAAACACGACTAAAAATGTAAAAATAAGATATGGGATGAATGTCAAATTAGCCTACTAACAAAAGTTTGTCAGTTCTTGTGCTTTAATGGATATCAAGCTCACATCAATTACACTGGTCAACATGATTTTTGTCTCATGAGTACCAATAGTTGAACTTAATGCAGTTTTTTATTTTTTTTTTCAAATATGCATTCGGAATTTCTCTATCGTCCACAGTTTTTTTATTTCAATTAATGGATTTATATAATCATTTTTTAATAAACGTTTTTTCGTCCATTTGTCCATTGTAAAATAAAACCAAATAAGCTAACTCAGGAGATTTCAGCTATGGAAAAGGGATATCATGGCAAATGGAATCCTAATATGCTG
Organism: Diploptera punctata; assembly: GCA_030220185.1. Taxonomy (NCBI): domain Eukaryota; kingdom Metazoa; phylum Arthropoda; class Insecta; order Blattodea; family Blaberidae; genus Diploptera; species Diploptera punctata. Next base: position 2,956,837 of record JASPKZ010004196.1, read on the forward strand.
GCCGATTATTGTTGGACTATCAAGAGGGATGCTCCACAGGCGAAATATACACAAAAACGTTATTTCTTACTTTCTAGGTGAGTCCGAATGTTCGAATATTGTGTAGTTTACGAATGTAGAAAATATTAAAGTGTTTGAAATTATAAATTCCTGTCTCTCGGAAACCTTGCGTGATGGAGAAAAACCGATATCATATTTGAATTCAGGAGAAAAAATACTATCAGAATCACATATTTGTCTTCCTGAGACAAAAAAGTTACTTTTTTGTTGCTCAGTGTAATCCTTCAACTACCAAGCATAACAACTGGGTATAATAAACGCTTTGGAGAATTAAGTGACACAGAACTGGAACACCGGACAGCCATCATGCATACAGATATTACAATAGACGCAATACGAAATCATGAGATCCTTAACCCATTAATATAAAATATCCGATGTAAATTAAGGGACTTAGAATACAATAAATGGAAACTGAAGACGGCAAAGCCATAAGTTGGGGAAAGCCGAAGAAGAAGAAGAAGAAGAAGAAGAAGAAGAATGCAATAAATGGAAAATATATTTTAGGTGGATCACTGCACATATTTAATGGTTATAGCTTATTTGTATTACCTGATGGAATTAACCCTTAAATTGACAAAACTCAAAAATTTATTCTGTTAGTTAATTGAATGTGGCGGACCGCAGTGAAAATGGAATCTTGTGTAACTGTTATTATTATGTATATTGTATAATTAGACACATATTTAAGTGGTTCCTTTTTGTTCGTTTTCTTCTGATTTGTTTGAAATATTAAATTAATTGAACCAACCGATGTATCCAAAAGGATACATTACGAATTTAAGGGTTAAGATAGGTAAAGTCTTCTCTTCCACTTCATCAGGATTAAATTATAGCCTACATATAATAACAATTAGGAATTATCTACAACTTGATTATTAATACATAATAAGCATAGGCTACACAACATACAGGTGACAAGAAAGAACAACAAAATATTAAACAATAATAATAATTTGTAATTTTATTAAATAATTGGTTTCGTAAAGAAAGTGCAAATTATAAAAGAATAATAAAAATATAAACAGAACATGGTAATATATTATATTGCGAAACGAAATGTTTGGTGAGTTTTTTAAACTATTTTTGAATCTGGCAGTTCTTGGTATAAGAGGTGAGGGAAAACCAGAGTAGGATGGCTGAAACAAGAATTAGTGAGAGACTACCTAAGGAGGAGCAAATGACGATACATTGGCAATAATTTACAATAAAATTTCGAAAAGTGCAATCTTCCGAAAACTGAAGATGGAGAAGAGAAGAAGAAGTAGGTAGAATCGTAGACAACATACAAAGGCCAATCTACCCAGAGAATTTTCCCATCGACAGCCGATTTTTTTTTTCAATGTCACCAGATTGCCTTTTATGAAATTTCTGGCTATCTCCCCTGGCATTGGCGGAATCGTAATCCATTTCTTAAGTTGGGCCAGTTGGAAAGCGGAGTTACGTTACCCCCATTATATAATCAGTGATAATTGATGATGAAGCGCCAGAAGCCCTTAACCTAAACTTAACCCAAATTCCAGACCATGGGCAACTACAGGAATAATCCCCTTTAAGGAAATGTTCCTATGGCCTGACAGGGAATCGAACCCGGGACCTCATGAACTGTAGTCAGAAATGCTGACCATTAGACCACGACGCTGGTCGATAGACTAAAAGTAAAATTAACATTCAAATGAACACCAGTATTAATAAATCATGACACAACCAATAGCATACTATAACAGATTCAAGATAAATTACGATCCTGAGTGCAAGTATAAATAACAATAATAATAATAATAATAATAATAATAATAATCACTCCAGGGATTAGGCAATTGCCCGTCCCGACTTCATAATGCATCAGCCCAACGTCTTCTAGGTCTTCTAACATCACGTCTTCCTCTTGCTTGATAATTTCTTGCTAACAATGGATATCTCTCCTTACTCATTCCATCCATATGATCAATCCATTTCTGTCTGTAATTCGTGACCTTATCCAATAAAGGCTGTACTTTCAATTATTCTCTTATATCCTCATTTCTTATTCTATCAACTCTTGTACATCCTTTATCTTGTCTTAATAACCTCATCTCCGCCGTCTGTATTCTATCCAATAATAAATACTTACTTATTCACTGGCACTATCGAACCTTAGGTTCATGGCCGCGCGGACATAAGCTCTCCATACATCCCTATCCTGAGCTAATGCTTTCCAATCATTCCCTGTATAATCTACTTCCCTCAAATCATAGTTAATGTTGTTCTCCCACCTCATTCTTGGTCTACCAACTGGGCGTTTTCCTTCTGGCTTTCCTACAAGAAGTTTCCATGCACTCCTTCATTCCCCATACGCGCAACATGTCCTGCCCATCGCAGTCTACGAGAGACTTAACTGTTCTTATTATATCTGGCTTCCTATAAAGACCATGTAGTTCATTGTTATTTAGTCTTCTCCATTCACCTGTCTGTTCGTCTCTCTTTGGTCCAAAAATTTTCCTAAGAACTTTATTCTCAAATACCCGTAATCTCCTTTCCTCCCTTAAAGTAAGAGTCCATGTTTCGCACCCATATAATATAACTGGTAGAATAATAGTTTTATATATTTTCAGCTTAACGTTTTTTGAAAGGAGTTGGGACATCAAAAGTCTCTGCAATGCATAATAGCATGCATTTCCAGAATAATAATAATAATAATAATAATAATAATAATAGTAATAATAATAATAATAATAATAATAATAGTAATAATAATAATAATGTTTTATACATTCTGGCAGAGTTAAAGCCGCAAAGCCTTCTCTTCCACTCAACCAGCACAAATATATAAATACTCGTACATGTTTACAGTGCAGATTATATACGTATGTACAATGTTAATTGTAAGGTTTAAACAGACGTTAAAGTTGCAATGTGAATTTAATGTACAAACAACAATTTATACTATAAGAATAATAGTCTCTTTTTTTTATTATTATTCGGGTTTTTACAGCTGCTGCCGTCTTCCCGTGCCAAACCTCTTAAGCCTACGATGTTGGGCATCTTCAATGCTTAACACTCTTGCTTGCATTACTATCTTCACGTTTTCCTTGCACGTTAACATTGGTTTCCCTCTTTTCTTCCTTCTGGTCGGTTGCCATTGATATAGTTGCTTCGGCCATCGATCATCTTCCATTCTTAAAATTTGTCCTAACCACTTTAATTCATTCTCCTCAATTATTTCAATTATGCTTTCTTCTGCTTCCATTATGTTTCTAATTTCCTTATTTGTGACATGTTCTAATTTTGACTTTCTGGCACTTCTGCGTAAATAATCCATCTCTAGAACTATCAGCATATTCTTGTAGTACTTATTGATTGCCCATACCTCACTTCCATACATTGCAACAGATTCCACCAAGGTTTTACCAATAGCCTATATTTTTTTGCTTATCCCACCATATGGAATTTAACGATGATATTTTGCTACTCGATTCAATTCAATGTTTTATGAAATGACAATATTAATAATAATAATAACAACAATAATAATAATAATAATAATAATAATAATAGTATATAATAGTAATAAACACTTACAACTAACTCACTCGCACTATTGGACCCATAGGTTCATGGCTGCGCGGATATAAGTTCTCCACACATAATAAACACTTATAAGAACTATTTTATCAAATTTGTAAATAGCTTAGATTTTAATATTTTATAAGGTGTAATATGTCATCTATACACTTACAAGTATCAAGTGTTAATAGCCCAATTGTAAATAACTTTTATATAAGGAAATCCTGAGCATGGAGTATCATAGCAATGTGATGGAAGATGCTGTAAATCTTTGTTTATAAATGCTTACTTCTTTATACGAAATTGGAGTGCATATTTATGTCACGTTATTGGGGGGGCATTAAATAGAACAACACACAATGTTGTTATATTTAATAGTAACATGACATCTTGTAAACATATCCTCAGTCACAATTTACAGCGTTGCTAGATTAAATACAGAAAAAAGCATTATTCATAACCAGGCTTATTAGTGTAACGTCACAAAACATGGTTTTCATTTAGCATCTCATCATGCGATTGTCTAAATTTCATTAGCATATCAAAAGACTATTTTAATTTATATAGCAAACCTTTACAGAATAATCCTATTCTAAAAATAGAGATGATGTATTTTAAATGCGTCTTATCTTCATAATAGATTAATCAACAATCCGCGTCTATCGGTCTCAAAATATTCGGTATATCATCTCTTTTGTATGCATCTTTACCTTTTCAATCCTACATATGAAATCAATCCTCGAACATCTGGATTCATTTTTTTCACATGGTCCTCCTTCTATTTCTATGACATTTTATATCTTAAATTATATCTACATTTTTTAATTTATTCATGATTACTCTGTTTTCTACTTTATCCAACTTTGTGTATCCGACCGAAGGTCTCAGAACTCTCAATTCTGCAGATTTTTCTTTTATATGTCGTTCCCCATATCCAATTTGCGCTTACAAATCAAATTACCTACCTAAGTCACTTCGACTTAAGGATCAAAACCTACGCCTGAAACAGCGCTGACTAGAGGAAAAACCCAATAACGATAACCACTAGGAAATTTGGCTGCCAAGGAGCCTAAACTGGTTGCAGCACCCTAGGCGATGCTTATTCATTGCCATCATTCAGCAGCATAGGCCCTATATATGTAGAAAAGTTTTCACAGCCCTGAAAATGCAAAATATACTACATACCAAGGGGGCACGCCGTAGCGCAGTGGTTAAGGTACTGCGCTACAAGTCAGAAGGTCGCGGGTTCAAGTCCCGGTGGGGTCAGGATTGTTAAACTGACCCAAACTTTCTGGCGGCACTATGGCCCTGGGGTCGACTCAGCCTCTAACGGAAATGAGTACCAGACGCTTGTTCTGGGGATAAAGGCGGCCGTCACGCAGGGCTGACTACCCGGCTGACATCAAGTGCCGATTGTCTAGAAAAAAGTGGAGCCTTAACTTCCTACTACCCCAAGGGCCTCCTGAGGTCTGTCGTGGGATCACTTTACTTTACTACATACCAAGAGGTAAAGAAAAAATTCCCATGTCAACACATGCTCCTGTATAAGCATTGCTATTGGCGAAATTATACGAGTAGAAAAGTCGTGAATGGAACTTTGATATGGGATGAAGAATACTATCATATTGTAAATGCTGTCTCTTGTAGTGCCATAATGTCTAACTAGTGAAACAGTTGTAGTTAAACAAAAGAGTTTATTATTTGTGAAACTTGTATTTTATGAAACGACCTATGAGTAACGAAAATGTTGTATGCTAGAGTGTGGTAAGTGACTAGGGGACACTGGCCTTTAGTAAAAATATGGATGAACACGGTGTATGGCATCCGGCAACCGACAAATGAAGTGAGACAAATCAGATGTGCCAACATTCCACAAGATGGCGCGGGCAATAAATAACACAACAGCATTCTTAGCTAACAGCTCTGTCACACTCACAGCGTCTCTCTTCATTTTCTCTCAAAATATAGTCCAACACCACTCCAACTAACTTCCGAGCAATCAAGGTGGTCGAATAAGAACCATTTCATCTTATACACATCTTATCTTCTTAGGTCAAATCATTTTACATGATAGAGGAGAGGTCAGATTAAGCATTTTAAAGAAATAAACACTGGTCAAAAATTACCGCACAATTTTCATGAAATATTCAATAATTGTAAAGTAGCGGTGGACTAATGGTTAAACTCCTTGCCTCTAGTTCCGAGGGTCGCTTGTTCGAACCCGGCCTGGGTCGATTGATTATTTTAGGACGGAGAAATCCAAGAAGCAACTCCTCCAGGAGGGACTTTAAGCCGTGGGTTCCTAGTCTGAAGATTTTCAGGCTCGTAAAAGATCCTTAAGCCTGAATAAAAAGGCCGCTATGCAAAATTTACCGACCTGAACGACCTAGTAATACCTTAGTTGTCTGTCAGATGTCTCATTGAGTCGGTGTGCTGACCGCACGCCAATCATGACATCTATGAGCAGATAACTGAAAATTAACTTAGTCTAGTAACTTCTTACATAGGAGAGGATATGGCTCAACAATGGGCTACGCCATTACTGATAGATAGATAATAAGTTTGAGGAACCTGGGTATGCTAATTAATTTTTATATCCAGAAATGCTAGATATTACTAGTGATAACTGAAAGGGAATCCTCTATCTACTAGGTCATTCGATAAGTAATTACACTGCTATAACATCATAAATAGTATATTACGATACGAGGTTGGGAAGTGGTTTTTACAGAATCGAGGAAAAATGTTAAAAAAAAAGTTGTACTTTTTTTTTTGTTCGATGGTGTTTTCAAAAAATAAATAATAGTAAAATAATAACATATTTGTTGGAAATATTTGCGTTCATTATAAACAATTGACTAACGTTAACAGTGTGGACAATGTTTATTAGTTGAAACAACAGGAAGCCTTGAGAACAATTATTGATAACATAATATCTTAAAATTGTAATATGTATGTAATTTTTGTATAATTCTTCTATTCGCTGGTTGAGTGGAAGAGAAGGCCTTATGGCCTTAACTCTGCCAGCTAAAATAAAGCATTATTATTATTATTATTATTATTATTATTATTATTATTATTATTATTATTATTATTATTATTATTAATATTATCATTATTATTATTATTATTACTTATTGAATGCCCTAGTATTATGGAATTATGGACACAATCCATAATAGAATGTAAAATCTATAATAATTTAGGGAAGTATGTATATATGTATACCTTAAGGGGTATCCCCTTATGGTCCCTAGTGAGAGTTTCTTAAGGAAGCTAATTAAGTTAAGCTTCTCTACCTATAAATGTCAAAGAGTGACAAGTGGTTGGCATATCGTCTCAATTTAGTAGGTAACAAGGTATTAATTGGATGGATGAAGGTAATAATTAGGAATAATCCTTAATAATTGGCACTTCTACTTCGACCTCTTGAGTCATGCCAACACAGATGTTAGAGGCACCAAAACTGAGTATAATGAGATAGAAAATAATATTTGGATATATCGCTTTCAAACTACGCGAGATGTTGAAAGAATAATAAGTAGATCATATGTTTTATTAACATGTTTATTATATATATATATATTCGATCAGCCTCATGGGCTAGTGGTCAGAGCATCTCATTGTAGTTCATGGGAGTCTCGGGTTCATTTCCTGGTCAGACCACAGGAATTGATTCTAAAAACTGGTCAACATGATTTTTGTCACATGGGTACCAATAGTTATACTTAATGCAGTTTTTTATCGTGTTTTCAAAAATGTATTCCGAATTTCCCCATCAGCCACATTTTTTTTTTCAATTTAAAATAATTGATTTAAATAATTATTTTTAATAAACGTTTTTTCGTCCATTTGTCCATTGTAAAATAAAACCAAATGAGCTAATTCAGGAGATTTCAGCTATGGAAAAGATATATCAAGGCAAATGGAATCATAATATGCTGGCCGATTATTGTTGGATCATCAAGAGGGATGCTCCACAGGCGAAATATAGCAGAAAATCGTCATTTCTTACTTTCTAGGCGAGTCCAAATGTTCGAAAATTGTGTAGTTACGAATGTAGAAAATATTAAAGTGTTTGAAATTAAAAATTCCTGTCTCTCGAAAACCTTGCATTATGGAGAAAAACCGATATCATATTTGAATTCTGCAAAAAAAAAAATACTACCAGAATCACATATTTTTCTTTGCGAGACAAAAAAAAGTATATTTTTTTTGTTGCTCAGTGTTATTGTTGTGACCTCTCATGGTCTGGATTGAGATTAAGTTTAGATGTAAGGACTCTCCTTGCGTTTTATTACCATTCAACACATCATCAGGGTTACATAACTCTGCCATCCAGGCACCCCAGCTCAAATGCAGGAGAGGATACCAGAAATGTCATAAAGACAACTTGGAGACATTGATAATATATAATATACAGGTGAGACTAAATTTCCCTTGCATAGTTTGAGGACTTGTAGTAGAGACAAGACAATTAAATTTAGGATAGGAACTCGTGTCCGGAAACGTGCCGATTTTCCGCTACACGCAAAATCAGCTCACACCCTTTTTCGGCGCCACTCACTGGGATAGTCTTGACTAGGGTAGTCCATACGTTATTCCCCGCTCACCTGATGTTCCATTTCCACTGGAAGTTTGTTTAGGTCATATTTAGTTGAGTTTGTGATCCGCCTAGAGACTTTTCACCTGCACAGTACAGTAGTAATCCTTCACGACAGTACACAGCAGAATTCAAAGTGTACTTCATTGGTGTTGTTCTTATCCATGGCATACACATTTGCAGAATACGCAGACATGTTATTTTTACGGCGAAGCTCGGTACAATGGCAGGTCCGATTGCTTGGCCTGCACGTTCTCCATACTTGACCCTGCTAGACTACTATCTGTGAGGTCACAATAAAACCTTAATTTACGATACCCCTGTAGAATCCGAGAAAGACCAGCACGAGTAATGACTGCGGCGGATGTTGGAGGACCAGGCATTGATGATCGTGTGTACGAAAAAATGGTACGGATATACCGCATCTGTAAATAATGACTCAATTGAGGCAATAATAACTCTCATTAAAAAAGGTTCTAGGAAATCCTCAGCTAATTAACACCATAACAACACTACTTTCTGCTTTAGTAAACACTAATGCTCAAACTAGACCTTAGAGACGAAATATATAATCTCCACATAAATTACAGATTTTAAGGCCGAAAAGCTTAAGCCTATTTCTCGTTTCTTCATGACAAGTTAAAATATACATATAAATACAAAATACTAAATTACAAACTAAGAGCTAAGAGAGGACAACTTTCTTAGCAATACAATAAATTCTAAAAACACACACATACAAGCACTAAAATGAAAGGGCCATGACCCCAAAAAGGTCGGTACCAACACAACACACAAAAGACAAGACCGGTGTATTGAAGTCGGTGGTCGTCATATCGAGCCCTTCTTGTAGGTGGTTCCAGACGACAGACAGCAGCAGTCGGAGAGAGCAACATGTGTTGTAGTGGTATTTTATGTGTAACGGGAAAACGGTACATTTCCGGACATGAGTTCCTATGTTAAATTTTATTGTCTTGGTCCCTTCTATAAGTGCTCAAACTCTGTAAGGGGAATTTAGACTCACGCTATATATATATATATATATATATATATATATATATATATATATATATATATAATTAATACTCATATCAACTCCTGAACAAGCACGCGCGGCTCCCCAACAGAGATCTCAGGTTCGAATCCTGGAGGTTCCGTAGGCTTTTTGGTGAAAGATCACACCAGGGTGTTTCGGGGTTTTTCGTTTCCCGAATTTCATTCCACCAACACTCTCCGTTCCTCTTCCCTCCTCTACCATGTCATTTCATTTCACCAACACTCTCCGCTCCTCTTCCCTCCTCTACCACGTCATTTCATTTCCATTCATACATTTCATATCATTTATCACCTCATCTCATGTTACGTAAAAAAATAGTCTTGTTTACCAAACCACAGCTGCTTAAAAAAGTGGTTGTAATGTGATGGGGGAATACTCATGCACTTCCTCATGACTCAGAGCCTGTGTTTCAACTTAGGGCAGAATAGGACTAAATGGAGAGTTGTATCCCCTCCTCGAGGCCTTCGGACTAACCCAAATAAATAGAGGTATGTTTCTTCTGCATGATAATGCTTGATATGTATCGAACCATCAACACTATAATAGATTACATATCGCCGTAGAGTAAATTTCGTCTCTTTCATTCCATAAAATAAAGATGGGTAATATAGTGAACAAAAAATAAGATTGCCATATTAGAATCTTAAAAGAAAACCGAAACCATCTTTAGTAATCTGACTTCTGAACGCGTATTTAATCAATTTCGATATTTCCTTAACAGAGATTTAGGCGCTCTCCCCCAACAGGGAAGAATTTGAACCATACTAATTTAGTAACACTTGTTTTCGTATAGATGTCATTCGAGTGGTCCGTGGTCAGCGTTCCTCCTCATACTGACATATAGGAAACCAAGGTAGTACTAGGACGGGAAAATTCGGTAAATTTTGCTTAGAGGCCTTTTCATTCAGGTTTAAGGATCTTTTACGAGCCTGGAAATCTTCAGACTCGGGACCCACGGCTTAAAGTCCCTCCCGGAGGACTTGCTCCTTGGATTTTTCCATCCTAAAAGAAATCCATCGACCCCGGCCGGGTTTGAACCCGCGACCCTCGGGACCAGGGACAAGGAGCATAACCACTAGTACACCGCGGCCGACTGGGTCAAATTATAAAGTGACGAAATTTATGCATTCACTCTTTAAAATATCTTTCCAAATTTTACATAATATAGAATCTAATAAAACTTTTTTTTTCGAAACTCAGAGCAATTGGGAATCTTCTTTCTCCACAACTGTAAATGAATTGCTCGTTGTAATATTCTGACATGTTGACAAACGTATTTAAGACGACCTAATGACCTTGTTTGATTTTAAATCCACTGGGACATCGGATATATTGCTTTATAATACTTGTCTTTCATTATGTTACTGCGCACAGCCTTCATCAAAATGTGCGACGTGGGCGATCGAACCCCTGAGACCATGAAAAAGTATGATTGGAAAAGGCTAAACCGTAACGTCCCATTTAACTCTATTTAAAATTATGAAACATGCATTTAAAAAATAAACCTATATTAAACTATTTGATTATCTATAACAGTCTTGCCTCATACTGCTGCTGCTATAAATCTACTTCAAATATATACAGGATGTTTCATAAAGGATGGCGCAAACTTAAATGGTTGAAAGTACACAATGCCCCAATAAACATGGGTCTGTAAACGAGCCGTTTGCGAGATAATTACGAATGTATGGTTACAAGCCGCCACTGATGTCATTGTTTGTAACATCGTACTAGTGATTATCTCATTGGGCCACACATTCTTCCACGAAAACTTAATGAACGGAGGTACCTTAGGTTTCTGCGGCGTCATCTTCCAGGATTGCTTGAGGATGTTCCCCTTCAGCAACGTCGGAGTTTGTGGTACATGCATGATGGAGCTCCGGCACATTTTGCTGCTGCTGTGAGACGGCATCTAACGCGCAGATACGGCCAAAGATGGATAGGTCGAGGCGGATCTGTACCTTGGGCTGCAAGATCACCTGATCTAAATCCTTTGGATTTTTATGTCTGGGGTCACCTCAAAAGCGAAGTGTACAGAACACCCGTTAACACGGTTGAAGAACTGGAGCAGAGAGTTGTACATGCTTGTCAAAAATTCAGAAATGATCCAGGGGTTTTCGAAAGAATTCGACATTCATTGAAGAGACGAGCTCAGTATTGCATCCAGATGCAAGGAAGACACTTTAACATCTCCTTTAACAGGTAACCCATAAGTGAAGTGAACTGTGAAATGTGAACTAAATGAGATGAAAAATTAATAGTAAAGTCTAAAATCAAATAAATTTCTACTAACTAGGACGATGTTTACAATGAAGTCAGTGGCGGCTTGTAACCATACATTCGTAATTATCTCGCAAACGGCTCGTTTGCGGACCCATGTTTATTGGGACATTGTTGCTTCTATTATCGTGTACTTTCAACCATTTAAGTTTGCGCCATCCTTTATGAAACACACTGTATATACATATTTTTCTAGTGTCACCAAATGAATTTTTCGCGCTAAGCAGACAAATGGCGTTAATAATAATTTATTTACGCACTCTTCGGTAGACTATATTAACTATTAACAGACTAAACTAATGCATCTTATATGATACGTTACCAATTTTAGGGTTAATTAAATTGTATAGTACACATTATGAGCTAGCAAACATGGTGGTTAATAGAGTCAATTTTTAATTTCGGGTTTTAGGTAAACCCCCACTTATAATGCTAGGATTTTGCTGTTTTTTTCAGAAAATCATCCTTAGTTTATTATAATTGCATGTGCTGAATTTCATTGTGAAACATCGAAAATCACGACCGCTAGAGCGATTTTTAATTTTTCTCGTCTTGCACTTGTTTTGTGCACAGAGAGATTCGTAGGTTCTATGTTTTAGCGGATTACAAAGGAATCAAGCTATTGACGTTGTTCTCATGAAAATATTTTTAAAAGTTTTTACAGATATTTACCGATCTTATCTACTGGACACCGAAAATGATCATATCCAATATATATGTGTGTGTGTCTGTGTGCTTGTGTGTGTGTGCTTGTGTGTGCTTGTGCGTGTGTGTGTGTGTCTGTGTGCTTGTGTGTGTCTGTGTGCTTGTGTGTGTGTGTCTGTGTGCTTGTGTGTGTGTGCTTGTGCGTGTGCGTGTCTGTGTGCTTTGTGTGTGTGCTTGTGTGTGTGTGCTTGTGTGTGTGCTTGTGTGTGTGTGCTTGTGTGTGTGCTTGTGTGTGTGTGTCTGTGTGCTTGTGTGTGTGGTTGTGCGTGTGTGTGTGTCTGTGTCTGTGTGCTTGTGTGTTTCTGTGTGCTTGTATGTGTGTGTGCTTGTGTGTCTATGTGCTTGTGTATGTGTGTGAGCGCTTGTGTGTGTGTGTGTGTGTGTGTCTATGTGCTTGTGTGTGTGTGTTTTTGTGTGTATGTGTGTTTGTGTGTGTGTCTGTGTGCTTGTGTGTGTGCTTGTGCGTGTGTGTGTCTGTGTGCTTGTGTGTGTGTCTGTGTGCTTGAGTGTGTGCTTGTGTGTGTGTGCTTGTGTGTGTGCTTGTGTGTCTGTGTCTGTGTGCTTGTGTGTGTGCTTGTGCGTGTGTGTGTCTGTGTGCTTGTGTGTGTGTCTGTGTGCTTGTGTGTGTGTCTGTGTGCTTGTGTGTGTGCTTGTGCGTGTGTGTGTGTCTGTGTGCTTGTGTGTGTGTGTGTGCTTGTATGTGTGTATGCTTGTGTGTGTGTGCTTGTGTGTGTGCTTGTGTGTCTATGTGCTTGTGTATGTGTGTGAGCGCTTGTGGGTGTGTGTCTATGTGCTTGTGTGTGTGTTTTTATGTGTCTGTGTGCTTGTGTGTGTGTGTGTGTCTGTGTGCTTGTGTCTGTGTGCTTGTGTGTGTGTGTGTGTGCTTGTGTGTGTGTGTGCTTGTGCGTGTGTGTGTGTGTGTCTGTGTGCTTGTGTGTGTGTGTGTGCTTGTATGTGTGTGTGCTTGTGTGTCTATCTGCTTGTGTATGTGTGTCAGCGCTTGTGTGTGTGTGTGTGTGTGTCTATGTGCTTGTGTGTGTGTGTTTTTATGTGTCTGTGTGCTTGTGTGTGTGTGTGTCTGTGTGCTTGTGTGTGTGTGTGTGCTTATGTGTGTATGTGTGTGTCTGTGTGCTTGTATGTGTGTGTGTGCTTGTGTGTCTATGTGCTTGTGTGTGTGAGTGTGTGTGCGTGTGTGTGTGTGTGCGCGCTTGTGTGTGTGTGCTTGTGTGTGTGTGTGTGTTTTGTGTTCATTAGCGCTCTAGCAGCCGCATTTTCGTTTAATCGGAACCAAACTTCTCTTCTATACACTTAATTAAAGAACTTCTGTAAAAAAAAAGTTAAACTGTTATTCTCCCAGTTTAATTATAAAGTGATCCCACTACAGGCCTCAGGAGGCCCTTGGGGTAGTAGTAGGTTAAGGCTCCCACTTTTTCTAGACAATCGGCACTTGATGTCAGCCGGGTTGTCAGCCCTGCGTGACGACCGCCTTTACCCCAGAACAAGCGTCTGGTACTCATTACCGTTAGAGGCTGAGTCGACCCCAGGGCCATAGAGCCGCCAGAAGGTTTGGGTCAGTTTAAAAATCCTGACCCCACCGGCACTTGAACCCTCGACCTTCCGGCTTGTAGCGCAGGGCCTTAACCATTACACTACGGAGTGTAATAATAATAATAATAATAATAATAATAATAATAATCCCATGGCTCGACATGCCTAGAAAGTCCTTAGCCTACAAGCCGGCTGCTGGTCTTACATTCACATGTGTATCACAGAGGTAGATCATCTAGCCCATGTAGGGGTGACATGTGGTTAGCATGTCGCGTCCCCCAGCCGTTATAGCTGGTCTTCTCAACCTGGAGCCGCTACTTATTTTAGCTAACCAAATGCCTAACGATGCTGGGTGGGCACCGGTCCCATATTGGTCGAAATATAATAAGAAAATTTCTTCCCCCATGGAGACTCGAACCAGCGCAAGTCCCGTAGCTCTGCGCCAAGGCGCCACTGTTTTATTATATGGATGCGAAACATTACTTTAGAGGTGGAGAAAAGATTACGAACATTTGAGAATAAAGTTCTTAGAGAATTTTTGTACCAAAGAGAGATGAACTGACAGGCGAATGGAGAAAACTACATAACAGTGAGCTACATGATTTGTATAGGGAACCAGATATAATAAAAACAGTGAAATATCGTAGACTGCATTGAGCAGGACATGAGGCACGAATAGGGAATGAAAGAGAGACATGAAAACTTCCCGTAAGAAAACCAAAGGGAAGCACTCTGAAAACTATTAAATTAATTAATTTCTACGATAAGTAACAGAAGAAAAAGACTAATGAATATAAAAGAATTGAAGAAAGTACAAACAATGAAAAGGAAGAAAGATTATGAAAATAGAAAAGAGAAAAAATAAAAAAGATCAAATACAAATAACGAAAAAGTATATAGAGATGGAGACAATAAAAACGAAGATAAAAAAATGAATAATGAAAAAGTAAAAGAAAACAGGAAGAATGAATGAGCCAGATAAACAGAAAATAAAAATGGAAATTAAAACAAAATACCCAGAAAAGAACTGCATAACAGTGAATTACATGGTCTTTATAGGAAGCCAGATATAATGAGAACAGTTAAGTCCTGTAGACTGCGATGGCAGGACATGTGGCACGAATGGGGAATGAAAGACGTGCATGGAAGCTTCTTGTAAGAAAACAAGAGAGAAAACGCCCAGTTGGTAGACCAAGAATGAGGTGGGGAGAATAACATTAACTATGATTCAAGGCAAGTAGATTATACAGGGGATGATTGGTAAACATTGGCTCAGGATAGGGATATATGGAGAGCTTATGTCCGCGCGGCCATGAACCTACGAGTTGGATAGTGCCAGTGAGTTAGTTAGTTAGTTACCCAGAAAAGAATATAAGACAAAGAACAAAGTGTCTACTAGTGATATAAAGGTAGAAGAGAGGAAGGATATAAGAAAAATATAAATAAAAAATACAAATAGAAAATATATTAGTAAAAAGGAAGAAAAAATGAAGACTAAACACGAGAATGACACCTAACAGGAGTTGGCTGTCAACTAAATATTTACAGAACTTGTATAATTATTGTACCAAACGTGTGACAACGTTACCAACATTGTTGATAGAAGAGAATGGCTGAGGTTAGGGGATGAAGACAGTGAACTAAATTAGGATGTTTATGTTGGTAACAGTGAGGACAGGCGGTTCTGGGTTCGCGCCAGAAACACATTTCACCTCGCATAGCACTTCCTGTACTACCTACCCTAATGTTAACTGTAGCAGGCCTAGGGTACGGTGCGGAAACTGGTGCTTTAGATCTAATGTATAAAAATGAATGTTTGTTCGTACTTTATGCGCGGCCATACCGTTGGTCCGATTCTGATGGGGATTTTTCTAAAATGCTCAGGAGATTCCCGGGATGAACATAGGCTATAAGAGAGTTGTGATACTCAACTCCTACACCCTTAAAAATCGCCATTTGTAGTGTAAAACGTAAAAAAAAGTAGTTCTTTGGAGGCTTAAATGGCTTACGCTGCCTAAACCATAACAAATACACAACATTAATGTACATAGAATTGAATATCTTAAAAAGCTCTACAAAAAGTCCGCGACAGCATATGTTTATCTCTTACGGATAACTCACAATAACAATTTTTGTCTTTCATTGATGCCAAGAAGATCGAGATAAGTAGATTCCCGGGCAACACCAGGTAATCAGCATGGGGAATCTTAATATAATTACGATATACATTTATAATTATTTTTCATTTTACTTATTCAACTAATCATAAGAAGTGCATGAATTTTTGTCTTTCAGCTCATTTATACTTACTTACTCACTGGCACTATCGAACCCGTAGGTTCATGACCGCGCGGACATAAGCTCTCCATACATCCCTACCCTGAACTAATGCTTTCCAATCGTTCCCTGTATAATCTACTTCCCTCAAATCATAGTTAATGTTATTCTCCCACCTCATTCTTGGTCTACCAACTGGGCGTTTTCCCTCTGGCCTTCCTACAAGAAGCCTCCATGCAAGTATTTCATTCCCCATACGTGCAACATGTCCTGCCCATCGCAGTCTACGAGACTTAACTGTTCTTATTATATTTGGCTTCCTGTAAACACCATGTAGTTCATTGTTATGTAGTCTTCTCCATGCACCTGTTTGTTCATCTCTCTTTGGTCCAAAAATTTTCCTAAGTACTTTATTCTCAAATACTTGTAATCTCCTTTCCTCCCTTAAAGTAAGAGTCCATGTTTCGCACCCATATAATATAACTGGTAGAATAATAGTTTTATATATACCTTTATATATATATATATATATATATATATATATTACTTTTTTTTGTGGAATTTGGGTCTTTTCTTCAAATCGAAAGCATTTATTGTCTACATTATTAAGATTAGAATTTATTGTACTTTCGGGGGGCACGCCGTAGCGTAGTGGTTAAGGCACTCAGCTACAAGCCAGAGGGTCGAGGGTTCAAGTCCCGTTGGGGTCAGGATTTTTAAACTGATCCAAACCCTCTGGCGGCACTATGGCCCTGGGGTCGACTCAGCCTCTAACATAAATGAGTACCAGACACTTGTTCTGGGGGTAAAAGGCGGCCGTCACGCAGGGTTGACAACCCGGCTGACATAAAGTGCCGATTGTCTAGAAAAAGTGGGAGCCCTAACCTCCTACTACCCCAAGGGCCTCCGGGTCTGTTGTGGGATCACTTTACTTTTCACTTTACTTTATTTATTGTACTTTCACTTTATCTTATTATGTATTTTTATCTAATTTCTTTTAATTATATTTTCATTCAGCTCATTTATGGCAAGAAAAACGGGATGAGTAGAATCCCGGACAACGCCGGGTAAACAGCACGGGGTATCTAAAAATAATTACGATATAAATGTTTTGTCTCACTTATTTAACTAAACATAAAACACATTAATTTTCGTATTTCAGTTCATTTGTGTCAAGAAGATCGGGATAAGTATATTCCCGGGCAACACCGGGTAATCAGCACGGGGTATCTAAAAAATATAAATTTATAATTATTTTTCCTTTTACTCATTTAACTAAACATAAAAGCACATTAATTTTTATGTATTTAGAAGTTGCAACGCACGCCGGGTATTAGCTAGTACTCTAATATTAATTGAGCTAGGGCTAGGGTTACTGAGGCAAGTGCTACTCCCCTAATTTTAACTAAATCATGTCTAGGGTACAATAATGCAAATGCTTCACGCCTTAAAATTAAATGTAGAAGGTGTAAGGCAAAATGAGGCAAGTGCTACTTATTTATCCATATTAACGCTTAAATTCGCAATGTATCCTATAGTTTTAATTTATCTAATATTTTTAATAAAACAGAAGAAAGCTAACGATAAGAAATTACTGAAATGTGTGTGGAATTTCACAATACACACAATAATAACAGTTATGAAAGACATCTTAGAAGAATTACACATGGAATCTTTAGAAAACAAAATTTCTGATTATAAGTCAAGATGGATGCAACATGTTCATCGAATGGAAGATCACAGGATACCCAAACAAATGTTAAGATATCAACCTGCAGGAAGAAGAAGACCAGGACGTCCACTCAAAAGACTTCTGGATGGTGTTTCTCTTGAGGCCGAAACAGGTCAACAAATGGCCTAAATTCGTGAATGTACTATGATGATGATGATGATGAACGATTTCATTTTCAGTGCGGTCCGCCACATTTAAATAACTGAAATTACTGTTATGTTAATACACCAGAGAGACTGCCGCAGCGACAGTAAAAAACACAAATCCTAGCGCTATAAATAAGAACCTCCCCATCAGGGGCCTACATGGCGCTGCTCCCGTAAACGACTCGGGGAGCTTGCACGCTGCATATCACGCCATCTCCATCAACAAATATATCACAATCAGTCAACACACAAAAATCAACCAATTCGAAATTACTACCATTCAAAATTTAACATAGTCGAAATTTACAAAAACAAAACCTTCCGAAATTAACAAACTTTGGCAATCACAAATAAAACCATTCAAAGAAACCCACAGGGATGATCAACCCTCAAAATTACCGGGACAAATGGACATTGTCTAGAAACCCGAGGTTCACTTGTATAAGTGGGCTGAAGAACTGTCCAACCACCTGCACGCGCAGGTTGCAGGGCAGCTCGCTCTTTCTTATATCTGCTATGTCAATATAAGGGTTAACTATAGCAAGCCTAGAGTCCAGTCTGACAATTGCTACTTGCTCTAATGATTAACAAGCAAATGTGAAAAAATGTATATAGGCAGAACATCAAGAAGTTTTAAAATAAGATTTAATGAACATCTATCATATTTTATTAAAAATTAAGTCCACCGCTATGGTATCGAGGAAGCGTGCTGCCTTGTCACGCAGCGGGCCCGGGTTCGATCCCCGGTCGGGGCAGTTTTTCTGGGTGAGGTTTTATCGGGGTTTTTCCTCGCCTGTAAGATAAATGTCAGGAAAATTTTAAGGCCCAAACGGTCCCCGAAATCATATGGCCATCATCATCATCCTTATCATTATCATCATCATCCTTCACTGGTGTGGAAAGCAACGGGAAGTTACCACACCTACAATTCCCTAGTAAAGCTGCAAGCATAGCATGAAAATGCTATGATTGGAGTGAAGGACCTGCCTGCGGACAGAATTACTATGGATGGATTAAAAATGAAGGAAAATCAAGTTTCGCTGAACACATTTCAAAAACCAACTATCAATTTGGCAAAACAGAAGAAACACTAACAATAATGCACAAAGAAAACAGCAAACAAAAAAGTAATATTTTGGAAGAAATAGAAATCGTCAGAGAGGCAGAGAATAAAAATGTATTGAATTAAAATATGCTTAGCAACAAAGCCGCCAATATAAAATTTATAAATAAATTTAATAACAAGAAGAGTCATGAAGATGAAGCTAAAACTTCGAAAAGCTTTACGAAGATAATACATGAAAATATTGAAGTTGAGGAAGACGGAGTATAAAAATAAAAAAAGGTATAAAAACGTTTTATAATAGAAGATATAACCTCAACGATGTGATATAAAATAAAACATGAATATTAAAGTATAGATTATCAAGCAGTCCTAAGATTAAAATAATAAAATTGTTACCTTATAGGTCAGCCTACTCAACATTGTAAAGTATTAATTCTCTATTATGCCATTCGAGACTAGTCCCATCATTAGCAGGAGCAGGAGATAGGTGCGTATCTACTTACCCTGAATGCAATACTGTTACACTACTGTTGATAATTTTATACAGAGGATTGAATGTACTGGGTGTGTTCTTATTTAAAAACAGGTTGTAGTTGGTTTCTTTCAAAATTTCAATTTCTTCCAGTACATTTATTTTTTCTGGGTTATTCTCCTTATGCAGTATTGTGAGGGTGATAATACCTAACATGCGATGTCCTGCCTGAACAATATGTTTAGCATAACTTTATTTTCCTTCCGCATATTCAAAGTCTCTGAAGTGTTCTTTGAATCGAAGATATAGTGTGGCAATTATACTAAAAAAGTGTGATTTTATATACAAATTTGTTATTAGAATAATGTTAACCCTTAAATTGTCAATACAATATTTTCTCGTGCCAGTTATTTAAATGTTCCGGACCGCAAGGAAAATAAATTCATGTTAAACTGTGTTATTATTATACATTATTGCGCAATTTGATATAAATTTAACAAATTTTTACCCGTTTGTTTTTCTGTTTATCTAAAAACCATATTAAATAAATTAAAGCAATGTATCCAATAGGATACATTTTTAATTTAAGGGTTAAGGGAGGAAAAATTCCGCAGGCAGGTATTATGTATTCTATCGAAAAATAGTAGAATAAATTGTGTACATTTTTTTTTACATACTATTTGTATTGTGTAGTCCACCGCTGTGGTCTCGAATTAGCGTGCTGCCTTGTCACGCAGCGGGCCCGGGTTCGATCCCCGGTCGGGACAGTTTTCCTGGGTGAGGTTTTTATCGGGGTTTTTCCTCGCCTGTAAGACAAATGTCAGGAAAACTTTAAGGCCCAAACGGTCCCCGAAATCATATGGCCATCATCATCATCCATATCATTATCATCATCCTCATCCTTCACCGGTGTGGAAAGCAACAGGAAGCTACCACACCTACAATTCCCTAGTAAAGCTGCAAAGCGTAGCATGAAAATGCTGTGATTGCAGTGAAAGACCTGCCCTCGAGCAGAATTACTTGGATGGATGTATTGTGTGTCGCCCGGGGTGGATTAGTGGTTATGCTCCTTGCCTCTGGTCCCGAGGGTCATGGGTTCAAACCCGACTGGGGTCGGTGGATTTTAGGATGGAAAAATCTAAGGAATTTTTTCTCCGTGAGGGACTTTAGGCCGTGGGTCCCGAGTCTGAAATTTTTTAGGCCCCTAAAAGATCCTTAAGCCTGAATAAAAATACCTCTAAGCAAAATATACCTTCCTCAATATCCTAGTAATACCTTAGTTGCCTGCTAGATGTATCATTGGGTCAGTATGTTGATTGCATACAATTCATGACATCTGTGGGCAAATAAAGTAACTAAATTAACTTGGTCTAGTAACTCCTAACAAAGGAGAGCCTACGGATCAAAATTGGGCTAGATGTGATGTTTAAGATAAGGATCGTTGTAAAAAAATAAGGAAAAACTCTGAACATCACTTTTTTTTAGAAAAACTTCAACTTCATCTGCGATTTAAATGAATATTAGACATTTTGATGATATTTTCTTCGAGGAATCAGTGTTCAAAATCTGGACACTTATTTATTTTCACCGTGTACAAACGACATGCAACATGACGTCAGAACTTAGTAACTGTAAGCTTCCATCAGGATGGTATGTTCCTCATTGCTAGTAGCACTCGGGACCACTAACGTTTACGGCCATTTCGCCATTACTTGGGTGCGATGCTCGTGTCACAGACGTTCACTTTTATTGCTCTAACATCCGTATGTCTTCTGTTTCGTTATTACCAACAAACATTTTCTCTCAAACTTTTTCAATTAACTATCGCAATAACGCGACTCTACACATAAGAGACCCGTGTTGTGCCTGAGAAACAACGTTGTTCTGCATAATCTCAGACCCAAATGTAACTAATTAATTCACTAACTGGCTCTATCGAAACCGTAGGTTCATGACTGCGAGAATATAAGCTCTCTATACATCTTTATCCCGAGCTAATGTTGTCCAATCATCCCCTGTATAATCTACTTCCTTATAATCGCGATTAATATTATTCTCCTATCTCATTCTTGGTCTACCAACTAGAAGTTTTCCCTCTGTTTTTTACTCTTTCTTTCCCATTCGTGCCATATGCCCTGCCCATCGCAGTCTATGAGAATTAACTGTATTTATTACATCTGGGTCCACCGCTGTGGTCTCGAGGAAGCGTGCTGCTTTGTCACGCAGCGGGCCCGGGTTCGACCCCCGGTCGGGGTAGTTTTTCTCGGTGAGGTTTTTATCGGGGTTTTTCCTCACCTGTAAAACAAATGTCAGGAAAAAAAAACAAATGTCAGGAAAACTTTAAGGCCCAAACGGTCCCCGAAATCATATGGCCACCCTTATCATTATCATCATCATCACCATCCTTCACCGGTGTGGAAAGCAACGGGAAGCTACCACACCTACAATTCCCTAGTAAAGCTGCAAGCATAGCATGAAAATGCTATGATTGCAGTGAAGGACAGAATTAATATGGATGGATTACATCTGGCTTCCTATAAAGACCATGTAGTTCACCGTTATGTAGTCTTCTCCATTCGCCTGTCTGTTCATCTCTCTTTGGTCCAAAAATGTTCCTAAGAACAATATTCTCAAATATTCGTAATCTTCTTTCTTCTTTTAAAGTAAGAGTCCATGTCTGGCAAACCTTTGAGTAGTGGTCAAAAACAGTTAGGCCTATTTAAAATGTGTTTCGCAAGTTCAGTGAAAAATCTTACCAGCTTTGTTGTAATATACTCCATTCAACGATCACATGTCCTATATACTTCACATCTGCTCCGGTCAATGTAACAATAATTACGGCGTGAATGGCGGAAGGATACAATTATTGGCGTTTGTTTATGTTAGGATCACTCTAATAGCGGATAAGGTATAGTATCATGATGCAACCAGTCACAGCTATATAGATTTGTTTTCAGAGTGAGGGAAAATTAAACATTTCTTGCATGATATAGGGTATAAATTAGATTAGATTAGATTAGATTTATTTAGCCTGGTGGAGTTAAGTTCATGTGGCCTTCTCTTCCACTCACCAGGACAAACATATATTACATCAGAATATAACAATCTCAATTAACTTTAATATTAAATACTAAATAAAAATTTGATCAAAAAGATTATATCTATTATATTACGATCTATAATACAACCAGTTAATATTAGTTAAAATTAAGACTAAAACTAATAATAAAATGTATACAAGCAAGGCATATTAAATTGTCCCTGTCTAGTGTATATAAAAAAACAGGAAAATAATGAGATATAGAAAACTAATTTTACGATTATACAATATTTAAAACAAAACAAATAAAAATATTTGTTATTCTTAATATTATTTTCATAAATAATTAAATATATTAATATTGCTAAAAGAATACTATCAGTGAGGTGTATAAGTTAGTTTGTTATTAAATAATTCTTTACTTTGTTTTTGAAGGATGTTATAGTTTGACAGTCTCTGACATAGGGCGGAAGGGAATTCCATGTTTTGATAAGTGAGACCGTAAAAGATAATGAATAATATACAGTGTGATGAGGCGGGGGGATATAAAGGACAATGTGCTGATGGGATCGAGTGTCAAGATTATGTGTGTCGGATAGTCTGATGAAGCGGCGTGATAAATAATTAGGCGATGATGTGTGAAGTATTTTATAGAGAAGGGATAGGGAATGGACAGTTCTACGATCTCTTTGACGAAGCCACGATAATTGTTCAGGGACGGTGTAACATGGTCAAATTTGCGAATACCACAAATAAAACGTGCGCAAGAATTATGAACACGTTGAAGTCTTTGAGTGAAAATAATATTTAAGTCTGTAAAAAGAGTGTCACAATAATCAATATGGGGCATTGCAAGTGTTTCTACTAACATTTTCCTAAGAGCGAATGGCAGACAATTTCTTATAGAGGAACTGAAGACGTTATAGATTTTCCTATCACGAAACTGGTAATATAATAATACTATCTCACTCACTCACTGGCGACTATCGAACCCGTAGGTTCACGACCGCGCGGAAATAAACTCTCCATATTTCCCTATCCTTAGTTAATGTTTTCCAATCATCTCATGTATAATCTACTTACCTCAAATAATGGTTAATAGCCGTAGCGTAGTGGTTAAGGCACTGAGCTACAAGCCGGAGGGTGGAGGGTTCAAGTCCCGTTGGGGTCAGGATTTTTAAACTGACCAAACTCTCTGGCGGCACTATGGCCCTGGGATCGACTCAGCCTCTAACGGAAATGAGTACCAGACGCTTGTTCTGGGGGTAAAGGCGGCCGTCACGCAGGGCTGACAACCCGACTGACATAAAGTGCCGATTGTCTAGAAAAAAGAAGTGGGAGCCTTAACCTCCTACTACCCCAAGGGCCTCCGGGCCTGTTGTGGGATCACTTTACTTTACTTTAACTTTTGTCCTCATATATATATATATCATGTAAGGGAAATTAAATAACTTTCAAACACCGTCCATCATTTTGGAACATCCTGTATAACTGAGAGAATAACAGTTTTATATATTTTCAGTTTAATGTTTTTTTTTAATGAGTTGGATGGATTAAATTATTACACACATACCAAAAAGATGATAAGTTTCCAGGAATGGGTCTCCATAAATATTAGTGTCTCTGAAATCTGTCCCATTTAAGGCTCAAAAATTGATAATGAAAAACCTCCAATATCTGAAAGCTCAGAATGACTCCCCTATCTGAAAATTAATCCGAGACATCTCGAATCCTGCAACTTTCAATCTTTCAGCAAGATTTAAATAAACGGGAGAGCAAAAAAGACCAATTACACTTGCCATTAATAAAATGTATTGAAAAAACTTATAGGACAGATCGCTGTGGGACATACAGCATTATTTATGATGATACTTTCCATTCAATGCGACAGGTTGGCTATAAATAAGGTTTTATGGAGATTCCAATAGTCGTATATCTTTACATGTCTTCACATACTCCAGACGCCGTCACACTACGACATACAGGCCGATTCGCTAATATTTTGTTTTAGAACTCTTATTAATACATTGGCCTAGTTTCTAACGAAGATTTTAAAAATACGAGAAATAATACTACATTGTTCTCCAACTATTAATTGGACAAGTAACTCATTTGCACTATCTAACCCGTAGTTCATGGCCTCGAGAACATAAGCTCTCCATACATCCCTATCCTGAGTTAATGTTTTCAAATCATCTCCAGTATAATCTACTTCCCTCGAATTATGGTTAATGTTATTCTTCCATCTAATTCTTTGTCTACCAACTGGGCGTTTTCCTTTTCGTTTTCCTACAAGAAGCTCCCATTCCCTTCTTTCATTCCCCATTCGTGTCACACGTCCTGCCATCGCAGTCTATGGGACTTAACTGTTTTTATTATAACTATTTCCCTATATCCTATATACATTATATAATTTAGCTATATATATATATATATATATATTAGGATGGGCCGAAAAAACTCATTTTTTATTTCCAAGTTGTTGTGTAATAGCGCAAAAAGTTACGAATTACTCGTATATAGCTAAAAAAAAAGAAAAATATATAAAAATCGGTTGATATCTTCCGGTCGCGCAAAGGCTCTGAAGTTTGGCAAAATATGAAAAAAACTTCATTTTTGCAATTATCTCTTTTTTTAATATAAAGTAGGGTTTGCTGATCTTTGCTAAGCACGTTTATGTCTATCTGTGGGATCTGACAATCAATGCTCTGGAAATTATTTATCAAATACCAAAAATGCGTAAAAATATAACTTGTTCATTATTCTGGCAAATTTCTGGAGCTTACACGCGACCGGAAGATATCAACTGATTTAAACCAAATTAGAACACAATGTTTTTAGGCTCTATTTGAAGACGTTACAAACTATTACATTACGAAAACATCTAATTAAAATATTAAAGAAATAATCTAAAAAATGAAGTTTTTTTTCATATTTTGTTAGAGCCTTTGCGCTACCGGAAGATGTCAACCGATTTTGATACTTTTTTCTTTATTAATTAAATAAAAATAAAACGTAGTTTTATTTGATTTTCATATTTATTATATAATTCAGTGACAGCTGTTTCGGTACACTGTACCTTCTACGTTTTATTTTTATTTAATTAATAAATATGGATTTTCATCAAGTAAACACCAACTCAATTGATTGTTTTTTTCTTTTCTTTTGTCTATATTTCGCAACTTTTCCGCGCTATTACAAACTTCGAAATACAAAAATGAGTTTTTCGGCCCACCCTAATATATATAGTCTATCTGCAAAAAGTCCTAATATAATATTTTAGGATCCTGTTAACAACCTAATACAATAATTAACGATTTTGTAAATGTAATGTTATTCGTTATGTATTTTAATGTTAATGTAATTCATGTAATGAATCCATGGTACTTTTTGGAGAACAAATTGATGTTGATGTTTCACACATGCATCATGACCCCTGGATTATCATGTCGCTGAATAAATCCACCACTGTTACTTCTAGGGGTATTAACTTAGGAAATATAGTAATAAAAACATAAGCCTTTGCAGATGACCAGGCTTTAATAGCAAAAACAGAAGACGAATTACAAAGAATGCTATATAAACTAAATGAAATATCAAAAAAATACAACATGGAAATATCATCAGAAAAATAAAAAACAATGGCTTTCAAGGGCGCTCATCCAGTTCGGACAAAGATAATATTAGAAAATAAACCAATAGAACAAGTGGTAAGATATAACTTTCTAGGTTGCGAAATATCATACACAGCGGAAACAGATATAAATAACAAACTAAATAAGTTTAATTACATAACAGGAACACTAAAAAGAACTTTGAAAAATAAAGCCAAGAAAGACTCTGTAATTAAATTATACAAGACAATGGCAGTTCCTATTATTACTTATGCATACGAAACATGGACAGTAACAACACAACAATCTGCCAGAATACAAGCTGCTGAAATCAAATTCCTCAGACCAATAGCAGGATATCAAAGAACAGACAAAAAACATAACACGGAATTAAGACAACAACTAAAAGTAGAGGAATTAAACACAACAGTGAAATACAGAACAAACTGGAAAGAACACTTGGCAAGGATGACTGAGAATAGAATACCAAAAGCAGCATACAACTATTCACCACGAGGAAGAAGTAGTTTGGAAAGACCAAAGAAAAGATGGAAACAGCAGCAATTTGGAGCCGGAACAGGCTAGTAAATAAGCATAAACCGTGACGAAGAAGAAGAAGTTACTTTGTCGTTTACATTCTAACATTGAACCCCTGGTGACCATGCGTACCTTCAGGGTAATACAAATGCGCATGTTTTGATATCGCTGGTTTAAGTTACCCAAACAAACACAGAGGTTCAAGTTTTGGCATCCTTACATTCAGTGTGAAATGCCAATTAATTACATCACTATAATTAATTATATGAATTTAAAATTGGTTATTAACTTAAGTATGTTAAAATTTTACTTTAAATGTTTCAACTTTTTTTTTTTTACTTTAAAATCTAATTTTATTCTTCACAAATAATTTGCTGCTAATAAAGTGTCTTGCTTGACATTTATTAATCACTCAGATCTTTATACTTGCTGACGGTTTAAGTTTGATATTTTCTTGTCTACGCTCTGATGTTCATCTCACTAGTCCTCTATTCGGACACAACTCCACCTGGCTGGTCCAACCCTCGCATCCTCTTATATATGCGTTGGGTAGAACCATTTGGAAACCAGTCCAGACTTTTCTCGATTCGATGTTTCGAGAACAAACCTTTCTAGAATGGAGGTAGAAATTTCTCCACGAGCTTTCCGATTCATGAGTCGACAGCTCACAAATCCTTCTCTGACTCTAGCATGCCGTCTGCGAATTTCAGAAGCCAGATCAACAATGTATAACGATAACTTTGGGACATGAGGGTAATAGGCCTACATACAAAATAGCAATGTTTGAAGATATATTATCATCATCATCATTAAAAATAATCACGGATTAAGCCGATGTGGCTTGTTCCGATCTCATAGATTCTCATTCAAAATTTGGATCCATCTCTTCTTCGGTCTACCAACATTCCTTCGTCCTTTTGGTTTGTATTTAAGTATAATTTTGGGAATGAGATCATCATCCATTCTTTGAAAATGTTCTTTCCATTTTTTTCTAGATGAAGACATATTCTAAAGCAGTAAATTAATTCTATTGAACTCTATATTGTACTACAGGCCTGTAAGGCTCTTGGCCCACCATTCATACGAGTATGTTGGCTGACATCTACATGTGCTATTTACAGAAGTGGGGGGCCAATATAGGTAAGACATGTGGTTACCATGTAAGGTTCCTCAACCACGAAAGCTGGTTTACTCGATCTGGAATCGCTACTTATTATAGCTGCTCAAATTCCTTCCGATCCTAGGTGGACACCGGCCCCATACTGGCTGAAATTCCATGAAAAAATAAAAAAATCTCTCCCCACGAGAACTCGAACCAGCATGTCCCGTAGTTCTGCGTTCAGCCACGGCACATTACATTGCATTAATTACTGTAGTGCTGATGTAACTTCTCTACTCTAACGCTCTGTAATAAACTTCACAAATTTTTACTTGCTGAGGAATTCACTTAGTTTACACAGCTTCAGCTTGATGGACTATTTTTTTTAATATGTCTTTAGCTTTGAATGAAACTAGGACAATTCTATAGCATTATGTGATTTATATCATCCCATATCAATCGGACTGAGATCAGATAATTGAATGGCCTCTCCATTATCCAATAATTAATGTTTGTCGTCTTTCATGCGCTGTCATACCGTTCATCCGATTGTGATGGGTTTTTTACATAATGTTCAGGAGTTTCCCGGGAAGGTTATAGGCTATAAGAGTGTTGTAACGCCCAATCCCTTCACCCTTAAAAATCACAGTTTGTAATAATAGTAATAATAATAATAATGTTTTATTTATTCTGGCAGAGTTAAGGCCATAAGGCCTTCTCTTCCACTCAACCAGCACAAATACAAATAAATATTTGACAAATATAGATATACACTATACTAATTATAAACAGTTAAATATACATTAAATGTAGCAATGTATATTTCATGTACAAACCAAACTTTTATACGATAATAACAATAATAATACAATAATAATAATAATAATAATAATAATAATAATAATAATAATAATAATAATAATATAAACATGATAAATTATACGAGAAACACCAATTAATATATATACCTTACACTGGGTAATAACGAAGTCGACGTTAGAGCAAATATGAATTTAGGATTTCTTTTAAAATATGCCAATGTCCGGACAAACGTGAAAAAAGTCGCTTTTTGGAAGCTAAAATGGCTTACGCTGCCTAAACCATAACAAATATACAAAATGAATGTACACAGAATTGAATATCTCAAAAAGAACTCTACAAAAAAAAAGCCCTCAGCTTTTTACGGATAACTCATAATAACCATTTTTGTCTTTCATTGGTGCCAAGAAGATCGGAATAAGTAGATTCCAGGACAAGCGTAGCAGCGCACGGCAGGTATTCTTTTACGGATAACTCACAATAACGAATTTTGTCTTTCGGCTTATTTATGTCAAGAAGATCAGGATAAGTAGATTCCCGGGCAACTCCGGGTAATCAGCACGAGGTATCTTAAAATAATTACAATATAAATGTATAATTATTTTCCCTTTTACTTAATCAACTAAAGATAAAACACATTGATGTTCATTTATTTGGGCGTAGCGGCGCACGCCCGGTATTATGTAGTGTTAGATATTTTATTTCAAGTCATCAGAGTCACGATTCAAAGTTGGGCTGTGCCATTTTACTTCAGCCTTGATGTCTTTTGCGTGCCGTAAATGTACTGAACAGTATCCACGGAATTATTCCCCTTACGTATGAAGCTTTTTTTTACACTCACAATTTTTACGCCGTGTAAAGAAACATCGGCCCAGGCCGTGTTTGAACCCGTATAACATCGATTCCAGGAGCGCCACATCATTATTAGTTCCACTAACTGCTTCGTCCATTTTAAAATTAATTCATGCATTTGTAGATAAGTTACAAATCTGTCCACCGCTGTGGTCTCGAGGTTGTCAAGTAGCGGGCCAGAGTTCAAGTATCGGTCGGGAAAAGTTTCCAGGGTGAGGTCAAGACATTTTCAGGTCATGATTATCATTATAATATTCACCTCATTATTTTAAGTTTAGGATTAAGGTCTCTCCTGGTCCAGCATTACCATCATCACCTATCATACCATAGGGGTAGCGTAAAACCGCCTTCTGGGCGCTCCAACCTCAGAAGTGGATTGCTATATGCCACGACAAGAGAGAATACCAGAAATGTCGAAATGATAAACAGGTGGCATAAAAAAAATATATATATAAGTTATGTCCATCGCTGTGGTCTCGAGGTAACGTGCTGCCTTGTCAGGCAGCGGGCCCGGGTTCGATCCCCGGTCGGGGCAGTTTTTCTGGGTGAGGTTTTAATCGGGGTTTTTCCTCACCTGTAAGGCAAATGTCAGGAAAATGTTAAAGCCCAAACGGTCCCCGAAATCATATGGCCATCATCATCCTTATCATCATCATCATCCTTCACCGGTGTGGAAAACAACGGGAAGCTACAATTCCCTAGTAAAGCTGCAAAGCATAACATGAAAATGCTATGATTGCAGTGAAAGACCTGCCCTCGGGCAGGATATGTAAGTTATATGTATATAACCTTGGTTATATACACTGTCTTTTGAAGAATAATTAGCAAGATATTCATGGAACAAATTGTCAACTTTAATAGATGCATTGGAATTATAAATATAGTAATGAAACCATATCTACGAGTAGTTAAAAAAACCCACACACGTTTTCGTCTATGTAAAACTCTGGCAAGATCTGTCTTGTTAAGGCAGTGAAGTGTAGACCCTACGGACCACAGATGAGAGGAGGATTACCGCCAGTGAAATGAAGTTCACGCGCCAAACAGCAGACTACACCTGTACTAACCGGTATATGGAAAGGAATTCAGACATCCTTCAGGAACTCGACATATACCCGGTCCTTGACCATATCCATAACTAACAAGAAAATTGGAAACAACATGTTAATAGAATGCCCAGACGAAGAACTCTCAAGGCAATCCTAAACTACCCTGTATCCCACATGTGAAGAGAAAATTGGTCCATGAAGAGGTGGAAGTAAAACTTCAGTAGACGTAACAGTCCTTCGAGGACTATGGCTGCCAAGATGATGAAGATGATGATATATTTATAGTTACAAATTTTTATATAATATATTTTTTTTTATTTGGAGTTTGTTACGAACGCGTACGGTCTCCTGTATATTCATGCGGCAGATGATCAAAATTACATACGGTATTTGGTCGTTAGTAAACTGTTACATGGTTTAACTAATTGATGCTCATTAATCGGTATGATACAGATGGGAATTGTATCATTAACCTCTGTATTTCTGTTCCCAAAGGATTGTTGGGTTTATGTTCATACAACTATCCACATTCGCTCACTCATTCATATTCATTCTCATTCTCTCTCTCACTCACTCTCTCTCTCTCACTCACTCTCTCTCTCTCTCTCTCACTCTCATCTTATTCTTCATTATATTAAAAAAACTTGGTGTACGTGTGTGCATTAGGATTTCACTTTTTCACAACCTCATATGCCTTTACTATAATTCTATCAATTTTCGTCTCCATATAAACAACCATCTATACGTAGACTTCAAAAAGGCATACGATTCAATTAAGAGGGAGAAGTTATATAGTATCCTGCTAGAGTTCGGAATTCCTATAAAGTTAGACTTATACGAATGTGTCTAAATGGCACAAAGAGTAGGGTGCGTGTAGGCAAACAGTTTTCGGACACTTTTGAAATCCAGAATGGGTTGAAGCAAGGGGATGCATTATCTCCTCTACTATTTAATTTTGTACTAGAGCATGCCATTAAACCTTTAGAGAATGAGGAAGGCTTACAACTCAATGGTATTAATAAGCTGTTAGTTTATGCTGATGATGTAGTACTACTGGCCGATAGCGAGGAGGAGATACTAAAGGCCAACACGCACACACTACTGAGTAACACTAAGAAATTGGGACTGAAAGTAAATATCAATAAAACTAAATATATGGTCACACATAAAAATGCATTATATAATGGAAATGGACAGCTAATGACAAATGAGGGAAATTTTGAGGAAGTGGCTGAATTCAAATACCTAGGAACAATAATCACAAATAGGAATGAGATGCACAAGGAAATTAAACATAGGCTCAATTCTGGAAATGCATGTCATTATGCATTACAGAGATTCTTGACTTCCCAACTCCTTTCAGAAAACGTTAAACTGAAAATATATAAAACAATTATTCTACCAGTTACATTATATGGACGCGAAACATGGATTCTTACTTTAAGGCAGGAAAGGAGATTACGAGTATTTGAGAATAAAGTTCTTAGGAAAATTTTTGGACCAAAGAGAGATGAATAGACAGGTGAATGGAGAATAGACAGGTGAATGGAGAAGACTGCATAACAGTGAATTACATGGTCTTTATTGGAAGCCAGATATAATGAGAACAGTTAAGTCTCGTAGACTGAGATAGGCAGGACATGTGGCACGAATGGGAAATGAAAGACGTGCATGGAAGACTCTTGTAGGAAAACCAGAGGGAAAACGCCCAGTTGGTAGACTAAGAATGAGTTGGAAGAATAACATTAACTATGATGTGAGGGAGGTAGATTATACAGGGGATGATTGGAAAACATTGGCTCAGGATAGGGACGTATGGAGAGCTTATGTCCGCGCGGCCATGAACCTATGGGTTCGATAGTGCCAATGAGTTAGTTAGTTGAGCTAGTTATAAACAACTGGGCTATTGTATGCTATCTGTGAATATTCTAACAGGAAAAAAAGACTATAACGTCATGTTGGCTAATGTGATGATACATGTTTTCGCTAGAGCCAATTGCAAACATGTTCATAGACATGTAAAGATGATTCTATCCCTTTATTCCAGCTACATTAGTGGGCAGTTTGGTGAGAAAAATTGGCAAATTAATATTAGTTTGGGCAAGTCAGGGTAAGGAAATGGTGAGTTAATGTAGCCTACCCAGATTACTTCAGTTATCACATGTTTGTTAGCAGGTTTTTGTGATAATTTGGCTACACTGTCTGAGCAATGACTGGTACATATTTTACATTGTAAAAATGGTGATTTGTCCCGCGCCGTAGCCGAGCGGTTAAGGTAGGAAGCCTTGGCGCAGAGCTACGGGACTTGCGCTGGTTCGAGTCTCCATGGGGGAAGAAATTTTCTCATGGTATTTCGGCCAGTATGGGACCGGTGCCCACCCAGGATCGTGAGGCAATTGGGTAGCTACAATAAGTAGCGGCTCCAGGTTGAGGAACCAGCTATAACGCCTGGGGGACTCGACATGCTAACCACATGTCACCCCTACACTGGCTGTTGATCATCTACCTCTGTGATTGACACATGTGGATGTGAAGGGCCAGCAGCCGGCTGGTAAAAGGGCAACCGCTGAAAAGTGGAAAGACCCTCAATCGGAAAAATGGTGATTTTAGGTTATTTTGAGCTCAACTTCTCACTTTATTTTAAGACCTTTCTAACATTTTTGGGGAGAAAACTCAACATACATTCAAGTAATTATTCACTTAATCCAACAAAAAAGAAGTGTTTATTCTTTGTTTTTATTTGGATTTATGTTGTGACATCGCGGCATAGAATCCTCAAGAAATTGTATGCCATTACGCAATATCGTTACTAAAATTCATTCCCAAATCAAAAGTTGTATTCTTATATACACGACACACCCATTCCATGAAGATATGACCAAGAAGTCTGCAGCCTTAAAGGAATGAAACATCGATTTGATATGCATGTAATAGGTCATATCATCATAGTACATTCACGAATTTAGGCCATTTGTTGACCTGTTTCGGCCTCAAGAGAAACACCATCCAAAAGTCTTTTGAATGGACTTCCTGGTCTTCTTCTTCCTGCAGGTTACGTAATAGGTGAATTTAGTAATAATTAAGATAAGCACATTCTGGAAAT
Source organism: Diploptera punctata (assembly GCA_030220185.1). Taxonomy (NCBI): domain Eukaryota; kingdom Metazoa; phylum Arthropoda; class Insecta; order Blattodea; family Blaberidae; genus Diploptera; species Diploptera punctata. The sequence goes on from JASPKZ010004196.1 coordinate 2,990,442, forward strand.
GTGTGCTATTAAGCATTAAGGGACTCTAGTCGTCCCAACTAATTTCACAAAAGGTTAAACCGAAAATATATAATATGTTATTCTCTCAGTTATAAGTATGCGAAACATGGACTCTTACTTTAAGAGAGGAAAGAAGATTACGAGTATTTGAGAATAAAGTTCTAAGGAAAATTATTGGACCAAAGAGAGATGAACAGATAGCTGAATGGAGAAAATTGAATAACAGTGAGCTACATGGACTTTGTACAAAGCCCGACATAATAAAAACAATTAAGTCTCGTAGACTGCAATGCAAGTACTTACGAAAATTTTTGGACCAAAGATAGATGAACAGACAGGTGAATGGAGAAGACTACATAACAATGAACTACATAGTCTTTATAGGAAGCCAGATATAATAAGAACAGTTAAGTCTCGTAGACTGCGATGGGCAGGACATGTTGCACGTATGGGGAATGAAAGACTTGCGTGAAAGCTTCTTGTAGGAAAGCCAGAGGGAAAACGCCCAGTTGGTAGACCAAGAATGAGGTGGGAGAATAACATTAACTAAGATTTGAGGGAAGTAGATTATACAGGGAATGATTGGAAAGCATTAGCTCAGGATAGGGATGTATGGAGAGCTTATGTCCGTGCGGCCATGAACCTACGGGATCGATAGTGCCAGTGAGTAAGTAAGTAAGTAAGTAAGACTGCAATGACAGGACATGTGGCACGGGTGGGGAATGAAAGAGGGTCATGGAAGTTTGTTGTAGGAAAATTAGGGGAACAACGTCCAGTTGGTAGACCAAGAATGAGATGAAGAATAACATTAATCATGATTTAATGGATGTAGATTATCCAAGGGATGACAAGCATTTTAACTCAGGAAGGGGAGGTATGGAGAGCTTATGTCAGCGCGGCCTTGATAATATGGGTTCGATAGAGCTAATGAGTTAGTTGGTTAATATGTGTACAAATATTTTTTCTTGCTATCTCTTCACATAGCTTCAAAGCCTCGAGCAGCCACTGAATCAATACAGACATACATTAGATATCAATTAACTACATAAACGTACGACAAACTATCACTATTATTTAGAGCATCAGTACTCAATTAGGAGAAGAAAGTTTTAAAATAACATTTAATATCGTCCGGCAAGAGGCTTTGATCTACTTAAAGCTTTTGACATGACACTTAATACTCAACTCAGAGGTGACGTAAGTTGCAAGTTATATTGTAAGTAGATAATTGTGTGAACTCTCTCGTTCTTTGACATAGATGAATTATGTACGTGTAACAGCCAGATTGTGTCTGTAATTTGAATTTAAGATGGCGGTTTATGAATAAGTGACAAGCTATCAGCGAAATTCGGTTTCATCTTGTGTTTGATCGTATGACAGGGTAATGCGCATGACAGTTACAAGCAGGCTTGTCTATCTTATGACAGACCACACATGACAAAGAAGAATTGCCTCTTCTTGGTGATCTGACGTTGATATTTCCCTTCAATTTTAACATCTCATATCTTCAGTTCTTCATGATTATAAAGTAAGGCATAAGATGTTACAAAAGATCATATGCTAAACTTCAAAGCTCGATTTCTAAGAGATTCCTGATTATCCACTACGACGTATAATTAAATATCGGATACTGATATATATATATATATATATATATATATATATATATATACGAACAATCAAAAGTACACATGTTTGGCTACATGAAAAATTGTTACTTTTGAACACTTTCAAGTATTAAAAGTTGATCAGCCAAATAGGCTAGTGGTCAGCGTTTCTAACTACAGTTCGATTTTCGGTCAGACCATAGAAATTTTTCCTTAAATGGGATTATTCCTATGGTTAGCCTTGGTCTGAAATATAGGTTAAGTTTAGGTTAAGAACTCTCCTGGCACTTCATTATCATTTAACACCCATCATACCATCGGGATAACGTAATGCCGCCTTCCAGGTGCCCCAACTTAAGAAATGGATTACAATTCCGCCAATGTTAGGGGAGAAAATAAAAAATGTTATAAAAGACAACCTAGTGGCATTGGACAAATACAAATATATATACATTTTTTTCTCCTCCACATTGTTAAAAAATGATTGGCTAATTTTGTTAGGATTTATTCGTTCTTGTCTTCATTATCGAAATAAACAATATCGATTTCATTTTCATTTTCAAAAGCTATTTCACCATATTAATCGTTTTATAATTCACTGTAAGTTACTCTTAATATCAGCACTCTTATATCCATTCATAGTAATCTGCCCGAGGGCAGGTTTTTCACTGCAATCATAGCATTTTCATGCTATACTTTGCAGCTTGTAGCGATTAATATGATAGGAGACATATAAACTAAGATAAAACTCTAATATGCATGGATCTGAAACTAAAATGTTCCGCTAATATCGCTATAAACTATGTATGTGGAAAAGTAGAAATATATCCAGGTAAAAAATTCCACGTACATTTGTCTAGAATAAAATACTGTAAAACGCTACCTGCTATACAAATGACAAATAAGAGAATAAAGAGGTATTGTCAGAACTCTACCTATTACACAACTTACAAATAATATAGGAACACAAAAAGGGTATTGTCAAAAGAATATAACTAATTCCAATTAGCAGGCTATACAACTAATAAGAAATATTCATTCTTTAAGAAAAGATAACATTAGTTATCTATTAAAAATATTAAAAATCTATTGACCCAATTCTTAGAAACCAATTAACGTTACTAAGCAATTCCAAGAAATGATGATAATGAATTACTACCTGCTAATACAGACAACAAAAGACATTCATTCACCTCTAGAAAAGATAATCTCTTAACATTGACAGTTTACAAAGAACCAATTTACCCAGTTCTTAGAAATGTTATACATACTAGTAAATAATATTATTGTAACATAAATATATATTCAATTGTAAGGAGTGGATTCGAGAAAAGTGGGAGGAGCCACCGCCTTTATAAGCGAGAACTTATATCAAAATACTCTCAATCACTATCAGTGACTCTGTGTTCAGTGTTGGAACATCATAGACCTGCAGACCGCGATCTCCGATTCAGTTTAAATATTAGATTCGTCCGAGAAATAGTTAAATTTAAAGTTATAGTCCGTTAAGCATTTGGACTTTGAAAAGATTGATTCGAGCACGTGGACCTCTAAGTATTTCATCGACTCCACTCATAGATAAAACTTTGTAACTGTATTATCAAAAGTGTATTTCTCCGTAAATAAACAGTTTCTTGGATTCGTTAAAATTGAGTGTACATTTGTACGTTGTTCTTTTGCTTATAAAGAGTTCATAATCCTGAGATCTCTTGCCTACCACCGAGCTCCGGTACAAGCTTTACTAGGGAATTGTAGGTGTGGTAGTTTCCCGTTGCTTTCCACACCGGCGAAGGATGATGATGATGATGATAAGGATAAGGATGATGATGATGGCCATATGATTTCGGGGACCGTTTGGGCCTTAAAGTTTTCCTAACATTTGTCTTATAGGTGAGGAAAAACCCCGATAAAAACCTCACCCAGAAAAAATGTCCCAACAGGGGATCGAACCCGGGCCCGCTGCGTGACAAGGCAGCACGCTACCTCGAGACCACAGCGGTGGACGCACTCTTATATAAGATTAAAAACTGTGCTCAGTAATATAAATAAACATTACCTTCCCATAACCTGAGCCATTAGCTACAGAGCATTAGCTCTCTGTCTAAATTCCCGACCATGGATAGTGTCTGTATGGAATTTACTCTACATTCCATCAGAGATGATAATATTGATTGATTTGCAAGTGCAGACTAACAGGGGAACTGAAAACAATTGCATGCCAAAATGTACCTTGTAATTTCTCCAAGAGAAGCGTTGTGAATTACCAAGCCCGTGTCAAAAAGAAACTATTTGCAGTATTTAACTACAAGGCACAGAAAAAAGAAGCCAGAATTCAGCAATGATAACCTACTCTACGGAACAAATGGTCTCCTTGCTTGAATAAGACCAGAGTGGAGTGAGGCGGAACGCGGCGCCGACGGCAGATGGTGAGGGTTATCCAATCTACCAATTCAGCAGTTGTATTACTTCCCTATAGCTTAAATGAGAGATTTGATTTTGAGTTTAGTGCCTCGCAGTTAAAAATGGAGATATTTTTTTGGACACGGCCTTTGTATATCACAATGCTTCTCTGGAAGAAATTTCAAATTAGTTTTTGACAAGCAATGGTTGACAGTTCTCTTGTAAGATATGGAATTTGACAAGCCGTAAAAAAATCGGTATTTGTGCTAGTTTCATGAAGCGTATACATAGTAATGAACGTTTTCTACAAATCTGCTTCGATCTAAATTCGCTTTCGTATTGGTGTATATGGGACGCTCGGAGTGATAAGTTTAAAAAAATACGCTCCAGGATATCGTCAAGTTTCGTATCTAAAACTTGTTTGTATCTTTACTGTATGTGGAGAGAAAAATAACACTGGTCAACATGATTTTTGTCTCATGAGTACCAATAGTTGTACATAATGCAGTTTTTTATTGTGTTTTCAAATATGTATTCGGAATTTCTCCATCACCCACAGCTTTTTTTTATTTCAATTTCAATTAATGGATTTAAATAATTATTTTTAATAAACTTTTTTAGTCCATTTGTCCATTGTAAAATAAAACAAAATGAGCTAACTCAAATGGTTTCAGCTATGGAAAAGAGATATCAAAGCAAATGGAATCCTAATATGCTGGCCGATTATTGTTGGACCATCAAGAGGGATGCTCCACATGGGAAATATATCAGAAAATCGTCATTTCTTACTTTCTAGGTGAGTCCGAATGTTCGAATATTGTTTAGTTACGAATGAAGAAAATATTGAAGTGTTTCAAATTATAAATTTCTGTCTCTCGGAAACCTTGCGTGATGGAGAAAAATCGATATTATATTTGAATTCAGGAGAAAAATACAATCAATCAGAATCACATATTTTTCTTTCTGAGACAAAAAAAAAGTTCCTTTTTTGTTGCTCAGTGTAATAGGAAAAATGGTAAAACGAAAAAATAGAAAAATAGGAAAAGTAACAAAAATAGGCAATACGAGCCTCAAATGCTATCCCTCGTCATATATTCATTGTGAATGGACTACAATGTGTTAAAATAACACATTAATCAAAAAAATGTTCTGAAATAGGCTAACCTTGCAGTTAGTATCTACTAAAATATTATAACCAGCAAAATGCAAATAAATATTTAATATATTTATCCCAAAATAGTACCTGTTTTTTTTTAATTTGACCAATTGCGTCTATTTTTTTCATCGTCATCAAGAACTTATTTAAGTTTAGGTCGTTTTAGCCTGTTCCTATGAGATCTCAAGATGTGGTAGGTCAATCCATTTCAATTTAGACCTTACTATATCTCAACGTTCTTTAGGTTGATACTGCTAATTTAGGAAAGCAAGATGAGTCCATTCTTTCGACATATTGTAACCAATTTCTTTGGTAATCCTGAATTTTTAACTATATTTTGGACTTTTAATGGATTACATATATATGTATATTTCTTTGCTTGTCCATTTCTGACAAACCTAGGAGTGGATCTAAAAATCTCATCTGTGTAGCTTGCAATTTTGTTGATTTTAGAATTTAGTATCCAATATTTGCTGCTATATCTCAGTCCTGACTTTTCAGTTACACTGTGAAATTTCAATTTCCTTGCAGTTGAAATATGTTTACCAAAATGTATTTCTACTAATTTTATGTTTTTTTTTCTAAAACGCAAATAATGTTTTTTTTTTATTTTTTTACTAAAAAACCTAATTTAGAACTTATAATTTGTTTACTGAACTACATCCAATGTTTTAGGATTTTTTAAAAATACTATAATCATTAAGGCTGTGTTACTTTTTTTGTAAAATATATTTATTTTGTGTTTTTTACCTAAATTAAGTTAACTTACATTATTTCTAAAATAAAATACATTTTTCTTAAACACAGTTGATACTGATTTACGATTCCTTGACTGCAATCCAAATTGTTAATTACTATGAGTAGTTATATTTTCTTCGAACTTTTAAAAAGCAGATCGCAGATAAAGGCATTGCATTTAATGTATCTATTCTGCATAGAAAAGGTTCAGTTAAATTTATAAAGAAATCAAGAATAAAAATTTGTAGGAGATCATAATTTTGTTTAGCGAATGTACGTGAAGATTTAAATATGACGCCATGCTTCGGGAGCAGCAATTATGACACATTATGGGCATAATATTTATAAGATTTATAGCGGTTCTAGAAATCTGTCCATAACTTTATTAGCAATTCATGAGACATAACCAGTTTGTCTCTACATGAGGCAGCTCTTCAAGAGATCCAAACCTAAGTTAGATCCTCACTGACTTTACACTTAAATAACACAATTTTTCCAATGCGATCTTAACATGGTTATACATTTCTATGTTCCTTTCGGTCAATTTCTACCCTTTTTATTCTCCAAATTTCACTATGTAAAGGTAACGAAATCCCACTACAGGCCTCAGGAGGCCCTTGGGGTAGTAGGAGGTTAAGGCCCCCATTTTTCTGGACAATTGGCACTTGATGTCAGCCGGGTTGTCAGCCCTGCGTGACGGCCGCCTTTACCCCCAGAAAAAGCGTCTGGTACTCATTTCCGTTAGAGGCTGAGTCGACCCCAGGGCCATAGTGACGCCAGAAGGTTTGGGTCAGTTTAAAAATTCTGACTCCACCGGCACTTGAACCCTCGACCTTCCAACTTGTAGCGCAGTGCCTTAACCACTACGCTATGGTGTGCCCCATTTCACTATGTAGCGTTTGTAATAGGCCTACAGTAGAGCATATTTGCAGTTTTAAATTATCATTATCACATAATTCCTCTAGAGTTTTATTATTCAGCTAATTCACTGGCGAAATCGAACCCGAGATTGCAGTCTGGACGGACATAAGCTCTTATACATCCCTATCCAGATCTATTATTTTTCAACCATTCTCTATATAATTCTTCTTCGTCCATCCAAGTCTTAGACCTATAGCACTGTTATGATCTCACTGTTGAATATTGTATCCAGCGCTTCCTTGGATGATCTACAGATTATTCCCTGTTGGACAATAACGAAGCATGGTTTCGGGAACTCTATCTGAACTCGTTCGTCACAACTGATTCATTCAGTTGTTCTGGTATTCATGTATGGGCTCAATGACTGGTTCTAAACGTAGTTCCTTCAAGACATCGTCATTGCGTTTATAATCTCCCTTGGTGTACCCTGCTGTATATCTCATCATAAATCTCATTTCACTAGAAGTTATCCTGCTCTCCTCTCCTTTCCTCAAAGTTCATGCCTCACTGCTGTAGCAAAATGCAGGTTTTGTATACCGGTATTCTAGTTTCTCTCTGGAGGAAGGTTTCATTACTGAATTTATTATTCCCATGGTTTTATTATAATTAATAATTTTATTTGTCACCTCCCTCAAATCAAGCATTATGTTATTCTCCCACATCATTCTTGGTCTACCTTACTAGTCACTGTTACTTACTTTTCCAACATGAGATTTGTGTGTCCCTCTTCCATTCCACATTCGCGTCACATGCCCTGTCAATCGCAGTTTTACAACTGGTTTTGGCAGTTAAAATGGCACCCCCATCACCTGACTCTGGCACTGTATGACTAATATCTAGCATCCTTAATTCTTTTAATTAAACAAACTGAAGTAAAGCATAATTCGATTGAAACTATTGCATTGAATTGGAAAACCCCCAAGGACACAGGGGGAGAGGCAGACCGAAACAGACATGGAAGAGAACCATCTTTCTTCTTCTTCTTCGGCTTTCCCCCACTTATAGGTTTGCCGTCTTCAGTTTCCATTTATCTCTATCATTCCAATCTCCCTCTTCCAAATTCCTATCCTCCATTATTGTTCTGACGTAGGTTTTCCATTTCCATCTTGGTCTACCACGTTTATTTCTACCAGGGGGTGACCATTGGTATATATTTTTTGGCCATCTTTCATTTTCCATTCTTTGTACATGACCATACCATTTAAGCATTTGATTTTCAATCCTCTTAACAACAGATGTGGTGACCTTCATTTCTCTCCAAAGGAATTCATTTCTTATTTTATCCTGTCTTTTTTTTTTTTTGGAGGCTTCTTCTAAAATAATCTAATTCTAATTTTATTCTTTTGTAATTCCGTCAAAGACCAAGTTTCGCTTCCATATGACAAAATATTCTGTATTATGCTCTTATAAATTTTCATTTTAGTTTCCTTTGTGATATTTTTGTTCCAAATTACTCCATGTAATGTCTTAATTGCATTTTTTGCTATTGCAATTTTAGCATGTACGTCTCTCTCACAGGTACCGAAACTTGTAATTATTGACCCAAGATATTTAAAAAATTCACATTTTTTTTATTTTCCCTGTTTAAAGTATGAGGTCATCCACATCCTTTCCCAAACACATATATTATGTTTTCTGTAAATTTATATTCAGTCCCCATTTTTTATATTCTTCCATTAATTTATTTATCATATATTTCATATCATGGAAGAGAACCATACTTGAAGAAATTACAAAGGAGGAGAAAACCTGGAGAGAAGTGAAGACGTTGGCTAAGAATAGGATCCGTTGGCAACGTTTTATGGATGCCCTATGCTCCTGATAGGAGATAAAGGAAATTATATTTGTTTTATATGTTATATTCTTATTCTTCCCTTGGCTCTACGGTCTTCTAAGTACCTTGACCTCCTTCATAACATCTTCCCATTCTTCATATGTTATATTAGTTTCTTTTATTATGCTTACAGCGCATTGCTGAACTATGTTTTTCGAAGTGTGCAATACAATCTAGACACGCGTGGCGTTCGGCTCAACCGCATTCATTTTTGGGACTTTCATTCTCTGGGGGTACAGACACATACACATACTTAAAAAGTAAATATTACATGGAACATCATAAGTACAAAACCTAATAAAGTACAATTAATACAATGGAAGATCCTAGACTCAATATGACAAACATTTTAAAATATCCCCCACGGGCTAGACCTTGTGGTGGAGGGGCTCGGTACCTAATGATCCAGACGACTAGATAGAAAAGTATGGTTTTAAACTAGCTTGCTATATCTAGTAAGAGGAGAAGGGAAGCGAACTAGCTCCAACGCGGGAACCTCAACGGCTTCAGAAGCGGAAGAAGAAACTTGTTCTCAACGGTAAAGAAGGCGGAAAAGAATCCTGCAAGACAAGGGGTAGATGGTACTCCAAAGCTTTGGTTAGCAACCGTCTAGGAGAAGGAAACTCCGAAATAAATCCCCGATCCACTAAGGAATGTGGTTGTGCGTCTGGGCTGGTAACCCGACCATGTAAAAAATGTCCAAAATCATCTCTCTCACAGTGTTCAGTCGGACGGATTTAATGGACAACGACTTAAGCAGAAAAAGGATAAACGATTAGGAATTTGCGATAGAATAAATATGATTATTACAGGCAATTTTCCTAGCCCGTGAAGTGAAGAAGCAGAAGATTTTAAAATATATGTAAATTGAAATAAATTAAGCAAATAACATGTACAATATATTACAGAGGCAAGGTTAAGTTTTTGTGACTATTTAACTCATGCCCCAAATGGGAGTCAATGACCAATCACGTTACAATGATTTTTTATTTACAACCAATCACAATCGTGTTTCGCCTCGAATTCATCAACCGAAGTTAATCATATTAAAGGAGGCTCCTCCTTTTTAACATTCTGAGTAGGTTATAGCATTATTTTGCAGTGATTGACTCTCCAAGAAATATAGCTACCAGGATTGCATATACATAGTGCATGAATATCAGCACATAGCGCATGCGGGAGATAATATAAAAACATTTGTAGCAATTGATTATACCACCAAAAAATTAAACCACCGTTTGCACTTTCTTAAACGAATTATTTTCCAGGAAATGACGCAGAAAAATATAATTGACATATTTACATCATAGGACATCAGAAATGAATTAATACACAGTTTGATGGGTTGCATTTTCTCTCCACTAGAGTGTTATTCTTACAATATTGCGTTTCCTTTGGCAATAAATAATATGATCTGGTTGCAGTGACGAACAAAAGAAGCAAATAAAGCGTACCAATCGTTTCTCATTTGTTTTTAAAACATCGCCGTTTACATTATATATATATATATATATATATATTAAAATAACTATATTTAAATAATTATTTGTGAGTAAACAGCCTAATTTTATTCGTTAAATAGTCCTAACAAATGTCACTCTTGATTTCCAAATTATTATAAGTAATGCCACGAGTGATTTCCAAATTATCGATAAATTCACGACTCACTTCGTGAGTCGTGAATTTATCTAGACAATTTGGAAATCAAGAGTGGCATTTGTTAGGACTATTTAACGAATAAGATTAAGCTGTTTACTCACAAATCATTATTTAACTATAGTTATTTTAAAATATTTATATATTTAATGTAAACGGCGATGTTTGAAAACAAATGAGAAACGATAGATACGCTTCATCTGCTTCTTTTGTTTTTCACTGCAACCAGATCATATTTATTGCCAAAGGGACGCAATATTGTAAAGAGGAGCTTTCTTTAATATGGTAATTATAACACTGATAAATATTTGGTGAAACACGACTCTGATTGGTTGTAAAACAGAAATCATTGAAACGTGATTGGTCATTGACTCCCATTTGGGGCATGAGTTAAATAGTCTAAATAAATTCACTCCTCATTTCGTGAGTCGTGAATTTATCGATAATTTGGAAATCACTCGTGGCGTTACTTATGATAAACATTTAAGTTTTACTTAAATAAAACTTTTTATGAAATTTAATGATTAGAGTATGGAAATTTCGTAATATTGGTTTGCTAATACTGTGAATTCACCCATTTAAATGGATATAATAAGAAAACTAGTACATAAGACGGCAGTGAGATGGCAGAACTTGCGTATTAAGATCGGTCCATACACATTTCGCTCAGATATTTTAATTAGAAAATGCTTTTAGCATGCCTTCGATGCTACCTCATTTATGACTTGCATAAAAAAAACGTTAAAGTCGCTTTCCTTTCTTTCTTTAACGATGAATAACGCTTGGATACAGTTAATTCAGAACGCAACGCGTAATACTATTACGGAACAAAAAATTCAGTTGGAGACAATATCAGCGCCGACCAACTACCAACACTAGGAAGTAACAGTGACATTTCCCTTCATATTTAATGATTTTCTAGTTTTTGGTTGAAGTAATGGCTGACAACATAATATTCAGTAGTTTTGATATTTCCAACGCAGCTGTGTTGTAATGGGTGGAAACCGAAATAAGGTTCCACGAAATAGAGTTACCATTTATTTTTTTAGACTTTTATACCAAAGAAAATGATCAGCCTACATCTACTAATGGGACTTCAGTTCAGTCCTCCGGACCAAAAATTCTACTACAGCTTCTTATTTATTAATCAATACTAGTAAAATTCATATCAAATTCCGTTGAGGTGAAGTCATATGATGAAAGTTAAAAATTAAATTGTACCTGTTGGTAGGTGCCGTCGTCCTCAACTTTGTTAATATTATTGTATATTGGGGAAAACATGGACATGTTTTTTTACAATTCTTTTTAAACTATTCGTGAAGGCGGAAAAACGGTAGGAGCGGGACAAGTTATTCATATAATGGATTAATTTAATGAATAAATAAATATATATATCTCATATGAAGAAGAAAAGGATGTAAATGCAAAAATATCTCAATTTTTAAGAATTTTAGGGTTAATAAATTCTATCTTCAAGCCACAGTTAGTCCAAAAGCATTCAAGACTGAAAGTGTATAAAACGCTGGCTCTTCCAACTCTTTTGTATGGTAGCGAAGTATGGACGTTGAAACAGAAGGATATACAGAGACTTAGATCTGCTGAAATGAGATATCTTCGGAGGACTGCAGAATACACACTATATCACAAAAAAAATGAAGACATCTTAGAAGAATTACACATGGAATCTTTAGAAAACAAAATTTCTGATTATAAGTCAAGATGGATGCAACATGTTCATCGAATGGAAGATCACAGAATACCCAAATAAATGTTAAGATATAAATATGAACCTGCAGGAAGAAGAAGACCAGGACGTCCACTCAAAATACTTTTGGATGGTATTTCTCTTGAGGCCGAAACAGGTCAACGAATGGCCTAAATTCGTGAATGTACTATGATGATGATAAATATATATATATATATATATATATATATATATATACGGATGTAGCTTAGTTGGTAGAGTTCATTTTGGTATATCCATATAATGAAAACAGATTTGCATTTTTATTTTTATCATTTTTAAAAGGTTGTATTATAGTTTATTGCATGAATTCTGGAGGAATTCATGCTTTTTCTTCTACTTTATTCAATTTTTTGAAAACATATTGAAAATTTTCCACAGCCCTATTGAGAAATAATGGATTGGATACCAGTTTCTTTTTTATCTCAAAGTTTTTTTCTTCGTTGCATTTGTATTTTCTCAGGAAGCCTCCCGTGATGATCATGTGATTTTTCTACGTATTATATAATATATGAGCTAAAACATACTTCATCCTCAGTTGTAGAAAGAAGGGACAATGATAATAGAATTTTCATTATTTTGTGTTCTTTATCGATTAAACAGATTTGATTAATAAAGGATACTAGAAGAAAATGTATAATTAAAATAATTTTATATAGAAGGCAAAAATTAAAAATAATAATAATAATAATAATAATAATAATAATAATAATAATAATAATAATAATAATAAAGACAGTTTAAAAAGTTGAAAGGGAAATCTAGAAACACAGAAAATAGAATAAGGATAAATAAATGACAAAAGTACGAATTGAAATAAAACAAGAAACAGTTAAAATCAAGATATTTGAAGAGAAAGAAAAAGTAATAAAGGGAACAAAAAAACGTTAAAAAAGAGAGAATGGAAAAAAGAAAGGAAAACAATGAAGGGAAAACATAATAAGAGGCAAGAAAAATATGTTGAAAAAGAAGATCGGAAATAAAAATTGAAAAAAAAATGTTAATAAGTAAAAAGGAAAGGAGACAAGTGAAGAAAACAAAATAAAGAAATAAAAGACAATTAAGAAATAAAAGAAAGAGATAGAGGATAAAATAAATATAGAAAATCAAAAAAAAGTATAGAAACAGGTGGATTTCAAATGAGAACGAAAGAAGGGGTAGGAAAAGTAAAAATTAAACAAATATTAGAATAATGAAAAGAGAAAACAATATATATAGAAATGAAACAAAACAGAATTCAAAGAAAGGAAAAAATAACGGAAAGAAACACACTAAGAGAAAGCACACGAAACAAAAAGAAGACCTGAAACAATAAGGTGATTATTTCCTAATTGCAGACCGTTTATGGCAATTAGTGTGAAACAATGCAAATTACAGTTCCCAGAACTGGTAAAATGCCAGTTGTGATAACAAAATATACAGTACAGCCGCACATGAAGTCTTCATTGTCTTATCAATACAACTCGCTATTAAATCACAGTTATTATGAAACATCTGACAGTCGTTAAACATTCATTAGTTTCTTTACACGAAAATATGAAATAAACAGTCATAAATATAAATTCGCTACGTCTTCCATATACAGATGAAAAACTCATAAATTGCTATTAAATATTAAAATGTTTGTCTTTTCTACCCTTGCTATATAAAATGTTTTTAAAATACAATACACAGTATGTGATACAAGACAAAAATAAATAACAGTTTAAAAAACTAAAACAACACGCTTTATTAGAAAACCGAACTAAAAAATGAAAAATAAATTTAATTTCCAACACGCTTGGGATAAAATTAAAGTGGTTAACAAAATAAATCATCTCCAACACATCTAGAATAAAACTAGAGTTATCTATAAAATAAAATAATTTTACCATCAAAAGCGTGGGGTGCTAAAAATGTAAAGAGGCCCTATCTTTAAATTCGATACTATTGTAGTATGAGCTAAAAGTAATACTCATCTAAAAAAAAATCCTCCGGACCGGATTTGCACCAGCGACCTATGGATTACTGACATTATATACCACTAAAGTCCACCACTCTACCAAATGATCTACCAAAACGATAGACTAAAAAAGCCAATACGTCCGCAACCTATTATACCGGTCTTTATTTTTTAGATGTCCTGATGATCCTGGCCAGGATCTTAGAAACAATGTATGAAATTATTGTATTGTCATTGGTCCTTTACAAGTAATCAAAGTTTCAAGTCGATCCAATGTTTTTAATTGGGTGAAGATCGTGTTGAAAGATTCCGTTACGTAGATATACAGACACAGGTCAGGCTAATATAAAGCGTGTAAAAAATAATCTTCGTTAAGGAAAGAACCCATGTCTGAAAATGTATATAGGCCCTATATATATTTTTTAATCAATACCGCCAGATTGCCATTAAAACATTTCTGGTATTCTCTCCTGGTATGACCTATTTGTAACCCACTCCTGAGATAGGTGCACCTGGAAAGTGAGGTTACCCTGCCCCGTTGATATGAAAGATGATAATGATGGTAATGATACACCAGGAGAGGCGAATATGATAGTAATGACAATGATGGCCAGATGGTGTTCGGGGAACATTTTGTGCTGTAAAGTTTCCTGACATTTGTCTTACAGGTGAGAAAAAAAAAGAAAAACTCGCCCACGAAACGTGTCCCGACCGAGGATCGCGTGTAGCGTGAAAACGGTATGTTTCCTATGCTAAACGTAAACGTCTTGATCCCCGCTACTCGTCCTTAAAGCCTGTAATGAGAATTTTGTTACACTCTGTGTATATAGGCCGTAAGGTATCCAAATGTTCATATAACTGCAGTATTGATTTAAGCTTATTAGTATTTCAAGCACTGTGAAAAACATACTCACTTCTTGGATCGTAACAGAACACCTTATCGGTAACCATATTATGAAGTAAAATTCACACTAAATAACTGTAACGCTTACCAAATCTAACTTTTTTTTTATTTATTGGAATTTATTGACATTTCGAAAGAAAAATACATTTTTATTTACATTGTGCATGGACCTGTTTGGCCGTAAGTAATTATGTGGTAATAGCACAAGGGCCGTAAGTAATTATGTGCAAATAGCACAATCTCGACATTAACTTATTTTTTGCGCGATAGTGCGTTTTGTCGTACTTACAGCAATGGCGACCATTATTGAAAGTTCAACTTCCTACATTTTGGGGTTGCCAACCTAAATAACTATACTGTAATATTACATTTATACCCACGTACGGGTAGTAAAATAACTGCCCTCTATGTAGACCTATACTAAGTACAATGTATATACAGAAAATATCCAAAAGGTAGTGTTAATATACATTATACAAATCACTGCATTTTAAATGAACTTAACTTTATTTGAAACAATTTTTTTTTCAAATGCCCCAGGTTTGTCTTCCGACATTCCTGGTTTCTCTCCTGGCGTACTTGTAACCCACTTCTGAGGTTGGGGCGCCTGGAAGGCGGGGTTACGTTGCCCCGATGATATGATGGGTGATGATGATGATAATGGTGCGCCAGGAAAGTCCCTAATCCTAAGCTTAACCTAAGATGAATATGAAGGATGTTGATGGCCATGTGATTTCGGGGACCGTTTGGGCCTTAAAGTTTTCCTGACATTTGTCTTACGGGTGAGGAAAAACCCCGATAAAAACCTCACCCAGAAAAACTGTCCCGACCGGGGATCGAACCCGGGCCCGCTGCGTGACAAGGCAGCACGCTACCCCTAGACCAAAGCGGTGGACTATTTGAAACAATATAAAATAATAAATACGTACTTGCGGCCATGTTATCATTAATTGTTCTCTCAAGACCTCCTGTTGTTTCAACTAATAAACATTGCTCACACTGTTAACGTTAGTCAATTGTTTATAATGAATGCAAATATTTCCAACAAAGATGTTATTATTTTACTATTATTTATTATTTTGAAAACACCAACGCGCAAAAAAATAATGAACAACGCACGTTTGTGAAGTGTTTTAAAGAATCTCGGAAATTAAAAACCTCGCTATCGCTCGTTTTTTTAAATATTTTTCCTCGATTCTGTAAAAACCACTTCCCAACCTCGCATCGTAATACACTATTATATTATTCGCTGCTTTCCGTGGAGAGAATTCCTGATATAATTTCTAATTTATTTCCTTACATTTACTTATTACGAATCTGCTATAGCTTCATAGCATTTCTTGTGTTATGTATTGGTAATTTAAAATATTCATCTAAGTTTCTCTCCATGATTCATACGAGGCTTACATTTTTTGTTCGAGCCGGCTCACTGAAGAGCATAGTTTGCCTATCAATATTTATATAACAGTATGGTTATGTGACGGATCCGTGGCGCAAGTGGTAAGACGCTTGCCTCTCACCGCTGCGGTCCCTAGATCGAGTCTCGGTCACTTCATGTGGTGGACGAAACGAAGCTTGGGAAGGTATTTCTCGGGGTTTTCTCCCGTTTTCCCCTGCCACAATTTCATTCCACCATTTATCCATGCTCATTTCATCCATTTCGTCTGCTCCCGTGATGGTGCCCGTCAGGCGTGATCGGTCGGCATCCTTCACAGATCTCTGTATAGGGGCTTCATCTCATCTCATACCTCGACCAAACCCCGAGTTGAACACAAGTTGAGGATATAAAACAGTATGACTAAATGTTCCCGAAGTTTCCAATAGCAGAACTGAGACTGAGCTTGCGAAGTGATTTAGTTTAAGTTATTTATTCAGAGTGGGCGGGCAGACTACCCCTCAGCACCGCGATTCAAAATATCTACTGCACTATCCTAGTACAATCGGAATCAAAGTACAGGCCTATACTGTATGATGTTATATAACTTGTAGATCGCCTTCCAGGTCCGAAACATTGAGTTCTACTCCCATGACCCATATTGTCATTTTTAGGTTGGGCCCGTAGTCACGAGGGGAACTACAACCTCCCGCAGGCCCCTTCTGTTCTTTTTATTGCTAAGTCTTAAAATCACGAGGCAACATCCATATGGGTTCCCAATAGATCCCCGCAACCACATATTTTCAACACCTGTGGATTACCAACCGAACTATTTTTTTCCTAACAACAGAGGTGATATGAAACCAATGAATGATACACTAATGACATGAATGGGGAGGGAAGAGAAAATGGAGTGTGTTGGTGGAATTAAATTCGGGAAACGAGAGAACTCCGAGAAAAATCCCGATAAATCTCAGTATGAACCACTACCCTCTGGAACCGCCCGGATTCGAACTTGGGATCCTATTGCGAGCAGCCACACGTCTTGCGAAGTGATAAATCAGTTTAACCTTACATCAAATACATTATAGATATAGTACTTGATGTTCAAAAGATCCCAAAAACGCATCCATTGAGTGGATTGCACAACCGAATTCTACATAACCCATGACTCCTGTTTTTAAATGTTTACATTACGCCATAAAAACTGAAAATCTACGGCTGTTAATCGTAAAAAACAAATATCTGAATCATGACCATGGTTCCGTAATTTATGTGGATTTACAGGTATGTTTATAGTTGATGTTTTTATTATTGATTTTAACACTTCTCACTGAAGGATAAATTATATTTGAAGAGGAAAATTTTCGCCCAGACCGAGACTCGAACCGGGACCTTTGGCTTTCTAGGCCAATGCTCTACCATCTGAGCTATCGGGGCGAGTTCCGATCTGGACGCAAATTTTTCTCTTATATACGTTGTAATTCTCAGCGCCAAATGCTATGAAGCCTTTGCTTCTATCTTTGCAAATGGCGGCTTCTTAGTTAAAAAGACATTTATAGGAAATTAAACACTACTTTATAAAGCCAGTATGGCTTCAATTGATGTTTTTATTAAACTTTTTTTTTACTTAAAATATAATTTATCCTTCAGTGAGAAGTGTTAAAATCGATAATAAAAACATCAATTGAAGCCCTACTGGCTTTATAAAGTAAAGTAAAGTGATCCCACAACAGGTCCGGAGACCCTTGGGGTAGTAGGAGGCCAAGGCTCCCACTTTTTCTAGACAATCGGCACTTTGTCAGCCGGGTTGTCAGCCCTGCGTGACGGCCGCCTTTACCCCCAGAACAAGCGTCTGGTACTCATTTCCGTTAGAGGCTGAGTCGACCCCAGGGCCAT
Organism: Diploptera punctata; assembly: GCA_030220185.1. NCBI lineage: Eukaryota > Metazoa > Arthropoda > Insecta > Blattodea > Blaberidae > Diploptera > Diploptera punctata. The sequence continues at coordinate 3,008,618 of JASPKZ010004196.1, forward strand.
AGTGCCGCCAGAGAGTTTGGGTCAGTTTAAAAATCCTGACCCCAACGGGACTTGAACCCTCGACCCTCCGGCTTGTAGCTCAGTGCCTTAACCACTACGCTACGGCGTGGCTTTATAAAGTAGTGTTTAAATTCCCGATGTCTTCTTAACTAAGAAGCCGCCATTTCCAAAAATTGAAGCAAAGGCTTCATAGCATTTGGTGCTGGGAATTACAACGTACCGTATATATATAAGAGAAAAATTTGCGTCTAGATCAGAACTCGCCCCGATAGCTCAGATGGTAGAGCATTGGCCTCAGAAAGCCAAAGGTCTCGGGTTCGGGTCTCGGTCTGGGCGAAAATTTTTCTCTTCAAACATAACGTATACTTCAGTGAGAAGAGTTAAAATTAATAATAAAAACATCAATTGAAGTTCTACTGGCTTTTAAAAGTAGTGCTTAAATTCCTGATAAATGTCTTCTTAACTAAGAAGCCACCATTTGCAAAGATAGAAGCAAAGGCTCCATAGCATTTGGTGCTGGGAATTACAACGTATATAAGAGAAAAATTTGCGTCTAGATCGGAACTATCCCCGACAGCTCAGATGGTAGAGCATTATTTGAAAGCCAAAGGTCCCGGGTTCGAGTCTCGGTCTGGGCGAAAATTGTTCTCTTCAAATATGCCGTAATGTTTAAGTTATAGTTGTTATGGAAACAATAAAAAATTGGAAAACCGGTTTCGTGGTTTAGACTTAATCCACCCTGTGTCTCAGACTAGGGACCCGAAGGTCATGGCATCGATCCGATCTTCATTCGGAGGAACGTTAAAAGCCTCGGACATGTGAAGCATATTTCTGTAAAATTATATGGTGTACGATGTCACCCCGTGGCGTGATGATTAACTTCGGCAGAGTAACAATTGGCTATATTAAACACAAATAAAAATTACTCAAAGTGTTTTATTCTTGGATTTTGAAGATTTGTTATTGATTTTTCTAGTTGCTATCGAAATTTTGCGTTAGTTTGCTAAGTGAAGCCACTTGCGGGGTTATTCCATACGATAGAGGAATGGAAAGTTTCTGAGTCAAGTCGACAAAGTTTTCCTTTGGATCCAATAAAAACATAAAGAAGATATATGTCCTATTAGTTTTCACCTTTTCAGTATGAATAGTTGCTCTATTTTACTTCGTTAAAAACACATTTATTCGAACTGGTAATACATATATTCAACACAAATTGCCATAACTCACACACATAAAGCAAATAAATTCTACCGAGAAAGAAAAACTATCATAAGTTATTCAGGGAATTTAATTCCATTTATATTTCTTAAATGTTTATATAGTTTATAATAAAACATTACATTTATATTGTAAAAATAATAGTCTTTAATGATACATTTATTATTTAAGGATTTTACAATCACCATTAGACGTGCTGAAACGGTGACGGCATGTTAATTTGCCACTTATATATCTGGAGACATTAAAATTTGTTCAAAACATTATCATAAGTAACGCCACGCGTGATTTCCAATTTAAGTAGGGAATTTGGAAATCAAGAGTGGCATTTGTTAGGGCTATTTAACGAATAAAATTAAGCTCTTTACTCATAAATCATTATTTAAATAGTTATTTTAAAATATTTATATATTTAATGTAAACGGCAATGTTTGAAAACAAATGAGAAACGTTGTGTTTAATTTGTTCATCGCTGCAACCAGATCATATGTATTTCCAAATAGAATCGCAATATTGTAAAAATGCATCCTAGTGGAGAAAAAATAAACACATAATTACAGGTTATTAATTAATTTCTGATGTCCTATGATGTAAATTATATTTTTCTGCAACGTTAATTCCTGGGAAATAATAACGTTTAAAAAGTGCAAACAATGGTTTCCTTTTTTTTTTTCGGTATAATCAATTGCTACGAATGTTTTTTCTATTACATCTCGCAAGCAGAATCTGGTTACATTCGTGTTACTAGATAAAATTATAGTGATAAAATCGGGGTAAAAAAGACTGTGATTGTTGTAAAACAAAATTCATTGAAATGTGATTGACCATTGACTGCCATTTGGGGCATCAGTTAAATAGTATTCGTAAAATACTCTAAACAGAAGTGTATCAATCTGTGAGTAATTCATATGATAGAAGAAATGCCTGTAAAATTACCGAATTTATAAGTTTGCCTATTTCTATGTTGCACGCCGCGCCGTATGTCTGCTGTATGTATTGGCGAATGAAGGCGCTGACGTACCAGTTTTAAAGAGACATGTGTTACGGGTAGGGGGGGAAAGAGCTTCGGCTGCTAGTACGTGGAATATTCTATCAAGGTAAAAATAAAATACCTCGAATGATACAATTGGATAGAAGGTTTGTAGAAATTCTACAAACAGAACATTAACGGGGTACGACTTCCATAACTAAAATAAGCAATATTCCATCGAGTTAAGTGATGGAGAATGTTAATTGCTGGCCTATAATGAATATAAACACGATATAGAATTTAAAATGATATATAATTTGTTACTGTTCAGTGTTGCATTCTTAAATACAGAGTGTCCCATTCAAATCTCCCACATTTTAATTAATCATAACTAATAAAGTATGCGAAATTATGAAATGAGGCCGGTATTAAACGAAGCAGAAACTCAAAGAATTTGCATTGCCACACACTAAAACACCTATATACGTGCACCTTTAGTAGCACGAAAAATATCAAGTCTATTCGATTTCATGCCAGTTCTGTCCAACATGTCCATTGAACTGCCGGGAAGCTTGGCGAATTGATTTTTTGTGGACTTCTCTGAAATCCTGCTCTAATTTCTTCAATGTTTTCTTCTGAAACACGTGTACGAGCACCTTTTTTTAACGCTTCCAGTCACCAGAAACTTCTCAAGCCACGTCTTAATGGTCTTCCCATGAGGTGCCTTTCCTCCACATTTCATGTTCTGTCCAACATGTCCATTGACACTGTTGCAATTGTGTCAAGAATACGGGTTCGTAAATCATGAAGATCTTGTACTGGAGTCGCAAACACACGGTCTTTTACATACCCCCACAGGAAGAAGTCCAGTATAGTGATGTCTGGCGAACGTTGTTTTATGTCATTATTGTCCACCATGCGACAGATGAATTAACTGCAACGATGAAAACAAATATTCTTTGAGTTTCTCTTTCTTTTAATACCAACCACATTTCATAATTCCGCATACTTTGAGAGTTATGGTTAAATAAAATGTGGGAGATTTGAATGGGACACGGTGTATCATCATCATCATGCTTGGTGGTACAGCCCATTGAAGGATTTGACCGTCCCAACTATGAGCCTCCATTTATTTCTATCTTCTGCATTTCTTCTCCATCCCTGGACTTCATAACCATCAGGTCCTGATTCACGCTGCCATGTGGTAAGAGGTCTTCCAACTTTTCTGTGTCTCTTCTATTTTACAAAATGTGACTCTACGGGCAACGTCTGCTTCTTCCAGTCGATGTAAATGGCCCAGCCATCTCAATCTTGAAGATTGTATTATGCTATGTCAGTATCACCATATAAGCCATAAAATTGATCATTATACCTACTGCGCCATTTGTCATTTTCATTTATCGGTCCATAGATTTTCCTTTGAATCTTTGAATATGTGTTTTAATAATAGTAGTAGTAATAATAATAATAATAATAATAATAATAATAAGCAACAAAAAAGAAACGTTTTTTGTCTCAGAAAGAAAAATATGTGATTCTGATAGTATTTTTTCTCCATCACGCAAGGTTTCCGAGAGACAGGTTTTTATAATTTCAAACACTTTAATATGTTCTACATTCATAACTACACAATATTCGAACATTCGGACTCACCTAGAAAGTAAGAAATGTCTATTTTCTGATATATTTCGCCTGTGGAGCATCTCTCTTGATGGTCCAACATTAAACAGCCAGCATTTTAGGATCCCATTTGCCTTGATATCTCTTTTCCATAGCTGAAATCTCCTGAGTTAGCTCATTTTGTTTTATTTTACAATGGACAAATGGACGGAAAAACATTTATTAAAAAAATAATTATTTAAATGCATTAATTGAAATTGAAATAAAAAAACTGTGGGTGACGGAGAAATTCCGAATACATATTTGAAAACACGATAAAAACTGCAGTAAGTACTACTATTGGTACTCATGAGACAAAAATCATGTTGACCAGTGTAATGTTAAGTTAAAATTTTATTTTGTGCTCGTTTTATCCACATAATAAACAATAACTACATTTTTCATAGAGTGGCCTAATATCTCCATCATTCACAAAAGATCATCATCATCAACAACAAGGAGTAAGCCCAATGGCCTGTTCCGGTCTCATTATAGGTCGAATTGGTCCTTCCATCTCTTCAATGGTCTTCCCAACATTCTTCTCCCTTTTGGTTTAGAATTATACAATTATTATTGGATTTATGTTTATTTTCTTCAGACATTGCTATATATAATATTGTTTGTATGTTCGTATTTCATGCGCTGCCATATCGTTCATTCGATTGTGATGGGGCTTTTTGCAAAATGTTCAGGAGATTCCCGGGATGAACATAGGCTATTAGAGAGTTGTGATACTCAACTCCTACACCCTTAAAAATCACGCTTTGTAGTGAAAAACGTGAAAAAATTAGCTATTGGACGCATAAATGGCTTACGCTGCCAAAACCAAAACAAATATACAAAATTAATGTACACAGAATTGAACATCTAAAGAAACTCTAGAAAGAAAAGTCCGCGTAAACATATGTTTATCTTTTACGGAAAACTCACAATAACCATTTTTGTCTTTCATTGATGCCAAAATTCCTGGGCATGCGTAGCAGCGAACGGCGGGTATTCTTTTACGGATAACTCACAATAACGAATGTTTTTCTTTCAGCTCATTTATGCCAAGAAGATCGGGATAAGCAGATTTCCGGGCATCTCCGGGTAATCAGCACGGGGTATATAAAATAATTACGATATAAATGTTTCCTTTCACTTATTCGACTATAAAACACTTTACTTTTCGACTTTCAGCTCATTCATGACCAAGACGATCGGGATTAGTAGATTCCCGGTCAACGATGAGTGATCAGCTAATCAGGTGTATCTAAAAATAATTACGATATAAATGTATAATTATTTTTCGTTCTACTTATTCAATTAAACATAAAAGCATTAATTTTCGTCTTTCAGCTCATTTATGCCAGGAAGATTGGAATAAGTAGATTCCCGAGCAACATCCTGTAATCAGCTTGAGGTATCTTAAAATAATTACGAAATAAATTGTACCCCATATTTATTCAACTAAACGTAAAAACACATTAATTTTCATCTTTCAGCTCATTTATGTCAAGATGATCGGGATGAAGATTCCCGGGCAATGCACGGGGTATCGAAAAATAATTACTTACTCACTGGCACTATCGAACCCGTAGGTTCATGGACGAATTGAAAAATAATTACGATATAAATTTTGGCCCACACTTATTCAACTAGACGTAAGCACACATTAATGTTCGTCTTTCAGCTCATTTTATACCAAGAAGATCAGAATAACGAGTAACGCCGTGTAATCTGCTCGGGGTATCTAAAAATAATTACGTTATAAATTTATAATTTTCTCCTTTCATTTATTCAATTAAATATAAGAACACATTAATTTTCTTTTTTGGCGCAGCAGCACAAGCCGGGTGTTAGCTAGGATTTTATACAATCTGGGTTTTGTTTCCCGTGTCGGATATTTTGGAATTTAAATACTTTATTTATTGAAAAATAGAATTTCTTAGTATTTTGTATTCTTTCATTTATGTCTTCCTGGATATTATTATGTTTATATAGTCCATTTAAACAGGAGTCCATAATTTTTTTCTGTTATTGAAGTAATGTCAATTTTACTATTTTGGACTTATTAATAGTTAGTGTCAATTCTACCAAAACCATGAACAGTTTTATTCAATTAAGTTGCTAGTAGAGTTGTGAAACATTCACCCTAACCATAAATTGGCGAAACAATAATTCATTCTGCCAGTTATTTATATATTCCGGACTGCAAAGAAAACAAAATCATATAAAACTCTGAGTTGTTATTGTATGTTACCGTACATTACTATGTAATTTGATGCAAATGTAAGTAATTTCTACTCATTTGTTTTTCTATTGTTTTATATTATATCCATCCATAGTAATTCTGCCCAAGGGCAGGTCTTTCACTGAAATCATAGCATTTTCATGCTATGCTTGCAGCTTTACTAGGGAATTGTAGGTGTGGTAGCTTCCCGTTGCTTTCCACACCGGTGAAGGATGATGATAATGTGATTTCGGGGACCGTTTGGGTCTTAAAGTTTTCCTGACATTTGTCTTACAGATGAGGAAAAAACCCGATAAAAACCTCACCCAGAAAAACTGCCCCAATCTGGGATCGAACCCGGGCCCGCTGCGTGACAAGGTAGCACGCTACCTCGAGACCACAGCGGTGGACTTACATAATCGAATAAATGTTTGTCCTTTATAGACTTTTAAACCGTTCAACCGATCTTCGTGAAAATTTGTATGTACAGGATTTCAGATGTGGCAAGTGTTTAGCCGTTATCTATTATGTTCCAAAAGTCATTAAGTGTAGAAGTTCACCTGAAACGAATTTTTAAAAATCGCTCTAGCAATCGCTATTTTCGATGTTTCACATCAAATCTCGGAATATCGTATTAAAGTAAACCAAGGTGTGTATTTTCTAAAAATCAGTGAAATCCAACCATTAGAAGTGGGGGTTTACCTGAAATTTGAAATTAAAAATTTACTCTAGCAACCGCCATGTTTGGTTTAAATCAATGTATACCATATAATTAATTAACCCACAATATTTAATTTATTAAGGCGTAGCAGCGCACGCCGGGTATTAACTAGTTACACATACATTTCACAAACTATTTTAAGTTCGGCTAGTAGCTCCTATACCGAATTCTTTAAGTGCAGGATAACTGTAGAAACGATTTAAATAACACTTGCATGGACGAGGGACGGGAGCAATAGAAACACAACTTATGTACAGACGTGACCAGGTAAAATTATATGCACCAAAAACTGTTTAATACAATTGTACAATAAAGTACAATAAAGTAACTACAACATTACGCAATATTGTCGAGACTAATAAACACAGGGAAACAAACATAAACAAAAACAATGCACACTTAATACCTGTAATACGTTTATCAGAACTGAAATAAATGTGGAGCATCCCTCTTGATGGTCAAACAATAATCGGCCAGCATATTAGGATTCCATTTGCCTTGATATATCTTTTCCATAGGTGAAACCCTTTGAGTTAGCTCATTTGATTTTATTTTACAAAATAGAACAAATGTACGAAAAAACTTTTATTGAAAAAAAGAAGTATTTAAATCCATTAATTGAAATTGAAATAAAAAACTGTGGGTGATGATGGAGAAATTCAGAATGTATATTTGACAAAACGCGATAAAAAAAAACGGCATTAAGTACAACTATTGGTACTCATGAAACAAAAACCATGATGACAATGCAATGTTAAGTTAAAATTTTTGTTTGTTCGAGTTTTATCCACATAATAAACAATAACTGCATTCTTTATAGAGAGACCTAATATCTCCATCATTCACAAAAGATTATAGAATTATTATTTGATTTAGGTTTATTTTCTTCAGACATTGCTATATCTAATATATAACAATGAATGTATGATTTGGTGTTGTTTGTTTTTGTTTTGTTGTTTGTTGTATTTCATGCGCCTGCAATATCGTTCATTCGATAGTGATGGGTTTTTTTGCAAAATGTTCAGGAGATTCCCGGGATGAACATATGCTATAATAGAGTGTGTGATACTCAACTCACTTACACCCTTAAAAATTACGCTTTGTAGTGAAAAACGTGAAAAAAGTAAGCTTTGTTATGTATTTAACACAGGTGGGATAGATTTCGGAAGATACTTGACAAGGACCGGCATAACTACTCACCAACCCTCTCACAACACTCCACTATACTTACTCTGTAGAGTTTATTTTGGTATAGAATCAGCCAGCCCTGAGTGATAAATAAACTATATTCCAGCCACTGATTCTCCGCTCCTGACTTTTTCCATTCACTACAGTGTGGGCGGGATAATGGATATTCAGTGGGAGGGGCCGCTTTATGTATGCGGTTAGTAGACATACAGCTGACAACATATCAGCAATTTAAAAAATTACTAGCGCGCTATAGCTGCGTCAAGAGCAGTGATTGGTTGGGGCAGACGTGCACTCCCAATTCAACCATTTCCTTATTGGTAGTAGAGCGCGAGTTTCTCCCTTTACTCCTCGTATAACCTACACTTCAGAGCCGGAGATCCAACGGCTGGGATATAGAAATAAAATCACTTAACGTTTACAGTAAATAAGGTATAAGTTTCATTCTTAAAGATTGTCAGCTAGGCTACATCAAGTTGAAGTATTATATAGTCTAAATGCGAGGATTCTAAGAATGAATTCTTTGGATTAAATATCAAAATATTTTTGGTTGTAAATGTACTTTCTTTTCATAGACATTTATTTATGCATTACTTTACAATGTGGATAGTATTGGCCGATTGTCACACAATGCATTTGGAACGTGACATGAAAAAGATTATTCCTTTGACTTTTCCATAAAATATATAATACAGGGCTGGAACATTCTTCTTGCGTAATAATAATATTTTCTATCGCTTCTTTCTTAAGGTCTTAACTCTGCCAGTAAAATAAAATTATTATTATTATTATTATTATTATTATTATTATTATTATTATTATTCATCCGGTATCATGGCAGCTGCCGCCGTCTTCCGGAAACCAAACGCCATTCCTCTCTATCCATCCATTGATCTTCCTCCATTCCTCTGATATTCATAGCTGCTTGTACCCCTTCTATCACCAATTTTCTTCGGTCTCCCTCTCTTCCTCCTTTCCATTGGGATCCATTCCATAACCATTTTTGGCAATCTTTGCTCTGGCATTAGTTTGACATGACCATACCACTGCAATCTTTTCTTTTCTATGATGTCTATGATGTCCGGCTCCTCTTGTACACCCATAAATTCCCTTAGTTCTTTACGGCGTATTCTATGCATTATAGATTAGATCTCCAGAAAAATCCATTTCTGTACTTAAAACTCTTTTAATTTCCCTGGTAGGAATTGGCCAAACTTCCCGCACCATATGTTAAAATGCACCTAAGTTAAAATTCTAATATTAGTATTATTATTATTATTATTATTATTATTATTATTATTTATTATTATTATTATTATTAGTATTATTATTATTATTATTATTATTAGTATTATTATTATTATTATTATTATTATTATTCAATCAAAAACATGTTCCATTTCAAGTTCCATCTTATGGTTTGTGAAAATTAGCTAAAACTCACGGCCATTAATAATGCATAAATAAAAACTCTCTTTACTTTAGTTTAACCTCTCCCTTTGTAAGTATGTTTACCAGTCCTATGCCCCACGTCACCCGAGCCTTACAGGGACACGATCTGCCGAAAGAGCATTTTTAAAACTCGGGATAATATATGTATATAATGTGTTTGACTACACAAATTCATGAAGGGCCTCTCTGGATGAGTGATCAGCTCACTGTCGAGGCCATCTCCAAGGCAACAAGAACATTTAATACAAGACACATAATTTAATCACACATTCCTACTAAACAAGGCGAATATGATAGGATCATTATTATATTGGCCAAATGGTGTTCGAGGACTATTTAAGCCCTAAATTTCCCGTTATTGGTCTTACAGGTAAGAAAAATATCTCATCTAGGAAAGATGTCCGACCGGGGATCGAACCCGGGATAGGCAACGAAGTTACCTCGAAACCACGTAAATATAAACTTCTGTACAAAATTGTTTGTCTTATGCCACCATGCCATCTGTGAATATTCGATCGGAGGAAGTGACTGCTAGCATCATGTTGGTCAATGTGATAACACACGTTCCTGCTACAATCAATGCCAACATTTTTACTCACATATAAGGGGATTCTATTCCAGCAGTCGCCTATATTAGTGGATAGGTTAGGGTAAGAAAACGGGCAAGTAATTTTTAGTTTGGGCAAGGTAGGGTGAGAAAATGGGCGAGATAGTGTTAGTTTGGGCGAGTTAGTGTTAGTTTGGGCAAGTTAGCGTGAGTAAATGGGCGAGTTAGTGTCAGTTTGGGCAAGTTAGGGTAAGAAAATGGGCGAGTTAAGTGTAAGTTTGGGCAAATTAACGTGAGAAAATGGGCGGGTTAGTGTTAGTTTGGGCAAGGTAGGGTGAGAAAATGTGCGAGTTTAGTGTTAGTTTGGGCAAGTTAGCGTGAGAAAATGGGCGAGCTAGTGTTAGTTTGGGCAAGGTATGTGAGAAAATGGGCGAGTTAGTGCTAGTTTGGGCAAGTTAGCGTGAGAAAATGGGCGGGTTAGTGTTAGTTTGGGCAAGGTATGTGAGAAAATGGGCGAGTTAGTGCTAGTTTGGGCAAGTTAGCGTGAGAAAATGGGCGGGTTAGTGTTAGTTTGGGCAAGGTATGTGAGAAAATGGGCGAGTTAGTGCTAGTTTGGGCAAGTTAAGGTGAGAAAACGGGAAAGTTAGTATTAGTTTGGGCAGTTAGGGTGAGAAAATGGGCGAGTTACTGTACACCATATTAATTTATCGTTCACTTATTTGTTAGCGGTTTTTTGTGATAAGATGGCTACACTATCTGAGCAATGGTTAATACATATTTTACATTGTAAATGTGATGATTTTGGGTTACTTTGAGCTTAACGTCTTACTTAATTTCAATGCATTTCTCACATTTTGGGGGGGGATCAACTTATAAATTTCTCTCAGGTAATTATTCACATACTGCAAAAATAAACTGAATGTTTTTCTGTTTTTTGATCTGAATTTATGTAGGTGGAATGATGGCATAAAAGACCAAATCATTTACAGTGAAACCTGTCTTAGCCGGAACCTCTATAAGAAGAAAATCTGTAGAGACGGGAAAAAATCTCCAGAACGGTACGGTTTTATATATCGTCCTATATACGCCGAAAACTTTCATAACGCGGAAACGGAATGGTTTTTGAAGTACCAATAGTTAATTTGTACCTCAGTAAGACGGAAAATTTTTCTTAAGCACGTTCTAATTGCAGTATTAATGACCACACGTGAAAATTCCGCATATGACGCTACTGCATTATATCGTTTTACCTTCTTACGTTGCCGTTGTATTGCTTATATGTGACAGTGGGGAATCCCTCGTTTTCCTTGCCTGCTTACGTAACCTGCGAGGGAGTTGAGAAACACTTCAGTCCTCCTGTAGTTGAGTTCCTTCTCGTTTTTTGTGTAATAGATTTTTTTTGTATTGCCGTGCAAACTGTGTTGTGATACATGCACTATTTTGTCTCTATTTCAGTTCAAAAATCTCTTTATAGCGTTCATGTAAAATCCTTACACTGTGTGAGGAAATTCAAGGTTGTAATTTGGGAACCCTTTATAAGAAGTAAACTGCCAAGACAGAAGTATATTTAAGGAACCGTCATGTTCCTTCATAGGCAGGTTTTACTGTATTTCGAAAAAAAAAAAAAAAAAAAAAAAAAAAAAAAAACCTATATTTGTGATCCAAAGTCTATGACATTATGATTATATTTATTCTAATGCATTCATATAAGCTACACCTACAAAATATATACAGATATAATATTGTGTTAACATAAGGTACTTACACATTTCCTCGCCAAGTACCCAGGTTTCAGGTTTTGAGTTGACCTCCACAAGGACTGTTGGCGTGCATACCAGAAGTACCATCAGGTCCGCCACGCTGAGGTTCATCAGGAAGATGTTTGTAGAATTGCGCATGTCCTTAGTCTTCAGTATCACTATCGGCACCATCACATTTCCAACCACACCGATACCCAATATCACAAAACAAAACACCATCGACGTGATCCGGATATATCCTGGAAACACGGGTACCTCGCCCCCCACGCTAAAATTTCCCAGTTCCTCCGAAAAATTGGGGCTCAGGAACGATGCCGTCGTGCTGGTATTATTATCTTCTGCCGCGGGGGACGAGGAAACCAATCCTCCGTCATAGGTCGTCGCTGTAGCAATCGTTGTTTCTTCTTCGTTACACAAAATGGCTACGAATTCTGAGCACACATTTTTTTGCTTTTAAATCTTCTATTCACTCAAACATTATACCAACATTTCTTGAAACTTAATACATCCATCGCGTATTTCCATTTCATACACACTTTCTTCTAAATGTCGTGCTTTTTTACAATGTGAATTCTTTAAAAATATATTTAATTAAACACGCATAGAAAATTCTGCATTGCCATATTTTTATAAAGTATGTCGGTTCATACCATGATAATATGTTCTTCACTTACACAAAATTTTACAAGCAAAAATATCCATTTCATTTTTATTTCTTAAACTTTTCATAATAATTACAGTTTTTTACGTTTCTATACTAACCATTCCTAAAATCAGTTCGAATAAAATAAACTTACGAATTCCTTTTGTTAAAACTTCAAAAAGGACAACATTTAAACATCAATTCTCTGTTTTTATAGTCAACATTATTTTAAAATATCTTCTTACTATACATTTTTGCATAACTAATTCTTGTTTCGTAACGAAATTCGGACAATTAAATTTTCTTTGGATATTTCTAGAAACAAATATTTTTAAAGCAATTTCTGGACGACAAATTCAAATGATTTCAAAGTTACAATATTTCATAAACTTGCTTTTAACAGAACACTTATTATTTTGTAATTTCGAATTATCATGTCTTTGGAAATGAATAGTTCAATTATTTTGAACGGTATTTATTTAGAATTCTTAAGTTCCAAAAACGAATATTCATCTTTTTTCCCAATCAGCCACATGTTATATCTAATAATTTATAATAGTTCACATATTTTAACAGTTCAATCAGAATTATAAAGAAATTACGTTTTTCTATAATGTCACAAAATGTTCATAAGCATGATTCAAATGTAATTTCAACAAATATTCCACACTTAAAAGTTGATATCTCGTTTCAATATACGTTAAAATCATTGTTGATTAATGATGTTCCGCTGAACTTCGAAAGAGTTGTGATTCTAAATCAAAACAAAGGACAGCATAAGACAAGGCTTCACTATACAGACTGTCAATAAATCGAAGACATGAAAATAGTAAAGTGATCTTACTGCAGGTCATAGGAGATCCTTGGGGTAATAGGAGGTTAAGGCTCCCACACTTCTAGACAATCTGCACGAAATGACAGTTGGATTATCAGCCCGGCGTAATTGGGGATTGAAACAAATACTTCGAAGGCCAAGGTTTACCGGCGTTGTTCGGGAAACTACTCATCTCGATCTTCTTGACATAGATGAGCTAAAAGACAAAATTCGTTATTTGAGTTATCCGTAAAAGAATACCCGCCATGTGCTGCTATGCTTGCACAGGAATCTACGTACTTGTCTCGATCTTCTTGGCATCAATGAAAGACAAAAGGGTTATTGTGAGTTATCCGTAAGAGATAAACATACGCTGTCGCGGACTTTTTGTAGAGCCTTTTGAGATATTCAATTCTGTGTACAATAATTTTGTGTATTTGTTATGGTTTAGGCAGCGTAAGCCATTTAAGCGTCCAAATAGCCACTCTTTTCACGTTTTCCACTATAAAGGGCGATTTTTAAGGGTGTAGGGGTTGAGTATCACAACTCTCTTATAGCCTATGTTCATCCTGGGAATCTTCTGGACATTGGGTAAAAAATCCCCATCACAATCGGATCGACGGTATGGCCACGCATAAAGTACGAACATACAAACAAAGGAACATTAATTTTTACATATTAGATTAATATTTATGGGGAAAATTGATCATTGGTGACAATTTAATAAATTAAAGTTTTTTGTTGTTATGTGATTTATTGTAATTATGTTTATACCGTTTTTTAATTTAAGTAGCTTAAAGTTTAGAGCTTAGTATGACCGCCTTTTCCCCAGAACAAACGTCTAGTTCTCATCTCAGTTAGAGGCTGAGTCAACCACAGGGCCATAGTCCCCCAGAAGGTTTAGACCGTTAAAAATCCTGACCCCACTGATACTCCCGACCTTCTGGTTGTAGCGTATTAACTTAACCAACTACGCCACGGTGTTCCCCAAATCTAAAGCATAATGCTTGATTCTTGACGAACTATCAGCTGATTGGTATTTTAAAGAAATACATGTTCAGGCACAATTAAGTTAAGAAAAATTGTGCAATTTTAATATAATTTACTTTTTATTTCTTTCTCATTAATAATAGCGTCGCTTTATCATTTAAACTCACATTGCCTCTACAATATTGTTGCTTCTATCGAGTAAGCTGCGTTTTCCTACAGAAATCCACTAACTTAATTTTAATATTTTTAAGTGTTGATTATGATGAAAAAGATCCTGGTGATGGGAAATTCTAAATCATATTTTTTATGACTGATAACATGAAGGAAAAACTTCAGTCAGTCTAGGTGACATCAAGATTTGAATCCGATACCTCCACCAATCATATCTCAAATGCTCTCATAAGAGTCAATTCTCTTGCCAATTTTTTTAAAAGCTGCTTGTTTTATCTATCTTATGTGCACATGTTTATTTATGTCTACTCTTGTAGGCTATTTTTTAAACAATTATTTAAAAGAGTTATTAATGGATCACTAGAAATGAGTAGAATTAGCTGAATAATATGCAGTACAAATAAACATTTCATATGTTACAAGAAATAAGTTAATTCAAAGTTCATCTTTTATTTTTCATAATTCTGTTGACTTCCAGCCTACCTATAATTGATTTTTATCCAAAAACAATCAAGTAATATATACGTCTCTCAAGTGCAATAGCATTTATTTGCTGACGTCATATACGCTTTCAATATATTGATATATCACGCGCGTATGTTGACTTGAAATTTTGACACAACGTTGCATTCGAACACGTGCGTGTTTTTTAGTAAAATGACATTTTATCATGATGTTGCATTCAAATATGCGCGTGTTTTATAGTAAAATGACATTTTATCACAACGTTACTTTCGAATACGCGCGTGTTTTTTTAGTAAAATTACATTTTATTACAACGTTGCATTCGAATACGCGCGTGTTTTTTAGTAAAATGACATTTTATCACAACGTTGCTTTCGAATACGCGCGTGTTTTTTTAGTAAAATGACATTTTATCACGATGTTGCATTCAAATATGCGCGTGTTTTATAGTAAAATGACATTTTATCACAACGTTACTTTCGAATACGCGCGTGTTTTTTAGTAAAATTACATTTTATTACAACGTTGCATTCGAATACGCGCGTGTTTTTTTTAAAATGACATTTTATCACAACGTTGCTTTCGAATACGCGCGTGTTTTTTAGTAAAATGGCATTTTATTATAACGTTGCTTTCGAATACGCGCGTGTTTTTTTTTAGTAAAATGACATTTTATCACAACGAAGCATTCGAATACGCGCGCCTTTTTATACACGGCGCGACACAGTTAATATATTAGATTGAGCCACAGCGAAATGTGGTTGGGTTTAGCTACTACCATATAAATCATATGAAGTCACGTATCGTATTGGTTAAGACAATACGCTTCAAGTTGGAAGGACTTGGTTTAATTCCCGATTGCATCAGGATTTTGTACTGACGGCGGTACCATAGCCCTGAGGTCGACTCAGCCTCTAACATAAATTATTACCACACGTATATTCTGGGAGTAATGGCGGCAGTCACGCAAGCCTGGTAACCCGGCTGAGATATTTTGCCGATTGTCTAGAAAGGTGGGAGCCTTTACCTCCTACTACCCCAAGGACCTCTTAAGACCTGTAATGGAATCTCTTTATCTTATATTTAAATTAAATCAGTAAACTTCTCTAGTCCCTATACAGAAAATGCTTGGAAACCACAAGAATTGAAACACAAATCTTACTGCACACACACATAAATATTCTAAATGTGCTATGATCATAGATGCTAAAGCGTCTACATATAAAAGAACATAACTAACTCATTGGCACTATCAAACTCATATGTTCATGGCCGCGCGGACATAAGCTCTCCATACATCCCTATCCTGAGCTAATGTTTTCCAATTATTCCCTGTATAATCTACTTCCCTCAAATCTTACTATGCCGGCGGTAGCATTATTGCCGATAGGGTTACCCATGCCGGACTGGTGGAAGGTGATAAGCCAGACGAAAAAAGTACCTTGGTCGAAAGAGTGACGATCTTTCACCGTAAAAATACAACCGTCAAGAAATACGGACATGGGTTCCACTGGGGTAAAATTTTCCGGAGGTCAAATAGTCCCCCATTCGGTTCTCCGGGCGGGGACTATTTCAGGGAACCCATGCCAAAGGCTCAGACACAGGGACATGTTCCTAGGAACATGGAATGTTAGGACTTTATATATAGCCTATAAGAGAACATAGAATGTATTTTTAAAATAATTATATTTCATGAATAATTAAGTCTAGTTTAAGTACGTGTTACTACAATGGTGTAGCCCATTGTTGAACATTAGCCTCTCCTTTGTTAGGACTTGTTAGACCAAATTAATTTAATTACACTTATTTGTTTTCGATAGTTGTCATGAATGGTATGCAGTCAACATACCGACCCAATGAGACATCTAACAGGCAACAAAGGTATTACTATGATGATGAGGTCGATAAATTTTGCTTAAAGACTTTTTTTATTCAGGCTTAAGGATATTTTACAAGTCTGAAAATCTTCAGATTCAGGATTCACGGCTTAAAGTCCCTCCCGTAAGACTTGCTCCTTGGATTTTTTAATGTATTTTGAGAATTTTCCTCATCATTGAGGGTTTTCTCCAACCAATCTTAGAAATTAACATGAATTAAAAATATATATATATATATATATATATATGACTACGGGCTTATAGACCTATCAGTTTGCAACAAACATTCACAAATTTCCCTTAATTAAAGTTCTCCATCGTCCTCTGTCCTCTGTCTCTTCATCTGTTACACTAAAATTTCTCATTGAATTTTGAATGTTGTTCTTCCAGGTTGTTTTGGTCTTCCTTTTCTGTTCCATCTTTCAATTTTCCATGCATGGTAGTCTTCCATTCTGCATTCTTCTTACGTGTCCATGCCTTCTGTGTTCAGTCTCATCCATTATATTTCTTTCTGCATTCATCCATTTTCTAATGTCTGTATTTCTAATTTTTTCCAGTCCTTGGATGTTTCCATCCTAAAAATCGACCACGGCCGGATTTAAAGAGGCAAGTAGCTTAACCACAAGTCCACCGCAGCCGAATAGATATAGGTTACTATCACATTATTTAAAATAAAATTCAGTTTTTAATTTTATTTATTTGTTGGTGATAATAAAATTTAAATCAATTTTTGAAAACTCATTTCTTCATTTGAAACTATAAATAAACATTTTTTTTCCTTGACAAATTGTAGTATGTTCTATAACCGACAAAATTTACCCAGGTTGTTAGAGCGTATTTATACATAACCAGAGATGAAAATTATTGTAGAAAACTTTAAGGAGAATATCAAAAGTTTAACGGTCTTGTTACTGGCAGATAGGGGTGGGAGTGGCACTTACAATCCATCAGAAGCTCCCCGGGCTAAATTTACTTATCGGGCTCACAATACTCCTTACTGGAGGCTAGTTGGAAGCGAGTTTTATCCAGTGCAGTCAACTCTCTTCACAAATCAAATAAGAGTCGACCCACCTAACTTTAAATCTTACCTAGGTTCAACAAACAAGAGAGAAAATTTATAAAAAATGTGCTCTTTGTAAGTAAAAATATCGTTCCGGTTGCTTCATAATTAATAATAATAATAATAATAATAATAATAATAATAATAATAATAATAATAATAATAATGATAATAATAATAATAATAATAATAGTAATAATAATAATAATTTTATTTATATACAGAATTTTAGTGTTTACACATCTTTCTGTGCCTAAAGTTTTATTTTTCTTCTCTACTCGTCTCTATACATCCACTCCACGTCCTCCAGTCCTCTTGTTCTCATTTCTTGCATCCACGAGTTTCGAGGTCTTCCTTTCCTTCTTCTTCCAGGTGACACCATTTAATGTTTTCCTGGGTAACCTCTCTTCTTGCATTCGTCGTACGTGCCCATACCTATTAATTGCTTATATCTTATATAATCTACTATTGAATATCAAATATTCATTTTTTTCTCGTATGGCAGTATTTATTATTTTTTTCTAATTTTGAACATCTTTCTGCTCTACTCAAGAAATCCATTTCCATCGACATAAGTTTTTGTTCCACGTTTTTGTTGAATTTGAAATAATAATAATAATAATAATAATAATAATAATAATAATAATAATAATAATAAGCTAATTCCGAAGGAATCAAGCCACTAAGGTTGTGCCGATGAAAAGATTTTTGAATTTTTATTACAAATCTTCATTGATCCTGTATACTATCTAACTAACTCACTGTCAATATCGAACTCAAAGGCTCGTGAAGGCGCGGACATAAGCTCTCCACATATTCCTTTCCCGAGTTAATGTTTTCCAAACCTTCCCCTCATATCACGCTTGCGTGATTAAACCACCACGCGAGCTACGGCAAAAGGGTCACCTATGCCGGAAAGGTTAAAGACGGTAGGCCAGTTTAAAAGAGGTACCTTGATCGACGAATTCTCGCTATGAAAATACAATCGTCAAGAAACCTGGGGAGTTATTACACTGGGATACATTTTTCCGGACATAAAATAATCCCCCAATATCAGATCTTCGAGAGCAAGCTAAATTCCAGTACTTAACCCATTCGCTTCAGTTTTAAATGTGCAATGCATTTCCCCAGAAACCGGATTTAAGTTACTGTAAATTGTATTGTCTATTTTCAGACATTCAACACAAACAAAAGAAAACGGTACTTGAAATCAAAATACGTGTGAAGACCAAAACACATATATGTACTATTCATAAATGTTAATAAAATATTACCATGTCAAGGGATGTATAAAATATGTATATATAAAGCAGTAGAGTTAAGCGAGTGTACTCATCTTCTGAATTAAAGGCTATTTAACAGCCGGCGAGTCTACCTTGTCCTTTGAGGCGAATTGGTTAAGGGTATTGTTGGCAAAGGCTTAAGAACATGTTCCTAAGAAGCGCCTAGTAGGTTTACCAAGAATGAGATGCCAAAATAAAATTAATCAAGATTTGAGGGAGGCGAATTGCACACAGAATGATTGGAAAACATTAGCTCGGAATAATAATAATAATAATAATAATAATAATAATAATAATAATAATAATAATAATAATAAGAGGATGATTTACAAAGAGCCACTTATATGTTGAATGAATTAGGACTCTATTATAATCTAAAAAGTCTCAACTTCAAAAACTAAAATTATGACTTTTCAGGGCAAAGTGCCAGTCAGAACAAAAATAGTAATCAAAATGAAATAATAGAACAGATAGCACACTTTAACTACCTTGGTTCAGATATAACATACAGCTATGATTGGGATATACATAATAAATTAAACCGATATCAAATTATGTGTGGCACCATAACAAGAACCCTCCAAAAGACTCGAAGAGAAACTCAGCTCAGGTTTTATAAAATTATGGCTGTTCCTGATATTTATATGGATCTGAAACTTGGGTACCTAAAAAAAAAAGATATCTCACACATTCAAGCCACTGAAACGAATTTTTTAAGATCCGTAAAAGGATGTACACGCATGGATAGATTGCACAATGAATCAATAAGAAATGAACTGGAGATATTTTCAATAGTTGATAAACTGGAAGAGCACAAATACCAATGGAAAGAACATTTAGACAGAATGGACAATACAAGATTACCCAAAAAGATCAACATCTACAAACAACATGGAAAAAGATCTTTGGGACGGCCAAGGAAACGTTGGACTTGAGACCGGAACAGCTCGCATTGATCTAATCCTGGAAAGGAAGAAGAAGAAGAAGAAGAAAATAATCATCAACAACAAGGATTAAGCCCAATGGTCTGTTCCGATCTCATTATAGGTCGAATTGGTCCTTCCATCTCTTCCATGGTCTTTCCAACATTCTTCACCCTTTTGGTTTATAATTATACATTCTTCTTGGTATGCGCTGTTCATTCATTCGTAATACGTGCTGAAGATAAGCATTTTGATAATATTTTATTCTTTCACAGAGATTAAATATATTAAGTTCTATTCTTATATCTTCGTTTTTCTTTTTATCGGTATTTTGGTATCTTGCTATTGCTTCATTTCAGCAATAATAATCCGATTCCGATTGAGGGTCTTTCCACTTTTCAGCGGTTGCCCTTTTACCAGCCGGCTGCTGGCCCTTCACATCCACATGTGTCAATCACAGAGGTAGATGATCAACAACCAGTGTAGGGGTGACATGTGGTTAGCATGTCGAGTCCCCCAGCCGTTAGAGCTGGTTCCTCAACCTGGAGTCGCTACTTATTGTAGCTACCCAATTGCCTCACGATGCTGGGTGGGCACCGGTCCCATACTGGCCGAAATACCATGAGAAAATTTCTTCCCCCATGGAGACTCGAACCAGCGCAAGTCCCGTAGCTCTGCGCCAAGGCTTCCTACCTTAACCGCTCGGCTACGGCGCGGGACTATAATAATAATAATAATAATAATAATAATAATAATAATAATAATAATAATAATAATAATAATAATAACGTTTTATTTAAGCTGACAGAGTTAAGGTCATAAAGCCATATCTTCCACCCAATAATAAAATAACACGAAAATTATATACTTAATATAATTTTTAATTTTATTACATATAGGCTAAAACAAAGACAATATGGACGTTGTCTAATATTAGCTAACACTAACAAAACAGGGAATAAAATAAAGTAAAATAAAATACAATAAACTAAATAAAGCTTTCTAGATTAATATGTATAGGTATATACAAAATGTTTGTTGAATATAGTTGTGCAGTTAATATTTTCATTGTGTGGAACTTAGGATATCAGTTAATTAGGGATGTATGGAGAGTTCATATATGCGCGCGGTTATGAATCTATGGATATTACCATTGAGTTAGGGTATTTATATTTTTAAAAAAGATTCATGGCCGCAGATAACTACGTGTCAGTATCCAGTATACAGTGACATAAACAAAAGAATGCGTGTTAATTATTGTTGTGCTAGAACAAGTTATGTTATCTTGCGGCCTAACCTATGGAAAGTTGTGTAATAATTTTGAGGAAGGTTTGCGGAACACAAAAATTTATCATTAATGCGAATTGATAAGTCTTTGTAGGCAGAGAGAGTAGGGCTAGTGGAGAAAGTTGTTTTGTCATATCTATAGTCATACAAAATGTCGTCTTCTAGCTCAAAGGTTTACAACCTATGGTTAGTATTAAACTAATAAACAATATCATCAATACTGTGATCATATCTTACAGTAAAATAATTATTTAATATGTTCGTATAAATATTATTCCCTGAGAGTAGTTAATCATAATAACAATAATTGAATGAGTCATTTCGAAAAGGGATCTTCTACAGTTTTTATTATTGATTTCGTACATCTCAATGATGGATAAATCATATTTGAAGAGAAAAATTATACGCTCAGACCGGGACTTGAATCCGGGACCTTTGGTTCTCTAGACCAAGTGCTCTACCAACTGAGCTACCTGAGCAAGTACCGATCTAAACGCAAATCTTTCTCTATATACATTGTCCCGGTCTGAGCGTATAATTTTTCTCTTCAAATATATGATTTATCCATCATTGAGATGTACGAAATCAATAATAAAAACTTGGAAAAAGCCATACTGGCTTGTAATGTATAATTCCCAAATATGTCTTCTTAATAAAGGAGCCGCCATTTGCAAGATAGAAGCATGGCTTCACAGCATTTGGTGGATGGGAATTACAATGTATATAGAGAAAGATTTGCGTTTAGATCGGTACTTGCTCAGGTAGCTCAGTTGGTAGAGCACTTGGTCTAGAGAACCAAAGGTCCCGGGTTCAAGTCCCGGTCTGAGCGTATAATTTTTCTCTTCAAATAGGATCTTCTACAGTTGATCAAATGTTACATGAGAGGAAAGAAAACTGATTCAATTTGTTCAGGATAAAGCATTGAATCTGAAATTCCTACTGAATAAAGTCAGAAAGTGGTAAAGGAATAGTGTAGTTGATTCATTCTCATGCGGAAACGATGGAAGTAGATATGTAAACATGAATAACAAAAGAATAAATGAATTTCAGAAAAATCGGAAATGATCCCTTTTCGAAACGACTCATTCAATTAATCGGTTATCTCAGTCAAAAAAATGAATTTATTCAAGTCGACGTTTCAATCTCCTTGTGCGAGATCATCCTAAAGACATTTGACATGGTTGTTTATAAAACATAGTTACCATCACCAAGACATTTGTTTTTTGTTTTTTTTTTTTTACAGATTTAAATGAACAAATTTCAAATTCCAATTAATGATTAAAAATATTTTAACAAGGAATCATATGTTTCACACCATTGACTTAAATAGTTTTGTTTATTCAATGCTTTATTTTGTTATTTTTTCATATAGGTCATTTGACTGCCTCAGTGCCATAGCTGCCTAACTCACAATTTAAAAATGAAAGCTTTTCCCTGTAATTGCACTATAGGCCTAAATAATCATTTCTGTCAGAGTCACATTTGTCTATAGCATTATAGATGAGTTAAAATTAACGCAAAAATGTTATAGGCAGATGTGGCTCTGACAGAGCTGATTATTTCTAATGCAATCACAAGGAAAATCATATTTTTTTAAATTGTGGGTTAGGCACCTATGGCACTGAGACACTCATTTCTGCTATTAATGTTTTATGGTAATTATTTTCTTTGTGTAAAATTGTTGTCATCCCATTTCATTTCATGATTTTGATTAATTCTATGTTCACTGATTACTGAAAATGCTGCAACTGGCGTACTGATGTTTTTATGTTCAATTATTTTTTTATAAATCTTTTTTTTTATAAATCTTTTTGTTTGGTCTAATTAAACATAGGTTCAATTCTGGAAATGCATGCTATTATGCATTGCAGAGACTTTTGATGTCCCAACTCCTTTCAAAAAACGTTAAGCTGAAAATATATAAAACTATTATTCTACCAGTTATATTATATGGGTGCGAAACATGGACTCTTACTTTAAAGGAGGAAATGAGATTACGAGTATTTGAGAATAAAGTTCTTAGGAAAATTTTTGGACCAAAGAGAGATGAAGAGACAGGTGAATGGAGAAGACTACATAACAATCAACTACATGGTCTTTATAGGAAGCCAGATATAATAAGAACAGTTAAGTCTCGTAGACTGCGATGGGCAGGACATGTTGCGCGTATGGGGAATGAAAGACGTGCATGGAAACTTCTTGTAGGAAAGCCAGAGGGAAAACGCCCAGTTGGTAAACCAATAATGAGGTGGGAGAACAACATTAACTATGATTTGAGGGAAGTAGATTATACAGGGAATGATTGGAAAGCATTGGCTCAGGATAGGGATGTATGGAGAGCTTATGTTCGCGCGGCCATGAACCTACGGGTTCGATAGTGCCAGTGAGTAAGTAAGTAAGTTTTGTTTGGCCTACGTAAGACTATTCACAATCACCACACAAGGAGATTGAAACATCGACTTGAATAAATTCATTTTTGACGGACATAACGATTAATTATTGTTATTATTAGTAAAATAATTGTTTAAAATGTTGTAATAAAACTAGGACTTTAGGCCGTTGGCCCCGAATATGTAAATTTTCAGGATCGTAAAAGAACCAGAAGCCTGAATACAAAAGGCATCATCTATGAAAAATTTCACCAACCTTTATTCATTCAATAAATACCTTAGTTGCCTACTAAACAATTATTATAAAGGTAAAGTGATCCCACTACAGGCCTCAGGAGGCCCTTGGGGTAGTAGGAGGTTAAGGCTCCCACTTTTTCTTGACAATCGGCACTTTATGTCAGCCGGGTTGTCAGCCCTGCGTGACGCCGCCTTTACCCCAGAACAAGCGTCTGGTACTCATTTCAGTTAGAGACTGAGTCGACCCCAGGGCCATAGTGCCGCCAGAAGGTTTGGGTCAGTTTAAAAATCCTGACCCCGCCGGGACTCGAACCCTCGACCTTCCGGCTTGTAGCGCAGTGCCTTAACCACTACGCTACGGCCAAACAATTATTATAGAAAGGGTTAAAACGCTAGCCAACTTTTTTACATCTGGCAGGTAAATAGGTTTGAGCCTAACTAAATTATCTTGGTTAAGGAACTCTCGCTAGGGAGTACCTGTGTCTCATGCGGGACATTTGGAGAGAGAGAGAGAGAGAGAGAGAGAGAGAGAGAGAGGAGAGAGAGAGAGAGAGAGAGAGAGAGAGAGAGAGTGATCGTGTGTGTATAGCTAACGCACTGTAGCCATCGAACCCGTAAGTTAATGGCCGCGCGGACATAAGCTCTCCACACATCCCTATCCTGAGCTAATGTTTTCCAATCATCCCCTGTATAATCTACTTTCCT
This sequence comes from Diploptera punctata, assembly GCA_030220185.1. Lineage (NCBI taxonomy): Eukaryota > Metazoa > Arthropoda > Insecta > Blattodea > Blaberidae > Diploptera > Diploptera punctata. Next base: position 3,033,190 of record JASPKZ010004196.1, read on the forward strand.
CAAATCATGGGTAATGTTATTCTCCCACCTCATTCCTGATCTACCAATTGGGCGTTTTCCCTCTGGTTTTCCTATAAGAAGCTTTCATGCCCCTCTTTCATTCCCCGATCGTGCCACATGCCCTGACAATTGCAGTGTACGAGACTTAACTGTTCTTATTTTTGGTTCCTATGAAGTCAGGTAGCTCACTGTTAGATAGTTTTCTCCATTCGCATGACAGTTCATCTCTCTTTGGTCCAAAATTGTTTACACACACACACACACACAGACATATATATATATATATATTCCACCACTATGATCTCGAGGTAGCGGGCCCGGGGACGATTCCCGGTCGGGACAAGCTTCCTGGATGAGGTTTTTTCGGTTTTTTTTCCTCACCTGTAAGGCAAATATCAGGAAGCTTTGAGGTGCAAATGGTCCCCAAATGTCATCTGTCCATCATCGTTATCATCATCATCAACGGTGTGGAAAGTAACGGGATGCTACTACACCTATAATTCCCTAGGAAAGCTGCAAAGCATTGCATGGAAATGCTATGATTGCATTGAAACACCTGCCCTAGGGTAGAACACTGTAAAATATATCAGAGCCTGAGTTAGGCGAGCAAGGCTATACTTCTAAGATAAAGGTCATTTTGAAACATTTGCAAACAGCGGGAGCTCGTCTTACGAGTTGAATAGCGGTAGGTTAATTATATGTAAGTTCCTACATATTATAATTCCACTGCTTCCTCAAATTAGTAACAAAAATTCTGAATTCATTATGCCTAATGCATCGTTCGATTTCCTACTACCTCAATGATATTTGCTATTGTTTAATTTATCTGCTCACTTTAACAGCTAAGGTCATTGGCATCGCAATTAAAATCTTCGCATGAAAGCCCCAACAAATTTTGCTAAGAAGCCTCTTTTATTTAGGCTATGATTCTTTTACGGAAAATTTTACCCCAGTTGAACCCATGGCCGCATTTCTTGACGTTTGTATTTTTACGGTGAAAGATCGTCACTCTTTCGACCAAGGTACATTCTTCGTCTGGCTTATCACCTTCGACCAGTCCAAGTCTCGTAGACTGCGGTGGACAGGACATGTGGCACGAATGGGGAATGAAAGACGTGCATGGAAGCTTCTTGTAGGAAAACCAGAGGGAAAACGTCCAGTTGGTAGACTAAGAATGGGGTGGGAGAATAACATTAACTATGATTTGAAGGAAGTACATTATACAAGGGATGATTGGAAAACATTGGTTCAGGATAAGGATCTATATATGTGGAGAGCTTATGTCCGCGCGGCCATGAACCTACGGGTTCGATAGTGCCAGTGAGTTAGTTAGTTTTGGTTCTTTTACGTGCCATAAATCTACGACATCGAGAACCACATTTTTAATTATCTTCTAAAGGAACCCAAACTCGGATTTTCTACGCCGTGAAAATTCATTAACTTTAGCCGGGTTTAAACCCGCTAACCTTGAAACTAGAGGCGACATTAATAGCCAATATTCCACTAGGATTTACTCTCAAAATTATAATTGCAAAAATAATAATAGAACTTTTTTTTTTTCACTTTAAAAAAATAGATGCGAGTCCATGGGGGAAGAAATTTTCTCATAGAATTTCGGTTAGTATGGGACCGGTGCCCAGGCATCACACGAGGCATTTGGGTAACTACAATAAGTAACGGTTCCAGGTTGAGAAAACCAGCTATAACGACTGACGGACTCCATATGCTGCCCACATGTCACCCCTGCACTGGCTGGATGATTGTCTACCTCTGTGATTAACATGTGTACGTGTGAGGCCAGCAGTCGGCTGATAGTCCAAGTGCGTTCTAGGCTTATCGCGCCATGGATTTATGTTTACATATAGCCTAGAGATGTCGCAACTAACTGGATATCCATCCATAGTAATTCTGCCCGAAGGCAGGTCCTTCACTGCAATCATGGCATTTTCATGCTATGTTTGCAGCTTTACTAGGGAATTGTGTAGGTGTGGTAGCTTCCCGTTGCTTTCCACACCTGTGAAGGATGATGATGATGATAATGGTAATGATAAGGATGATGATGATGATGATGATGGCCATATGATTTCGGGAACCGTTTGGGCCTTAAAGTTTTCCTGATATTTGTCTTACAGGTGAGGAAAAAACCCCGATAAAAACCTCACCCAGAGAAAAACTACCCCGACCGCCCGCTGCGTGACAAGGCAGCACGCTACCTCGAGACTACAGCGGTGGACTAACTGGATATGTGGATATAATAGTCTATTCTATTAAAAAATTCAAAAAATTAACGAGAGCATTTGTGGACAAAACTTTATTTCACAAAATAATTTATGACTAAGATGGAGTTAATAAAAATAGATAAGAAAATACCGGAACGTTTAAAGAATTCAGCACTAAACAAGAAGAGAAAAATATTTGAGATCAACATACATATCCCAAACTAAAACAATTGCCCATTTTTATGGTATGGGGCCTAATGTTTTGAAATAAATTTTAAGTTTTCATCACTAAGACAAGCACAAGACGAGTAAAAAAACTCCTCTTGCATATGCAGAATTTAATCTGACTCTGCAAATATTTCATGGTACATTTAAAAATTAAATCAGTTAACTTCTAGAGAAACACACAACATACACAATATACAAAAACAACCAAATATCTTAGACGTGATATAACCTAAGAGAGTAAAGCAAAATATAATAGAAATATAATGTACTGCTGTACGTAATATATAAAACCGCGGTTACGTATAACTGTATTAAATAAAAAATATATTATGAATTTAGGTAATATATTTAATTCGTATAAGATACAGAGACGACTGGGGAAATTAATTTAGGAAATATAGTAATAAAAACAGTAGCCTTTTCAGATGACCAGATTTGAATAGCAAAAACGGAAGATGGATTACAAAGAATGCTATATAAACTAAATGAAGTATCAAAAAAATACAACATGGAAATATCATCAGAAAAATAAAAAACAATGGCTTTCGACAGCGCTCATCCACTTCGGACAAAGATAATATTAGAAAATAAACCAATAGAACAGGTGGTAAGATATTACTTCCTAGGTTGCGAATTATCGTACACAACGAAAACAGATACAAATAACAAACTAAATAAGTTTAATTATATAACAGGAACACTAAAAAGAACTTTGAAAAATAAAGCCAGGAAAGACTCTATAGTGAAATTATACAAGACAATGGCAGTTCCTATTATTACTTATGAACCCGAAACTTGGACAGTGACAACACAACAATCTGCCAGAATTCAAGCTGCCGAAAAGAAATTCCTCAGATCAATAGCAGGATATCAATGAACTGACAAAAAAAACACAACACAGAAATAAGACAACAACTAAAAGTAGAGGTATTAAACACAACAATAGTGAAATATAGGACAAACTGGTAATAACACTTGGCAAGGATGACTGAGAATAGAATACCAAAAGCAGCATACAACTATTCACTACGAGGAAGAAGTTTGGGAAGACCAAAGAAAATATGGAAACAGCAGAAATTTGGAGCCGGAACAGGCTAGTAAATAAGCCTAAACCGTGACGAAGAATAGATAAAGTACAGAGTAATAATAATAATCTCCCCGATTTATGTATTTTTTTAAATATAGACATATCACTATTCCAATCATAACAAAACCAAGAGCAATAGAAAGAAAGGCCACTTTGGAGTACAAACAAAGATAGACTGTAATCACATTGTGGGCCATGTTGATGTGAAATCAGTTGAGGATAAAATAGGCTATAGTTAGGACCTTTTGTTCACCACTATTAAATCCGATGTTATCAGGCCTGACACTTATTCAGTTTAATAACTAACTTTCTGATACTACCGAAACAGTAGGCTCACGCTCGCAGTAGTAAAACCTCTCCATACATCCCTATACCGAGCTAATATTTTTCAATCATCCCTGTATAATCTACTAACTTCAAATCATGGTAAATGTTATTCTCCCACCTCATTCCTGGTCTACCAACTAGACTTTTCCGTTTGATTTTCCTACAAGAAGCTTCCATGCATGTCTTTCATTTCCCATTCGTGCCACATTTCCTGCCCATCGCAGTCTACGAGACTTAACTGTTCTCATTATAGGCCTATCTGGCTTCCTATAAAGACCATGTAGTTCACTGTTATATAGTTTTCTCCATTCGCCTGTCTGTTCTTCTATCTTTGGTTCAAAATTTTTCCTAAGAACTTTATTCTCAAATACTCGTAATCTTTTCTCCTCCCTTAAAGGGAGAGTCCATGTATCGCATCCATATAATATAAACGAGACAATTATAGTTTTATATTCTTTAAGTTTGTTTTTGGAGAGAAGTTGGGAAGACAAGAGTCCCTGCAATGCATAATAGAATGTATTTCCAGAATTAAGCCTATGTTTAATTTATTCTAGTATCTCATTCCTGTCTGTAATTATCCCTGTTTGTAAATTTTAATTCAGCCACTTCTTCAAAATTTCCATCGTTTTTCATTAACTGTCTACAGTACTTATATTATGACAGAAGCAGACACGCAAGACTTGGAAGTGTGGAAGAAAATGATACCTGTGTATATAACAGAAACAATCCTGAAAAATACGAGTATACATATATATATATATATATATATATATATATATATATAATGTATTTTCTATCTGTGACCATATATTTAGTTTCATCAATGTCTGCTACCAACCCCAATTTATTACTGTTACTTTTTTTTATGACAGGGTTTAATTAATTTGTTTTATTAAATGTCACAGGCTTATGGATTTTGCAATTGCTTATTAACATGCTGATTTTCAATTAAATTTAATGAGCTAAATTTTAATATTGTTAATTTTCAACTAATTTAATGTTAATTTAATGTCCTTTCATTAATGTTTTAAATGGCTATTAAAAGTAAAATTAATATAATAACCTTCCCTCCATATTTTAATTGGCTATTAAAATGTATATAAAATTAATAATAATTTGTTAATATTTAAATTCACCATTAAATTTAACATTGTTTTAATCATATTCTGTTAATGTTTATTTTCGAATGAATTTAATGCTGGTTCTATAATATATTCTTAATGTATTATTTATTTTAGCGTGAATTAATATTGTAATTTAATTTAATACATAATTATAACATCTTGTTTTTAGTTTAATTTGCAATTTTTTTTAAACTTTCTAGGAAATTCTGTTTTTTTTTTAACTGTATCAAATTATTTATTTTGTCTAGTATAATATTGTGACTACTCAAGCCTAACAAAAAAAAATTAATCAATTGAGTTGGTGTTTACTTGATGAAAATCCATATTTATTAATTAAATAAAAATAAAGCTTAGTTTTATTTTTATTTAATTAAAAGAATAATTGCTATTTCAACCTTTATTTCTAGTTTCGAAGTCTGAACAACGTATCCACCCTTCATGCCACTGGCATTTAAACATTGATTATTATATAAAAATAGCATAAAAATTAAAATGTTAAATCGCATTATTTCTATTAATTTCACACGATTTCATTCGATAAAAAATATAACATTTTACAATTTAAAACTCTACGTGACTAAATAAAATATAACAAATTTTAAATTTCATTAGAGGAAACAATAAGTAAAACTATCAAGTAAATTGTTTAGGTTATATGCAATTACAAAGTAAAGTGATACAAATAAAAAAAATATGATAGATATATGTATTTTCAATTGAAGACAAATTAGCATAATAACGTAATATTTTTATATTCGAATCAAAATTTGTCCGAAAATGTATACATTAACTTTGTACAATTAAAGTCGAAACAAATTGTATCCAAAAGTACCTCCTCTTTGGTGAAATAGTATCCGATTTTCATTACATTTAATTAAAGATAACGCGTTAAGAGAAGACGTATATTTAAATTAAATTAAATTTTAATCAAATATAAAATTAAAATAAACATATTAACAATGATATTATCAGAAATTAACAGTTCAACAAAATAATATTTAATCTATATTGAATTTTAACTTGTATAAAAATAAAGGGAAACCACCAGTAGGTAAGCCAAGAAACAGGTGGAAGATTAATATTAACCATAATTTGAGGAAGTGAATTACACAGGAATGTGTTGTAAAATATTAGCTCAGGATAGGGAGTAAGGAAAGCTTAAATTCGTAAACGCCGCGCATCCCGGATTCGATAGTGCCAGTAAATTAGTTACGTATATCAAACGTTTTAAGAAAAACCATTACATTTACATTAGTTCTAAGTTTGACCTTAGACTTTAAGTTTATACAAAAGTTAATCTCCTATAATGAAAGTATAAAAAATATATTTGGCTAAACTTTAACAAAAATCATAAATTTATATTAAATATTATCACATATACTCTAATAATAAAATTCTATCGACATTGTGTTGTTTTAAAGTTAATCTAAAATATCAATAAACAAAAAAAATCATTGTACTCAATTTAGTACATACTAAAAATATATTTCCTAGAATATTTAATTTTCAAATTAATCAACAGGTAAAAAAAAAAAGTTATAATAAATTATATGATTTTAAAGTATCGTGGAACATAATAGCGAATAAGGTAGGCACAATATTATCGACACACACATGCATAGACATACACACATACACATGCACGACACACACTTTTGTAGAAACAAACCAAACGACGGACAGTTCGCGCCGCACTGAGACCAAATTCCACTGTGAGTATCTCGGTCCAGAGCGGAGAGCCGGCGCAAACTCTCGTTCCCCCTCCCCCCAAACCACTACATTAATCATCCCACCGGCCCCTTTCATTCACTAATCCACTCAAATACTAAATAATCATATCATTACTTCATAGCGATTCGCTAACTGTACGGAGTGGGGGCACTTTCCCCTACTGCATTCTATCGCATAAGATACCGGTAAAAATCAAAATATAGGATATTTAATATATTATGCAATTTAAAAAAAAATTCAATACAGTAGAAGCTCGTTATTCGCGGGTTAAAAAATTGCGACGCAGTTCCTGTATTCGCGGCTAAAAATTGTTTTATTCGCAGATCCAGTCGGTGTATTAGAAGGATCATCATCATCAACAACAGGGATTAAGCCCAATGGCCTGTTCCGATCCCATTATAGGTCGAATTGGTCCTTCCATCTCTTCAATGGTCTTCCCAACAATCTTCTCCCTTTTGGTTTATAATTATACATTCTTCTTGGTATGCGCTGTTCATTCATTCGTAATACGTGCTGAAGATAAGCATTTTGATAGTATTTTATAATTTCACAGATATTAAATATATTAAGTTCTGTTCTTATATTTTCGTTTTTCTTTTTATCGGTCCTTTGGTATCCTGCTATTACTCTCAACATCTTCATTTCTGCAGCCTCTATTTGTTTACTATCTGCCTTTGTTAATGTCCAGATTTCACATCCATAGATAAGAGATGGAACTGCCAATACTTCGTAAAATTTTAAAATAGTTTATTTTCTAGTTTTATTCAATAAAGTACGTTTAATTGTGCCACATAGATAATTGAATAGTATTTTAGTGTGGTTATCTAAATTTATGTCATTACCTAAATTACATCCTAATTAATTAAAATTCTGAACTTGGTCTATAATTACATTGTTTATCACTATTTTTGTTCTTATTGCACATTTTACTTTCAGAGCTTATATTTTTGTTTTAGATGTAGATATTCTTAAATTGTATTTTAGAGAGATATTATTTAAAGCATATATTAGAAGGATTAGTGTCCTTTGTTAACCATCAGCAGTGTTTTTTTTTTTTTTTTTTTTTTTTTTTTTACTGCAGGCAGGTGCCAAGGCGGCTTTTACAAATAGTGATTCAAACCAAATGGACAAATATACATCAAAACAAGACACACCTTATTGTCACTAACCCTGAAGTTCATTGTTGAAAGTTGTATTTCACGTGCCGATATGTACTTTGATAAATGCCTCCAACGCCTCGTTCGGTATATTATTGTTCAACTTATCATTCGTTGTAATAATTTTGATTGAATAACACGTGTATCTTGTGCTTTGTTCCCAGTTTCATACAATGTCGAGTAAATGCAAAGAAATATTAGTACCGAAGAAAAAAAAATAGTTTTGCCGCTCAAAGTAAAAATAGAAATGCTTCACCGTTTGTACGCGTTGGCGAGTCGTTTGCGTCTATATCTCGCTGTTTCAATGTTAATGAATAAAGAAATCCGAAGACAAAATAAGGAAAATCTGAAAATCAATCTTAACTGAAAGACATTTTAAAAGCTGCGAAACAGTTCATTAAGTTTTTTTAAGTTCTTTAAGTCCTTGCCTAAACCTGACTAATAATTAATAGAAATTGTTCAGTATATCTCATTAATTGATTTTATTTTGATAATTTTAATTATATTTTGTAACCTTGGAACATATCCCCTATATACCCATACAAATTACCATTCCATGTTCGCGGTTTCTGTATTCGCGGCATATTTCCGGAACATATCCCCCGCAAATAAGGAGCTTTTACTGTAATTAAGTTAAAAATGCATTGAAATAAAAAATTATTTTGTTTATTTTCATCTACATATACTCCCATTTAGGTGCGTAAAATAATATCAGGCAGATGTCCACCTCCACTATCTAGGCAGGCAGTTACTCGGTATATGAAGTTCGTGATGACCCTTTCATAGACATCTCTATTGACGTCGTTGATTACACATTTAATTTCTTCTTTAAGTTGGAGAACTTGTTTGTGGTTTGTTCACATAGACTTTAGAATAGTCAGACCTATCACACATCCAGTGAGACAATAACCCTTCTCCATGAAAAATTCCCTCAGTCTGTGATCTCAGTTCGTGGGGAATTGGAATGGCCTCCCAGATCTTGTGACCTTACTACATGTGACTTCTTTTTATGGGATTACATAAACAAACCACAAACAGTTCTCAAACTTGAGGAAGAAATCTAACGTGTTATCAACGACACCAACAGAGGTGTCTGTGAAAAGGTCATCACGAACTTCACAGACCAAGTAACTGCCTGCCGAGACAGTGGAGGTGGACATATGCCTGATATAATATTGTCCGCACTTAAATGGAAGTGTATATAGATGATTTTTTTTTTTAATTTGATGCATTTCTGACTTAAGTACTGCATTTTTAAACATTGCGTAATATATGAAAGACCATTTATAATTTATTACTTCTGTCTATATATGTCCACCGCTGTGGTCTCGAGGTAGCGTGCTGCCTTGTCACGCAGCGAGCCCGGGTTCGATCCCGGTCGGGGCAGTTTTTCTGGGTAAGGTTTTATCGGGGTTTTTCCTCGCTTGTAAGACAAATGTCAGGAAAACTTTAAGGCCCAAACGGTCCCCGAAATCATATGGCTATCATCATCATCCTTCACCCCTGTGGAAAGTATCGGGAAGCTACCACACCTACAATCCCCTAGTAAAGCTGTAAGCATAGCATGAAAATGCTATGATTGCAGTGAAGAACCTGCCTTCGGGCAGAATTACTATGGATGGATGTCTAGATATCAGCTTAATTTACACATAAAACGCACAAATGTATTAATTTCCCTTATGAGTATTTTTACAATTCCAGTTACCTAAATGAGTTCACCGCTGTGGTCTCGAGGTAGCGTGCTGCCCTGTCACGCAGCGGGCCCGAATTCGAATCTCGGTCGGGACAAGTTTCGTGGTAGAGGTTTTTTCGGGGGTTTCCTCACCTGTAAGACTAATGTCAGGAAACTTTAAGGCCGAAACGGACCCCGAAAATCATCTGGCCATCATTATCATATTCACCTCATTAGATTAAGTTTAGGATTAACGCCTTTCCTGGCACTTCATTAATCATCATATTCTTTCGCTCGTAACTGGAGCATAGGGCCTTAATGAAATTTCTCCATTTAGCTCTATCATCTGCCAACCACTTCACCTCCAACAAAGTTTTTTTTCCCATTCCACGTATTTCTCTTTCAACAATCTTCTTCCAAGTTCGTTTCATTATCATCACCAATCATATATTGTCATCTTCTACAAAAAAAAAACACATGACTACATAAATATAGAGATACAAAACAACGATACTATCGATTTTTTTCGAGATGTGACGACACTAGATGTTCAAGCGTCTATAAAATAAATGTCAGTAGTGCCCAAAGCGGACATTATTTTTACTCCAATTGCCTCTACAGAGTTTTTTTCAAAAACAAAAGACAACATACTATACGTTATACAGAACAATGAATGAATAACACACTTTGTCGCTTGAAGGGCTAGGGCCCCCTGCAAGGGAGAAAGCTGATGCTTCGTAACTATTCCACATGAGAAAATTGTTACATTTTAAGCTCGCATTATGATCTAAAATAACAGCTGAGTGATGATTTTATTGCTCACCAAGCACTCTCGCTGCAATCCATTCACGAGCGGTCGTATACCAGTAAACGATAATTTTACAAGGGACCCATATCCTAAAATTGTAGAGAACTCAAGGTAATTAACAGCTATTCATACACGGAGCCGGCAATTTGGTAGAAAAATTAATAAACCAGATACCCTCACCAACCTTACAATCCATCCATAGTAATTCTGCCCGAAGGCAGGTCCTTCACTGCAATCATAGCATTTTCATGCTATGCTTGCAGCTTTACTAGGGAATTGAAGGTGTGGTAGCTTCCCGTTGCTTTCCACACCGGTGAAGGATGATGGTAATGATAAGAATGATGATGATGATGATGATGATGATGGCCATATGATTTCGGGAACCGTTTGGGCCTTAAAGTTTTCCTGACATTTGTCTTACAGGTGAGGAAAAACCCCGATAAAAACCTCACCCAGAAAAACTGCCCCGACCGGGGATCGAACCCGGGCCCGCTGCGTGACAAGGCAGAACGCTACCTCGAGACCACAGCGGTGGACAACCTTACAATAGACTGCTATAAGATTCTGAAGCACCTTTCATCATTAAATTGGCAATCTATCCTATAGGATACATCAGTTGGTTTAATGTATTTAATATTTTAATAAAACAAAAGAAAACGAAGGAGTATAAATTACTTACATGTTTACCGAATTACACAATATACTTAATAAGAGCTATGCATGTTTTTGTTTTCACTGCAGTCTGACATATTTAAATAATTGAGAAATTACTGTTTTATCGATTTAAGGGTTAAACAAACATTAAAAAACGAAATGTTAACAATAAATCCTAGAACTACTCGTATTTTACAAAGCGTGTAGGCCTATGTTTGTATCTGAATGTGATAGGCCTATATTTAAACAAATTGTTGGTTTTTGTTATTAGTAGTAATAGTAGTGGCAATGGATGGGGGGAAGATACAGAGGAAGACCGAGATTGAGGTGGTTGGAGTGTCAGAAGGAAGATCTGCTAAGGATTGGGAGTTAGAAAGTGGAGAAAGAAGGCAAAAATAGAGAAAAATGGACTGACATCGTCATGGGGGCACTAGCTAACTATAAATGCTGCATGCCAGTAGTAGAAGAAGAAATGATAGTGGTAGTAGTAATAGTGTTGTAGTAGTATTTTAATATTTTTGTTCTTTTATTGTCATCTATATATTATGAATATATGTCCACCGCTGTGGTCTCGAGGTAGAGTGCTGCCTTGTCACGCAGCGGGCCCGGGTTCGATCCCCGGTCGGGGCAGTTTTCCTGGGTGAGGTTTTTATCGGGGTTTTTTCCTCACCTGTAAGACAAATGTCAGGAAAACTTTAAGGCCCAAACGGTCCCCGAAATCATATGGCCATCATCATCCTTATCATTATCATCCCTCGGTGTGGAAAGCAACGGGAAGCTACCACACCTACAATTCCCTAGTAAAGCTGCAATCATAGCATGAAAATGCTATGATTGCAGTGCAGGACCTGCCTTCGGGCAGAATACTATGGATGATGGATATTATGTAGTTTGTGTCTACTATGTATTATTAATATATATATATATATATATATATATATATATATATATATATATAAAGGAATGTATGTATAGGCCCTAGCTGTAATTTATAGACTTCTACACCGTTCAACCGATTATCGTGAAAATTTGTATATACAGGTTTTCAGATGCGGCGAGTATTTAACCGATATTTATTATTTTATAAAATCGTTAGGTGTAGAAATTCACATGAAACGAAAATTTAAAAATCGCTCTAGCGATCACATATTTCGATGTTTCACAAACAAAACTCGGAATATCTTATTAAAATATAATGAGATATGTATTATCCAAAAATCAGCGAAATCCGACTGTTAGTAGTGTGGGTTTACTCCAGCAACCGCCATGTTTGCTTCCACGCAGTATATACCAGATAATTAATTAACCTTTAATATTTTATTTGTGTCTAGCAGCGCACGCCAGGTATTAGCTAGTTCATAATAACTGTTAATATCTGTATAATTTAAACTTGGTGAAGTGGAAGAGATGACCTTACGGTTTTAATTAAATCAGGTAAAAAAATAATATAATTATTATTGCGTGTTTCTAATGCCAATTCATTGCACATTTCGTGTTTCAGGATTCGCACATAGTCAATTGATGACATTAAAGTGTACTATTTTCAATTTATACATCAATTCAACAGGACATTTTGTATAGAATATTTTATTCTTCTTCTAAGCATAGTTAAATGCTATGATTATTCTAGAAATTATTGAATTATAAAATGAAAATCTCTCAGTTACAGATTTTGAGATTACTACAAATAAAAGAATTGATGAAGCTAGTGCTTGAATTAAGAAATATTTTAGAGAAGCCTCTGTAGTAAAAATATTTTTCTTCTTCTTCTTCTTCTTCCTTCCAAGTATTAGGCCAAGGCCTGTTACGATCCTATAGAAAATTTTCCCTCCAGCGTTTCATAGGACGGCCCAGTGATCTTCGTCCTCTTGGTATATAATTATAAACAGCTTTGGGGATCCGATTTGAACTCATTCTTTCAAGATGGTGTTTCCAATTTAGTTGGTACTGTTTAATATATTCCAAAATTGGCGTAGTCTTCAATTCTTTTAAGATATCGGTGTTCCTTTTCCGATCCCATCTGGTGTAACCCGCCGTTCTGCGCATGAATCTCATTTCACAAGCCGTTATTCTGCTTTCATGTTTTTTGTTTTTTTTTTTTGTGTCCATGCTTCACTACCATAGGTCAACACTGGTCTAGCCAAAGTGTTATATAAACGTAATCTGGTGTTTTTTTGTACAAGGGATGGTTTCATAACTTGATTAATAATTCCTAAACTTTTATTATAACTAGTAACTTTTTCAGGGATATCCTTTTCGTCCCAGATAGAGAGATAATATCCAAGATATTTAAATAATTTGTTATTAAGGGGATGAAGCAGGGTAAATTAATTTCTAATCCTATTCATGCCCCGAGCCAAGAATTTGATGAAATTGTAATAAAGAGACCACTAATTAATGTGGTTATGAAAAGAATTTTTGCACCTAATTGCCCCGCACCGATTTTTTTCCAAAACATGCCCATTAAATTCCTACGATTTTTCTGCTAATTATCGCGTAAGTTACCAGGATTTTTAGCGACGTTCTTATCGTTAATTACCCTGGTTTATACGGTATAACAATTCCTATGCACTAAATTATTTATTAAATCTCGAGTGAATATTAAACTAACAATGGCACGCCGTAGCATAGTGGTTAAGGCACTGAGCTACAAGCCGGAGGGTCGAGGGTTAAAGTCCCGTTGGAGTCAGGATTTTTAAACTGACCAAACCCTCTGGCGGCACTATGGCCCCGGGGTCGACTCAGCCTCTAACGGAAATGAGTACCAGACGCTTGTTCTGGGGGTAAAGGCGGCCGTCACGCAGGGCATAGCCCGGCTGACATAAAAAGTGCCGATTGTCTAGAAAAAGTGGGAGCCTTAACCTCCTATTACCCCAAGGGCCTCCTGAGGCCTGTTGTGGGATCACTTAAATGAAAAGAATTTTAGTTGAATTATTAGAAATTAGAGAAGAGAAGCTCTTCCTCTATAAATGAACTAAATGAGCGAATATGTGTTTTGTATTATTAATTCGCCCGAATACTATAAATGCTAATCTTACAGCCTGTTGAGTTCAGAAACTAGGAATATTTGTAACGTTTCTTTAGTCTTCCAGGGGACCTCCTTAGATAGATGTATAGATAGATGGAAAGCTCTGCGGCCATCCTAAGTGTTGGCGGTGAGCGATCCATTTTGGTCCTCCTTAATAGGTAGAATTTTGGTTCCTGTAAAATACATTAGCCCCGGTTTAAATTTTCAATTCAAATTTGATTGTTAATTAGCAGAGTGAAGTAGGAAGCGAACCTTTTGGGGTTCTATTCCAGCATTTGCTCTTTGGATTAAGGCAACCGCTTAAAACCTCAATCGGAATAGTCGATCACGCGGGATCTTGCCAAGTTTGGCTTTCGGATGACTCTACATTGGGAGAGCCAAAAGCGGACGTCAAGGGGACTTCCTTCAATCCGCCGGTAGATATACAGGGTGTCCCATTCAAACCCCCACATTTTAATTAATCATAACTAACAAAGTATGCGGAATTATGAAATGAGGCCGGTATTACACGAAACAGAACTCAAAGAATTTTCATTGCCACACACTAAAACACCTCTATATGTGCACCATTCTGCTCTAATTTCTTCAATATTTTCTTCTGAAACACGTGTACGAGCACCTCCTGATTCTTTTTTAACGCTTCCATTCGCTAGAAACTTCTCAAGCCATGCCTTAATGGTCTTCCCATAGGTGTATTTCCTCCATATTCTTTCCGGTAATTCCTTTTCACTGTAATTATTGACTTCGTCTCTGCATACCAGAAAACAGTTTGTGCTCGTTGCTGAAGAGTCGCCATTTTTATGTAATTATTGTCCAACATGCGACAGATGAATTAACTGCAACAATGAAAACAAAAATTCTTTGAGTTTCTCTTTCTTTTAATACCAACCTCATTTCATAATTCCGCATGCTTTGTTAGTTATGATTAATTAAAATGTGGGAGGTTTGAATAGAACACGGTGTACTTTGATATGGAAAAATTCTGATAGGTAGCATTCGAGATAAATGAATATTCCATTATTATATTCTCTTGTTCACCCATTAATTTATTGCTTGAATGTCTAGCTGTCTCCTTATTTTCTGGATTCTAATTTTATCTACCCTTGTTTTATGTAGTATTTCCTTATAGTATACATCTCATGTTTTTCTAAGTTACTCTGTTATGTTTTTATAGTCCAGTCTCTGGAGCATAGGTCAGTATTGATCATATCACTAATTCATAAATTCTAATTTTCATTTCCTTATTTAAATATTTATTTCTCCATAGTATACCATTCATAACTAACTCACCGGGACTATCCAACCCATAGGTTCATGGCCGAGCGGACATAACTCTCCATACATCCCTATCCTGAGCTAATGTATTCCAAACATTCTCTATACAATCTACTTCCCTCAAATTATGGCTAATGTTATTATCCCACCTCATTCTTGGTCTATCAACTGGGCATTTTGCATCTGGTTTTCCTACAAGAAGCTTCTACCTCCCTCTTTTATTTTCCATTCGTGCCATATGGCCTGCCCATCGCATTCTACGAGACTTAACTGTTATTATATCAGCTTAACTATAAAGAACTTGTAACATTCATACAACCTGCTATTGTGGCTAACTTACTAGTTTGATATAAATAAGCTTAGCTTTTGCAGTGATACCAACTGTTTATATCAATCCCTAGACAATTAAGAATTATTACTTACTCAATCATCCTTTCCTCGAGTTCCAACTCAAATCTCAAAGGAAATTAGGTTAAGATTACAATTTCTGTAGTACAGGTGTTCTGTGAGAAGGCTGATGATATACAGTAAATAAAGGGATAAAGTGAAATCCGGTATTATTACAACAGCCAACCCTTAACCAAGGGGGCAGTCCAGTTTAAAATTCACATTTGGACGATCAAATCTTTTTGAATAATAATAATAATAATAATAATAATAATAATAATAATAATAATAATAATAATAGCTTTATTTTACCTGGCAGAGTTAAGGCCTTAAGGCCTTGTCCACCACTCAACCAGGTTTTAAAAAATACAAAAAAAATAGTCTTACATCTAAATTACAATATACATAAACGATTACATGTTATAAATACAATTAATATTTATAATGTATTTTGATTTACTCTAAATTTAACGAATTAAATACATAATAATGTACAAGATATATAAAAAACGAGGAAAAGATTATTAATGACATAGTATAAAATTAAATAAATAGAGAAAAATTAATTATTAGACAACAGGTAACTGTATAAGCGTGACTTTAAAGTGCCAAGTGTGCGGCAACCCCTGATATCTTGAGGAAGGAGATTCCAGGAGCGGGCAGAGGCTACTGTGAAGGAAGTAGAATAAGAGGAAGTGCTATGAGGAGGAATTGTTAGCAGACTGTTATCTTGTGACCTAGTGTCAATATTGTGGTAAGAGGATAACTTCTCAAATCTGGACGCCAGGTAAATACTCTACTCAATGTATGAAGGGCAATGGGGGGGGGGCTGGCAATCATTTTTCTCCTTAAAACTTAGAAAATATATATTTAGCTGTACAACACTCATTCTTCCTTACCTGTGTGCCAAATTTTGGAGGTAAATAAACTATTAACTGAGTTGTATTTTTTACAGTTTCACACTTCTACAAGATAGTGTTTTCCACGGAGAATCTTATGACACCTCAACTCTATTTCCAAAAAAAAAAAAGACACTTACTTCGTTCTTTCCTTGTACCTTTCACGATCTGAAGTACTGTAAATTTATTTAGGCTATATATTTTTTATTTATGTACAGATTATCAATGTTTACACATATTTCTGTGCCTGAAGTTTTATTTTCTTTCTCCACTCTTCCCTATCCATCCATTCCATGTCCTCTTGTTCTCATTCCAGATCTTATTTTATTGCATCCACGATTTCGAGATCTTCCTTCTTTTCTTCTTCCAGGTGTTTATCAAAAACATCTCCTCACTTTAAAATGTAAAATATTATCTACCCAATGATTTAATTAAATGGCTGCGGTATTTTGACTGTATTCTAATATATTTTTTAATTGTATCCGAAGATTTAGAAAAAAATATATTAAAATTACCTATCTCGCTGTGTACCGAGCCCCGGGTAAGTAGACATATGCCAATTCTTGAACAAGAGCAGCAGACATATATAATATATTTTGACATTAATAAATTAACCGAATATTCGATATATTTCAATGAGATAGCGCTAGTTGAATTGAGCGTCCTTGATTCAATATCTATATTTAAAAAATACGTGATTTCCTGGTATCACATAAAGCGCCAAGACACATCTTTCTGCTTTATTATGTCATAAATCCACGAGAATTCTTGTGTACTTGGATAATTGTCAAAAACAAATTTCTTAGAAATTTATTCATCAAGAAAAAAGAATTAAACATTACTGTTCCAATTCTTTAAAAATCGAGGTCAAACATTGCGACAATTTCGCGGATTTTAACGATATGGCGGTAAACTAGGCTTCAAAACGGGTTTACCAACGAATGTGCTTTTTTTTCCTCGGACTTTGCTGAGTCACATTAATAGATAATCATGTCAAAAAATTAATCGCTTTCATTAAATTATGTCCTTTGAGACGTTAGATATTTTTCGTGGTGTTCCTCAGCCGTTAAGAAAACTGCTGGTTTGAAATATTTCCTTACAACAATCTATTGCATTGAATGTCTACAAAACAAATGACTGCACCAACAGAAAAACACAGCCTCCTTGTATACACCCAATTATCCAATATACGATATGACCTAAAATATTAAACGTTTTAAATAAAAAAATAATTAAAATATGGTATAATGTTTTAATTAACGGAATTAGGCGTAACTTTGTGAAAATTGATTATATACAAAATAAAACAATTTACCTTAGTAGTAATTCTGCTAAAATTAGCGAAATTACTACTGAGGTAAATTGTTTCATTTTATACTAGCTAATACCCGGCATGCGCTGCTACGCTTAAATTAATTTTGTTTTATGTTTGGTTGAATAAGTAAAAAATAGTTATACATTTAAAAGTAAAGTAAAGTATTCCCACTACAGGCCTCAGGAGGCCCTTGGGGTAGTGGGAGGTTAAGGCTCCCACTATTTCTAAACAATCGGCACTTGATGTCAGCCCTGCGTGCCGGCCGCCTTTCCCAGAACAAGCATCTGGTACTCATTTCCGTTAGAGGCTGAGTCGACCCCAGGGCCATAGTGCCGCCAGAAGGTTTGGGTCAGTTTAAAAATCCTGACCCCACCGGGACTTGAACCCTCGACCTTCCGGCTTGTAGCGCAGTGCCTTAACCACTACGCTATGGCGTGCCCAGTTATACATTTATCTGTAATTATTTTTAGATATCCCGTGCTGATTATCCGGCGTGGCCAAGGAATCTACTTATCCCGATCTTCTTGTCATAAATGAGCTGAAAGACAAAAATGGTTATTATGAGTTAAAAGTAATAGACAGACATGCTGTCGCGGACTTTTTTTTTTTTAGAATATAATTGAATTGTCATTTCTATGTAGATCTATATTAATTTGATTATTTGTTTTGATTTAGGCAGCGTAAGCAATTTAAGCGTCCAATAAATGAATTTTTTACTGAATCCATGCATTTTTTATAGTACGTACGGTAATATATACGTTAATTGTCCAAAAATAGTATATTACGATGCGAGGTTGGGAAGTGGTTTTTACAGAAATGAGGAAAATGTTTAAAAACCGAGCGATAGCGTGGTTTTTAATTTCCTAGATTCAGTACACTTCACAAACGTGTGTTGTACATAATTTTTTGCAAGACGGTGTTTTCAAAATAATAAATAATAATAAAATAATAACATATTTGTTGGAAATATTTGCGTTCATTATAAACAATCGACACGTTAATAGTGTGGGTAATGTTTATTAGTAGAAACTACAGGAGGCCTTGAGACCATTTAGTGATAAAATGGCAGCAAGTACATATTTATTGCATTATATTGTTTCAAATAAAGTTCAGTCCATTAAAAATGCAGTGATTTGTTTCGTATAATGTATATTAACACTACCTTTTGGATATGTTTTGTATTTACATTATATGTAGTAGGCTATACATAGAGTGCAATGGTTTTACTTCCCACACGCGGTTTTTAATATGTAATATTTCAGTATAGTTATGTTATTACAGGATAGTTATTTAGGCCGACAACCACGAAATGTAGGAAGTTAAACTTTCAAACAGGGTCGCCATTGCTGTAAATACGACAAAAACGCACTATCGCGTAAAAAAATATTTTAAAAAATATATCTACACAGCTCAGCGAGCTGATTCATTGCAGTAGTGTTTCAAATTTGTATTAGGAAATTCCCGTTCATCCAGTACCTAGATCGTTTAAGACTGAAGTCTTTCCAGTTTTTTTAATCGCCAGGACAAATCATTATCTTTTGCTTACTTTTCTTGTTCTTGTGTAGCGCTACAGCCCAAATTCGGCCTCGGTTTCCTTCAAAATTGCCTCCATTTTTTTCTATTTGTAACAACCCTTTCCAAGCTCCTGATATCAGCTGAAACTAATCGCACTCCCTTTGATTTTGCTGAAGGGGAATCAGAATTGGTCTCTGGGTTTAATGTAGAGTATACTTCTCACTTCTTCTCTAATCTCATTGAACCATCTCTTTCATGGTTTACCGTCTGATCGATTTCTACACATTTTTCCTTAAGAATTTTGAACATATACTTTGTTATTTGATCCTTAATTACATTACCTACCCACTGCAATCTTCTCAGTTTGACTATCTTTATTACAGTAATTACACTGGTCAACATGATTTTTGTCTCATGAGTACCAATAGTTCTACTTAATGCAGTTTTTAAATCGTGTTTTCAAATATCATCATCATCATCACTCCAAGGATTAGGCAATTGCCCGTTCCGACTTCATAATGCATCAGTCCAACGTCTTCTAGGTCTTCCAACATCACGTCTTCCTCTTGCTTGATAATTTCTTGCTAACAAAGGATATCTCTCCTTACTCATTCCATCCATATGATCAATCCATTTCTGTCTGTAATTCGTGACCTTATCCAATAAAGGTTGTACTTTCAATTCTTCTCATATATCCTCATTTCTCATTCTATCAAGTCTTGTACATCCTTTAACTTGTCTTAGGAACCTCATCTCCGCCGTCTGTATTCTATCCTTCTGTTTTTTCATTGGAGCCCAAGTTTCACATCCATACAATATTGTGGGAACCGCCATAACATTATACATTTTTATCTTTGTTTCTTTTCTAATTTTATTTTTGAATGTTCTCTGTATTGTTCCACACACCGTCTGAAATTTATTTATTTTGGTGTCAATATCTCTTTCTTGTTTTCAAATATGTATTCGGAATTTCTCCATCACCTACAGTTTTTTTTTATTTCAATTTCAATTAATGGATTTAAATAATTATATTTTTAATAAACTTTTTTCGTACATTTGTCCATTGTAAAATAAAACCTTATGAGCTAACTCAAATGGTTTCAGCTATGGAAAAGCGATATCAAAGCAAATGGATTCCTAATTTGCTGGCCAATTATTGTTGGACCATCAAGAAGGATGCTCCACAGGCGAAATATGGCAGAAAATCTTCATTTCTTACTTCTAGGTGAGTCCGAATGTTCGAATATTGTGTAGTTACGAATTTAGAAAATATTTAAAGTGTTTGAAATTATAAATTCCTGTCTCTCGGAAACCTTGCGTGATGGAGGAAACCCGATATCATATATGAATTCAGGAGAAAAAATACTATCAGAATCACATATTTTTCTTTCTGAGACAAAAAAGTTTATTTTTGTTGCTCAGTGTTGTTATAACTGTAACTATCCATAAACCGTTATCATTCAGTGGCTCTAGAATTCTCCTCGACATCTTCATTTTTGTTATTACCCCACGTATCCTACCCATGTAGGTAATTTATACTCTTATCAGGGCATAATGGGACCTAATTTTATAAACAGGGGCAAATTATGATCTCCATTCCATAACATTATTAAAATTAAATCAATGAACTTCTACAAGAAATATACGAAAAAAAAAACACAATCTATTGGATACAACAAAAAGATTCTAGACTCAATGAATAGATAGCACAACCGAAATCTAAACCACGACCCCGATTTTCCAATTTTTATTGTTTCCATAACAACTATAAAAATAAACTGAAATTCACAGAAATTGTTATGAAACCATGGTCATGATATAGACATTTGTTTTTGAATTAGCAGTCGTAAGATTTTTAGTTTTTATAGTTGTTGTGGAAACATTAAAAAAATCGGAAAACCGGGATCATGGTTTATACTTCAGTTGGTGCAATCCACCCAATATGTCTCTAGTGTTAAAAGAGTCCATAAGCAGTAGTGAAAATCAGAATACATCTCTCTTTTCTACTAAATATGGTCTTCTAAAATAATTAACATATCAAAATCGCTGGATTTAGATCAGCTGTTCTGGTATCCATTTATTTGAGAAAATGTTTCAGTGGGGATTGTGTGTACACTTTTGCAATCAAGAGTTCGTGACAATACACTTGAATGCAGGACTTGAATGTACACACGGTGATAATAAACGGATAAAACAAAGATTTTTTCCCCTCTTTTCGTTTACACTATTTTCCTTCTTGTTTTTACCTTTTTGTTTTACATTTTTGTTATTCTCACATATCGACACAAGGACAAGACAGACACCCAGACCCAAGGTGGAGATTAAAAATCCCCTACCCCGCCGGGAATCGAACCCGGGTCGCCGGAGTGGAAGGTAGGGACTCTACCGACTATGCCACGGCGACGGACAACAGAGGTAGATGATCATCAGTGCAGGGGTGGCATGTGGTCAACATATTGAGTCCCCAACCTTTATAGTTGGTTTTCTCAATCTGGAGTCGCTATTTATTGTAGCAACCTCACGATGCTGGGCGGGCACCGATCCCATACTGGTCGAAAAATACCAAGAGAAAAATTCTTCCCCCATGGAGACTCGAACCAGCGCAAGTACCGTAGCTCTGCGCCAAGGTTTCCTGCCTTAACCACTTCGCTACGGCGCGGAACACAAAAAAAATCGTTGGAGGATTTGAACCCTGACTTTCACATACATGTCATCTTGTTGTAAGTAGTTTAACCATCTACGCTATTCGAACGTCTAAGATCAAATGCAGTTTATATATGTGTGGGGCGCGGCATAGCGTAGTTGGTTAAGGCAAAACGCTACAAGCCAAAAGGCCGCGGGTTCGAGTTCCGATAGAGTCAGGATTTTTAAACTGGCCTAAAACTTCTGGAGGTAGTATGGTCATGGCATCGAATCAACATATAACTAAAATGAGTGCCAGGTTATGTTTTGAGGGTAAATTTACCTATCACGCAGGGCTGACAACATACACAGGCATATGTTTAGGCCCTTCCAAACTAAGAAGACTCCCGAAATCTTAAGTGTATAAATCGCATTTGGTTTTTATTCCAGTACTTTGTTTTAATGCTGTTACCTGCAAAGAAACGTATATACATAATTGTTCCTGAATGTTGTACGATAACTTTAAGACACATCTAATATATACAAAATGAATGTTTGTTTGTTTGTTTGTTCGTACTTTATGCGCGGAAATACCTTTGATTCGATTGTGATGGGTTTTTTGCAAAATGTTCAGGAGATTCCCGGGATGAACATAGGCTATAAGAGAGTTTAGATACTCTACTCCTACACCCTTAAACAACGCCCTTTGTAGTGAAAAACGTGAAAAAGTCCCTTTTTTACCCTTAAATGGCTTATGCTGCCTAAACCATAACAAATACAAAATATTAATGTACATAGAATTGAATATCTCAAAAAACTCTACGAAAAAGTCCGCGACAGCATGTTTATCTTTTATAGATAACACAGAATAGCCATTTTTGTCTTTCATTGATGCCAAGGAGATCGGTATAAGTAGATTCTCGGGCAAGCACGTGCTGCCATACCAATCATCCGATTGTCATGGGGCTTTTTGCAAAAAGGTTCTGGATTTTCCCGGGAAGATTATAGGTTATTAGAGAGTTTTAATGTTCAATCCCTTCACCCTTAAAAATCACCTTCTGTAGTGAAAAAACGTGAAAAAATATCGTTTTTGTAAGTTTAAATGGCAAAATTATTGTACACAGAATTTAATATCTCAAAAAACTCTACAGAAAAGTCCCCAACAGCATATGTTTATCTTTTAAGGATATTTAATACACAAGTGATCTTCTTGGTGATATAATATTAAAATATATATGTAGTCAATATGCCCATTTCACCAATTAATGTTTTAAAATGGTCAACAAGTTTCTACAGCCAAGCTGTCATTCTCAAGACCAGATATTGACTGGTCTTGAGAATGACAGCTTGGCTGTAGAAACTTGTTGACCATTTTAAAACATTAATTGGTGAAATGGGCATATTGACTACATATATATTTTAAGGATAACTCACAATAACCATTTTTGTCTTTCAATGATGCCAAGAAGATCTGGATAAGTAGATTCTCCGGGCAAGCATAGCAGTGCACGGCGGGTATTCTTTTATGGATAACTCAAAATAACGAATTTTGTCTTCCAGCTGATTTATGCCAAGTACATCGGGATGCGTAGATTCCCGAACAACGCCGGGTAATCAGCACGGGGTATCTAAAAATAATAACTATATACATTTATATTTATTTTTCCTTTTATTTATCCAACTAATGCAACGTATTTATTGTTATATATTGTGCCCTCGCAGCGGGAAGTAAAACCACTGCCCTTTATGTATACTACATACAATGTATATACAAAAATATATCCAAAAGATAGTGGAGGAGGTTTACGGCCAAGTGTGCAATGGCAACCAAAACTTTTCAAGCTCTATACATTGATTTCTGAGAACTGTATTATAATTCATTTTAATAACAAGTGAATCAAATTATTTCGAATAAGTAAATAAATAAATTACATTTTAATTAAACATATTGGCGGCCGAATTTTAATAGGCAACTCGGCAAAAATGTATTTAGTCATTCACAATTTTATGAAAAAAATATATTTTGTTCATACACTCGATGAACGTAGTAATCTTGCAGCCTAATCTCTGACTATAATGATGACAGAGCTATTGTAATATTACAACACTATAGACTTTTCTGGTAGTAGGCCCTATATTAATAGTTGCATCTTGTACTGCTTTTAAAATCGTTCGTGATGAACTGTGAAAATCGCCCTCTCCACTAAATTTTATTCTAAATCTACATATGAAATTAGGGCCCAAAATTACACATTATAACAACAATGTTTATTTATCGTGTCTTTTTTTTTCGAAGCCGACATTACTCTATCTCTAAATATATATTTTCCACAATAAATAAATTTCATTAAATATATCAAATATGCATGTTCTAAAATACACTGAACGTAGATAAAATACTGTTGACAACGCATGAAAAATTAGGTTTAGTAACCACTTTTTGGACCAAAGAGAGATGAACAGACAGGTGAATGGAGAAGACTACATAACAATGAACTACATGGTCTTTATAGGAAGCCAGATATAATAAGAACAGTTAAGTCTCGTAGACTGCGTTGGGCAGGACATGTTGCACGTATGGGGAATGAAAGACTTGCATGGAAACTTCTTGTAGGAAAGCCAGAGGGAAAACGCCCAGTTGGTAGACCAAGAATGAGATGGGAGAATAACATTAACTATGATTTTAGGGAAGTAGATTATACAGGGAATGATTGGAAAACATTAGCTCAGGATAGGGAAGTATGGAGAGCTTACGTCCGCGCGGCCATGAACCTACGGGTTCGATAGTGCCAGTGAGTAAGTAAGTAAGTAACCAGTCGTCTAAATAACTATTCTTTCTTTATTTAATGCATGATAACTCCTCTCAAAACATTATTTTTTTTAATAGAACGATGCATTACAATAAGTGGAATTCACATGAGTATACTCTGTACGTGATGGTGAAAACGAACTCGTATCAACCAAGATTTTAATTGTAGGTTACATGTTTATTAGAAATGTCTATTCTCTTTGCAAAATTTAACACATTTTAGCATTCTGTATATCGCATGCAATGTTATATAAACCTTTGATATGTATACCCCTATTCCCTTCTAATCAATTTTGGCGCTCCAACAATCCTATCGTTGGAATTCTTGTAAAACGACATTGCCTTTGCACTTTCTAACAGAACAAAAACACATGCTGAGAAAATAAATAAGAGATAAGAATTCTGAGGAAAGTAATATTATGAGTTTGTTCACAGAAAAATCTTATTGAATTTACAGTAAAAGCATTGATCGGTTCGTGCAATATTAAACTCAAACTGTACAATTGTGAGGAAGCTACTAATATGGGTCAATGCGTAATATGAGGAAATGGTTTCCTTTTTAACAGAAACAGCTATTACGATTCCACATACAGAAGGTACAGATGTATGATTCAGGCGGTCGAGTTCTAACGAACTGTTCTATTGACCGAGTTATCCGTGTCAACAGATTTCTGCGATTTGACAATAATTTACTAGACTATTTAACTCATGCCCCAAATGGGAGTCAATGACCAATCACGTTTTCAATGATTTCTGTTTTACAACCAATCAGAGTCGTGTTTCACGAAATATTTATCAGTGTTATAATTACCATATATTAAACAAAGCTCCTCCTTTTTAATATTCTGAACAGGTCTGACCGTTATTTTGCAGTGACTGAGCCTATAAGAAATACGGCTACCAGATTGTATATATAGTGCATAGATGTCAACATTTGTAGCAATTTATTATACCACCAAAAAAAGAAACCACTGTTTGACTTTCTTAAATGTATTTTTTTCCCAGGTAATAATCCAGAAAAATATAATTGTAATATTTACATCATACGACATCAGAAATGAATTAATATACAGATTGATGTTTCATTTTTTCTCCACTAGAGAGCATTCTTACAATATTGCGTTCCTTTGGCAATAAATAGTATGATCTGGTTGCAGTGATAAACAAAAGAAGCAGTTGAAGCGTACCTATCGTTTCTCATTTGTTTTCAAACATCGCCGTTTGCATTAAATATATAAATATTTTGAAATAACTACAGTTAAATAATGATTTGTGAGTAAACAGCTTAATTTTATTCGTTAAATAGTCCTAACAAATGCCACTCTTGATTTCCAAATTCTCTAGATAAATTCACTCCTCACTTCGTGAGTCGTGAATTTATCGATAATTTGGAAATCACTCGTGGCATTACTTATGATAACAATTATATAGCTGGTTTAACTTGGCAAAGAGAGAGGTGGAGATATAACGGTAGATTCTCGACCGCTTTAGCCCAGCTACAAAAGAAAGAACCCACTCTGTTGTCAGTTTTCGAAATATTCCTGGGATTTTTCCTCTTCGCCCTTTCCCTATTAACATCTGGTGAAGAAAAACTGTAACACTGGTGCGAGTCAGAGAGATGAGAACAGCTGTCTCTTTATAAAAATGTCCTGCCAAATTATGTCAGCGAGACAATAACTCACTGGCACTATAGAATCCGTAAGTTCAAGGCCGTGTGAATATAAGCTCTCTATACATCCCTATCCTGAGCTAATGTTTTCCAATCATCCCCTGTAGAATATACTTCCTACAAATCATGATTAATGTCATTCTCCCACCTCATTTTAGCCTATCATTAGGGCACTTTCTTTTCTAGACGAAGTGTTCAGCCCCTCTTTCATTCCCATTCGTGCCACATGTCCTGCCCATCACAGTCTACGTGACATAACTATTCTTATTATATCTGGTGTCCTATAAAAATCATATAACTCACTGATATGTAATCGCCTGTCTATTCATCTCTATTTGGACCAAAAATGTTCCTAAGAACTTAATTCTCAAATACTCATAACATTTTCCAATCATTTAAATTAAAAGTCCAGGTTTCGCATCCATATAATATAAGTGGAATAATAACAGTTTTATATAGGCCTATTTTCGGTTTAATGTTACGTATTTGAGAAACGTTGGGAGGACAAGAGTCCCTGTAATGCATAATAACATGTATTTCCAGAATTGAGCCTTTGTTTGACTTCTTTGTACACCTCATTCCTGTTTGTAATTATTGTTCCTAGGTATATGCAATAATAATGTTTCTACATAGATAGTTTTGGCCGACATTTTTTTATATATAGTTTTATGGCTCAAAGTTAATGTTCTATTTTATTGCAGCCTTGACATTCCAATAATCGAATAAATGAAACGAATAAAGCGCACCATTATACAATAATTCGAGGAAATTCACATTTTAGCAAAATCCAAAGACAGTAGGCCTACCTATTGTCATTGCAGCCATGAGAAGATTATTATTTTTATGAATCTCCATTGGATCATACTTATTAGAAAACAAAAATTATGATGAAAAATAATTATTTATATACACATGCACCATATTTTCCAGAGCAGTAACGATAAAATGGTAAATATCTTTAAGAATTTAGTAATATTCGTTCAAAGATAAAAATTCTTGGAAGAAATAGCCTACCCAGGTCGTCACGTTCCTTCGCTGTATTTCATAATATCTAAAGTAAAGTTATCCCACAACAGGCCCGCAGGCCCTTGGGGTAGTAGGAGGTTAAGGCTCCCACTTTTTCTAGACAATCGGCACTTTATGTCAGCCGGGTTGTCAGCCCTGCGTGACGGCCGCCTTTACCCCCAGAACAAGCGTCTGGTACTCATTTCCGTTAGAGGCTGAGTCGACCCCAGGGCCATAGTGCCACCAGAGGGTTTGGGTCAGTTTAAAAATCCTGACCCCAACGGGACTTGAACCCTCGACCCTCCGGCTTGTAGCTCAGTTCCTTAACCACTACGCTACGGCGTGCCCCCATTTCATAATATCTACAGATGACAAATGATTTTAATAACATATTACACAGCTCTACAAAAAAATGTTTTGTTACCCTAGATATCTCTGCGAATTTATGTTTCCGAGTGCACAGTTTACGAATATATTCATGAAAGTGCTGAATGTGCTCTAAAAAATTATAGAAGAAAATGTTATAAAAGGCGGTTCACTGAAGTACAGTGGAGGAAATTGGTATAAAGGCACTTGTTAAAAGTATTAACACAAGTTTATTTACTCTTTCTTTGGCATTTTTCCATATTAACTTAGGAGGTGATTGAGTATAAAACACACACAAATAATGTCAAAATTAATTATCCATTTCCGTCCAAAAAAGTACATGAAAACTGAAACCACTCTCACATATGGGTGGAAATTAGTATAAAGGCACTTTGTGTATTTCACAGATTAAACCAAAAAGACTGAGCACAAAGTGTGCAACAAAGTTCTAAAATTTAGTTGAACCTCCATTGTTTTTAATTACTTGGAAGATTCTCTTTGGCATTGACTTGATGAGGGTGTTTATTTCTTCCACTGAGATTGAAGCCCACTCTTCCTGAATAACATTTTTCTGCTCAGTCACTGTCCCAAACTGCCATCCACTGCGATACACACGCCTTGCCAGGATCCCCCATAAGTTCTCAATCGGGTTTAAATCAGGACTTCTGACTGGCCACGTCAAAAGTGGTATTTCTTTCTTTCTGAACCACTCCTTTGATTTGGCAGTCACGTGAATGGAAGCATTATCTGGTTGAAAAATTAGATCCTCGCCAAATTGCTCATACATTCGTATCAATTAGGACTCCAGAAGCTCCTCAGTGTAGGACTCAGAATTCATCTTGATGCGTATCCATGCTATTTTTGATCTTCCTTTAAAGCAGAATGCTGCCCATATCATAACGCCTCCACCACCGAAATTTCTACTCGTTCTAATTTGCTCTTCAGTATGGAGGTAGTTCCAGTAAAACTGAAGGCCATCAGGCCCGTCCAGATTAAACTTCTTCTCATCACTGAACATTACTTTTCCATTCTGAGGTCCAGGACATGTGTTATTCAGCAAAAGTCATTCTAACTTTCTTATGTGCATCGTTCAGAGGTGTTTTTTTTTTTTTTTTTTTTTTAGGTTCTTGTTTTCTGACAGAATTTGTCTTACTCGTCTGGCTGTTACTGGCAACTTCAAATCAGCCTGGATTTGAGAAGAAAACATACTCTTACGTTTTGCTTTACGTAAAATGAGACGTTTAGTGCGCTCAGACAATTTTCTTGTCCGTCCATATTTCCCGCTTTTTTCCATATTGTGAGCCCAGTTTGACAAAATTATCAATGACACATCTTGAAGCTCCAATTTCGTAGGTATTTGTCTATTGGAAAGACCCATCTCCTTGAAGGCGCTAACTCTTGATTTCTCTTCATTTGATAGAGGGTTTTCATGTGGCATTGTACGTACGGCTGACTTGTAACTGATGAACGATGCTCACAGACACGTCGTCTCCATGTAATTGCAGTGTTTTGTTTACATTTATGTCTCTGTAAGAGCCAGAAGTTGACCTGCCTTTATACCGATTTTCACCCCTAGGACAGCGTTTTCTTAGATTTTAAGTATTATTTACATATATAATAAATACAAAATGAGGAGACCTGTATGAAATTATGTCCAAGATAATTATATGTAATCTATGACACACATACGGTATTTGAATAAATATTTCGGGTTGTTTTACTACTAAAAGTTAGTGGCTTTATACCAATTTCCTCCACTGAATAACATGGGTTTTCGACATTTTCCCTTCTATTTACGTCGGTGTATACTAATTTTACAAAAAACAATTGACATTATAAATATATGTTTTTTTCATATTTTCCGATTTTTGTGTAAAATGAAAATAAAGATTAAAAAACACAGCAAATCTTCCAAAATCATTGACAGTTTCATGAATTGTGAGCATAAATATATCCGAAATTAATATTATAGCCTATCAAGGGCAACAAAACCACTGTTGACCAGTGTTATCATCAAATGAATCAGTTATCGCAAACTGTAAGTTCCTTGCAACAAAACTCTCAGCTAACGCCCGTAATGCAACATCTGAATGTTTACCCAATTTGTACGAGTAATATATTATTCAAAATAATGTCGTCTTCTTTCTTCTTCTTCCTGTACACATGAAAGCTGGTAGCTTGTTGCGTGTTCATTCACTACAGGTCCGGGGTATGGTGACGTCCTTCCATCGTAGTTGTGGTCGTCCTAAAGGTATTTTCTGCTGAGGTGTCCAGTCACGTACTTTCTTCACTGATCTACTGTTCTCCATTCTATCTATATAATCGTTCCAGTTTAGTCATTTATCATTTATCCAGAGGTTTATAGGTTCAATTTCACATTCTTTTCTAATAACAGAGCTGCGAATTTTCTCTCTCAGTGATTTTCCTACGATTTTCCTTAAAACTTTCATTTCGGTTGTTTCATTGATTTGTTTTGTTTTTTTAGTTTCTGTTCGGCATTCACAACCGTATGTTAGAACTGGTCTTATGACAGATTTGTAAATTCTTACTTTTGTATCTATTCTTAAATTTTTATTTTTCCAAACAGTATTGTTTAAACATCCCGATATTTTGTTTGCATTATTTGCCTGATGGAGGATTTCATCTGTTATTCTGTTGCTGCTATTAATTTCTACTCCTAAATATTTGAATTTCATGACCTGTTCTATACTTTTCCCTTCTAATTCTAATTTAACACGTCGTGGGTACTTGGATATTGCCATTGATTTGGTTTTATTTGTCGAGATTTTCATGTTATATTTTGCTGCAATGATTCTAAATTTGCGCAATAGCATTTGTAAATCATCTTTCAAAATAATTTATACTGTATATATTAATAACACTTGGCAACTTTGCGGCTGATGACGGGCCATGATTGTCTCGCAGAAAACCTTACCTCATGCATATAATAAAATCGCCCAACTGCATGCTGTGTAACAACAACACTACCATAAATGGTACAACTGGTACAAATGGTACAACTGCACAGATATATTGGGAAGCAAGAAGACAAATGACAAGTGTTCCACAAAAGGTCTGAGCATTGACTTAAATAAATAATAGTAGTAATAATAATAATCGTTCATGCTGTTAGACCATGTTCAAATTTTTCTACGTACTGACGCGTCGTTTTGCCTGCAGTTGAATCCGGCATCCTCAGAATAACATGAATCGCGTCAATCACTTATTTACAAGTTATCATGAGATTATTATTTTACTCGGAATTTGGTTCAAAATTTCCTGGGAAATAAGAATCAAGCTATTTGGAAACCCTAACTATAGCTCTGTTAGAAATATGGTAAAATGTCAAATTAATAGATTTAATCCTACCTTTTACCAGGCTGGGGATTTCTGCACGCCTTTCCTGTAAAAAAATGGACATTGACATGAGTAAATGCAGAGAGAGAGAGGGGGATGAAACAGGTCCTGAACTCTCACGCCTGCTCTTCTATCGGATTAAAAGCTTTAAAATTATTGTGATGAGTCGTACAGTTGGCACTCATGACAACGCTAGTTACATTGCAAAATGTATAGCAAGTACAAAACTAACTTACAAAAAAAATTAAAACGAATTACAATAACAGCTCTAAAATTAATTATTAAGCATGGCGTAAAAATCAACAAACTTGGATCAGATACCTCATATTTCAGGTTTTAGAATTACGACTTCACTTTTTTCTTATTTTTTTTCTAATCGGTAATTAGTAGTAGTAGGACTTTATTAGACAAAAAGTAAGATATTTACAATATTATTTACAAATATGGGTCGCACGGGCAGTAAGCCGTACGTGCTGTTGACAGTCCGCTACAATAAAGTAATAATTGGTACTAGTGTAAAGAAAAATAAACAAAAACAGCAATAACATTACAATTACATAAAGAAAACACAATAAAAATATTACAATTAAATAATAACACAATAGCATTATACACTAAAAAACATTAACATTACAATTACATAAAGAAAACACAATAATATTACAATTAAGTAATAACACAATAGCAATAACATTACAATTACATAAAGAAAACACAATAAAAATATTACAATTAAATAATAACACAATAGCATTATACACTAAAAACATTAACATTACAATTACATAAAGAAAACACAATAATATTACAATTAAGTAATAACACAATAGCATTATACACTAAAAAAACATTAACATTACAATTACATAAAGAAAACACATTAATATTACAATTAAGTAATAACACAATAGCATTATACACACAATAGCATTATACACTAAAAAAAACATTAACATTACAATTACATAAAGAAAACACATTAATATTACAATTAAGTAATAACATAATAGCATTATACACTAAAAACATTAACATTACAATTACATAAAGAAAACACAATAATATTACAATTAAGTAATAACACAATAGCATTATACACTAAAAAAACATTAACATTACAATTACATAAAGAAAACACATTAATATTACAATTAAGTAATAACATAATAGCATTATACACTAAAAACATTAACATTACAATTACATAAAGAAAACACAATAATATTACAATTAAGTAATAACACAATAGCATTATACACTAAAAAAAACATTAACATTACAATTACATAAAGAAAACACATTAATATTATGGTATAATTGATGACAACGCTAGTTACATTTCAAAATGTATGGTAAGTACAAAACTAACTTACAAAAAAACTAAAACGAATTACAATAACGGCTCTAAAATTAATTATTAAGCGCTAGTAGAAGTGCAGTTGAGCCTTAATTTTAATTGAGGGCGACTGATATATCAGATATTTATTTTAATATCTTAACATTTTACTATATAACCTCAATGATTAATCACAATGAATTTTACAAGTATTGGGCATCTCTGAACTGTTTTAAGACAAGTGACAACAAATTAACCGCGAATTCTTCAACAAAATTTGAAGGTAGATTTCGATGTGAGATCACAGAGGTTCATTATATGAAGGTTTCTTACGAAACAGAAATAAGATGGCGCGCTGATAGGATATAAAATAGAATTTATGACATCCTTAATTGCGAGTCATGTTAATGCTTTTCATAATTGAGTCACGATTAAACTTGGGTCGCAGAACTATTCAAAGAATGGGATGATGAAATGCTTTCATAATTGGAAATTTGTGGAGTAAATAACTCAATAAATATATTGCTTTCCTTTTGTAATCTTACCAAACGCTAGCTTCTGTTTTCTTTAAATTGTATTTTATTTATTTTTTACAAAGATCTGCTTGCTTTCCAAGAAGTAATGAAAATCTTCTTCGTCTTAGGCTTTCTCCCACTTATAGGATTGCCGTCTTCAGTTTCCATTTATCTCTATCATTCCAATCTCCCTCTTCCAAATTCCTATCATCTATTATAGTTCTGACGTAGGTTTTCCATTTCCATCTTGGTCTGCCACGTTTATTTCTTCCAGGGGGTGACCATTGGTGTATATTTTTTTGACCATTTTTCATTTTCCATTCTTTGTACATGGCCATACCAATCCTCTTAACAACAGATGTGGTGACATTCATTTCTCTCCAAAGGAATTCATTTCTTATTATATCCTGTCTTGTTTTTTGGAGGCTTCTTCTAAAATAATCAAATTCAACTGTTCTAATTTTATTCTTTTGTAATTCCGAATGAAAATCTTAAATATATAAAAGTCATTATCCATACCTATGAGACACTATAGGACTCAGCATAGAACTTCAATGTGTACCAAAATATTAGTCCGTTTTCAACTGCAAAATTTCTTTTAGGTTTCCATCGCATACAGCAAAACTCCAACTCCATGGCACACCAGGCCTAAAAGATCCTTGGCCAACCAGTGGGCTCCTGGCCTCAAATCCCACATGTGTTAATCACAGAGATGGACGATCACCCAACCAGTATAGGTGTGAAGTGCGGCTATTCCTTCCACGTGGTTGGTACTCTAGCCGTTATAGCTGATTTTCTCAACTTGGAATAGCTATTCATTGTAATTGCCCAAATTCCTCGCGATATTAGATGGGCACGAGTTTCATACTGCCCGAAATTCCATGAGAAAAAAATCCCCACGGGAATTCGAACCAGCACGAGTCCATAGTTCTCTCCTGAAGATTGAAGGATATATATTGTTCTGCCCAAAAGCAGGTATTTCACTGTAAACTCAGCATTCTCCACTCTTTCCTTGACTCAGTCTTCCTTTTTGTCTTCTTCCTCTTCACTTCACAGGCTAGGCAAAATGCCTGTTCCTTTTCACTGGCCTTCCTACATTTCTTGAACCTCTTGGCTTGTAGTTAAATGCTGCTTTTGGTAATCTTGTTACGTTCATTCTTTCTACATGTCTAAACCATTTATCTCTATATTCTTTGATTTTATCATTCAATGGATATATATTTAACTCTGTTCTTATATCTTCTTTCTTTTTGTATCCGCATTAATTTTAATATTGTCTATCATCTGATGTCTTTTTCTGCCTCTAACCTTCTTTCCGTTGACCATTCCTTCTAGGGCATCCGTCAGCAGGCAGTTTCTTTAGCCAGTGGTCAATCCAATTTCTTTCCCTCTTCTTTATGAATTCCAGCATTGTTCTTCCTTCACCCACTCTGTTTAGCATATCTTTATTTTTTTATTGTGTCTCTCCATTTTAGAAGCTGCATCTTTCTCCATATCCACATCTCAAAAGCTTCCAGTCGCTTTTCCTCATTCCATCGTAATGTCCAAGTCTCTGCGCCATGTAATGTTACACTCCACACAAAGCACTTCACCATCCTCTTCCGTAATTATTTTGCCAAAGGTCCGCAGAAAATGCTCCCCTTCTTGTTAAAAGCTTCTTTTGCCATTGCTATCATCTGCTTTACTTATTGACAGCACTTCGTGTTACTACTGATAGTTCAACCCAAGTATTTGAAGCTCTCCACTTGCTTAATGGCCTCATTTTTAATCTCATGTCTATCTTCCTTGGTTTCCTACTGTATTTCATAAAGGAATTTGTAATGGATTAAAAGGTAAAATTCCTCTCGGGGTTCAAATGGATCCAATATTAATAATTGCTGAAAGTATTCTATGAAAAAAGTTGATACACTAAATATTATCAAATCATTGCTCCCCATCAAAAAATAAATGATAATAAAACGAATGCTAATCTTAATTCATAAATTCTTTCCTAAACTTATATCCCTTTATTACTACCAAATCATGTGCCTTCTAACTTACTGTTTATGTTGTAATGATGTATAAGCGTCCATCGAGATTAACATGCGAAGAATGGTGAAAGTTTTAAAAGTTCCAATAAGAATAGTGTCCAATATAATTAACAAAAACTTCTCAGACTGTATAGTCGATATTAGAGTTTCAGTATCGACATGATTAGCATTGCCATCGTATGAAAAGAAAATGTCTCCAACTATACCTCTTCCGAGATAAGTTCCAGTTGTACAGTAAACAAACTTGGTATGTATTACTTCGCCGACTCAGTCTATTGGAGGAACCGTGGTACTTCATCTAACTACCACATGATTGAATTGTGTATGATAGAAACTCTGTTCTTAGGAACATCGTATTTTACAGGAAATAGGACTGAATACAACATAAAATGATACCAATAATTAGGAACTTCTCCATATCTTATTTATTACAAAAATATGTATAAGTTATAGGTCTATTTATTAGACATTTATGCTTTTCCATGATGCCAATAGAAAATCTTTAGGCTCAATTGCACTTCTACTAGCGCTTGATATTTTCAGTTATATTGTTGTAAACTATAGCTCTTCTTCTGTATTTACTAACATTATTTAATATTTTAAACATTTTCAAACAATTTTTATAACATTATTAGACAATTTTGAAGTATTTATTTAAATATGAAAATCACAATATTATGACACTGTTAGACAATATTGTGATGCTAATTGCTATTTTCTCCACAGAGTATATTACTTAGTCTATGATTTTTCTATCGCTGTTTTGGGTTATCGCAGGTTGGATCAGCGTTATGGAGTGATAAGTAAGTGTACACTAATTTTTTAATAAACATTTTGTAATTTTAATATTATTAATATATTGTTTTAACGTAGATTTGGAGATTTATTGCAAATATTCGTCATTTAAATTTCATAGCGACGGATATTAATCGAGGGTGATAATCGATATGTGGTTCCATTGTGGGTTATCGCTGGCTCTATAAACAAACACTCCGCGCAGCCATGAACCTACGTGTTCGATAGTGCCAGTTAGTCACTTAGTTAATAATAATAATAATAATAATAATAATAACCATCATCATCATCTTAAGGCACGACAACTTCAAATGTGAAAGTTTTGGCCTTCTCAACAATCCTCCTCCATGCCAATCTGTCTCTTGCCATATTCAAATTAGTCACTTTCATTTTCTTTAGATCGTTCAATAATAATAATAATAATAATAATAATAATAATAATAATAATAATAATAATAATAATAGTCATAATAATAATAATATATTTCCAGTTTTAACGATGTTGATACATTTTTCCGGCACCAATGAGTTCTCTTCAATCTCGCTTTATAATTTTCTTCCATTCGTCTTTATTATAACACATTTCTTCTTCTATTTCCCAGTCCTTCAAAGTTTCTCTAATCCCTTGGATCCACGTGAGATTTGGTCGTCCTTTCCTTCTCGTTCATGATGGTATCCATTCCATTGTTTTCTTCGGTAATCTTTCGTCCTCCATTCGCCTAATATGTCCGTATCATTTAAGTTGTTTTTCTAGGATACATTCTAAAATTGAGTTTTGTACATTGATGTTTTCTTTTATAATTTCATTTCTAATCTTCTCTCTCCTTGATATCCTAGCAGATCTTCTCCAATAGTCCATTTCTGCTACCATTAATTTTCTTTTTATCTGATGATAATTAGAGTCCAAACCTCTGAACCATAAGTCATAATACTTCTAAACACTTGAAGTCGTCCTATGTTTCTTCGTTTTACACAACTTTTTAAACAACCAATTTTGGGGCCCGAGAGTGTGGAGTTGTAATCAAACCATACACGCATAACGTACAGGACGGATACAGTACACATTCTCAAAAGGTACCAGTCTCGTCGGAGGAGTGCCACTTGTGCTGTGTTGTAGTTACAATGGAACCTTACAGTAACGAAGAGTATGCGGATATGCATTTCATGTACGGTAGGACTAATGGCAATGCACGGGAGGCTGCACGCTTGTACCAAGAAACATATCCTGATCGAAGACATCCCGAAAGTCGTACATTTACAAGGGTCCATCAGCACCTGAGAGAAAATGGGGGTTTTGCACATGGCAGAGCAGTAGGTAGGCCTGCTCGCATTACGCCTGAGGTTGAGGATATGGTGTTGGAAGCAGTATAGCTCTTTCCAGGAACCTCGACGAGAAGAATTGCCACACAAGTGTCTGTACTAAGCCACAGTAGTGTATGGAAAATTTTACAGCGCAATTACTCTACCCTTACCACCTCCAACGAGTTAAATGTCTCAATGATGCTGACTTTGTTCCTAGAGTGATGTTTTGTCAGTGGATGCAACAGCAGACTGTAGTCAAGCCTCGTTTCGCATGTAACATTTTATTTACAGACGAAGCAGGATTCACACGTGATAGTGTTTTTAATTATCATAATACACATTTCTGGTGTGAAATAAACCCACATCAGCACCGTTTCTCACTGAATGTGTGGATAGGGGTACTAGGTGATCATCTCATTGGGCCACATATTCTTCCACGAAAACTTAATGGACGGAGGTACCTTAGGTTTCTGCGGCGTCATCTTCCAGGATTCCTTGAGGATGTTCCCCTTCAGCAACATAGGAGTTTGTGCTACATGCATGATGGAGCTCCGGCACATTTTGCTGCTACTGCTACTGTGAGACGGCATATAACGCTCAGATACGGCCAAAAATGGATAAGTTGAGGCGGATCTGTACCTTGACCTCCAAGATCACCTGATCTAAATCTTTTGGATTTTTGTGTCTGGGGTCACCTCAGAAGCGAAGTGTACAGCACACCCGTTAACACGGTTGAAGAACTGGAGCAGAGAGTTGTACATGCTTGTCAAGAATTCAGAAATGATCCAGGGGTTTTCGAAAGAATTCGACATTCATTGCAGAGACGAGCACAGTATTTCATCCAGATGCAAGGAAGACACTTCGAACACCTCCTTTAACAGGTAACCCATAAGTGAAGTGAGCTGTGAAATGTGAACTAAATTAGATGAAAAATTAATAGTAAAGTCTAAATTCAAAGTAAGTTGTACTAACTAGGACGATGTTTACAATGAAGTCAGTGGCGGCTTGTAACCATACATTCGTAATTATCTCGCAAACGGCTCGTTTGTGGACCCATGTTTACTGGAACATTGTTGCTTCTATGATCGTGTACTTTCAACCGTGTAGGTTTGCGCCATCCTTTTTTATACACCCTGTATAGTGTATAGTATCCTCAATTCACACGATATCGTACTGTCATCTAGTGGCCACTATAACAAGTAAGCATATTTAAAGGGAAGGTTTACTTTAAAGCAGTAACGCTTGTATATTTAGATGTTATAACTATATTTTTGGCATTTAGCAAATATGATATGAAAAGAAAAATAAATGCCTGAGTCGGGATTTGAACCCGAGTTTTTAAACTTTGTACGTTTAGCCCTCTAACCATCTGAGCCACTCAGGTATCCTAACACAAACATTTAGTTTTCTTATATATATAGTATTTTCAATTTACACGAGCGGTAGCGGGATATCGTTCCAACTGCCATCTAGTGGCCACTATAACAAGTAAGCATATTTAAAGAGAATATTTACTTCATTGCTAAATGTCAAAAAATAGTTATTACATATATATCCATCCATCCATCCATAGTAATTCTGCTCGTAGTATTTTCATGCTATGCTTGCAGCTTTACTAGGGAATTGTAGGTGTGGTAGCTTCCCGTTGCTTTCCACACCGGTGAAGGATGATGGCCATATGATTTCGGGGACCGTTTGGGCCTTAAAGTTTTCCTGACATTTGTCTTACAGGTGAGGAAAAAACCCGATAAAGACCTCACCCAGAAAAACTGCCCCGGCCGGTGATCGAACCCGGGCCCGCTGCGTGACAAGGTAGCACGCTACCTCGAGACCACAGTGGTGGACACACACACACACACACACACACACACATATATATATATATATATATATATATATATATACATATATCGGTTATGGTAATTTCCAAGGTCTACTAGATAGGATCAGTGAAGAACTAAACATTTAAAAATATATATTTTTTCATGGAACCTCAATAGCTTAATTTCTTCGGAATTCCCTAAAAGTAACAACTTACGATTATGATAAGTTTTTTTTCTCTGCAGTCCTACACCTTTTAATAAATTAGCATAAGACGTTCGGTTTTACCATTTTAACAAAATAAAGATATATTCCGTAAACCATTCCGTATAATCGAACCACAACTACGACTTTCTGAGGAATTCGCTTAGTTTACGCAATTCCTGTGTGACGGAATTTATTGTGTAATTCCAAACAAATTAATGTAATTTCTACTCGTTCGATTTTCTATTGTTCAATTAAAGGTATTAACTAAAATAAAATAGTGCATTTTATAGAATACATTGCCAGTTTAAGAATTAAGAAAATTTTATATTTAACATCTTTGAACAATGTATAAAAAATATAAGTTAGCTTAACAAGGATAATTACCTAAGTAAAAATTTCTTTACACATTAATTATGTTGGGTATTTTCATTTGTCGGATTTAAAATTTCCAAGAGAACATTGGAAGCCATATCTATTACAATTAATTTAAATATTCTTAAGCACAGATGTACCGACAGACAAAACTACATTCCTGGCTTCAGTGACGTCACAAAAACTCCACAAACTTGACCCTGC
The DNA here is from genome assembly GCA_030220185.1 of Diploptera punctata. NCBI lineage: Eukaryota > Metazoa > Arthropoda > Insecta > Blattodea > Blaberidae > Diploptera > Diploptera punctata. The sequence continues at coordinate 3,073,026 of JASPKZ010004196.1, forward strand.
AACTTTCTCTAATTACAGATAATTTATTTATTCCGAGAGCTTTTATAAATGATTCTACAACACAACAGGAGGCATGCGCGCTTACGTCTAGCTTCTTTCCTGAAGTCGCAAATAAAGAAACACATAATAGCAAGATAGAACAACGTGTGGCTTAAAAATATTACAGATACATTAACACGACAACTTTCTTTCCGAGCATTTATGGCAGAATAAAATGCAAATACATTGTTTAAAATTTCGGTTATAGTTTCCTATACAATTTTCTTTAAAAATGTATTTTTGTAGGCTACTCGAATTAATTATTTCATTACTTTATAATGATGGTACTGCCCTTATTTTATTTAATACAGGAATCATCAATGTGGATTTCGAAGAAACAGGTCTACAACAGATCAGATTTTTAGTATAAAACAGATTTTAGAAAATAAATGGGAATATAATGATACTATACATCAACTATATATAGACTTCAAAAAGGCATAGGATTCAATTAAGAGGGAGAAGTTATATAGTATCCTGCTGGAGTTCGGAATTCCTAAAAAGTTAGACTTTACGAATGTGTCTAAATGGCACAAAGAGTAGGGTGCGTGTAGGCAAACAGTTTTCGGGTACTTTTGAAATCCACAATGGGTTGAAGCAAGGAGATGCACTATCTCCTCTACTATTTAATATTCGACTAGAGCATGCCATCAATTATTTAGAGGATGAAAAAGGCCTCCAACTCAATGGTATTAATAAGCTGTTAGTTTATGCTAATGATGTAGTACTATTGGCCGACCGATAGCGAGGAGATACTAAGGCCAACACACAAACACACACACACACACACACACTCACTACTGAGTAGCATTAAGAAATTGGGACTAGAAGTAAATACCAATAAAACTAAATATATGGTCACACACAGAAATATATTATATAATGAAAATGGACAGCTAGTGACAAGTGAGGGAAATTTTGAGGAAGTGGCTGAATTCAAATACCTAGGAACAATAATCACAAATAGGAATGAGATGCACAAAGAAATTAAACATAGCCTCAATTCTGGAAATGCATACTATTATGCATTACACAGACTCTTGACGGCCCAACTTCTTTCAAAAACCGTTAAACTGAAAATATATAAAACTATTATTCTACCAGTTATATTATACGGATGCGAAACATGGACTCTTACTTTAAGGGAGGAAAGGAGATTACCAGTATTTGAGAATGAAGTTCTTAGGAAAATATTTGGACCAAAGAGAGATGAACAAACAGGTGAATGGAGAAGACTACATAACAGTGAACTACAAGGTCTTTATAGGAAGGTAGATATAATAAGAACAGTTAAGTCTCGTGGACTACGATGGGGAGGACATGTGGCAAGAGTGGGGAATGAAAGACGTGCATGGAAGCTTCTTGTAGGAAAACCAGCGGGAAAACGCACAGTTGGTAGACCAAGAATACGGTGGGAGAATAACATTTACTTTGATTTGAGGGAAGTAGATTATACAGAGAATGATTGTAAAACATTAGCTCAGGATAGGGATGTGTGGAGAGCTTATGTCCGCGCGGCAATGAACCTACGGGTTAAATAGTGCCAGTGAGTTAGTTACAGGGGACGTGGCATGAAAAATTCTTGCCTTTGGAATTTTACGAAAAAAACTCAGTACGTAGGCTGCTATGTTATCAATTCTCTTAGTGTAACATTAAATACAGATTGTTTATATCAGTTCGTATATTTTAATTTAAATTGTGCTAAAACTCACCATGAAGTCGGAAAAGTTATTGCGTTTCACATCCATTAGGTACTCGGCGTCGTTATAAAATAATAAGTAATGAATGCCACGAGTGATTTCCAAATTATCGATAAATTCACGACTCACGAAGTGAGGAGTGAATTTATCTAGAGAATTTGGAAATCAAGAGTGGCATTTGTTATGACTATTTAACGAATAAAATTAAGCTCTTTACTAAAAAATAATTATTTGAATATAGTTACCGGTGTTTTAAAATATTTATATAGTTAATGTAAACGGCGAAATGTGAGGTTATGTATATTCATTGCAACTCGATCATATTATTTATTGCCAAATAGGATCGCAATATTGTAAGAATGCACTCTAGTGGAGAAATAATGAAACACATCAATCTATTATAATCAACATTATGTTAATCATTTATATTTTAAATGAAACACATCAATCTATTATAATCAACATTATGTTAATCATTTATATTTTAAATAAACAACTCAGTAAAATCACTGAATCTATTCATTATTTGCTATATTCGATGTGTTTGTTGGAGAAAAGTAATGGTCTAACCTGTTCTGAATATTAAAAAAGGAGGAGCTTTCTTTATCACAAAAGCAGGAGCTGATTAAGAGAAATCGATAAAGAGCGAGGTGAAACACGACTGTCATTGGTTGTAAAACAGAATTCATTGAAACGTGATTGGTCATTGACTACCATTTGCGACATGAGTTAAATATTCCTTGGATAAGCCTCTGTACAGATAAACGCAATATGTATTTGACTTTTATTTACTGACGCTTCAACATGTCAGATCATATCGCGTCTAGAATGTTTAGGCGTAATCATTATACTGTTATTAAACGACACACCCTAATACTTACTTACTCACTGGCACTATCGAACCCGTAGGTACATTGCCGCGCGGACATAAGCTCTCCATACATCACTATCCTGAGCTAATGTCTTCCAATCATCCCCTGCATAATCTATTTCCCTCGAATCATAATTAATGTTACTCTCCCACCTCATTCTTAGTCTACCAACTGGGCGTTTTCCCTCTGGTTTTCCTACAAGAAGCTTCCATGCACGTCTTACATTCCCCATACGTGCCACATGTCCTGCCCATCTCAGTCTACGAGACTTAGCTGTTCTTATTTTATCTGGCTTCCTATAAAGATCATGTAGTTCATTGTTAAGTAGTCTTCTCCATTCACCTATCTGTTCATCTCTCTTTGGTCCAAAAATGTTTCTAAATATTTTATTCTCAAATACTTGTAATCTCCTTTCCTCCTTTAAAGTAAGAGTCCATGTTCGCATCCATTTAATATAACTGATGGCATACTCTAATAGCTAAGCCTATTAGCATTGCAATACAAATTTTGGCTGAAAGGGTCAACAAATTTTAGGGCCTCGTCTTTTATGTCTGAGGTACTTTTATGTGCAGAAAATCTGGGGCACTGGCCTCACGGTTTAATTTCTCTGCCGAAGGAAATCATACTCATGATTTTTCTGCCTGAAAATCCATTGGCGAACACCCGGGTTTGAATCCGCAAACCTCAAATCCAGATATAACCACTACTCCATCGAGATCGACCCAGTAGGTAGTGTATTTTTATTGAGTTTGTCATGTGGTTTCAAAATAAATTATTTTATTGTAATGATATTAGGCCTATGACCAAATCATTCCTGATAATGAAATTTCAACCATGCAATAGTCTTACAAGGGAACTGTCAACCATTGCATGCCGAAAACTGCCTTGAAATTTCTCCCAGAGAAGCGTTGTGATGTACCAAGGCCATGTTATAAAAATTACCTGCTGCTTTTAATTGCAAGGCACATGAATCGAAGCCAGAATCCAACAATAGCAATCCACTGTACTGAGCAGATCGACATCCCTGCTTAAGTAAGAGCGGAGTTGATTAGGTAGGATGCGGCGCTAACGGCAGGTAGTGAGGGTTATCCAATTTAGAATCCAGGAGTTGTATTACTTCTCTATAGTTTAATGAGAGATTTGGCGCTGGATTTTAGTGCCTTGCAGTTAACAGCGGCAGATTTTTAATATGAACTTGGTACATCACAACGCTTCCCTGGAAGAAATTTCAAGGTGTGTTTCGGCATGCAATTGTTGAGAGTTCACTTGTTAATCAGGTTGGTCCGAGACCTCTCGAATAAAAGTATTACCGCTTCACGCCTACGGACAAATCTCAAAGTAAAAATATTTTTCCCGAGAAAACCACACACATTAGCGACCAAAAATGTACGATATTTTTATTGTTTGTGATAAGGGTAAGAAGTTGGACCTTTTGGAGGCTGTAGAAATAAATAAATTGAAAAGTAGTAATAAACTGTTAAATTCTCAACTTGATTCGAATGAATCGCCTTTGTTAAAATTAAAAAAATTATTGTTGTATTGTTGCTTAGATCAGTTGGAACACAATTTATAATTTGTTAACATGTCTGAAGAAGGTACACAGTGTACCGAAACAACTGTCACTGAATTATATCTTAATAAATATGAAAATCAAATAAAACTAAGTTTTATTTTTATTTAATTAATCATCATCATCATCATCATCATCACTCCAGGGATTAGGCAATTGCCCGTTCCGACTTCATATTGCATCAGCCCAACGTCTTCTAGGTCTTCCAACATCACGCCTTCCTCTTGCTTGATAATTTCTGGCTAACAATGGATATCTCTCCTTGCTCATTCCATCCATGTGATCAATCCATTTCTGTCTGTAATTCGTGACTTTATCCAATAAAGGCTGTACTTTCAATTCTTCTCTTATATCCTCATTTCTTATTCTATCAAGTCTTGTACATCCTTTTACTTGTCTTAGGAACCGCATCTCTGCCGTCTGTATTCTATCCTTCTGTCTTTTCACTGGAGCCCAAGTTTCACATCCATACAATATTGTGGGAACCGCCATAACATTATACATTTTTATCTTGGTTTCTTTTCTAATTTTATTTTTGAATGTTCTCTGTATTGTTCCACACACCGTCTGAAATTTATTTATTTTGGAGTCAATATCTCTTTCCACATTGTAGCCAACATCACAGCCCAAATATTTGAAACTAGACACCTGTTCTATACTTTGATTTTCTAAAATAATTTTGGTTCTCACTGGATCTCTTCCTCTAAAAGCCATGGTCTTCGTTTTCCTTACAGAATTTTTAGATCGTATAATTTACATATTTCATTTAATGCATGCATTGATTTCTGTAAGTCGTCTTCATTTTTCTGTATTATGATTACATCGTCAGCAAATAAAAGATTATTTATGCACATTTTATTATCCATTCTTATTCCTGGATTTACTAAAACTTTCCATTTATTAAAATATCGTCTATATATATATATTAAACAAAGTGGGTGATAAACTACATCCTTGTCGTAATCCAGTATTTGTTTTGATTGCATCTGTTCTTTTGAATCCGGTATCTATAATTATATTTGTGTCTTCATATAATGTCTTTATTGTTTCAACAAGGCACAGCGGGTATCCTTTCATTCGTAATATTTCCCATAATTTTTGTCTGTTTACTCGATCGAAGGCCTTATCCAAATCTATAAATCCTATGTGAGTTTCTAAGTTATGTTCTCTTCTCTTTTCTATGAGTATTTAATTAATACTAATTTATTTCCATACATTCGACATATACAGACAGTATTACTTCCAACTGCTGTTATTTGTACTGCGAAAAGTTTTTAACACTTTAATTGACAAAATTCTCAGAGAGAGAGAGAGAGAGAGAGAGAGAGAGAGAGAGAGAGAGAGAGAGAGAGAGAGCTGCCCTGCGACCTGCACGTGCAGGTGGTGGACAGTTCTTCGGCCCACTTATACAAGTGGACCCCAGGTTCCTAGACAACGTGAATTATGCCCAGTAATTTTGAGTGTTGATTGTTCCTGTGGGTTTGTTTGAGTGGTTTTATTTGTGATTGTCAAAATTTGTTAATTTCGAAAGGTTTTGATTTCGTAAATTTCGACTGTTAAATTTTGAACGTAGTAATTTCGAATTGGTTGATTTTTGGGTGTTGACTGATTGTGATATATTTGTTGGTGGAGATGGCATGATATGCAGCGTGCAAGCTCCCCGAGTCGTTTACGGGAGCAGCGCCATGTAGGCCCCTGATGGGGAGGTTCTTATTTATAGCGCTAGTATTTATTTGTTTGTTTCTTACTGCCGCTGCGGCGATCATTTTGGTCTATTTCAGCATTTGCTCTCGAATCGGGAGGAAATCACAGAAAACCCTGATTGAAATAGTCGGTCCCGGGACCTTGTCAAATTTGGCAGACTGGACTGGACTGGATAAGGCGAAGTCTAGCTTCACCCAGTGTGCTGCGTATGTTAGAACCCAGTAGGGCTCTTTGGCAGCTAAGTTAATAGTGGCTATCATTACGGGGTTATAGTTCACTTAACCCGAGCCTATTTGGCGGCGCTAGCGTTTGTGTGCAAATGGTGATGAAATTTGGACAGAGATAGGGATGTGATGACCTGAAGCAGGACATCAGAAACCACATTGCTTTCAAGCCGAGAGTCGGAAATCCAGCATTGTGGAATGAGCCACGCTACTCCAGGTGAGAGCACATCGCCAAATCTCTGGCTGGATTTAATGAGGAGTAAATCGGATGAATATGTTTCTATGTACAGCACGCCACTGGGGCAAGCGTCCAATACTGCGTACCATAAAATTTGTATGCAAAGATGTAAATTTGTGCATCTTGCTTACATTTTCAGTTATCATGGCATCAATATGGGTAAGTTGCGCTACGTTGTGTAGGTCTGTCATCCTTGTGAAACGCGGTGCTTAAAAAATTATTTTCAAACACTTATTCTTTATAATTTATATTCTTCGTTTATGCTGTTTTGCGAGGATGCTCCAGGCCTCACATCCGTACAGTAGCATGCTGCGGATCACGCTTTTATACAGTAAAAGCTTGATCTTACGTGACAATGTATTCGACCTGAAAAATGGGTATAAAATTGCAATTGCTGCATTTGCTTTATGTTGTAGATGTCGAATATGAATTTTGAACGTAAGCTTGGGGCCCAGATGGACCCCAAGATACTTCACTGAAGGTTTAAATTTGGCAGAATTTTTCTCGTGCCAGTTATTTAAATGTGGCGGACCGCACTGAAAACAAAATCACGCACGATTGCTATTATTAGATTTATTGTGTAATTCGACACATTTAAGTTATTACTACTCGTTCGTTTTCTCTTCTTCTTCTTCTTCTTCTTAATCATAATTTGTAATATTTTCATCCTGTTTATTTCCAAAATCACTCCTCGGAGGAAGACGTATTGGATATGCATTCACTGTCTATCCATTTCTTGGCTGATCTTCCTCTTGTTCTTCTTCTGTTCATTGGTCTATTTTCTTTAGGTATTTTTGCAAGTCGGTTGTCTTCCATTCTTTCTATATGGCCCTTCCAATATTTTTGTCTATCTATAATAAATTTGGTTATGTCTTGATTATGACATTTATCCCTAATTTCTGTGTTGCGTATTTTATCAAATAATGTTTTCTCCTGTTTGATTAATAATACTAGATAAATCGAACCAACTGATGTAGCGTATAGGATACATTGTGAATTAAATGGTTAAAATAAATGATAAAGTGTATTATATGCTTGTTTATGCATTCATTTTAGGAACGTCAAGAGCAGAATCAGTGGATTAACGATTGTAAAGGAAACAATAGAAAGAGCAAAATAATGGCTATAGTATGTACCCTGGATACTGTATTTTTCATTTTGCTGAATGACGCATGGAATACGGGCAATTTAACCATGACGGGTATCCAATTTGCGTCGCTAGATGGCTGCATTGTGAAGCCAATGTTCCTGTGATTGAAAATTTCAATTATCCAAGTCCCTGATAACTTCCTCATATTTGTACAACATGCAATCAAATGATGAAATTTGAGTAGCTAAAGCTTTTCACTAGCGAAAGTTTTTTTTATTTTTTATATTTAACCTAACTTGAGTAAAATGTGTTTATAATAGACCAGCTCTTGTCATACGATACTCAAAAATTCTCTAAAAAAAACTATTATTTTATTTATATAAGCTATATGATACCAAATTTAAAACCTGAATTAAACCCTCTATTGAATGAATATTTTTTTATATTTAACCTAACTTGAGTAAAATTTGTTTATAATAGACCAGCTCTTGTCATACGATACTCAAAAATTCTCTAAAAAAACTATTCTTTTATTTATATAAGCTATATGATACCAAATTTAAAACCTGAATTAAACCCTCTATTGAATGAATATTTTTTTATATTTTTTATCTGCTGTAAAAATTAAGGAATGACAATTACAAACACCGTATTCATATGAACCAGTCCTCCTTTTTTAAACAATTACACAAAGCTGTAAGACTTTGATTTTTTTCGTGCGTTGCTCTCAGGCAACGCTATGAACTACGGAATAACTGCAATCAAGGTTTTACATGAAAGTTAAACAGTTTGATGCAGGAGTGAAGCACAAGTTTACCTTGCATTTCATGCACATAACTTTTGGTATCCCCTTGCAGCCTGGAAGTTTGTATCTTCCTTTCTTCTCAGAAAATGAAGGGAAATGTCCAACTTCAATGATGGGAATGGCGGCTGCTGGTCCTTTCTTACACTATTACTTGTACTTACTTCTGATAAAAGTTGAACTTGGCCTGCCTACTTTATGTGAATGTGTCTCAATCGTGTGTGCTTGTATCTATTTTATGTGAATGTGTCTCACTCTTGTGTGCTTGTATCTACTTTATGTGAATGTGTCTCACTCTTGTGTGCTTGTATCTACTTTATGTGAATGTGTCTCACTCTTGTGTGCTTGTATGAGGCCTTGTATGATAGAGATCATGAAATCTAGCAGTGGCATTTCATCCGCCTCTGTGGCATCTCTCCTACAGAGCAACTAGACATTCACACATGAGTTCCATCATGTGGAAAAATATCGTAATTCTTTGACCGAATGGGAACTCTGTACCATAGCCTCTCATTTACTAGACCAAGCTAATTTTTAGTTACCGTATTTGCTCATAGAAGACATGGATGGCATGCGGTCAACACACCGACCCAATGTCTGCCCGTCGCCGTGGCGTAGTCGGTAGAGTCCCTACCTTCCACTCCGGCGACCCGGGTTCGATTCCCGGCGCGGTAGGGGATTTTTAATCTCCACCTTGGGTCTGGGTGAGTGTCTTGTCCATGTGTCTATATGTGAGAATAACAGAAAGTTAACAAAAAGGTAAAACAAAAAGAAAAACAGTGTTTAACAAAAAGGTAAAACAAGAAGGAAAAAAAAAAAGAGGCATCTAACAGGCAACTAAGGTATTACTATGACGTTGATGTTGGTAAATGTTGCTTAGAATCCTCTTTATTCAGGCTTAAGGATATTTTACGAGTCTGAAAATCTTCTTAAAGCCCCTCCCGGAGGATATGCTCCTTGAATTTTCCGTCCTAAAAATCCACCGACCCTGGCCGGGTTTGAACCAGCGCGGCGACCCTCGGAACCAGAGGCAAGGATCATAACCACTAGTCAATCTACGCCACCCATGAATTTGTTGTAAGTAATAACGGCATTTGGGTATTGAATCCTCCCATCCTACCTTTTCTTCCTTTTGTACCTTTTCACATTCTGTAATGGTTCGGCATCAACAAAGTTGCTAAAGAGATGTACATAGGTATTCTCAAACTTCTATGAGATGTATGTATTACATTTCACAAAATGGACATCGTCGGCATTCAAGAAATGTTCAAAACAAACAATTAATTTGCACTATGAACACCGAACGAAAAAATGGCATGTCACAATGAACACAACGATTCACACCATCAAGATCGAAAGTGAATTCCTTGGGAGTTACAAACTGTTCGGGAAGTTCAGCTAGGTATCCACACGTAATGAATGCCTATATAATCATATTGGTATAACGCGATGGCTAGAATTGATGGAATATGATGGCATGCACCGAATGGGAAATATTCTGCCGTAGAGTTTATTGTGAAACTGGCTATATTTTAAGGCGTAGCTGCGAATTATTCGACAATATGTTCTACAGACACGGAAAAACACGGCTTGACTTTTTTAGCGTTTTCTGATGGTGTGAATTACAATGTCACACACTTTTCAGTAAGAGTAGTTTCCTCTGAATGAGTATGATTTTTATACACAGACCAGGAATCAAGCAAGACCAAGTTATTTTTATCAGCTACTAGCTAATACCCGGCATGCGCTGCTACTCCTATATAAATGTTAATGTGTTTTTACCACCAGCCTTCAGCTGTTATGCTTGCCCAGGAATCAGCTTATCCCGATCTTCTTGGCATCAACGAAAGACAAAAATGGTTATTGTGAGTTATCCGTAAAATATAAACATGTGCTGTCGCGGACATTTTTATAGAGTTTTTTTGAGATATTCAATTCCGTGTACAATAATTTGGTGTATTTGTTATGGTTTAGGCAGCGTAACCCATTTAAGCGTCAAAATAGGGATTTTATTTCACGTTTTTCACTACAAAGAGTGATTTTCAGGAGTGAAGGGGTTGAGCATTACAACTCTCTTATAGCCTAAGTTCATCCCCGGAATCTCCTGAATATTTTCAAAAAGCCCCATCACAATCGGATGAATGGTAAGGCAGGGCACGCTTGCCCGGGAATCTACTTATCCCGATCTTTTTGGAATTAATGAAACACAAAAATGGTTATTGTGAGTTATCCGTAAAAGATAAACATATGCTGTCGCGGACTTTTTTGTAGAGTTTTTTTATATATTTAATTCTGTCTACATTAATTTGGTGTATTTGTTATGGTTTAGGCAGCGTAATCCATTTAAGCGTCAAAAGAGGTACTTTATTTCACGTTTTTCTCTACAAAGGGTGATTTTTAGCGATGAAGGGGTTGAGTATTACAACTCCTTTATAGCCTATGTTCATCCGGGAGTATCCTGAACATTTTGCAAAAACCCCATCAAAATCGGATCAACGGTATGGCCGCGCATAGAATACGAACAAGCACACAAACAAACATTAATTTTTATATATTATATTAGCCAAAAACGGTCCTCATACCATATCTGTAATTCTAATAAGCCATTTTCGCGCTCTTTCTTGCTGCCCTTGCTAGATCACAGACACGAGAAAGAATCCTAAGGGATAGATAACGTCCAACTTCTCGTGTACAATAAATAACTTCCCAGTTAATTTACCATCCAGTTTAACAGTCTGCATAGTTATATATGATTCATGTCCATTCATCTTGATACAACTCTCTTGGTACCGCTAATATCCAGGATTCTTTTCATATTCATGTTCTCTTCAAATATCGATTAGTCGGAGTTGAAAACAAATCCTTACTGAAAAATGGTATAAGTTTATCTCATCCATAAATTTTCGGACCGATTCCGCAGTTACTGTTCGTCGTCAAATTAACGATTATTTTTATTCCTTATCTTCTTCTTCTACACTTCATGGGCTAAGTAAATTGTCTGTTCCGCCTCACAGTTGTTCTGTCCATTTTTCATTGGCCTTCCTACATTCCTTGAACCTCTTGGCTTGTAGTTAAATGCAGTTTTTGGTAATCTTGTTGCATTTATTTTTTCTACGTGTCTAAATCATTTTTCTCTATATTCTTTATTTTACCATTCAATGGATATATATATTTAACTCTGATTTTACATCTTTATTCTTTCCGATTCATTCTTGTGCAGCCTTTTGTTCTTCTAAGGAAGTTCATTTCTACGCTTTGTATTCTACTTTGTAATTTTTTGGCCATGACCCAAGTTTCATTCCCATAAAGTAATGCAGGAACTGCCAATGTTTTATAAAACTTCAATCTAGTATCTCTTCTTGTTTTGTTTTTTAATGTTCTATGTACAGTTCCGCACATCATTTGAAATTTTGACAGTTTGATATTTATGTCTCTTTCTGTTTTTGTGTTTATAGTAAAGTTACAACCCAAATAATTAAAATTTGTCACTTAATTCCTTATCGTACGACTTCCAATTCTGCAGCTCCGTTTGAAGTTAGGTAACTGCCCATTGCTTCTCTTGAAATCACTACACAATTTGATGACCATAACTCAGTAGATCACTATCATGCAGATCCTGTAAATTGTCTCGAGCATGCTTGAAACGCGCAAACGCCAGTTTCATACCAAATTCGCCTCGTGCTTTCCTTGAATTTCCACATTTTCTCTTATGCACTACACGATCATATTGCTGCGAACTTATTCGATTTCTTTCCTATGTTGTGGAAGATCATCCAAGTAAGTAATTATGTTTTATACCCGATCTTTGGGCAAAGATTATCTTCACTACATTTCACTAGAGATGGGATTTGTTGCTCCCTGTCCTACATGGAAGACGAACTGCATTAACCTGTTTCAATATCACTTTCACTTAAGCAGGCATCGTCACCATTGTGTTCCTTATGTAGGCCTACTTTGTCCGCATAGTCGAGCGTAAAAACACACCACACATTCCTCTGACTGATCTTGCAGAAACGCTAATATTCCATCTGTCACTTCTTTCTCACTTTGCGAAATTCTTCGGGTTCCTTTCTGACGAAATGTCAACATCAACTATTGTTTTCGTCGACATAATGAAACGTTTGCTTTGTTCATCAGTGCCATTGCTCTGTTTTATATCAACAACACTGTAGTAACTGCAATGGTTAAATGCGGGCTATATTGAAACTATTTATTCAGGAAAGAACCACTTCAATGGATTTTTGGACCTTTTACATACCAGATGTCACCACATTGGAGTGACCGAAATGCGAACTATGGACTCAAAGGTGGGAGGCGAGTGTCTAATCACTTGCGCCAAGGAGCAGACAAGACTTTATATTAATATATTAATTTGTAATTAATTTGAAATTAATATTAAGGAAATGTATAACAGTAATTAAAATACAAACCCAGCTAGTTGAATAAATCCAATCAGATAGATCGGATACGGAATTTGTAGGGGAACTCTCAAATATAATATCCGTAAATATGGTCACAACCATCTGAGTACCTAAACCTTTACCTCTATTTTTTATTTCATTTTGAGACGGTTAGACATAGTGTTGACCCATGCATTATGCCTTCGCCCTGAACTATGGTGTGCGCCCTGGTTCGAATTGTCATGGGCGAATAAATGTTCTCAGAGAATTTCGGCCAGCATGTAACCGGTGCTCTTCCCAGCATCATGAGAGATTTAAGTAGCTACGATAACTAGCGGCTCCTGCTTGAGTAAACAGCTATAACGGCCAGGAGACCTAATATTCCGAACACACGTCACCTCTATACTTGCAGGATGTCTGTCGCGACATGGAATTAGACATAGGATGTATTATATTTGAAGATAAAATTTTTCGCCTAGACCGAGACTCGAACCCGGGACCCTTGGCTTTCCGGGCCAAGCGCTCTACCAACTGAGCTACCGAGGCGAATTACGATCTAGACGCAAATTTTTCTCTTATATACGTTGTAATTCCCTATCGCCAAATGCTTTTGAAACCATTGCTTCTATCTTTGCAAATGGCGGCTTCTTAGTTAAGAAGACATTTATTGGGAATTTAACACTACTTTATAAAGCTAGCAAGGCTTCTAATAATATTTTTATTATTGATTTAACATTTCTCACTGAAAGATAAATTATATTTATCGAGTCTCGGTCTAGGCGAAAATTTTTCTCTTGAAATACAATTTATCTTTCAGTGAGAAATGTTAAATCAATAATAAAAACATTATTAGAAGCCTTACTAGCTTTATAAAGTAATGTTAAATTCTCAATAAATGTCTTCTTAACTAAGAAGCCGCCATTTGTAAAGATAGAAGCAATGGTTTCAAAAACATTTGGCGATAGGGAATTACAACGTATATAAGAGAAAAATTTGCGTCTAGATCGTAACTCGCCTCGGTAGCTCAGTTGGTAGAGCGCTTGGCCCGGAAAGCCAAGGGTCCCGGGTTCGAGTCTCGGTCTAGGCGAAATTTTTTCTCTTCAAATATAATTTATCTTTCAGTGAGAAATGTTAAATCAATAATAAAAACATTATAGGATGTGTATGTCTATTATCATGCAATCATGTATTCACCTGTTCACTGAATTTAATGTTTAAGAAATTATTAAATTAAAATTAAACCGATATCAAATGATATGTGGCACCATAAGAAGAATCCTCCGATAGACTAGAAGAAAAACTCAGCTCAGGTTTTATAAAATTATGGCTGTTCCTCTTCTTTTATATGGATCTGAATCTTGGGTACTTACAAAAAAAAATATCTCACACATTCAAGCTACTGAAATGAAATTTTTAAAATCCGTAAAAAGATATACACGCATGGATATATTACATAATGAATCAATAAGAAATGAACTGGAGATATTTTCAATACTCGACAATCTAGAAGAGCACAAACACCAATGGAAAGAACATTTAGACAGAGTGGACAATACAAGATTACCCAAAATGATCAACACCTACAAACCACATGCAAAAAGATCTTTGGAACGGCCAAGGAAACAATGGTCTTCAGATCGAAACAGGTCGAATTGACCTAATCCTGGAAAGGAAGAAGAAGAAGAAGAAAATTGACATCAACCTCTTCACTATTAATTTGAATTCAATAATTTCTTGAAGGTAGAAGAAAATACGATTTATTCGTTGCTATTTGCTGATGATCAGCTACTGATAGCAGAAGATTAGGAAGATTTAGAGTACATGACAAGAAAACTGAAGGAGGTATATAAAAATGGGGATTAAAGATACATTTGGACAAAATTAATTATATGATAATAGAAGATAAATCAAAGGAAAAATAAAAGCATGTGACGAGGATGTATATTTGGGGGAAAAAATTGTGCAGATGGATGTCATGATGCTGAAATTAATGAGAGAATAAATAATGCGAAATCTGTAATATCAAAATTAAAAGGTGTTTTATGGGATCAGAATATAAGTTCTAAAACAAAAACTAACATTTTAATGCATAATGAGAACATTGACATACAGTGCAGAAATATGGGAATTAAAATCTAGAACAATAAGTAAATTAAATTCTGCATAATTGGATTTTTGGAGGCGTTCAGCTGGAATTTCTAGAAGTGATACAATAAAAACCAGTGTAATTAAACAAAAGATGAATGTTCAAACTTCAATTGTGGATTTTATTAAAAACAAACAATTAAAATGGTATGGTTATGTGAAAAGAATTACAGAAAACAGATTCGCAAGAAGAATACTAAAATGGGCGCCACTTGATGGAAAAAGAAGAGGACGGCCAAAAATAACGTGGATTGGTGGTGTTTTGAGTAGCTTGAGGGTAAAAGAATTGGATAATGGAGATTCTAATGGCAGAGAGATGTGGAGGAAAATGGCAGTAGATTAATTGGGCACAAAAAGATTTGAAGTATTATGAAACCTACTATAGCGCAAGACAAATTTGATATGGAATTCATGATAAAAAGGTTGAAAAACACATATAAATCATGGGGTCTCACAGTAAATTTACAAAAAACAGAATATCTGACAATAAATAGCAATGAAAGAGAAAATTTAATATTGGAAGAAGGAATCCAAATAAAGCAAGTGAAACAAACTAAATATTTGGGAATGATTATGGATAACATCGAAGGTATAGGAAAAGAGAACATAAAACATAGAATTGAATTGAGTAGCAAAATAATATCATCATTAAATTCCATATGGTGGGATAAGCATATTTGGAAAGACACAAAAAATATATTGGTAAAACATTGGTGGAATCTGTTGCAATATACGGAAGTGAGGTATGGACAATCAATAAGTACTACAAGAATAGACTAATAGCTCTAGAAATGGATTATTTACGAAGAAGTGCCAGAAAGTCTAAATTAGAACGTGTCACAAATAAGGAAATTAGAAACATAATGGAAGCAGACGAAAGCATAATTGAAAGAATTGAGGAGAAGGAATTAAAGTGGTTAGGACATGTTTTAAGAATGGAAGATGAGCGATGGCCCAAGCAACTATATGAATGGCATCCGAACAGAAAGAAGAAAAGAGGAAGACCAAGGTTAACATGGAAGGAAAACATGAAGACAGTAATGCAAGCTAGAGGGCTAAGCATCGAAGATGCCCAAGACCGTAGGCTTTGGAGGTTTGGCACGGGAAGACGGCAGCAGCTGTAAAAACCCGAAGATAGATAGATGAAACCTACTAAGTAAATTTAAAACCATATTCAGTGAACGTATAAGAAAATAACAAAAATGTTTCATTTTAGTTTGGCGATCATGTGTTTTGAATTGAGGGTTTCTCGAAACGCTATCAATTGAAGTAACTTCTTTATCTTTATTTGCTTTAATTATACAGTATTTCATTCAAAATAATGTGATCCTTCGTAAATGTAAAGACAATTGCATCTGTTATATACAGAACTCAAAAAAAAAAATCTTGCAACACAATAGATTTGCCTATATTATCAACATTCAAATAAGACAAAATGCTAATCAACATCAATTGAAAGTTTTAAACAATGCCATCCATTCACGTCTTCATTGAATTAGTTCTTTTGTCTAAGTTAACAATGCAATGTTGCCAAATGAGTCAAATTGTCTTGAACTCACCTTATTAGGCAAACTAAGTTCAAATGACCATACGAGAGTCAAAAGTTTATCACATTGTCACAAACTCTCGCCATATAATATTGGAAAAGAAAGACAATTTGATGAGTAATTTAAAAGAGACAGGTTTGCGGAGAAACGATTAGCATTATTACCTGACGAGATTCTGAAGTTCAGATTCGATTTCCGGCTGTACCATAACTCAAATAAATAAAAATGATATAAAACTTAATTTCAAATAAAATAATAAGGAAGATACATCACATCCAAGGAAAATTACACAAAAAAGTATTCTCATAAATAAAATTCTCGCATATTCCGCTAAAAAAATTAATGCAAACCCCCCTCTTCTTTGAGTAAATGTATGGGACAGGATCAATGTGGTCCATGTGGGCAACTGAAAAATTAATTAATATCAGGAATAACGATATTCGGTTAACAACACTGAAATTAAGGCTAATGGATTATGTAATTCTAATCTCGTGATGTATTGTACTGCCAATTGCTAGTCTGTGATAACACCCATTTCATTTGGCCTTGACTCTTCTGGTCTGTCGTACCAGGAATATATTAATTAATTTTTATTTAATTATTATGTTTATAAATTCACAAATGTATATTTTCATGAGATGTGAGTTTTTTTTTTCTTCATCGAATCTTGAAGTTTAGTTCCCGAATTTACAAAAGTTCAATATGTTATCCATGCGTCAAACGACACATGAAGTTGATTCTAAATCCTATGTAACATATTTGCATCGTTACTTGTCACAGATCTTCTGTGATAGAACACAGGAATATCGAAATGACAACCTGGAGTATTGTATATACAAATACACAGCGTGTCCACAAATATAATATCATACTTTAAGCTACTACTACGTCGCTTTGTATAATCGTATCTAAATGAAATTGGTGACAATAAAAAGAAAAACTCAAAACGTTTTTGCTCTACCTCGTAGACATTGAATGTGGCCCCTACGAGTGACGCTGCAGACGTCCATTTTAACCTGTCTGCTAAATATCCAACAATGAACCCATATCAACCACAAAAAACATGATTAAATTTAGTTTAGTTTCTGTTTTTTTTATTATTCTCCATTGAAAATGCACGAAACTTTTTGAGTTTCTCTTTTGATTGTCACCAATTTCATCCATCCATAGTAATTCTGCCCGAAGGCAGGTCCTTCACTACAATCATAGCATTTTCATGCTATGCTTGCAGCTTTACTAGGGAATTGTGTAGGTGTGGTAGCTTCCCGTTGCTTTCCACACCGGTGAAGGATGATGATGATGATAATGATAATGGTAAGGATGATAATGATAAGGATGATAGCCATATGATTTCGGGGACCGTTTGGGCCTTAAACTTTTCCTAACATTTGTCTTACAGGTGAGGAAAAACCCCGATAAAAACCTCACCCAGAAAAACTGCCCCGACCGGGGATCGAACCCGGGCCCGCTGCGTGACAAGGCAGCACGCTACCTCGAGACCACAGCGGTGGACACCAATTTCATTTAGATACGATTATCCAAAGCGACGTAATAGTAGTTTAAAGTATGATACTATATTTGTGCACACGGCATGTTCTAACCCTCTTACCAATAACACTGGTCAACATGATTTTTGTCTCATGAGTACCAATAGTTGTACTTAATGCAGTTTTTATCGTGTTTTCAAATATGTGTTCGGAATTTTTCCATCACCCACAGTTTTTTTTATTTCAATATCAATTAATGGATTTAAATAATTATTTTAATAAACTTTTTTCGTCCATTTGTCCATTGTAAAATAAAACCAAATTAACTAACTCAAATGGTTTCAGCTATGGAAAAGAGATATCAAGGCAAATGGAATCCTAATATGCTGGCCGATTATTGTTGGACCATCAAGAGGGATGCTCCACAAGCTAAATATAGCAGAAAATCGTCATTTCTTACTTTCTAGGCCAGCCCGAATGTTCGAATATTGTGTAGTTACGAATGTAGAAAATATTATAGTGTTTGAAATTATAAATTCCTGTCTCTCGGAAACCTTGCGTGATGGAGAAAAACCGATATCATATTTGAATTCAGGAGAAAAAATACTATCAGAATCACATATTTTTCTTTCTGAGACAAAAAAAAAGTTCATTTGTTGCTCAGTGTAATCCATGGATAAAATTTATACAATGTATAACTAAACAACTGATGAAAGCGTGTATAAGTGATTTTTATTAGTAAGACTGCATATGTATTATTTCTGTAATTGAACTGCACCCGAGCACGAGCACTTCCTCATTTGGCTAACAATACTAATAATTAAAACAGTTATTTGAGAGCAAAATGTATTATTGTTCTTACAAACAATATTTGCACGATAAAATTAATATGTTGTTATAATTTAACTGCACGTTGTTAATTTATAAAATTAAGTGTATTGCAGACATTCATATGATGTCATAGTATGTTTAAAACACGGAAACGAGATCAATAGATCTGAATTAGAATTGTTCAGGATGATCTGGGTTCGTGATGAAGCAATAAGGTTCATGCGACTGTATAAACTGGTTTCAGTCACGTGTGTCTGTGTTTACGTTATTGTGGGCTGCACTATGATGAAATTTATATACGTTCTTGCAACACACACGCACTCTCTCCACTCATTAACACGCAATATAAATAAAAAATAATTAGCCATACCTCTTGTCATACGACTTAGTTCATGGATAGACTCCAATTAAAAAACAGCATAGTGTTGCACAATTATTACTCGACCAAGTTAACGTTTTAGCCGGTGAGGGGAAGCAAAGGCGCTAGTGGTGAAGATGGGGTAAGTGTCTCCTTCTACCGTTGGTAGACTGGGCAAGTATTAATACAATTTATAGTGTGTACTGAAACAATCTTCTTCTTCTTCTTCTTCACTTCCTGGTTTAGGCAAGAGTTGCCTGTTCCGTCTTCACTAATAGATCTAAGACCATCTCTTCCGAGGACGTCCGACATCTCTTCTTCCTCTTGGAAAATAATGGAAGATTTTATTTGGTAATCTACTTTCTTCCATTCTTTCTACATGTTCTTTCCACTGTATCTTGTTGTTAAATATATTTTCTTTTATGGAGTAGATCTGCAGTTCTTCATGGATATCCTCGTTTCTTATCTGGTCCATTCTAGTGCAGCCTTTTACTCTTCTTAAAAATTTCATCTCGGCTGCTTGGATTTTACTTTCTTGTTTGGTAGTGGTAATCCAAGATTCACTCCCATACAAAAGGACAGGGACAGCCATTGTTTTATAAAATTTTAATTTTGTTTGTTTATGGGCTTTATTATTCAATGTTCTATTTATTGTACCACAAATAGCTTGAAACTGATGTGTTTTGTGTTCAATATCTTTATCATACCCATAGCTGATGTCACATCCTAAATATTTAAAGTGAAACAATTAGAAATATAATTCGACCAGGTACTTTAGCAGTTCGACATGCAGCCAATAGACAGTAGCTGGAAATCAGTGCTGATTTAATTTCTCTGTACGTAAACATTATCCAGAAACCCGTAGGCATACAAACTCCGACGATCTTTCATTAACTTCATTTCCTATTTCAAGTATATTTTGCCACTGATTATAAGAATTAGAAGGGCAATTTGAGTAATTACGAGTAGGGATAGAAAAGAGGCTGAGAGGGAAGGACCAGTATTGCCTAGAAGGGTCAATAATAAGTGTCCTGCAATCATATTGGCTGCATGTCGAACTGCTAAAGTAAGTAAAGTAAAGTGATCCCACAACAGGCCTCTGGAGGCCCTTGGGGTAGTAGTTGTGGGATCACTTTACTTTACTTACTTTAGCAGTTCGACATGCTGCCAATATGATTGCAGGACACTTATTATTGACCCTTCTAGGCAATACTGGTCCTTCCGGGACTTATCTGCTAGCCGTCGAGAAGAGCGGACGTGTTTTTGTTAGAGTGGCTGAAGTGTGCAGGGGACAAAGCATTATGGAAGAAGTTAGAAAGCTGATTGAAACATTGTCAACTGAAGTGAAAGAGGGGTTTGTAAAGTGCAACGTGGGTGAAAAAAATCGTGATATTGAGACGAACATGCATCGGATGGAGGACAGATTGAAATGGCTGGAATCTAAATTAGACTATCTCGAAAACCAGAGTCGCCGTAATAATATTGTGATATATGGTGTGCATGAAGAGGACAGAGAAAGCTGGGAAGAAACTGAACATATAGTTAAAAGAGTAGTGGCGCAAATCGGAATTGATTTGGTGGACAGTGATATTGAAAGAGCGCACAGAGTAGGTCGTTGGAATAGTGGAAAGAGACCGATTGTATGCAAATTATCACACTACAAAATAAAATGTTGGATCCTTAGAGACAGTAAATATCTTAAAGGGACCGGTATCAATATTGCCGAAGACTTTAGTGAGAAGGTGCGCCGCGAAAGAGACTTTCTTAAGCGACACATGCTCGAGGCGAGGAGGCAGGGCTGCCATGCAATCATACAATTTAATAAATTGATTATAAATGGACGAATCTGGAGCAGGGAAAAACTACAAAATATGGACAACTCTGAAAATGAATTTGAAGAGGTCATTGACAGCGAGTCCCCAAAACATACAGGGGACGCTTCAACAGCAGGTGGTCTCCTTACAGCAGAGGAGGGAGAAAATTCTACACGAGAGAAAGAGAGAGGGACCACTACCTTAATAACTCCCAGAAATCCAATAAACATACAGCAAAAAACGGCCGAACGCAAACAGCATACCCCACCTCTAAGAAGTGAACGACCGGCGGACACAAGAACTCCAACAAGAAAATCACTAAGACTTCAGAATCTACCCGCAGAAAAGGAACTATTGAGAGGGGGAAGTTCGAAAAATACAGGTAAGACTAATGACAAGGGAACACAATAGGGTTTGTTGACAGTCGGTTCATGGAATATCGAAGGGTTAAAGCAAAAACTTTCAATGGGCAGATGTGTAGAGTTTATTGAGACTTTTGATATATTAGCCCTAGGAGAAACATGGTTAAAAGCTAATGAATGCGTAAATCTATGTAATATGAAAGGTTATTTTAAGGGTAATCAAAAGAGAGGAAAGAGAGGTAGATATCCAGGCGGTGTTACCATTTTATATAAAGCTAACTTAGACCCATATATTAAAAAGGTAAATATTACTTTAAAAGAGGCAATTTGTATATATTACCATACAGAAAGAGCAGAAATGTGTCTGTTGTCTATTTATCGCCAACCACTAAATTCCAGGTATGCCAATCCAAATTTTTTCGTTGAATTGTCTGACTCGTTGGCAGAAATAAAAGATAGGTTTCCGGAAGCGGGAATAATTATTTTAGGGGACTTTAACTGTAGGATTGGGGAGGAAAATATCACTATAAAATCGGATGATAATGAAACACGAGGTGAGGGTAGGAGAAGCAAAGATAAGATTTTAAATTCAGAAGGAAACCAATTGTTAGCTTTTTGCGATGCATTTGAACTTGAAATTCTGAATGGTAAATATGGGGAAGATAAAAATGGAGAACTGACATTTATTAATAAAAATGGAAGTAGCGTAATCGATTATTCAATATGCACACAAGACATGATTCCAGTCCTAAGTAATTTCTGTATAGTTTCCAGAATCGAATCACACCACTTCCCAAACAAACTTATTTTAAATATGAAAGGTATTAGTGAGACAGTTAATGATGAGGTGGCAACAATATTGCGGCCAATTATCCGTTTCAGGTGGATCGAGGATCTGAGAGAAGAATTTAACAGGAGTTTGGAAACGCTAATACAGGATCTGCAATTAAATGATCTTAGCGGGGAGGAAATTATTAAAACTTTGACAGAATGTTTTCAAAAAGCAGGGGAAAAATTCAAGGTTAAATACGCAATGAACCAGAAGGACAAAGGGTGGTACAATAATGCATGTAGAAAGAAGAAGAAATTTGTCGAAAGTAGTCTTTTAAAGTTTAGAAAAGAAAGCACAGATGAAAGCAGAAAAAATTATGCGCAAGAGAGAAAGGAATATAAAGAACTTATTGGCAGAAACAAAACTAGCATGGCAAAATAAGAAATCCGAAGAAATGAGAGTCGCGACTGAAAGTGGGAACATTGCGGACATATGGAAAGCGATAAGGGAACTCAAAGTAAAGTCCATAAATCGGACAAGAATAACGCCCGGGGAATGGAGAAGTTACTTTGATAGGGTGCTGGGAAATGAGAGGTTAAGATATAATCAAGGAAATATAGTTGAGATCCCTGACCCAATTCATATTCAATTACTGGATCAGGATATTTCGAAAAATGAAGTGGTTTCTTCCATTAAATGTTTAAAGAATGGTAAAGCACCTGGAATTGATGGAATACCAGGGGAATTCTTGAAAAATATATCATCCAATAAATTATTAGACGTTTTGAAAACTGCGTTCAACAAACTTTTTAATGGAGGAGATTATCCGGAAGCCTGGGCGACAGGTGTCATCCAACCGCTATACAAAGGGAAAGGTGGGGCACAGATACCAGAAAGTTATAGGGGAATTTGTCTCTTGTCAGTGTTCGGAAAAATATATTGTAGAGTACTTTACGAACGAATCAGACAATGGGCTAAAGAGAACAATAGGCTCTCAAAATATCAGGCAGGTTTTAGAGAAGGGTACTCCACGGTGGACAACCTATTTGTTCTGAGAACATTAATTGATGACAATCTGAAAATGAAGGGGGGTAAATTATTTTGTGCATTCATTGATTTTAAGATGGCATTTGATACTGTGGACCGAAGCGCACTTTGGGAAAAATTAAATCGGAAAGGATTGTCTCGTAAAATGATACATGCTTTAATGTCAATTTATAAATATGTTAAATTTTGTATAAAAGTAGACCAAGGGCACATTACAGAGAGCAGCGAAGCCAATCGGGGAGTGAGACAAGGTTGCATTTTATCACCAATGCTATTTAATCTATTCGTTGATAATATTGTAGACGTAATGCTAGAAGGAGAAATTGAGGCTCCGGAGATAGGAAATGTTAGAATCCCAGTCCTGTTGTATGCAGATGATTTAATTATCTGTTCCAAGACAATCAAGGGATTGCAAAGAGGTCTTGACCTACTGGAAATATACTGTAGGAATTGGGGATTGACTGTAAATGCTAGTAAGACAAAAACAATGACATTTAAAAATGGGACGGTTTATGGTAGAACAGAGGAATGGAAATACAGAGATCAAGTTCTTCAAAACGTGAAACATTTCGAATATCTTGGTACGACGTTGAAAATGAACGGAAAGTGGAAAAAACACATTGATATAGCATTATTTAAAGGGAGGGGACAACTTAACAGTGTACTCGGTATTCTGGGTCGAGTGCCTGATATTCCAGTCAGCACATTAGAAAAAATGTATGGAGCTATGGTCAGGCCAGTCATGCACTATAGTAGTGAGATTTGGGGTTTCCAAAGAACGGAAATACTAAATAAGGTATATACGCATTTTCTAAAGTATATTACAGGACTTAGTAAGGCCGTTTCTAACTGTGGAATTTTATATGAATTCGGGTCATTCCAGGACGATATTAACTGTAAAATTCGTGTACTCAAATACTGGTTGCGAGTAATCCAAGGTGAACAAACAATGCTTAGAGCAATTTGCTACGACCACCAAATTAAAAACATAGATGTTAAATTTTGGGCAGACGAGGTTAGGAGAGAACTCCAAAAGATTGGGATGGGCTGGATATGGGAAAAAGGGACTGAAAATCGCAAGAACGTGTGGAGAAAAAAATAAGGAGGAGGTACTTAGATGTAAACCAACAAGATACCTTCGCCGAATGTACAGGAAAACGCTCACTGTTTTTACAAAGAGACCTAAAACACGTCTGGGGAAAAGAATCGTATATACTCAACCTAGGATTTAAGGAGAGATCAGGGCTTGCTTGGTTTAGGCTAGGGGCATGGAAATTTCTAAAAATTAGCGACGATCACGATATGCGAATATGTCCAATGTGCGGGAACTTTGAAGATGAGATACATATATTAGGAAAATGTAATGATTTAGAATATTGGAGACGTCAGTTATTACCGGAAAGATTTCTAAATTCAAATCGGGAAAGATTGGCATGCTACGAGTTATTGGTAAATCCAGAAAATTGGATAAACCTCGGTAAATTTCTGGACAAAACGCGAAAAATAAGGACAACACTCATTCATGAATAAATATATGTTATCAAAATGCAATACCATTAATTATTAACAATTATATATATATAAATTAATTAGTGTATAATGCTGTTGTGTTATTATTTAATTGTAATATTAATGTGTTTTCTTTATGTAATTGTAATGTTAATGTTTTTTTAGTGTATAATGCTATTGTGTTATTATTTAATTGTAATATTATTATTGTGTTTTCTTTATGTAATTGTAATGTTATTGCTATTGTGTTATTACTTAATTGTAATATTATTGTGTTTTCTTTATGTAATTGTAATGTTAATGTTTTTAGTGAATAATGCTATTGTGTTATTATTTAATGGTAATAGTTTTATTGTGTTTTCTTTATTTAATTGTAATGTTATTGCTGTATTTGTTTATTTTTCTTTACACTAGTACCAATTATTACTTTATTGTAACGGACTGTCAACAGCACGTACGGCTTACTGCCCGTGCGACCCATATTTGTAAATAATATTGTAAATATCTTACTTTTTGTCTAATAAAGTCCTACTACTACTACTACTGGTCCTTCCCTCTCAGCCTCTTTTCTATCCCTACTCGTAATTACTCAAATTGCCCTTCTAATTCTTATAATCAGTGGCAAAATATACTTGAAATAGGAAATGAAGTTAATGAAAGATCGTCGGAGTTTGTATGCCTACGGGTTTCTGGATAATGTTTACGTACAGAGAAATTAAATCAGCACTGATTTCCAGCTACTGTCTGATAGACTTAAATGTTTATACAGGGTGTTACCGAAATGAATGTAGATTTTTCGTGTGGTGGTAGGGAAACATCCATACAGATACATTAACACAATGAACCTTGGATCGGAAATGCATTGTTGTGGATCTACAGAATAAAACAGCATTTAAAATCTTTGAACACATTGTTGTTTATTTATTAATTCTAAGAAAAATGGATAGTATTACATGTTATTTTACAGTAATTGTTGGAATTGGTGACCATTGACCTGGATGCACAGCTCCGCGCGTCTCACCTCGGACTGATGAACTGTAAGAAGCATATCTGGATGCTCCCTGATTTCCGCAGCCTTGCTACAAGCCCCATGGATGTTCCCTACCAGCACACGAAAAATCTGCACTCATTTCGGTAACACTCTGTATACTGTGAATATAAGGTCTAACTTTCGTACTTGACATTGTTCCTAACAACTGACTATACACGACTAATGGAAAATAAACACTGTCACTGCAATCTAAGACAAGGCTCTACTATCTCTAACCCCTACTCACCCTTACTACATTATTTTAGTTCGCTGTTTTTCCGCATTGAAGTTATTGTGGTCGAGTAATACATACTATCATCGTATATTTATTTCTCTCGAGGATTCAACTGTCACTTATAGTACATAACTAACTAGTTTTCCAGTATGTAAGAAATGTAAATTACTAAAGACATTGAAACATAGAATTCTTCTAAATCCCTATGGGGTCCATAACGTTCCAGAAAATATTCGACAAATTCTCATAGAGGGACATCACTAGCAAACAGGCGGTACAGATTAATTATAATTAGTTACTAACGGACCCGGCAGACGTTGTCTTGTCCGAACGTTCAATTCTCGTGCCATGGCCGGACGATAAAATTATAAGTTACTTTCTTACCATAAAATGCACATTAATAAGTTCGCAAGAAAAAAATCCTCACTGGTATCTGCTCTGGCTTAAGAAGCGTGCATTATGGCGAAATCCTACACCTAATGGTTGAATTGTGGATCCAAATAGAGGGTCCAATTGTAAATCTACTCGTAAACCATACAGGGACCCATTCAGACACGAACAATTTTATCAAAAATCGGTCCAGTCGTATAGACATTTTTTAATTTCGGATTCCATGTAAAGCTCCACTTCTAATTGTCACATTTCGCTCATTTTTGGATAATATCTACCTCGGTTTATTTTAATAGGATATACTGAGTTTCGTTGTGAAACATCGAAAAATATGACCGCTAGAGCGATTTTTAAATTTTCACTCCAAGTGAACTTCTACACCTAATGGTTTTAGTGGGTCCAATTCTGAATCTAAACCATCGAGGGACCCAATCATATACACACAAAAAATGTCATCACAATCGGTCCAGCCGTTTAGGAGGAGTTCAGTGATAACACATGTACAGAAGAACTGTGTATATATATATATATATATATATATATATAATATATATGTTTATGTTTATGTTATAATTAAATGTTTAACATTGAGCAATGCAAGCTTAATATGGAATGATATGAAAAATAAATGCCTGGACGGGATTCGAACCCGGATCTCTGAGTCTGTACCTCAGTGTGATATCCGTTACACTACCAGGCGAATCCAATTCAAACACTTATTTTTCTTATATATGTATTATACTCTCCATTATTACTAGATGTCGCGAGAACTAGTAATAATGGACATCTAGTAATAATGGAGAGTATAATACATATATAAGAAAAATAAGTGTTTGAATTGGATTCGCCTGGTAGTGTAATGGATATCACACTGAGGTACAGACTCAGAGATCCGGGTTCGAATCCCGTCCAGGCATTTATTTTTCTTATCATTCCATATATATATATATATATATATATAAAAAAGATTAGTTCGTATGTTGGATTTTCAAATATAATAATTATTATACTTTAAAATACAACATACGAACTTCAACTACTAGATAGATATTTCATCAGTAAGCAGATCTATAAAATTACATGAAACCTTAATTTCCAAATAATGTTGATTTCGAGCAGATGGCTGACGCTTTGCAACAGCGACATAACATACTCAAACTACAATTGTTGACATTTGAATAGCTCTCTCCTCGTTTTTAGCGGCAACATAAGTACACCAGAATTTTGACTGGATTAGCAGCGAAAAATCAAAATAATTTTCAAAAATAACTATGTAGATTGGGCCTAAGTCAGGAATATCAAACGCCATTGAAATAATTGTGAAAAATCTACCGGTGTTAAAATGTGGATGGTACACTGCTTAACTGCAGTTGGAGATAATAATAATAATAATAATAATAATAATAATAATAATAATAATAATGCTTTAAGTAGAATACAAAGCGCAGAAATGAACTTCCTTAGAAGAACAAAAGGCTGCACAAGATTGGATCGGATAAGGAATGAATATATAAGAACAGAGTTAAATATATATCCATTGGATGAGAAAATCAGAGAATATAGAGAGAAATGGTTTACACATGTGGAAAGAATGAATGTATAAAGATTACCAAGAGCAGCATTCAACTACAAGCCAAGAGGTTCAAGGAATGTAGGAAGGCCAGTGAAAAGATGGACAGAACAACTGTGAGGCGGAACAGGCAATTTGCCTAGCCCGTGAAGTGAAGAAGAAGAAGAAGAAGAATGCTTTAAGTAACAGAGTTAAGGCCATTAGGCCTTTTTATATCGTAATTACGCCTATTTTTAGATATCCCGTGCTGATTACCCGGTTTTTCCCGGGAATCTACATATCCCGATCTTCTTGGCATTAATGAGCTGAAAGACAAAAATTGTTATTGTGAGTTATCGATAAAAGAATACCCGCCGTGCGCTGCCACACTTGCCCGGAAATCTAGTCATCCCGGTCTTCTTGGCATCAATGAGCTGAAAGATAAAAATAGTTATTATGAGTTATCCGAAAAAAGATGGACATATGCTGTCGCGAACTTTTTTTTGTAG
Organism: Diploptera punctata; assembly: GCA_030220185.1. NCBI lineage: Eukaryota > Metazoa > Arthropoda > Insecta > Blattodea > Blaberidae > Diploptera > Diploptera punctata. The sequence goes on from JASPKZ010004196.1 coordinate 3,101,250, forward strand.
ATTTTTTAGATATTCAAATCTGTGTACATTAATTTGGTCTATATGTTACGGTTTAGGAAGCGAAAGTCATTTAAGCTTCCAAAAAGTTCCGAAAAACAAGTTTTTCACTGCAAAGGGTGATTTTTAAGGGTGAAGGGGTTGAGTATTACAACTCTCTTATATCCTAAAAACTTCCCGGGAAACTCCTGAATATTTTGCCCCATCATAATCGAATGAACGGTATGGCTGCGTACAAAATACGAACCAACAAACATTAATTTTTACATATTAGATAAACTAAACAAAGCACAATGCTGACGTGATCTAATATTAGCTAACACTAACAAAGTATGGAATGGAAATAAAATAAAATGAAATATAACCTTAAGACATGAATATTTATAAGTATATACAAAATAATGAATATACCGGTAGTTATTATGCAAGTAGTATTTTCATTGTGTGGAACTTAGGATATCAGATAATTTGAATTTAAATAATGATAGTAATTGACAGTCCCTGATATGATGGGAAAGTGAGTTCCATGCTATAGTTATAGATATTGTGTAAGATTCAGAGTTTAAATATGTCCAGTGCTGAGGTATCTAAAGTAGTAGTGGTAGGACTTTATTAGACAAAAAGTAATATATTTACAATATTATTTACAAATATGGGTCGCATGGGCAGTAAGCCGTACGTGCTGTTGACAGTCCGTTACAATAAAGTAATAATTGGTACTAGTGTGAAGAAAAATAAACAACAAAAAAGCAATATCATTACAATTACATAAAGAAAACGCAATAATATTACAATTAAATAATAACACAATAGCATTATACACTAAAAAAACCATAACCTTACAATTACATAAAGAAAACACAGTAATATTACAATTAAATAATAACACAATAGCATTATACATTAATTAATTTATATATAATTATTAAGAATTAATGTTATTGCATTTTGATAACATATATTTATTCATGAATAAGTGTTGTTCTTATTTTCCGCGTTTTGTCCAGAAATTTACCCAAGTTTATCTAATTTTCTGGATTTACCAATAACTTATCTAAAGTAAAGAAGTATCATGTAATAGTGTGTCTAAAATAGCTTGGTAAATATGCGTGCAGAATTTGGAATAGTAAAACATGTGAATGTAAAGTTCTTCCGTTATTTAGAAGTAGACATGATAAGGCCTGAAATGAAGGAGACATGTGGTCACAACGACGGAGATTGAATACTAATCGAATTCACGCATTATGAGCATGCTATAGTCTGTCAGGTAGATCAGTTGTTAGATTAGTCAGTAATGTTGCTTTAAACGAAGTGAGGCATTACAAGAATCTGTACAAGTCATCATCATCATCATTCTGCCAGGTATTAGTCCTAGAAGAACTGTTACGGCCTGAGAAAGCTGTTTTCATGCCATCTTTTCATAGGTCGACCAAGTGACCGTTTCCCATTTGGACAGTAGTTCATTATTGCCTTGGGGATCCTGGATCTAGCCATTCTTGAGACATGTTCCTTCCAGTTTAGCTGATATCTGGAGATGTAGTCCAGTATTGGTGACACATTAAATTCTTGAAGGATTTCTACATTTTTCTTTCGATCCCATTTGGTGTAGCCAGCTGTTCGGCGCATAAATTTCATCTTACAAGCTGTTAGTCTGCTTTCATCTCTCGTCCTTATAGTCCACGCTTCACTCCCATAACATAAGACTGGTCGAGCCATTATTTGATAAAGACGAGTACGAGTTGATTTTTGCACTAATGAAGGTTTTAAAACTCTATTCACGATTCCCATTGATTTGTTGAATTTCACAATTTTCTCTGATAAATCCAAATTTTCAACAAAAGAGAGTTTATATCCTAAACAAGTAAACTCATTAACTCTCTCTAAAATTTTGTTATTTAAACAAATTTTGCTTGGTATTGGGGGATTTTCCACAAAAGGCCATTATTTTAGTTTTATTGGTAGATATATTTATTTTAATTCCATGGGAAGGAAGTTCTAAATCTATTTAGGGAGTGAAGAATAGAGAACACATTCTTGCGGGTATTATTCACATGGATTTTAGTCCAAGTGAAGGTCCATTTAGATAACCAGATTTTTTACTACTGAGCTGTAGGAGATGTTTTTGTCATTTAGGAGAACATTTGTTGCAGCCAAAAAATTCTAAATTCGAATAAATATTTTGATTAATTTAAATTAACAAAAAAATCGTACCGTAAATACAGACTTTTTATATAGATACAGCACATAAACCAAATTTTATTATTCACAAGTGACCAAAATTTGTATAACACATTTTTTATATTCTAAACACGATGAAAGATGTAAAATTAAAATTGTTAGCTCCCGCTTAGAATGTTTGTTTGCAAGATTAATTAATCCAAGTTCAGTACATATTGTGAATGTTTGCAAAATTTTGTTGAGAATAATCCTGCTGCATAATCACGTGTCATTATTGTCAATGATCTGAAAATCTCATAACATGGCTGTCCCCAGATATTGTTAATTGTCGGTCAGCATCGCGGTAGAGTGATACAAAACCAAATTGAATCGCCAATTAGCGAGGCCAATATGAGCTCCAAGTAATATCGTTACGTTAATCGAGCTATAAACCGGGTCGCTTTTGTTTCATAACTGTTACTGCATCAATACTTTCACAGATAGCGAATTAGCAACTATAATTATTTAAAAGTTTTATTTATTTAATTATTCTAAATTGTCGTAACATCGTTCAATCAATGTAAAATGTTCAATATTACGTACATATTAAAAAATATCATTAAAATATACCGTGTCCCATTCAAACTTCCCACATTTTAATTAATCATAACTCTCAAAGTATGCGGAATTATGAAAAGAGGTTCGTATTAAAAGAAAGAGAAACTCAAAGATTTTTTTCATTATTGCAGTTAATTCATCTGTCGCCTGTTGGACAATAATGACATAAAACCACGTTCGCCAGACATCACTCCACTGGACTTCTTCCTCTGGAGGTATGTAAAAGACGGCGTGTTTGCGACTCCAGTACAAGATCTTCATGATTTACGAACCCGTATCCTTGACACAATTGCAACAGTACCAATGGGCATGTTGGACAGAATGTGGCACGAAATCGAATACAGACTTGATATTGTTCGTGCTACTAATGGTGCACATATAGAGGTGTTTTAGTGTGTGGCAATGAAAATTCTTCGAGTTTCTGTTTTGTTTAATGCCGGCCTCATTTCATAATTCCGCATACTTTGTTAGTTATGATTAATTAAAATGTGGGAGATTTGAATGGGTCATCCTGTATATTACTAAAACATTGCTTATTTCATTAATGACATTTCAAATAATTTATCTGTCACTAGCTAATGCCTGGCGTGCACGCTAATCCTAAATAGATAAAATATGATTTTTAAATTTTCGTTTCTGGTAAACTCCTACACCTAATGTTTTTTAGAGCAGAGCCGTCCAAACTACGGTCCGCGGGCCACATCCGGCCCACCATGGCTTTTCGTATGGCCCGCTTAAGGAATGAAATGAACAAATTAATTTTATATTTATAATTTAGATTTTAAAATGTAACATCTAGTTTGGACATCCCTGTGTGAAATTCATCTCTCTGGAATGTGGATTTGAGGTGTCACCGCTTCTCTTGACAAAGTAATAGAGATGATTAATCCCTTATTTACCGTTTTCTCCCCCACTCCAAACTTTGAACATTAATTGTTTCGCTTGTTATATTGTCAATCAAACAGTAGCCTGTGCACGGACTAGTTGTAAAAATTGTGTTAAAGTGAGAAAATACTTTAAAAAAGCGCAAAGTTGATTCCGAGTGTAGGAAGTTTAACGAATCCTGGACCAGCAAGTACTTTGTGAAGGAGCATGGAAACAAAGTGTTATGTGTTGTTTGTAATGATGTTATTGCAGTTGTGAAAGCATATAGCATTAAAAGACATTACCAAACAAAGCATAGCCATTTTGATAAATTTGATGCAGATGAGCATACTGAGAAAACGAACGAGCTCCTTTCTAAAGTTGCGGCACAACAGCAGTTATTAATACAGGGTGGTGGCGTAAGACAAAGAAATTTTACCGAAGCGAGTTATGAAGTTTCGAAAATAATTGCTGAAAACGGAAAACCGTCTTCTGATGGCGAATTTGTGAAAAAGTGTCTGATTGCTGTTGCCAAGAAGTTGTTCCGGCCCGCGATCATTTGCAAATCAGTTATTGGCCCGGCCTATTAAAAAGTTTGGGCGGCCCTGTTTTAGAGCATAACAGCAACTAAACACTCGCTGTACCTGGAAATGCGACGGTTTGCTAAATTGTTAATTTCAGTTAAACCCTAATTATTAATGGTCGGCCCCCCCAGGAGCTATCACCTTGACGTGGTGGGGGGGGGGGCTTAGTACCCGATTAACCAGACGACTCTACTGGGGAAGATTGACTTAGGTTAATCTTGCTGGTGGGTAAGAGGCGAGGGGAACTAAGTATAGCTCACAACGAAGGAATGGCGTCTGTATCCATATTGGGCAGCCACTTCTTTGTCAAGTCTTCAACGGTCAACAGGGCGACAAGGAATAGCACAGCTAAACTTGTAGGGCTTGAAGAGCGGAAGAAGCAGCCCTCTCTTGGGGGGGTGGATACCCAGAGGAGCATGTTTGGAGGCTCAGAGGAAGCAGCCCTTCCACCATCCTTGTCCTGCGAAGCGCTCGTAACGCTTCCAGGAGACATTTATCTTACTGAGAAGCTTCATGGAAATCAGCCGGATTGTCATAAAAGGAACCGACCCAAGCAAGAATAAGAGAAGAATTGAAAGTACAGCCTTTATTGGATAAAGTCACGAATTACAGACAGAAATGGATTGATCACATGGATGGAATGAGTAAGGAGAGATATCCATTGTTAGCCAGGAACTATCAAGCAAGAGGAAGGCGTGATGTTGGAAGACCTAGAAGACGTTGGGCTGATGCAATATGAAGTCGGAACGGGCAATTGCCTAATCCCTGGAGTGATGATGATGATGATGATTAATGGTCGGATTTCGCTGAGTTTTGGATAATACTAACCTCTGTTTATTTTAGTAACATATACTGAGTTTCCTTGTGAAACATCGAAAATAGCAACCGCTAAAGCGAATTTTTAATGTTCGTTTCCAGTGTGCTCCTACGCCTAAAAGTTTTAGAGCATAATAGATAGCAGCTAAACACTCGGCGTACTTGAAAACATGCATGTACACATTTTTATGAAGATTCGTTTAGAAGTATATAAGTCACAAACATATGCAGGCTGAATTTGTATATATAAAAATTTCCAAGACAATAGCCTTTATTATTTATTGTATTATTGTATTTTGTGGGTAGGACGCTTTTTATATGAGACCAAACACTGGCTATAGTGACCATAGAACCATGTATGTTAAAACTTTAAAGTTGCACACAATTAAGAGATATTTTATTCAAAACTTCCTAATTTTATAATATTATTTATAGGTCTTTACTTTCCTTTGTACCGAAATCAAGATTTCGATACAGGGATTACGTCATGCTGCGCAACCTATACGTCATCGCGTCTCCATTTCGTGTGTGATCTTTGTGAACAGTGCCAAATGCTCTCCTACCTATCCCTTCCCTTCCTAGTACACGCCGTGGGCTATCGCGCATTCTCCCCTCTCCTTGTGAACTCTCATAAATGTGTTTTCTAACATCGTCATCATCTGTTGAGTTAGCATCGGAGTCTGGTCAATATAGCTCAGAAGAGCTAGTTTAGTTTGTTAGTCCTTTTAGACCAGGGTGGGGCCGCAAGGACGGTTTACCCCAACCCTAGGCTGGACTAGTGTGAGTGTAAAAGTATCTATGTTTATTAATATTATTTTTGTACAGATGATCAATGATAGCATTGTTTTCTTTGTTAAACTAATTATTTATTTATTTATTTTCAATGTTATGTCTATCTTTTTGACTCGCATTAAAACTTTAGTTGTATATTTTACTTAAATGTGCCTATTCATTTAGCAGCTAGCCTATCTCAGATATGAAGGTAAAATTCTAAAGCTTGCTCAAGCGTGTGTTGAGTTCCTCTTTCCTTAAAGCTTCCATGATTATAGCTTGTAGCTTACTGCACATTACATGTTTGGTAATTTATTAAGGAAAGTTGAGTTAATCTTTGCCTTTTATGGGCCCGGGCAAAGATATCTTAATTTGAGCAGTATATGTTTTCTATTCAAAATATTTATCAACAACAATGGTTTGATCCAGCACCAACACGCGGTGTAATCTTTGGTAGTAGATAGCGTGGTTAAAAGGGTTCAAGTCCCGGTGCAATTTATGGTAGCATTGAGCGTTGTTACGCCGGTGCAATTATTGGTAGCATAGAGCGTGGTTACGCCGGTGCACCTTATTGTGTAGCATGGACTATTACCTCCGTACTAAAGAATATCACTTTTTTAAAGATTTTTTATAAAGCAGTAAACTACCATATCATTTATCTAACAAGCAAACTGTCAACCGCCGCATGCCGAAACATACCCTGAAGTTTACAGAGAAGCGTTGTGATATCTTAAGGTCGTGTCCAAAAAAAAAATGATCTGCGTTTTTAACTGAAAGGCACAGGAATCGAAGCCAGAATCCAGCACAGAGAGAGAGAGAGAGAGAGAGAGAGAGAGAGAAAGAGACAGTTAGCGCGTGCGTGTGTGTGTGTGTGTGTGTGTGTGTGTGTGTGTGTGTGTGTGTGTGTGTGTGTGTGTGTGTGTGTGTGTGTGTGTGTGTGTGTGTGTGTGTGTGTGTGTGTGTGTGTGTGTGTGTGTGTGTGTGTGTGTGTATGCGCGCATGCGTTTGCGTGTGTGTGGTTGAAATTGCCCCAATCCTTTAAGACTTATGCCGACACATTATACACTTACAAATTGATGTCTTTTCGAGATCCCAGTAAATCGCCCGTCTACAACTTTGTCTAAAGTTGTAATATAGTTTATAGTTTTTACTGACTATGCGTGGTATGGAATATATTGCGCCATAGACGGACGCAAAAGCTGGAGGAGTTTAAGGTGTGTCCATATAAAAACGAGAAGCAAGCGTGATATATCGTTCCTCAAGTCAATGTATCTTATATCGTGTAGAAAGTTAGTAGAAAATCTACATTAAATTTTAAAATATAAAAGTCAATGGAGAAACCATGTTTCAAGAATAGAAGAGGAAAGATTTCCGATAACTGGTGACGCATAAAACCACAGATATGCTCTTAAAATCTAAATAACTCTGAAGCAGAGGAGAAAGCATTATTTTTATTGCATCAAACCACAGACACGCTCTTGAAATACAACCAACTCTGAAGCAGAGGCGAAAGCGATATTTTTATTGTTTTTGTTTCCATTTTTGATTAAACATTTTTACAATAGGCCTATGTTAATTATGTATGTAGAATATAAACGGCATTGATTCCTCTTCTTCTCTTTCTTATTGATTCTACTCTATATATTGATATGTGAAGGACAAACTTTGCACCCATTGCGTGCACGGAGGAGTGTGATATTTGGCATAATTAAAGTTCATATAGAAAAAGAGTGTAAAAAATAAAAATGTATGTATAATATGTGTTACAATCCTGATATGCATGACAAAATCATATCGTTCGGTCTCTACAGAGGCACTCACAGTCATAGCAAATGCTCTCCCAATAGAACTGGAACTCAGACTAAGAAATGACATCTGGGCACTAAATCATAACAAGAAGACTACAGCAATCTTACCCGAGTTATCGAAAGCAGAAATTCCAAAAAGTGAAGAGGGACTGAAAACCCTAGACATCAAAGTAGAACTCACAGGCTCTGGTGGAGATGGAGATTACACCCTCTACACTGATGGGTCAAAAACAGAAGGAAATGTCGGAGCAGGCCTAGTAGTCTATACAGGAAGAAAAGAAGTTTTCTCAAAATCAGCAAAACTCCACCCCGAATGCTCAGTATTTCAAGCCGAGCTGCTCGGAATTCAGATGGCACTAAAATGGATAAAAAATATACAAAAACCTAAAACTAAATACGCCATAAACGTTGACTCACAATCAAAAAAAGCAAATCAGCCAATCCCATTGTAAGTCAAATCAGGGCAGATCTTCAATACATACAGAGTAACAATCAAGTAAACTTCTATTGGATCCGAGGCCACACTGGACACTACGGAAACGAAAGGGCAGATTTCCTAGCAAAAATAGACTCAACGTTTCAAAGAACTCTAGTATATGACAGACTACCTATTTCATTTTGTAAACAAAAACTCCTTCAATACTACACAGACATCTGGAACGCGCTGTACACATCATCACACAAAGGCCACCAAACAAAACTCTTCTTCCCAAACATCCATACCAGGCAAGAATCCGTCCTAAATCCAACTTTCGTACTCACACAATTCCTCACAAACCATGGAAAATTCCAACAATACCTACACAGAATTGAAAAAGCAGCCTCACCGAAGTGCCCATGCTCAGAAGACGACCAAACAGCTATGCATCTTTTACTTCACTGCAAGCTACAAGAAAAGAACAGACCAGCGCACATCAAGGACCCAAATATAGTGCTAAGAAAAGTTATTAAAATGCCACAAACAATCAAATACATAAATGAAATATTCCAGACACTGAAATAATCCATATTAATTGTAATCCATTAATTGTTAAACCATATAAAGTGTAAACTAAATATCCTGCGATATACCCACAGGGTAAAACGCAGGTTGTAAAAAACTTGTTCAAATTAAAAAAAATAAATAAGTAAATTTATTTATTTTTCTAAGGAATTATGTGTATTACTCATTCATTTGTGTTCATTTGTTTACGTTCATAGCTGAAAGTGCATTGTTGTAAAAAGAAAATCGTGCAGCAGTAATGTGAATTGACTTACTCTCGCGTATTTATTATTATTATTATTATTATTATTATTATTATTATTATTATTATTATTATTATTATTATTATTATTATATTATTATTATTATTAGTGGTTTATTATTAGCAGGGAGCGGGGTGAGGTAAGTAAACAGACGCTTCATATTACCTGCCACACGGAGTTTGTACTGCGCAGGACACTTCCTCTACAACAGAGTGTTTCGTAGCGACTGTTTCATTTATTCGCTGCATACAGAGTAGTAAAGAACTGTGGAAATATAAAATAAAGTAGAGTAATACCTCAAAATCATCATCACAATTAGCATCGTTTGTAGAGGAATTTGGCACAAGTGGCGAAACCATCAAATGTAAGGTATGTCACATTGAGCTCAAAGTAAGTTTCAATCATCATGTTAAACAACACTGTAATTCAAGAAAACACAAGGAAAGTGTTGCATGGTTACAAAAAAAGCAAAAGGGAAACTGTAGCTTCAACCTCCGCAGACCCAAACTACAGATCAGAATTTTTCGAGGATTTGTATCATGCATTAATAAGAGCCGATATTCCTTTAAAATAACTACAGCAAACTTGTTTCGTAAACAAATATACTAATAGAAAAATGCCTTCATAAACACAATTACGAAAAACATATCTACCAACAGCCTATGAAAAATTCCTAAATTACATAAGGGATGAAGTAGCAGATAAAACGATTTTTGTGTTTATAGACGAAACAATATGTGCCGTTCATGGTCAATCGCTATTGTTATTGTAGGTATCCTAACGCCTGATGGTCCAGCTAAAATATTTCTCTTACATCCGAAGAGATGGAGGAAGTTAGCCACTCTACAATTACTCGCTTGTTTAACGATTCATTGTTCCTCCTGTGGCCTGCGGGTATTAAGAAAGAAAATATTTTATTTGTTACGAATCGGGCTGCATATATGAGAAACGCTGCTACAACAATACGCTAATCATATCCAAAATTACGAGGGCGGATCGGAAAGTAACGGACAATAATTTTTTCTGCCTTGGTATTGCAGCTAGAATGTTGAAATTTCACAGAGATATAGTTTGAAGTTTTCACTACAGATGGTATTTTTTCTCAGGTGCACCTCTTGCGAGAGAAGCTTGAACTATGCAACAAAGATGGCGCGCATGCTACAGTCGTCCACAGGGCGGATCGGAAAGTAACGCACAATATTTTTTTTTAAAAGTTTAATAGTAAAAAAAAGGAAAAAAATCACAAATCAACTTACATCTTTTACCTACTTTTCGACATAGTCACCAACTTTCTCAACACATTTTTCCCATCGTGTTACCAGTTTCAATATGCCCTGTTCGTAGAAGTCCGTTTGGTTGGAGTGTAGCCATCTGCGCACTGCTGATTTCACTTCCACATCTGTCTCAAAGCGTTTGCCGGCCAGGAATCACTAAGGCGAATCACGTGGCGAATCACTAAGGTTCCTCTTGGAAGAATGTGCACCACCTGGAGACATTGCTACGGTCCATACAATCATCCCCATACACGCCACGCATGTCCCTGTGAATTTCACTGGGTTTATGCCCTTTGGCCCACAAAACTCGAACAACACTTCTCTGTTCCTCACAGGTGGACGACTGTAGAATGCGCGCCATTTTTGTTGCATAGTTCAAGCTTCTCTCGCAAGAGGTGCACCTGAGACAAAAATACCATCTGTAGCGAAAACTTCAAACTATATCTCTGTGAAATTTCAAGATTCTAGCTGCAATACCAAGGCAGAAAAAAAATTATTGTGCGTTACTTTCCGATCCGCCCTCGTAATAGATTTAAAATGTCTAGCATATGATCTCCACCGAGTTGCGGAAGAAATTAGAACTTGTTTTCCGGATGGTGATACATTTATAAAAAAACATGAAAAAGATTTTCCTGAATGCACCATCATGAATTAAAACATTTAAATAAATGACACCTGGGATTCCCCTGCCTCCACTGTCAATTGTAACTCGGTGAGGAACATGGCTACAGGCTGCACTATACCGTGCCCAGTATTACGATAAAATTGTAAGTATAATTAATGTATGACGATACAAAAAAAATCTCGCTCTACGTGCAGTGAAGCAAATATTTCACCAGCTTTGTTTGAAGACCTTTCTTATACTCCAAATAATTTCAGTAAGATTGCAACTACAATACAAAACTTGCAATAATCTATACTAACAATGCCGGAAGCTCTCGAGACAATAGAACAAGTTTCAGAAACACTGAGTGAAGTGGGAACTGTTAAAGAAAGAGTAGCAAATAAACTTAAAAGTGTTTTAAAGAAAAATACTGGGTGCGCAGAAATGTGCAAACTGAGGGACGTGTTGCTCAGTCAGGAAATCTCAAGCAACCCTGATACTTCGAATTTTTTATTTCCTCCTATTACGTCGTGCGACGTGGAACGTAGTTTTTTTAATATAAAAATTGTCTACGTGGTAATCGCATGATATTTACTTTCGTGCATTTCGAAAGTACATTATTGTACATTACAATAACTGTAATCATGATGTATAAGAAAATATTTCTGTACTTTAAACCCTTATTCAAAATTAAGTTGTTTTATTGCACGCTACAAACAACTAAACATACGATTGTTTGCTTCCTTCTATAATTCCTTATCATGGTATAACTGTTTTTGAAGCAGGGTGTAATGCCTTCCACCCAACATAATTTTGTTTATACTGAACACTGCACGGTCACAGGTACGTCATCCCTCCTTACATTTCGTGCATTCTTAACGTCATTGAATACTTACTAGAATCCCTCTCCCTGATTATTACTGATTTTAAAATGTGAGTACATTTTATTATCTAAATTTAAATTATAAACCCTGTTTCATTTCCGTTTCAGTAATTTCATTTTTTTTTTTACATAATCGCACCTTCTTCCATTATGCCTCGACATAGAACTTCGACTTTGTGAGAGACAAAGAGAAGTGAAAGCAACGGGAAGCTACCACACCTACAATTTCCTAGTAAAGCTGCAAGCATAGCATGAAAATGCTACATTACAGTGAAGGACCTGCCTTCGGGAAGACTTACTATGGATGTGTGTGTGTGTGTGTTTGTGTGTGTGTGTGTTTGTGTGTGTGTGTTTTTGTGTGTTTGTGTGTGTGTGTTTTTGTGTGTTTGTGTGTGTGTGTTTTTGTGTGTTTGTGTGTGTGTGTTTTTGTGTGTGTGTGTGTGTTTTTGTGTGTGTGTGTTTTTTTTTTGCGTGTGTGTGTTTTTTTTTTTTGCGTGTTGTTGTGTTTTTGTTTTGTGTGTGTGCGTGTGTGTGTGTTTGTTTTTGTGTGTGTTGCGTGTGTGTGTTTTGTTTTTGTGTTGTGTGCAGTGTGTGTGTTTTTGTTTTTGTGTGTGTGCGTGTGTGTGTTTTGTTTTTGTGTGTGTGCGTGTGTGTGTTTTGTTTTTGTGTGTGTGTGCGTGTGTGTGTTTTGTTTTTGTGTGTGTGCGTGTGTGTGTTTTGTTTTTGTGTGTGTGCGTGTGCGTGTTTTGTTTTGTGTGTGTGCGTGTGTGTGTTTTGTTTTTGTGTGTGTGCGTGTGTGTGTTTTGTTTTGTGTGTGTGTGCGTGTGTGTTTTTTGTTTTTGTGTGTGTGCGTGGTGTGTGTTTTGTTTTTGGGTGTGTGGCGTGTGTGTGTGTTTTGTTTTTGTGTGTGTGGCGTGTGTGTGTGTTTTGTTTTTTTGTGTGTGTGCGTGTGTGTGTTTTGTTTTTGTGTGTGTGCGTGTGTGTGTTTTGTTTTTGTGTGTGTGCGTGTGTGTGTTTTGTTTTTGTGTGTGTGCGTGTGTGTGTTTTGTTTTTGTGTGTGTGCGTGTGTGTGTTTTGTTTTTGTGTGTGTGTGCGTGTGTGTGTTTTGTTTTTGTGTGTGTGCGTGTGTGTGTTTTTTTGTTTTTGTGTGTGTGCGTGTGTGTGTTTTTTTTGTGTGTTTGCGTTGTGTGTTTTTTTTTGTTGTGTGTGTGCGTGTGTGTGTTTTTTTTTGTGTGTTGCGTGTGTTGTGTTTTTTTTTTGTGTTGTGTGCGTGTTGTGTGTTTTTTTGTTTGTTTGTTTGCGTGTGTGTGTTTTTTTTTGTGTGTGTGCGTGTTGTGTGTTTTTTTTTGTGTTGTTTGTGTGTGTGTGTGTGTTTTTTTTTGTGTTGTGCGTGTGTGTGTTTTTTTTTTTGTGTTTGTGGTGTGTGTGTTTTTTTTTTTGTTGGTGTGTGTGTGTGTTTGTTTTTTGTGTGTGTGTGGTGTGGTGTGTTTTTTTTGTGTTGTGTGTGTTCTTGTGTGTTGTTTTTTTTTGTGTGTGTGTTTGTGTTTGTTTTTTTTTGTGTGTGTGTTGTGTTGTGTTGTTTTTTTTTGTGTGTGGTGTGGTGTGTTTTTTTTTTTGTGTTTTGTGTGTGTTGTGTTTTTTTTGTGTGTGTTGCTGTTGTGTGTGTTTTTTTTGGTGCGTGTGCGTGTGCGTGTGCGTGTGCGTGTGCGTGTGCGTGTGCGTGTGTGTGTGTGTGTGTGTGTGTGTGTGTGTGTGTGTGTGTGGTGTGTGTGTGTGTGTGTGTGTGTGTGTGTGGTGTGTGTGTGTGTGTGTGTGTGTGTGTGTGTGTGTGTGTGTGTGTGTGTGTGTGTGTGTGTGTGTGTGTGTGTGTGTGTGTGTGTGTGTGTGTGTGTGTGTGTGTCCACCGCTGTGGTCTTGAGGTAGCGTGTCTGCCTTGTCACGCAGCAGGCCCGGGTTCGCTTCCCGGTCGGGACAGGCTCCTGGATGAGGTTTTTTCGGGGTTTTTTCTCACCTGTAAGACAAATGTCAGGACGCTTACAGTAGGTACAACGGTCCCCGAAAATCATCCGGCCTCATCATCACCTTCCTTATCATTATCATAATCATCCTTCACTGGTGTGGAAAGCAACGGGAAGCTACCACATCTAAAATTCCCTACTAATGCTGCAAAGCATAGCATGAAAATGTTAATTGCAGTGAAAGATCTGACCTCGGAAGAATTGCTATGTATATATATATATTCTCGTACACGTAATAATAGGCCAAATGCAAATGTAAATAGTATAAATAGTATACAAATATCAAATGACGCGTTATTGTTTTTTTAATATGCCTTAGCCAAGGTATACCACATATTACTTATCGTTCGTAATTTTAAAATAAATAGAAAATTAATGCATAATGACGTATTTGTGACATATTTAAAATTTTAATGATATGTGGTCAAATTTAGACCGCTGGGCGACCACTAGTAATCATAAATACGAGTAGTTGCATAGATGGGTTAAACTTACAGTGGTGTATAGATTAGGTGAGAACAGTAAAGATGGTTTCGGGTTTTAAGACCCCAACACGGCAACTTTATTTTAGGTTCACTGTATTACCCATCTTTACTTTATGGAACGAATGAGATGAAATCTACTCTACAGTGACATGTAATCTCTTATCAATTATCATCAAGCATTCATACATGACTCATACCTCTATTTATTTGGGTTGGGCCCAAAGCCTCAAAGAGCAGCTACAACTCTCTATTCGGCTCTATTCTTCCCTAAGTTGACACAGGCTCGGAGTCATGAGGAAGTGCATGAATGTGTCCCATTAGATCACCACGACCACATATTTTAACACATGTGGTTTGCTAAACTTAGCAAACGTAGCCGAGCGGTTAAGGTAGGAAGCCTTGGCGCAGAGCAACGGGACTTGCGCTGGTTCGAGTCTCCATGGGGGAAGAAATTTTCTCATGGTATTTCGGCCAGTATGGGACCGGTGCCCACCCAGCATCGTGAGGCAATTGGGTAGCTACAATAAGTAGCGGCTCCAGGTTGAGGAACCAGCTATAACGGCTGGGGGACTCGACATGCTAACCATATGTCACCCCTACACTGGCTGTTGATCATCTACCTCTGTGTTTGACACATGTGGATGTGAAGGGCCAGCAGCCGGCTGGTAAAAGGGCAACCGCTGAAAAAGTGGAAAGACCCTCAACCGGAAATCGGATTTTTTTACCAAATATGATATGAAGTAATAACTGATAAGAAACTATTGGCGAAAGAGGTGGACTTTTGGAGGAGGGCTTCTAAAAATCAAATAAGATCAAAATTAGAAACGCTAAAATCAGAGAAATAATAGATGTTCAAAAAACATTATCTATAAGTTATTGAATAAAGAAGACTGCAATGGATTGGCCACGTAGAGAGGATGTCGGATGATAGAATGCCTAAGATGAAGAATAGGGAGACCAAAATAACAGTGTATTCGAGTGCATAGGAGTATGGTGTCGAGAGGATTAACACAGAATGATGCAAATAATATGGATTTGTGGAGGAGAAAAAATTAGAGTGGGTTGTAGGAAAATTATATATTGTACAAAAATTCCTAATAAAGAAATGAAGAAATGAATGGATGCAGATGAAATGGCATGATAGGGAAGGAAAGAGGAATGAAGTGTATTGGTGGGATGAAATTCGAGAAACGGGAAGACCCCAAGAAAAACTCGAACAATATCAATGTGGCCCATCATCAATACCCCTCGGAAAGGGTATGATTAGAACCTGTGATTCTAGTCGGAGTTGCCATGCACGTTAGCCATGCGTGCACCGAGACGCCTAAGGCCTGGTCTACACTAACGTTTTGTCGTCAGTCTTGCATGATCATGCCAAGTTTGTCATCAAAACGTTGCGTGTGTACGGTAAATTGGAAGTTTTACATTAATTGAATGAGTTTGACAAACTCGCCAAAGACTGATGGACTGGAGCTTTGTGTAGAAGAGTGAGTACAAGTTTGAGTAATGTAGCCGCACGATTTTTGTGTCATTCTTATTTGATCATGCAAGACTGACGACAAATGGTATGTGTAGACCAGGCCTTACATTAATGTACAAGTCACATTTCTTTGTTTTTCAGAAATCAACATAATGAAAAAAAGGTATTATATAGGCCTTATATATGCCTTATAAATTCGGGAATAAAAAGTTGTATTGTAATGTTAACTACTAAGGAACAATAATCACAAATAGGAATGAGATGCGCAAACAAATTAAACATAGGCTCAATTCTGGAAATGCTTGCTATTATGCATTGCAGAGACTCTTGACTTCCCAACTCCTTTCAAAAAACGTTAAACGGAAAATATATAAAACTATTATTCTACCAGTTATATTAAATGGATGCGAAACATGAACTCTTACTTTAAGGGAGGAAAGGAGATACGAGTATTTGAGAATAAAGCTCTTAGAAAAATTTTTGGACCAAAGAGAGATGAGCAGACAGGTGAATGGAGAAGACTGCATAACAGTGAATTACAAGATCTTTATAGGAAGCCAGATATAATGAGAACAGTTAAGTCTCGTAGACTGCAATGGACAGGACATGTGGCGCGAATGGGGAATGAAAGACGTGCATGGAAACTTCTTGTAGGAAAAGCAGAAGGAAAACGCCCAGTTGGTAGACCAAGAATGAGGTGGGAGAATAACATTAACTATGATTTGAGGTAAGTAGAATATACAGGGATGATTGGAAAATATTATCTCAGGATAGGTATGTATGGAGAGCTTATGTCCGCGCGGCCATGAACCTACGGGTTCGATAGTGCCAATGAGTTAGTTAGATAGTAAAGTTAACTTTTTAGGGGTGACACCTGAATGCAAATTCAACACACGAGCAGATATTCGAATTAAATTGAACGGAAGTGAATTGAATTTGCAGGCATACTAGCTAACTAACTCACTCAGTAACAATAATAATCGAACCCGTACGTTCACGGCGCGCGGATCCTACAGTGGTAGATGATAAACCAATAATGAGGCGGGAGAATACATTAACCATGATTTGAGGGAAGTATATTTGCTGGGGATGATTGGAAATCATTAGCTCGGGATAGGGATGTGTGGAGAGCTTATGTCCCGTCAGGAGAGGGATTATAAACCATAGACTACACACATATTTTTTGACCACACAAAGACATGGGCAGCCTCCTGGCACAGCCTTCTGAAATGAGTGTAATTTATAAGATTAGAGGAATACATTTCAATGAATGCAATTATGGATTATGAAATTATGACAAATAATTTATTTACAATAAACCTTTTCGCTACAAAATAATTAACATTTGAATATATAATATTTTAACCAAATTATTTTAGGCGCTTTCAATATTCGCCTTACATTTTATTTTTATAGAGGCCTACGTATTAAATAACAACTTTATTGCCTGGAGAGTTTTCGGTATAGAATTCTGATCTCTGAGGAAATCAAAATACAAAAATACTAGGTAATACCCGCCGTGCACTGCTATGCCTAAATAAATAAATATTAATGTGCTTTTATGTTTAGTTGAATTAGTAAAAGGAAAAATAATTATAAATGTATATTTTTTAGATACCGCGTGCTGATTACCGGCGTAGCCCGGAAATCTACTTATCCCGATCTTCTTGACATAAATCACCTGAAATACGAAAATTAATGTGTTTTATGTTTAGTTAAATAAGTAGAAGGAAAAATTAATATGGTAATTATTTTTAGATACTCCGTGCTGTTTACCCGGCGTTGTCCGGGAATCTACTCATCCCGATCTTCTTGGCATAAATGAGCTGAAAGACAAAAATTAATGTACTTCTTATGATTAGTTGAATAAGTAAAATTAAAAGTAATTATAAATGTATATCGTACTTATTTTAAGATTCCCCGTGCTGATTACCCGGTGTTGCCCGAGAATCTACTTATCTCGATCTTTTTGGCATAAATGAGCTAAAAGACTTCTTCACTTCCTGGTTTAGGCAAGAGTTGCCTGTTCCGTCTTCACTAATAGATCTAAGACCATCTCTTCCAAGGACGTCCGACATCTTTAAGTCCGTCTGAGTTTCCATTGTGAAGAATACGAGTAATATGTTTTCCACCGATCGCGGTACCAACGCTATGCAGAGTAGACCATTGGTGGGGCTGCCACCTCGAAGCTTTAGGTCCAGCTTCTGGATGTACTAACCCCATCTAGAGGCTTGCCACTTCCGCCAGATTCGCCGAGATGAAGGACTCCTTCTGCGCCGAATCTGCCGTTGAGGTCTTCGCCGTAACCCTGACTAGGGGCCCTTACAGAGAGGTTGTTACTCCTCCCCCTCCTCCTTTCTCATCCGGGCTTGGGACCGGCCATGGCGGAGTTATGAGCTAAAAGACAAAATTCGTTATTGTGAGTTATCCGTAAAAGAATCCCCGCCTTGTGCTGCTATACTTGCACAGGAATCTACGTACTTGGCATCAATGAAAGACAAAAATGGTTGTCAGTTATCCGTAACAGATAAACATATGTTGTCGCGGCCTTTTTTTGTAGAGCTTTTTGAGATGTTCAATTCTGCGTACGTTAATTTTGTGTATTTGTTATGGTTTAGGCAGCGTAAGCCATTTAAGCGTCCAAAGAGCTATTTTTTCACGTTTTCCACTACAAAGGGCGATTTTTAAGGGTGTAGGAGTTGAGTATCACAATTCTCTCATAGCCTATGTCCATCCCGGGAATCTCCTGAACATTTTGCAGAAAGCCCCATCACAATCGGATCAACGGTATGGCCGTGCATAAAGTACGAACAAACAAACATTCATTTTTATATATTAGATTCTAATGCTATGTTCATCAGAATTTGAAGTAGAATGTGAGCGTTATTGTGCAAAGTAAACAAAATCTAAACTCAATTATCGTAAAATTACTATTAAAAATGTATGTATTTTCATCTATAAAATTTATATTCTAGAAGACATGTGAAAGAATATAAGGTTCAAGTGTCGCACATTTTAAAATACCTTACGCACATTCTAATCTCATTTTACTTTCACCGATTATTTTTTTGTATAAACTGTCACTTAAAACCTATTTTTAACAATTTCTAAATATGTTTCATTATATTTTGATGGAATATTTAACTGTATGTAGTACCGTTCACTGCGCTACAAGCCGGAAGGTCGAGGGTTCGAGTCCCGGTGGGGTCAGGATTTTTAAACTGACCCAAACCTTCTGGCGGCACTATGGCCCTGGGGTCGACTCAGCCTCTAACTGAAATGAGTACCAGACGCTTGTTCTGGGGTAAAGGCGGCCGTCACGCAGGGCTGACAACCCGGCTGACATCAAGTGCCGATGTCAAGAAAAAGTGGGAGCCTTAACCTCCTACTACCCCAAGGGCCTCCTGAGGCCTGTAGTGGGATCACTTTTAATGTAGTACCGTTTGGTGTACCAGCCACATTGTTTTTCCAGCCATTTTATTTCTTTGTTCGAATTCAACCAACGTATACTTTAGAATTTCAGACCCTACTATTTGCATAACCTATTTTTGGGCGTTGTATTACATGCCTTTATATTTCATACTTTTACAGGATAGAGTACTTAAATTGCGTTAGGTAATTTTTAGTTTATTTTAGGCTAAAAAATAATTTATATTAAATTACACATACATCGTTGTGTATTATGAGTCTCAAGACAACCCTTGAGGATGCCGGATGCAGTCTCTGGCGAAACGTCGGGGAACTTCAAACCTCAAGACCACGGCCTACAGCCCGGAAGTTTTCTTCAAGATTAACATACTAACTCCGGCCGTGAAAGCCTAAGTCAATAAATACATCGTTGTGTATGTTGACAGCATTGCGTGATTAAAAACTGTATCCACTTTCATCTGTTGGTGCATACACGTGTCTGCTTCGGACTTAGAAAAAATTTTCGCGACTCTGGTTGGAATATTTAACCAAAAAAATTACTAAGAAGATGTGAAAAAATTCAACTGCTATCATTTTCTAGCAAAATATGTTGTACAATGAAGCATCTCTCTATGCTAAGACCTTGTAACGACATAATGCAAAGAAAAGTCGAATATCGAAAACATTATTGTTACGTATTCTTAGTTTTATCTAGCATTCGCATAAAGTTAATTATATTTAATTACTGTTTATCTTTAATCTCTAGTATATTTGCAAATAAAGTATGAGCAAAGGATTGAGAAATGTTAAACCGAAAGGTAAGTCGTATATTTATGTATTTAGTTCGCGATTCTATTGCAAATTGCAATCTATAGCAATTCGAAGAAAAAAAAAGTACACAAATCATGGTATCAGTAAATTTAATGAATAATGACTTGAGAAATATATATAATTATGTGATATTTGTATAAACGAAGTAGGCCTAAGTAAAATACTTGAAAATTGAATAAAAAATTGAAGTTGAAATAAAAGTTATGCCGGTACTAACAACATGTAACATTGGAAGATTGCTATGAATTATAGATACAACTTATGGGAATACGATAAAAACTAAAATAGATCTATTGTACATCTGTTAAAAATCTAATCAAATTAAATCCGTTAAACTGAAAATATATAAAAATGTTATTCTCCCAGTTATATTATATACATTCGAAACGTGGACTCTTACTTCATTTTTTTAGATTTTATTTTTAGATTTATTTAACCTTAAGGAGGGAGAGATGATTACGAGTATTTGAGAATAAAGTTCCTAGGAAAACTTTTAGACCAAAGAGAAATGAACAGACAGGTGAATGGAGAAGACTCCGTAACAGTGATCAGGGCATGTGGCACGAATGGGGAATGAAAGAGGTGCATGGAAGCTAATTGTAGGGAAACCTGAGGAAAAACGCCCTGTTGGTAGACCAAGAATAAGATGAGAAAATAATATTAACCATGATTTGAAGGAAGTAGATTATACAAAGGATGATTGGAAAACATCTTAGGATAGGGATGTGTGGAGAGCTTATGTCCTCGCGGCCATGAACCTGCGGGTTCTATAGTGCCAGTGAGTTAATTAGTTACTTAATCAAATTAAATCACCCTAACCTTATGTGTCCAACTTTGTAGCAAATATCATTCCAAGATTCATAGAGTGTAACTTGGGCTATGCCATTTAATTACCATATGTATGAGTTTCTTTATTAATATTGTGATGGTCAGCTACTTCTGACAGAATATTAAGAAGGTTTAGAGTATAATTTTTCACCTCGATGGGCGCATGGTTAGCACGTCTGGGATCCGAGATTCGAATCCTGGCGATTCCGGAGGGATATTGATGCTGGGCCAAGATTGACATACCCTGTTCATCTGTCACAGGGGCAGATGAACGAAATGGATGAGATGGAGCTATGGAGGAAGAGAAATGGTGGAAAT
Organism: Diploptera punctata; assembly: GCA_030220185.1. Classification (NCBI taxonomy): domain Eukaryota; kingdom Metazoa; phylum Arthropoda; class Insecta; order Blattodea; family Blaberidae; genus Diploptera; species Diploptera punctata. The sequence continues at coordinate 3,122,239 of JASPKZ010004196.1, forward strand.
GAATTGGAATAAATTTTGGCAGGTGTAAAGTAAGAAACCCCGAGGAAAACTTGCCCAAGCTAGGTTTTATCCACCACGAAACCCATATGGAGTGACTGAGACTGGATCTCGAGACTCCAGCGGTGAGAGGCGAACGTCTAAATCGCTTGCGCTACGGAGCCGCCAGATAAAAAATAAAATGTTCGAAATGATCCAGATAGTATCGAACCCTTAGTTTTCAGAATCACTAAGATGATTGGTGAGAATAAGATTGGAATGAATAAATACATGTGTAACACCGGGTAATTAGCATAAGTAATGCCACGAGTGATTTCCAAATTATCGATAAATTCACGACACACAAAGTGAGGAGTGTATTTATCTAGAGAATTTGAAAATCAAGTGTGGTATTTGTTAGGACTATTTTAACGAATAAAATTAAGGTGTTTTACTCACAAATCGTTATTTAAATATAGTTATTTTAAAATATCTATAGTAATATATTTAATGTAAACGGCGATGTTTGAAAACAAATGAGAAACGTTATGTTTCATTTGTTTATCACTGCAACCAGATCATATTTATTGCAAAATAGAATCGCAATATTATAAGAATGCACCCTAGTGGAGAAAAAAATGAAACATCATTACAAGTTATTAATTAATTTCTGATGTCCTATGACGTAAATATGTTAATTACATTTTTTGAAATGTTAATTCCTGGTAAATAATACGTTTAAGAAAGTGCAAACAGTGTTTTTTATGGTATAATCAATTGCTACGAATATGTTTCTATCGTATCTCGCAAGCAGAATCTGATTACATTCGTGCACTATATATATATATATATATATATATATATATATATACAATCTGGGAGCCACTTGATAAAATGAAAGCGATAAAATGTAAGTGATAAAATCGAGGTAAAAAAAGACTGTAAGTGGTTGTAAATCGAAATTCATTGAAATGTGACTGGTCATTTACTGGGACATGAGTTAAATAATCTTGTAAATATGTAAAACTGCTATAATGACTTCAGAATCCAGATCATATCTGTCATAACTATCTAACTAACTAGCATTTTCGAACCAGTAGAGCATGGCCATGCGGACATAAGCTCTCCATAATCCCTATATTGAGCTGATATTTTCCAGTCATCCCCTGTATAATCTACTTCCCTCAAATCATAGTTAATATTACTCTCTCCTCATCCTTGGTCTACCAACTGGGCTTTTTCTCTCTGCCTTTCCTACAAGAAGCATCCATGCCCCTTCTTCATTTCCCATTCGTGCCACATGTCCTGCCCATCGCAAGGCTATGAGACTTGACTGTTCTTATTATATCTGGTTTCCTATAAAGACCATATAAACTCACCACTGTAGTCTTCTCCAGTAGCCTGTCTGTTCACCTCTCTTTGGTCAAAAATTTTCCTTCGAACTTCATTCTTTTCTCTTCCCTTAAAGTAAGAGTCTATGTTTCGCATTTATATAATATAGGCTGACTGGGAGAATAACAGTTTCATAAATTTTCAGTTTAACTTTTTTTAAAAGAAGTTAGGACGACAAGAATCTCTGTGATGCATAACAGCATGTATTTTCAGAATAATTGAGCCTATATTTAATTTTTTGTACAACTCATTCCCATTTGGAATTGTTGTTCCTTGGTATGTATCTAACTATGCTAAAATCGCTAAATAAAAATTCATCGGAGAACATATTGTTTAAACAACTCACCTCATAGGATTCATGCTTCCATGATATCGCGATTTCAAACATAGTCATGTTCATCATCAGCCATAACTCCGACTGACGAAATTTTAATGATTAGGGGCCTATACCTCATAATGTTTACTTCCCAACATTAATTAAATATAATCGCTAAATAAGCTTACGCAAATATAATGAACGCATTTTTTTTTACAAAGATATTTTTTTACAACAGAAGTTTTTAATGCTCTTCGATTACATAGTATTGCAATAAAACTCGTAATATTGCAGGTAGAAAGAAGTCACTGAAAATATCCACATTTGAAGACGAGGAGCAGCAGTCGAAGTATGGCTCCGTGTTCGCCGTATCAGGACCTGGTAAGAGACACGTCATCAGTCCCTGATCCATTTTAATCTTTCTCCCACAACTTAAATTTTACATTTCAATCTTCGTAAGATGTTACGATAAAATTATAAAACGTTAAAAATATAAAATGAGTACCTGATAAATCAGTCGTCCTCAACTAAAATAAAGTTCCGTTTGAAAAATTTCGTCAAGTAGTTATAAATATGATGGCTTTCAAAACCATTTTTCTTCTTCTTCCTTTCCAGGATTAGGCCAATGTGACCTGTTCCGGTCTCAAGTCCATCGTTTCCTTGGCCGTCCCAAAGATCTCTTCCCATGTGATTTGTAGGTGTTGATCTTTTTGGGTAATCTTATATTGTCCATTCTATCTAAATGTTCTTTCCATTGGTATTTGTGCTCTTCTAGTTTATCAACTATTGAAAATATCTCCAGTTCATTTCTTATTGATTCATTGTATAATCTATCCATGCGTGTACATCCTTTTACAGATCTTAAAATTTTCATTTCAGTGGCTTGAATGTGTGAGATATCTTTTTTTGTAAGTACCCAAGATTTAGATCCATACAAAAGAACAGGAACAGCCATAATTTTATAAAACCTGAGCTGAGTTTCTCTTCGAGTCTTTCGGAGGGTTCTTCTTATGGTGCCGCACATCATTTGATATCGGTTTAATTTATTATGTATATCCCAATCATAGCTATATGTTATATCTGAACCAAGATAGTTAAAGTGTGCTATTTGTTCATTTTTCATTTAAAAAATTCAGCGTGGCAATATTACCTCCATTTCAGGCAATAACGCCAGTTTTTCTTCCTCCTGATTTTCTTCCCTTCCTTCATAAAATATTATATCTTTCTAAAATATATTTGTATGTAAGGCAGTTAGGACCTCAAGTAATGTTATATAAAAAGAACATATCCTGGACAATATTTCTCCAAATTACAGTTCAAAATCTGAATATGTTGCGTTATTTCCTACAGTTACCCTATATGGGCCTATCTAATCAGACGTTTACGCTTTTTCCATGATGTCGATAGATAGGCCTATCCTTTATTTACAATTTCATTACGAGCAGAATTTATGCTCCATGCTGACTCACCTGTAAATTCAAATACTTCCCTTTGCAATATACAGAATCGGCCATTTTAAACAGTTGAAATTCCATCGTATTCTACATTGCATATGCATAAGAATATATCATCATCATTATCTTCATGGTAGACCATCGGCCGGTTCCGCTCTCAGAATTCATCTTCCCATCGTCTTCTAGGACGTCCCACATCTCTATGGCCTTGAGGTTGGTACAACAGTGCTTGTTTTGTTAGCCTAGAAGAGTCCATTCTGAAAATATGTTCATGCCATTTTTGTTTATAGTATTGTATTTTTTCATTTAGATTAACAATTTTGAGTTCTTGCCTTATTGTTTCATTGGGAATGAGTCTTTTAGAGTATATCCTACAACGTATCTGAGGAACTTCATCTCTGACGTTTCTAGAAATCTTCTGTATGATCTATTTATGGCCCAATTTTCTGATTCATATTTCACAATGGGAACTGCCATTACTTTATAAAACGTTAGCATTGTTTCTTTTGTTGTTTTTGTTTGTAGTGTTATTTTTATAGCCCCACACATATTTCGATTTTTTTTTTCATTTATATCATTTTCCCAATTGTAAGATATGTGACACCCTAAATATTTAAAACTCTGTACTTACGAATATAACAATGCACACTTTATATATTAAAACTGTAATTATATATTTAAAAATTCTCCTATATAACGTATAGACATGTGCTAAATAATACATTTTCATACACGCTTAATGGTAAAATCGTTATTCGACCAATAAAAAAATGCAGTATTACATCTGCTTTGTTTACATTACAACTGGAACTTAACTCAGAAGAGGTATATCCATCCATCCATCCACAGTAATTCTGCCCGAAGGCAGGTCCTTCACTGCATTCATAGCATTTCCATGCTATGCTTGCAGCTTTACTAGGGAATTGTAGATGTGGTAGCTTCCCGTTGCTTTCCACACCGGTGAAGGATGATGATGGTGATGATGATATTGACAAGGATGATGATGATGATGATGGCCGTATGATTTCGGGGACCGTTTGGGCCTTAAAGTTTTCCTGACATTTGTCTTACAGGTGAGGAAAAACCCCGATAAAAACCTCACCCAGAAAAACTGCCCCGACCGGGGATCGAACCCGGGCCCGCTGCGTGACAAGGCGGCACGCTACCTCGAGACCACAGCGGTAGACTAAGAGGTACATAAAAGCTGAAAAACCACATGTGTCAATTTTAAATGAATGTCTGAACTACAATCAATGTTTCATGACCACTGTGGTGTTGTTATATAAATGATAATAGTTTAGTATATTACAATGCGAAGTTGAGAAGTGGTTTTTACAGAAGTGAGGAAATTTCCGAGGTTCTGTAAAACACTTCACAAATTGCATTGTATATTATTTTTTGCACGATGGTGTTTTCTAAATAATAAATAATAGTAAATAATAACATACTTAGCTATTAAAATATATATGTAGTCAATATGCCCATTTCACCAATTAATGTTTTAAAATGGTCAACAAGTTTCTACAGCCAAGCTGTCATTCTCAAGACCAGATATTGACTCAATGTCTTGAGAATGACAGCTTGGCTGTAGAAACTTGTTGACCATTTTAAAACATTAATTGGTGAAATGGGCATATTGACTACATATATATTTTAATATTATATCACCAAGAAGATCACTTGTGTATTAAATACTTAGCTATGATTTATTATACAGCGTGTCCGCCCGACGTGTCGCGTCCGAACGTTACGTTCGGCGTGATGCTGGTTTCACATGGAGCGCATACGGTCCATCGCTTATGCTGATGGAATTGTCACCAGATGGCACCACATATATGGGAAATCGAAATGACAAACTTTCTTAATAAATTCCCAAACGTGTTTATTAAAAAAATGGATGTATACAAACCTGTCCCTGCATAACTTAATGAAATAAATTACATACATATAGTAAACAATAAACGAATCTGATGTACATTAAACTGACCCACCGGAACCTAACAAAATGAAGTGATTGAACATTTATTTCTTAAAATATCTTTTGGAATTAAATGCGAATGTTGGTCATTCACACATACTGTCCTCCGACGAGTTTAGCGCTGGGAGGTAGGGTATTCTTGCCATTCGGTTTACTACTACTTGCAGGTAGTTTATTTTCTTCCTACAACCGAGTCGAAGGGAAGTATTGTTCTTTCACAAATATTCAGTTTTTAGTTTGCGGTTTTCTGTGACTGTGTCTTTCGTAAATAGGGCGAATGTTTTCAATATTATTGCACTTCCTTCCTGACTGGTGTTCTCATCCAGTATCCATCCCTACACCACATTCCTTTGAGCGCTAAACTCGTCGGAGGAGGACAATATGCCCAGTCATCTGGTGGATTTAATTTTATAAGCGTTCGCGCATGCACACTTCAATTCTAAAGAACTTTGGAAAATCAATGAGAGGAACACTCATAATTTGCGTACATACATAAATATATAATAATTCTTTATAAAAAAAAGTTTTAAGTACCGATGCAAAACGTTTAAAATAGTACGAAATATTATTAATGACGGAAAAAGTACCTAGAGCAACAGCATCATAAGAACGTTGTATGGAAAATAATAGAACAATTTATTCTTTTGTATTGTATTGTAAGCCTATGTTTTCCCTTTATAGAGATTTAGGCGCTCTCCCCCTACAGGGAAGAATTTGAACCATACTAATTTAGTTACACTTGTTTTCGTATAGATGTCATTTTGAGTGGTACGTGGTTAGTGTTCCGCCTCATACTGACATCTAGGAAACCAAGGTAGTACTAGGACGGGAAAGTTCGGTAAATTTTACTTAGAGGCCTTTCATTTAGGCTTAAGGATTTTTTACGAGCCTGAAAATCTTCAGACTCGGGACCCACGGCTTAAAGTCCCTCCCGGAGGACTTGCTCCTTGGATTTTTCCGTCCTAAAAATCCATCGACCCCGGCCGGGTTTGAACCCGCGACCCTTGGGACCAGAGGCAAGGAGCATATCCACTTATTCTTAAGTTGTTAAATAAACATATGGTTGATGACAATACCATATTTTAGAATACTTCAAATTTTCGACTGAGCAGTTTTATCAGGTTTTGAAGTAATGGAAGACGAAATTTATGTACATCCGTAATATCCCTAAGATACAATACAATATTTACAACTTTTATTTATTTCTTGACTAAGTTTAAGCCACAATAACTTTTTTTTTCTGTACATCTCTGTACTCCTTCATGCTCATATTGTACAGAAAAGAATGATTTGTAACAAAGCTAGTAAAAATTGTGTCGTTAAAATTGCCGACATTTTCTCATAAAATCTTCGTTTGTTTTTAGCAATTACACCAACGAGTACGGATAATAGTTTCTGTATTCTTTGGAAACGGTGGCAAATTGCGTCCGGAATTCAAGCAGGTCAAATACACAACGCCTAACGTCAGCGTGAAATGCTCGAGTCAGCGCTCCTCGTTGCAGAGAAACCACATTCATTCAAAAACAAGGGGAGCGATTACAACGACGCGGCGGTTTGCGCTGGCGGTTTTCGTCGTAGATAACCCATAGCTTTTGTTGGGAACATTTGCGTTCATTTAAACAACTGACTGACGTTAGCACTCTGGCCAATGTATATACGCTAAATGCCGAAAATAATTTAGTTGAGATTACAGCAGACCGTGACATCAGTCATCATAATCATCATCATCATCAACAACAACAACAAGGATCAAGCCCAATGGTCTGTTCCGATCTCATTATAGGTCGAATTGGTCCTTCCATCTCTTCAATGGCCTTCCCAACATTCTTCTCCCTTTTGCTTTATAATTATACATTCTTCTTGGTATGAGCTGTTGATTCATTTGTAATACGTGCTGAAGATAAGCATTTTGATAATATTTTATTCTTTCACAGAGATTAAATATATTAATTTCTGTTCTTATATCTTCGTTTTTCTTTTTATCGGTCCTTTGATATCCTGCTATTGCTCTCAACATCTTCATTTCAGCAGCCTCTATTTGTTTACTATCTGCTTTTATTAATGTCCAGGTTTCATATCCATAGATAAGAGATGGAACTGCCAATACTTTGTAAAACTTCAAAATAGTTTCTTTTCTAGTCTTATTCCGTGACATCAATCAGGAATAAAATGGCGGCAAGTACGAATTTATTGTTCTATATTGTTTCAAATAAAATTCAGTTCAATTAAAATGCAGTGATTTGTTTCGTATAATGTACATTAACACTACGTTTTGGATATATGTTTGTATGTACATTGCACGTAGTATACATAATGGGCAGGGATTTTATTTCCCTCCCTAGGTAGTTAATTTGTAATATTACAGTATAGTTATTTAGTTATTTAATGTTGGCAACCCACAAATTTAGGAAATTGAACTTTTAATCATGGTCGCCATTCCTGTAAGTACGACAGAACGCACTATCGTGCAAAAAATAATTATAAAACTATGGTTGTAGTTGAGACTTTGTTTCTGCAATCGACTATGTATGTTTCAGTTGTGACGGCCGAAAGCATGTTTGGTTCTGCTATGTACGAATTGGTACGTGTGGGTTGGTCTGAGCTAGTTGGAGAAATCATACGTCTAGAGGGCGATATGGCCACCATTCAGGTTCGTTCACATCCCTTCACTGAGAAATTTACACACGGTTTATGCAACTTTCGTAATGTATTTAATTTGGGAAATTTTGGCAACATAATATAATTTTTCTAATAATTTCTGAGAATTGGGAGAAGAAATGTGCATACTTTTGTTTCAGGTGTACGAGGAAACTTCAGGCTTGACTGTAGGTGACCCCGTGCTTAGTTCAGGAAGGCCTCTGTCTGTAGAACTTGGGCCAGGAATTATGGGTAGCATCTTTGATGGTATTCAGCGTCCTTTAAAGGATATCAGCGAATTAAGACATAGTATATACATTCCTAAAGGTGTCAAAGTGCCATCTTTAAGCAGAAAAACTCAATGGGACTTCACTCCAGACAATATTAAAGTAAGTGGGTACCAAAAAGAAAAATGTTGTTTACACCACATTCTCTTTTCTTGGAACGAGCAACTTCAATTTTTGTTCTATCCTCTTCCGAACTAAGTTCAAGTTGTAATGTAAATAAACTAGATGTATGGACTGCATTCTCATTGTTCGAATAACATAGCTCTACAAAAAACGTTTTCTTTTGTTGCCCTGGATATCTCAGCGAATTTCTATGTTTTCAAGTGCACAGGGTATCAGGGTAGATGGGACCGTCACATGATGGCAGATTTCTGCTGGTCTTTAAAAAGAGATTGTCCACTAAAAATTATAGAAGAAAATCTTATAAAAGAAGTTTCACTGAAGTATTACATGGGTTTTCGACATTTTTCTTTGTATTTACATCGGTGTATACTAATTTTTCAAAAAAACAATTGACATTATAAATATATCTGGTTTTTTTTTTCTATTTTCCGATTTTTGTAGTGTAAAATGAAAACAAAGATTTTAAAAATACCAGAGCAAATCTTCCAAAATCAATGATAGTTTCACGAATTGTGAGCATAAATATATCCGAAATTAATCTTATATCAAGGGCAACAAAACCACTGTTGACCAGTGTGATCGTTTTACCTTATTTAAGCGTATAGGAAAATGTAGTTCGGTTTCTAACACTCGAAATAAAGCAAATAGAAATAATAAAAATGAATATTGTCTGGCACATGTCTATGTAAGTTATATGGGAGAATCTTACAACATTATTACAATTTTAATAGATTAAGTAAGCATTGTTGTATTCTTACGCACGCGCAATGGAATACGTTGGGATTTCTATTGATTCACAATGTCCGTTTTCTGTAGAATTTCTTAAAGCAATGCAAAAGAAACCATTTGAAAATCAGAGAGAAACAAAAACTATTTTGAATGTTTTCAAACAGTTTAGTGAAAAATATTAGCCATTGAGGATGTGATGGAAATAACAGCTGAATTTACAGGTCAGTCAGCATAGAGCATATATTCTGCTCGTAATGAAATTGCAAATAAAGGGTATCTATCGACATTATGGGAAAAAACGTAAACGTCTAATTAGATAGGCCTATATATTTTTTGTCATAAATAAATAATAAATAGAAGTTCTTAATTATTCGTACGATTTTACCACACATTCAGTCTTATTTCCCGTAAAATACGATGTTGCCTACGAAAAATGTTTCTATTGATGACAATTTCGTGCACAATTTAGTTAGGCTATATTGCAGGTAAAAGTAGCGCCACGGTTCCCCCAATAGACGTAATCGGTGGAGTAATAAGTAATAATTTATGCAAGTTTGTTTACAGAAAACTGGAACTTAGCTCGGAATTTGTATATATTCAATTCTCGGGTTCAAACATCAGTCAATTGCAGTTTGCCGCTTTTTTTATCTTTCTCTTCTTCTTGCAAGTATTAAACCTTTCTGGTTCGTCCCGGCCCCAAATATTAGCCTATAGCTGCTGTGTCCAGCTGTTTCGTGGGCGTCCCCGATCTCTTTTTCCTCCTCTTGGTTGATAGTTCAGACTTTTCCTAGGCAATCTGTTGGTATCCATTCTGCAGACATGTTCATACCATTTTCTCCTATACTCTTCTAATTTATCTGTCAAACTGAATATTTGTAGTTCTTTACGGATATCTTCGCTCCATTTTTATCTATTAATGTATTTCCTGCCACAAATCGTAAATATTTAATTTGTGCTGCTTCTATTCTTTTAATTGACTGTTTATTCAGAGTCCATATTTCTGAGCCATACAATATTGCAGGTACAGCCAATACTTAATAACATTTTTAATGTGTTTCTTTTTATACTACCCTATGTTTTACCTGGTTTAAATATATATATATATCCACCGCTGTGGTCTCGAGGTAGCGTGCTGCCTTGACACGCAGCGGGCCCGGGTTCGATCCCCGGTCGGGGCAGTTTTTCTGGGTGAGGTTTTTATCGGGGTTTTTCCTCATCTGTAAGACAAATGTCAGGAAAACTTTAGGGCCCAAACGGTCCCCGAAACCATATGGCCATCATTATCATCATCATCCTTCACCGGTGTGGAAAGCAACGGGAAGCTACCTCACCTACGGTTCCCTAGTGGAGCTGCAAGCATAGCATGAAAGTGCTATGATTGCGGTGAGGGACCTGCCTTCGGGCAAAATTACTATGGATGGATATATATATATATATATATATATATATATATATCGTTTCTTTCATATTACTTTTTGGGTGTTTGTACCACATAATATTCTAACCTATTGTGTAATAAACTGAAGACAATTATTTCTGCTTTAGGTCTGGTTTAAGTATGATAATATTTGGAGGAAAGGGTGAGAATAGACAAGTGAAGCACTTGACAGTTTATATTTTAGGGTCGGATGAATGAGCGAACCAGGTTTCTATAGCAAACGGTGGTTATAATGTGCAACGGAAACCAGTAGTCTGTTAAGATTAGCGGAACAAACTCTGCGTTACTACGCACGCGCGTATTTTTTTTTTTTTTTTTTTACTCTATGATTAATTATTTTCCCGCTATTAAATGTGGTACACTCCTCTTGGAAGCATAGGGCCTTTGTGAAACCACGCCATCAAACTCTGTTTCTCGTCAAATTCCTGACATCATTCCAACTTTCCCCATGTTCAATTTCTGTTGTTAAAGTGCTGCGCCATATATTTTTTTGGTCTTCCTCTTTTTTTCTAGGTAATCACTGTGAATTCCATTCCAGTGCTTTCTTTGGCACACTATGTAGTTCTCTTCTGAGAGTGTGTCCAATCCATTTCAATTTACGATATTTTGATTTTCTTCCAGACCTCATACTGTGATGTTATCCTCCACAATTCTTCATTTGATATGGTTTTTGGCCAGCAGATTCTCAAAAAAATAAATTAATAAATAAAAAATACTAGTAGAGAATTATATGGAGAATGCGCTTATTTTTAAAAATGTTGATATAAGGTTGCAAATATTATGAAAATTAATATTTATTTATTTATTCATTGTGGTATAAAGTATTGTTAACACATAAACATTGAAAGTGGAAATACATAGGTGAAAAGCGTGATATTTAACATCCTAAAGGATTCTAATCTCGATTTCATAATACGTAGTGGGAGAAACGAATATGTGTGTGTGTGTGTGTGTGTGTGTGTGTGTGTGCGTGCGTGCGTGTGTGTGTGTGTGTGTGCGCGCGCGTACATGCGCACATCAATGTGTGCAATGTTTTAATAATTTTGAATCCAATAAATTTAAAAAAATCAGAATTAGCGTCAATAAAAAATGTGGATTTTTATGGTTATGTTAGAAATTTGAAACATTTATATAAACACGAGGTAAAAATGTTTCCGGTGTGACATGGAATGATTGTATGAATATGATGAATCCTTTCTTGCCTTCAAATTCATTCGTTTCTTATATATAGGTTGGAAGTCACATCACTGGTGGAGACATCTATGGTATTGTGTATGAAAATACTTTGGTGAAGCACAAACTAATGTTACCGCCTCTTGCGAAAGGAACAGTTACATCAATTGCAAGTCCTGGCTATTACACCGTCAATGTAAGTTTAAACTCAAAGCTACTTACATTTTCAGACCCAATTTTCATTCTATATTGATTTTTTTATTTGTAAACATTTATCTTGTAAATGCATTTGGAGATTTCCATAATATATTTTGGACACTTTAGACCCTAAGTGTAATAAGACCATAATATGGCCTACTTCACAATACTCTGAAAAAAAAAAGTATATTTGAAAATTTAAACAACAGTGAGTCCCGCGCCGTGGCCGAGCGGTTAAGGTAGGAAGCCTTGGCGCAGAGCTACAGGGACTTGCGCTGGTTCGAGTCTCCATGGGGGAAGACATTTTCTCATGATATTTCGGCCAGTATGGGACCGGTGCCCACCCAGCATCGTGAGGCAATTGGGTAGCTACAATAAGTAGCGGCTCCAGGTTGAGGAACCAGCTATAACGGCTGGGAGACTCGACATGCTAACCACATGTCACCCCTACACTGGCTGTTGATCATCTACCTCTGTGATTAACACATGTGGATGTGAAGGGCCAGCAGCCGGCTGGTAAAAGGGCAACCGCTGAAAAGTGGAAAGACCCTCAATCGGAAACAACAGTGAAATATGAACAGAACAGATGAATGGAGAGACTTCATAACAGTGAGCTGCATAATATTTATAGGAAATCAGATATAATAAGAATAGTTAAGTCTCATATACTGCTATGAGCAGAACATGTGACACGAGTGGGAATGAAAGAAAGGCATGGAAGCTCCTTGTAGGAAAGCAGAGAGAAAATTCCCAATTGATAGACTAAGAATGAGGTGGGAATATAACATTAACAATGATTTGAGGGAAGTAGATTATACAGAGGATGAGTGGAAAGCATATCAGGATAGGGATGTATGGACAGCTTATGTCCGCGCGGCCATGAACATATAGGTTCAATAGTGCCAGTGAGTTAATTAGTTAGTGAAATAGCCTGTTATAAAATAACAAGAAAACATCACATTTTAAATTATATTAATACAAAAAGTACGATTTCGAATAATCAAGTTGTTACATGATCCTTAAACACTATAAAACTGTTATAACTGAATCAGTCGGTCCCGTGATTGCAATGCTCGCTTCTGGTTCCAATGTTCACGGGTTCAAATCCTGTCGGGATTTATGGATTTTTCAGAACGTAAAAATCCTGAGTGTGGGTTCTTTAGGAAGGGAACTAAAGCCGTGAGTTCCGTGTCATAGATTTAAGGTACGTAAAATACATCAGGTCTGAAAAAGGAGTCTCGAGCAAACTTGTTTGGCCCTTTCACACCCAGATATGAATTGTGACGTTAATTGTCTTGACTGAGTCCTATGGAGCGTTTTCTCTTCATGAGCCGACTGGTTAACCTGTGTTTTGCAGATTAACCACTAAAGGAGAGACCATCTACATAATAGTGCGAGACTACTAGCTTCTAAAGAGTGTGGCTCACTCTACGCTGTCCGGCTTTCGGACTCTCTTCTTGCCGGCGGCGTAGTTTATGATGCCCTTTTTCAAGTGCAGTGGTTTCCACTATTATTCTATTCTGTTAGGTAAAATATATTGTCACCTAAGGCTGAGGTTATATAATCCACAACCATTACTTGATAGCCACAAAGGAATTTGCTGCCAAGTTTATCCCCTTGGGAAACAGTATGCAGCACACTGGACGGTGCAAGTCACCGTCAACAATCAGTCAGTCAGTCTTGACTGTTAAAGAGCGTAGTTAAATAAATTAATGACGGATCTCATAGACAGACTAATAAGCAGAGAGCGGGGTTCTACTAAGTATTCAATGAAGTTAAGAATGCACGGAATATAAGGAGGGATGACGTACCTGTGACCTTGCAGTGTTCAGTATAAACAAAATGATGTTCGGTGGAAGGCATTACACCCTGCTTCAAAAACAGTTATACCAGGATAAGGAATTATAGAATACCTACAATAACATTAGCGACTGACCTATGAGGGCATCTATTGTTTCGTCTATAAACACAAAAATCGGTATCTGCTACTTCATCTCTTATGTAATTTAGGCATTTTTCATACGCTGTTGGTTAGATATGTTTTTCGTAATTACGTATCTGAAGGCATTTTTCATTAGTACATTTGTTTACGAAAGCAGTGAAACAAGGATGCTGTACTTATTTTAAAGGAATATCTGCTCTTATTAATGCAATACAGAAATTCTCGAAAAATTCTGATCTGTAGTTTAGGTCTGCGGAGGTTGAACCTACACTTTCCCTTTTGTTTTTTTTTTTAATAATGCAAAATGTTCCTTGTGTTTTCTTGAATTGCAGTGTTGTTTAACATTATGTTTGAAACTTCCTTTGAGCTCTATGTGACATACCTTACATTTCGCAATTTATGCCAAATTCCTCCACAAACGATGCTAATTGTGATGATGATGATTTTGAGGTATTACTCTATTTTACTTTAGGCATATTTCCACAGTTCTTTACTACTCTGTATGCAGCTAATAATTGAAACAGTCGCTACGAAACATTCTGTTGTAGAGGAAGTGTCCTGCCCAGTATATATAACGAATAAAATATAAAATGAAAAAGGTATAACAAATGAGAAAAATTCTATTAATGACAGAATAAATTTAGTTCTGGAGAAAAATTAATTATTTAACTTGTATAAGCGTGATTTAAAAGTGCCAAGTACGCGGCAACCTCTGATACATTCAGGGAGGTAGATAGATAGATAGATAAATGGAATTTATTGCCCTTTTTTCAGAAGAAAGAAAATATATATGCATTTACATTGCGCACGGGCCTGCTTGCCCGTACGTGCATTATTTTTCCATGAATAAAAAATAAAACTAATCATAATATAAACAAATACCTACAAATACACCTGTATCAAAAACAATAACAGGCTACTCGTACATATAAGTAAAATCTATGTCTACACTACATCACAATAATACATATCTACACTCATCCATATTCCGTACATTAATATTAAAAAAAATGCTAGAAAACAAATTAGAAAAAAAAAACGTGTGGCAGGTAATATGAAGCGTCTATTTACTTACTCAAACCCCGCTCCCTGGTTATAATAATAATAGATCATGAAGAGAGTGTGTTTTTTATTGAGAGGGGCATATACTCCCAAACGTTTAATTTATGAATATTTGTGTGCAGGTCTGTTTGTAAGGTACGGAACTAAAAACATACAATTATACTACTACTCCACGGTGCGAGGCCTAGAAGGTTAGTCTCTGCACCGCCGATGTTCGCTCTGCATATCATATATGAGGTCAAAATTTCGAAAGCCTTTTGTAATTTACTGCACGCTGTGATATTCTTGTTGGGTTTCTTAATAAAATGTATAACCCGCACTGATAACTATATAATATAAACAGTTTTTAAACTTCGAACCCCTCCCCCGTGCACAAACCATGAATTTTGGGACATGAGTTTTCTCCTGAGAAATGATCAATGTACCATTTATCCGTCCAAAACATTAAGCGTTATCGGTTTGTTTCTATACACTTAATATTTACAGGACGTGGTTTTGGAGACCGAGTTTGACGGAGTGATATCCAAGCATACGATGTTACAAGTGTGGCCTGTACGTCAAGCCAGGCCTGTAGCAGAGAAATTACCAGCAAATTTTCCACTGCTATGCGGTCAGCGCGTCCTAGATGCTCTATTCCCGTGAGTATTGTTCTGGAATCCGTCATAATCGTACATATTTTATTAACAATAGAAAATATATTAAATATAATATAAATTTAATAAATTACACAGAAAATTACAGAAATACAACGAAGTAAATGGAGTAATATAAATAAATATTGGTAAGCAAATGTCAAGCAAATTGTAAAATCAGGACTGATATATATAGCAGCGAAAATTGGATACTAAATTCTAAAATCAAATAAACAGTGTTAAACAACATTTAGCTTTAATTCGATTTTTTCTCAGTTCAGTTATCTTGTGGCTTGAATATTTTTTTCCAGAAAGCGTGTCAATTATCTAGCAACACCTCGACGTAATAAATTACACAGGTCAACATGATTTGTGTTTCATGAGGACC
The DNA here is from genome assembly GCA_030220185.1 of Diploptera punctata. NCBI lineage: Eukaryota > Metazoa > Arthropoda > Insecta > Blattodea > Blaberidae > Diploptera > Diploptera punctata. Next base: position 3,137,964 of record JASPKZ010004196.1, read on the forward strand.
AATAGTTATACTTAATGCAGTTTTTTATCGTGTTTACAAATATGTATTCGGAATTTCTCCATCACTCACAGTTTTTTTTAATTTCAATTTCAATTAATGCATTTAAATAATTATTTTTTTAATAAACGTTGTAAAAAACCAAATAAGCTAACTCAGGAGATTTCAGCTATGGGAAAGAGATATCAAGGCAAATGGAATCCTAATATGCTGGCCGATTATTGTTGGGCCATCAAGAGGGATGCTCCACAGGCGAAATATACCAAAAAATCGTAATTTCTTACTTTCTAGGTGAGTCCGAATGTTCGAATATTGTGTAGTTACGAATGTAGAAAATATTAAAGTGTTTAAATTATAAATTCCTGACTCTCAGAAACCTTGCGCGATGGAGAAAAACCGATATCATATTTAAATTCGGAAGAAAAAAATACTATCAGAATCACATATTTTTCTTTCTGAGAAAAAAAAAGTTTATTTTTTGTTGCTCGGTGTTACCATAGTGCGTGAGATGCAAGAAAGGGATTGGCAGCGCGTAGACGATCGTACATGTGAAGAGGCATACTGATGACCAACCACAATCCATGTTTATCGTATGATTTCGGGACTCCACCGCCCTGCGTTAACTCACTTTCTGTGTCATGCTTGCAGTGCACTGCGTGAAAGTAGGCTTGCATTTTAATCACAGTTTTAATTCATATCTAGTTACCTTATCAAAACATCTTTCGTATGGCGTATGTGCAATAATTAACATATCATCAATAGTGAAAAGGAAAGGTTTGGGTATATTAAATTAATGTTGGGAAGTAAACATTATGAGGTATTGACGATTTTATTATTAATTTAACACTTCTCATTGAAGGATAAATTATATTTGAAGAGAAAAATTTTCGCCTAGACCGGGAGCACTTGGTAGACCACTTGGCCCGGAAAGCCAAGGGTCCCGGGTTCGAGTCCCGGTCTAGGCGAAAATTTTTGTCTTCAAATATAATTTATCATTCAATGAGAAGTGTTAAATTAATAATAAAATCGTCAATAGAAGCCCTACTGGCTATAAAGAAGTGTTAAATTCCCAATAAATGTCTTCTTAACTAAGAAGCCGCCATTTGCAAAGATAGAAGCTATGGTTTCAAGCATTTGGCGCGAGGGAATTACAACGTACATAAGAGAAAATTTTGCGTCTAGATCGTAACTCGCCTCGGTAGCTCAGTTGGTAGAGCACTTGGCCCTGAAAGCCAAGGGTCCCGGGTTCGAGTCCCGGTCTAGGCGAAAATTTTTCTCTTCAAATATTATGAGGTATAATCATTAAAATTCATCGGAGAACATTTTGTTTAAACAACTCACCTCATAGGAATCATGCTTCCATGATATCGCGATTTCAAACACAGTCGTGTTCATCTTCAGCCATAACTCCGACTGGCGAAATTCTTCGGCCGTCAACTTTTCTATTGTCGCCATCTTCAGTGCTGCCATCTATGGTTGAATTTATGAACTTCGAAATCAAAGTAATTTCGTTCGGGATATCAAAATTCATTGATCTATCTTTGTTTTTCTGAATGTGTATTTTTTTCCAAACTGTCAATTATAAAGGTTTCTCTACTTGTTTTAAAAGTTTAGCATTGGAATTGACAGTTTGGGAAAAAATATACATTCAGAAAAACAAAGGTAGATCAATGAATTTTGATATCCCTAACGAAATTACTTTGATTTCGAAGTTCATAAATTCAACCATAGATGGCAGCACTGAAGATGGCGACAATAGAAAAGTTGACGGCCGAAGAATTTCGTCAGTCGGAGTTATGGCTGAAGATGAACACGACTGTGTTTGAAATCGCGATATCATGGAAGCATGATTCCTATGAGGCGAGTTGTTTAAACAAAATGTTCTCCGATGAATTTTAAAGGTTTGGGAGTTTGGCAATTGGAGACCGACAGACAGTGAGAGGACATTAGACAACGCTGTGATCTTCGCGCCAGCTGGGAGCAGAAACATCGATCACTTTTTTGCATCTCACGCACTATAAACGCTTCTGTGTGAAAACTTGGTCATGCAGGCCTACCTCCTATTGAACTGCGGTCATAGGTCACTCTAGAAGTATATTCTGGCAATTGAGAACGGCATTGCCAACCGTTGGCATACGTGTTCGAGTGAAGTATACTTTTTTGCTCAAGTGAAATAGATTTTTCCTGTATTTCTTCAAAAGTGCGCTACCCGATAAGCTTAACAGCCAAACCTCGGATGTGGCTATAATTTTAGTTAAAGTTAAGGGGTTTCATATATAATTTTAATCACTATTATTAAGTTACAACATTTCCGTTGAAGTCTCTTATCTCGTAGCATCTTGTTGGTGGTTATTTTTTTTTACAGTACAAGCCCTAAAAACTTCCCTACCGAACCCCTCGTCTGTTTTCTATAGTAGGGCTACCTACGGTAAACATGAATTGATTCATAACGCCATCAATAATATGCAGTGGAAATCGTTAATAAACAACTAGGGCACCGTTTCATATTGATATATGACGGTATATATTGGAATTTTTAAATTAAATGAAAAAAAATATTGGTTACATGTATAAATCATTTTAGGTGTGTATTGGTATATATTGATATATTTTAATTTATTTTAATTATATGAAAAATAAGTCCACCGCTGTGGTCTGGAGGTAGCATGCTGCCTTGTCACGCAGCGGGCCCGGGTTCGATCCCCGGTCGGGGCAGTTTTTCTGGGTGAGGTTTTTATCGGGGTTTTTCCTCACCTGTAAGACAAATGTCAGGAAAACTTTAAGGCCCAAACGGTCCCCGAAATCATATGGCCATCATTATCATCATCATCATCATCATCCATCACCGGTGTGGAAAGCAACGGCAAGCTACCACACCTACAATTCCCTATTAAAGCTGCAAGCATAGCTTGAAAATGCTATGATTGCAGTGAAGGACCAGAATTACTATGGATGGATGAAAAATAAAATGTTGGAGAAGGGTCAATAATAAATGTCCTGCAATCATATTGGCTGCAAGTGGGGCTGCTAAAGTTCCTGGTCGAATTATATTTCTAATTGTTTTGGGTACATTGTATAAATTATTTTTCGTGATTTTAGGTGTGTTCAAGGTGGTACAACTGCTGTTCCCGGAGGTTTCGGATGTGGAAAAACTGTCATATCCCAATCGCTATCGAAATATTCAAATTCTGACGTCATCATTTACGTAGGTTGTGGAGAGCGAGGAAATGAAATGGCTGAGGTACGTGAATTCACTAGATACTTCAAAATGTAGGCCTAATTACATAAAAATCATAATGGGTGTCACATTGATAGCAGGAATGCCTATAATTTACTTTTGAAAAATATAGAGTGAGCACAAATTAATGACTACCGATATTTTATTAGCTTCTTCAATAGCTTTTTTAAGTTCGTTTTCTATCCATAAACTTGTTTTTAATGATTAAAATTCATCGGAGAATATATTGTTTAAACACTCACCTCATAGGATTCATGATTCCATGATATCGTGATTTCAAACATAGTCATGTTCATCATCAGCCATAACTCCGACTGACGAAATTCTTCGGCCGTCAACTATTCTATTGTCGCCATCTTCAGTGCTGCCATCTATGGTTGAATTTATGAACTTCGAAATCAGTGTAATTTCGTTGGGGATATCAAAATTCATTGATCTATTTTTGTTTTTAATGGTTGACAAGTTCAGAAGAACATATACAATAAATTGCAAATATCTGTAAACTATCGCTAAATGTTTATATATATATATATATACATTTATTCTGGAAGACCTAATGAAGAACTGCTTCAGGAATAGGGAAGGCGTAAACATGGAAGGAAGAAGAATTAAGTGCATAAGATATGGCTTTTCTAGCAGAAGATGCAATGACACCGAGGAACGTGCTGATGGAGCTAAATGATAAGTGCGAGGATTATGGGATGAAGATAAATATAAATAAGACGAAGGCCATGATTATAGGAAGGAAACCAGGAAGATAAACATGAGGTCATTGAGCAAGTGGAGAGCTTCAAATACTACTATCAATAGTAACATGAACTGCGGTCAAGAAGTAAAGCAGATGATATCAATGGCAAAAGAAGCGTTTAACAAGAAGATAAGCATTTTCTGCGTACCTTTGGCAAAAGAATTGCGGAAGAGGCTAGTGAAGTGCTTTGTGTGGAGTGTAGCATTGTATGGTGCAGAGACTTGGACATTACGACGGAATGAGGAAAAGCGTCTGGAAGCTTTTGAGATGTGGATATGGAGAAGGATGGAACATATAAAACGGACAGCCAAAATAAAAAGATAAAGATGTGCTAGACAGAGTGGGTGAAGGAAGAACAATGTTGCAACTCATAAAGAAGAGGAAAAGAAATTGGATTGCACACTGGCTAAGAAGAAACTGCCTGCTGACGGATACCGTAGAAGGAATGGTCAACGGAAAGAAAGTTTGAGGCAAAAAAAAATACATCAGATGTTAGACAATATTAAAATAAATGGTTTGTATGCGGATAAAAAAAGGAAAGCTGAGTTAAGGAGAGAGTGGAGAATGCTGAGTTTGCAGTGAAAGACCTGCTCTTGGGCAGAATACTATGAATGAATGAATATATGTATTAAATGTGGAAATATTGTTTAAATGTTGTGACTTTTTTCTCAAGTGCTTTAGATTCGCCATTGTCTATAATATAAATATTTCTATTATCTCTCCAACGTAAGAAGCACATTTTGACATTTAACTTCCGAATGTATTACTCCGCGCAGCACGTGTAAGAGTGCAGGCGAACTCTGTCAGCTGTTTATTACAAGCCTATAAATCAATGTAAAACAATCGTTTTAATGTTTAATGTTGCAGGTTGTATTAACATTTACAATGGTATGTCGAAAACTAATTAAATTATAAGTGTTAATGTTAAACAAATAATTCAAATCAAACATTTAAATTAAAATAAATGTACGTATAGTAATAAAATAACCTATGCACCTTGTAATGAACTGTATACTTCACAAAATTGTCCACCACTCTTAAAACAGGTTTAGGCATATTCCTCTTTTTTGTTAGGCGTTTTGACATTACCAGTTTCTTTTAATTAGTTTTTCTTCGAAAATGTTATATTTATTTTAAAATTCTGACTTCTTAAAACTGTAGACTATTATTAAAAGTATTTCTATAAATTATAATAGCAGCACGGTATTCTCGAAAAACAAAGAGTAGAAGATCCACGTATATACTCTGAATCCAGGCAACATAATGCTGTATCAATAAATGATATATATGTATGTAGCTAATGCTCTGGAGTTAACAACAAAGTTATTCTCCTTCTTGCTTCCCAATACTTGGATGTCACATCCTGATAATTCTGAAGAGCTATACAGTTTGTTAAATGTTCTCTGTCCATTTACACACAATGAGAACACAATATACACTAAGGAGACATTAATACACCAATTCTATGAAGATGTTTTCCTAAGCAGTTATGTCCTATAGTAAGCCTCAGTATAGCAAATGCAGATTTTCGTGGTAGTTCCGCAATTTTAGATGGGTCTTCTAATAAGATGTAGAAATGTTGTTGAACAGGTACTGCGAGATTTTCCAGAATTGACAGTAACAATAGAAGATAATACTGAATCGATCATGAAAAGAACAGCTCTGGTGGCAAATACATCCAACATGCCTGTAGCTGCAAGAGAAGCTTCTATTTATACAGGCAAGTATATAAAATAACTTTAATGCTTTCAGTAAAGGAGGAACTACGACAGAATTTTCCTTCATTATTAAAGAAAGCAATCACCACTTATTCATTATACTCGTTAATCTAAAAAATACATTCGGAATCCACAAACAAACTAGGAAAATAGACATTGCCCTTTGCAAACTGAATAATACTAGCTGGGTAAATGGACAGTATCGACACGGCACGAAGTTTACCTGATTCCTCAGTAAGAAGTAATGGTCTTCGCGATGTCTCCCCGCAAAACATAATTGAGTATATATATTTTTTTTATTTCATTTGGACGGCGTTATGCATCAACCGGCTATGTGACATTATGTTAGTTTCGAGAAAAATACGTTTAAAGTTTAAGTCAATCATCACTATTTATTGTAGCGCCAAACTAAAATACTGGATATTGCAAGATACTTTCCTTGTTTGACAGTTATGCATCGACAACTAAGAGCGGAAACATTTGGCGCTTAGCTGCATGATGCAAAATTTAGATTATTATTTATGAAGATCTGGTTTCACAACCGTTTGTTGCAAACACTGAATCTCTGATAGGACTGATGGCGCTTATATTTTTCTTTAATACTAAGGATATATTTAAACATCTGGCCTAAAAGTGTGCGTACACTTACTTCATGAGCCAGTGTAAGAGATGACAACAAAAATCTTAATGTTTAATGCGCTTATCCGGTTGATACATAATCCATTTATAGTACATTACTTCCAAATAAATATCTCGGAGAATATATCTATGTTACCAAAGTAGATGTATCAACCCAAATGTCTTAGAATTGCTTCCAGTGAAGGAAGATCTTTGTCAGAATTTACCTTTATTTTTCAAAACAGTCGGCCGTGGTGGTCTAGTGGATATGTGCTTTGCCTCTAGTCCCGAGGGTCCCGGGTTCAAACCCGGCCGTGGTCGGTGGATTCTTTAAGGATGGAAAAATCTAAGGGACAAGTCATCCGAGAGGGACTTTAAGCCGTGGGTCCCGAGAGTATGAAGATTTCAGGCTCGTAAAAGAACCACAACCCCCGAATAAAAAGGTATCTGTGCAAAATTTACCGAACGTCCCCATCCTACTAATATCTCGGTTTCTTAGATGTCACTATGAGGCGGAACGCTGACCCCGGGCCACTCAATGACATCTATACGAAAAACAAGTGTAACTAAATTAGTGTGGTTAAATTTCTCCCCCTGTAGGGGGAGAACGCCTAAGTCTCACTGAGAGAAACAGGGCATACTACTACTATTTTTTTTTTTCAAAACAGGTTCCAGCATTGAATATGGTGGACTCAAAGACAAGTTTGAAAAGCATTCAGTAAAAGAGGTTTATAACAGAATGTGCCTATATTTCCAAAGCAGATCGTCAGATCACAAGATAAATTGACAGAAATTCTTATTTTCTCTGTATGACAATTTGTACATAATATGAAACGATTCCAGTAGTAACATATTTCCTTGAACTAATCGCTGCCTTCCTAATAGGCCTATTATAATTTTATTTATCAATGAATTCTCTATTCCGTGTATGAAATGTTTCTTTTAACACTTTCTTTGCCAAATTTTGAAATTATATGAAAAATATTGGGTACATTTTTATTTATTTATAATAGGGTATATAGCATATCAGACTGTCAAGGTTGAGATGACTGGGTAACTGAACCGAATGGAGATTACTAGGAAAGTTAAATAAATGTTTAACATATATCCAGAGGGAACAAGATCAAGGGGTCGACCGAAATCAAGATTGTGCGATTTTGTGTGACGGGACCTGCAGAGGGCAAAAATGGAAAATTGGAGACAGCTGTCGAATGACAGGGATGAATGGAGGACAGATATAGAGGAAGCGAGAATCCACATGAGATGTGTGCTAATTAAGAAGTAGTTGTGATATATTAAATTGTCTAACTTTTAAAGTTATAATTTAGTTAAGACACATTTCTTCCGATCAACACTGCTAATAAAATGTTAAAACATGGCTGATAAGAAAATACCTTCAATTAAAGTTATATTGCTTCTACGCAGCACTGGTAAAGAAAGAGTTAATAAACCACCAAACATTAAGAGAACATAGAAATAATAGAAACTTCTGCTTGAAGGGACAACAGGTTTCCAGCTCTACAATGTTTTTAAAGAAATATAAACGTCAAATTATGAAACAATTGAGAAATAGCATATAGCATATTTATATTCTAGAAAATTGAGTTGATCAGGTTGTTGATATCAAGAGGCAAGACTTCTGACTACGAACTATACAGTCCAAGTTCCATTCTGAGATGCAGAACAGTGAAGATTTTTCATCACCCATTCATGTCCAGATTGACCTTACTTTCCACTCTGAATAAATATTGTGATTATACCTAGGATAATGTCTCAATATAGAACCGTCACTAACTTTATTCTTAAGTGTTTGGCAGACAATATGTAGAATATTTAATCTACATCGCCCATGAGCCTTCTTGGTTTGTAAAGAAGTACAGTCAGAGACATTACAAGTTATTGGATCAACCTTATGTAGACTTGTAAAAGCCTACTTATCATCTTGCCTATGTTTAATTGAATAAAAACTATGAATAAAGCAACACACAAAAAGGCGTATGTCCAATATGAGGCCAATTGGTGAATTTTTCAAACGAAGTCTAAACCACGACCGCGGTTTTCCGATTTTTTCATGTTTCCATACAGCTATAAAAACTGAAAATCTACGGCTGTTTAGTTAGAAAAACAAATATTTGAACCATGTCTACGGTTTCATAACAATTTCTGTGAAATTTCAGTCATTTTATAGGAGTTATGGAAATAATAAAAAAAATGGAAAACCTGGGTCGTGGTTTAGATTTCGTTTGAGAAATCTACCCAGTGTCACGCAGCGGATAATCAATTTTTTTTTATTTTAAGTTTACTTAATATTGGTATGTACTTGTCATGTGTATTCACCAAGAACTCAAAGCAAATACACGCCGGCAATTAGATCCGAGAGTAGTTATTTCAGAGATCAACACTTTTAAAATTAATTTTAAAGCGCTATTGAGGTTATGTAATAAGATATTAAATACAAAATTGGTATCTTGTAAATCAACTAAATTATTAAACTTCATCATGTAGTTCCAATACGGAGGCCTTTTAAAACAATTCTTCGTCTTCTGCATTTTAACTGGAAATGCAGAAGATGAAACATTGTTTTTGAAAGGCCTCCGTATTGGGACTACTTTATGAAGTTTAATAAATTAAGTTAGTTGAGGGCGACTGATTTACCAGGTACCAATTTTGTATTTAATATCTCATTTCAGAGATATCAGAAGGCATAAATGGCAATAATAATGTTGTCGATATACAAATTAAGAGGTTTATATCCTCAAGAAATTTCAATGTTTCGTGGTGTACTTTTGCTTTTCGAACATAAAGGATACTAATTCTAAATCGTGTGCCATAATCAGTGGGCAATCGAATGTTAAGTTCCAAATAGTTTATGTAGCTAGTCAAATGTATTTTAATTAATTTTTAAAACCTGATTTCTTAAAAAAATAAAAACTAAGATAACCTCAAAATCTCATATAATAATGTTATTTGACAGGGATCACATTGTCTGAATATTTCCGTGACATGGGTTACCACGTTTCAATGATGGCTGATTCAACGTCACGTTGGGCTGAAGCTTTGAGAGAAATTTCAGGTCGTCTTGCTGAGATGCCAGCTGACAGGTACATTGCACATCCCAACTAATGCTTTGTTTGATGCTATAAAAATACATATCGTGCCAAGTATCAAATTAACAAATATCTTCGCTTATATACCTACTAGCCGATTGTTCGGCATTTCCTGGAGATTTATCTCAAGTGTTCTTGGCATCAATGGGGTTATTGACCCCGAAAATTATGGGTTCGACACTATTCTCGGTCAATTTGGACTTCTGTCATTTGTTCTTACTCCCATGCAGTTGGAGCTGAATTTGGAATTATCCAGCACCGGGAGTGTGTCAATTCAACTCATTTGACCTCTAAAACTATGGATTTGACACGAATATTGATATTTTATTATTATTTCTAGATGTCAACCTGTCCCACCCCATTAGGGACGGTAGAGGTAAAACTTTGCCTAAAATGTACTCGGTATGTTACTATGACCAATGAGCTTAGCGATTCCAAAATTCTGGATTCGACAGTAATCTCCATTTTTTAAGTTTTCGCCCTTATCATTCCATATTTTTGTTTAAATTTCACCTGGTCTGCTTCAATGGGCTCAGCGACCTCAATAACTATAAATTCGACACTAATATTGGTCGTTTTCGATTATTTTTAGATTTCACCCCTTGTTACCCCGTCTTAGGTGTACTAGGGGGTCCCTTGGCCCCATGAAACGTTTTTGGGTTCGTACGTTATGCGTACCGAGTTTAGTTGGAATATTCCATGTGTTTTACAATTATGCTGGAACACAATATAGGTCATTGTCGATCATTTTTCCATTTCAACCTCCCTCTAAACCCTTTAGGGGTGTTAGAGTATTTTACATCTTACAGCCATATTGTCTGAGCGTTAATTTATATATATATACCAAATTTGTGCGTGCGAAAATCATAATTAGAGACGAAATTATTGAACAAGTATTCCACTTTAAATATTTAGGATGTGATATCAGCTGTGGATATGATAAAGATATTGAACATAAAACTCATCAGTTCCAAGCTATTTGTGGCACAATAAATTGAACATTGAATAATAAAGCCCATAAACAAACAAAATTAAAATTTTATAAAACAATGGCAGTCCCTGTCATTTTGTATGGGAGTGGATCTTGGATTATCACTACCTAACAAGAACGAAAAAATCAAGCAGCCGAGATGAAATTTTTAAGAAGAGTAAAAGGATGCTCTAGAATGGATCAGAGAAGAAACGAGGATATCCGTGAAGAACTGCAGATCTACTCCATAAAAGAGAAGATATTTATCAAGAAGATTCAGTGGAAAGAACATATAGAAAGAATGGAAAAAAATAGATTACCGAATAAAATCTTACATTATTTTCTGAGAGGAAGAAGAGATGTCGGACATCCTCGGAAGAGATGATCTTAGATCTATTAGTGAAGACGGAACAGGCAACTAATGCCTAAACCAGGATGTGAAGAAGAAGAAGACCAAATTTGTTTGCAATTGCTCCAGGCGTTGGAGACTAATGCCGGCACACACACACACACACACACACACACATATATATATATATATATATATATATATATAACTCAATGGAAACAGTTTTTTATAACTGGGAGATTATTTGGGAAAATTAAACACAGTGTTACAATTAATTTATTAATTAAAATAATAAAAAGCACATAAGTAAAGAAAGAGTCATATCCATAACAGACATATCTATCAAAATCTTCAAAGTCACAGAGCTTTTATTTATGGTCGTCACATTTTACTGAACAATTCATAACTAATCCATATACAAATACACGAATATTTTTAAACAATTAACCAAACCTTCGTCTCGAAACAATTGCATTACTTGTTCCTGATATTTTGCAAGAATGATGAAAGCACGGTTGCAAAAATTCAATTCCAAACATATATATATCTGAAATAGCTGTGATCATTAGTAGGCTATTGGTTATTTGTTCTTACGGGCCCAAGAGCCTAATGCAGTCAATATAGTATAATATTTAGATTTATATAATGTTTTAAAAAATACAATATGAAGTAACATTAAGAGGTCTACTTAATAATTAAGTTATTCAATAGTTTAAAATTATATTTTATTATTCGAGATTCACATTCACGAAAAATTTAATACCGTGAATTCCTCATCTCGCAAGGGAACTGTCAACCATTGCATGCCGAAACCTACCTTGAAATGTCTTCCAGAGAAGCGTTGTAATGTACCAAGGCCGTGTCCAAAAGATTACCTACCGTTTCTAACTGAAAAACACAGAGTCGAAGCCACAATCTAGCAATGATAATCCACTGTACGGAGCAGACGTCTCCCTACATGAGTAAGAGCGGAGTAAAGTGAGGCGGGGCGCGGCGCGAACGGCAGGTAGTAAGGGTTATCCAATCTACCAATTCAGATATTTAACGAACTTAAAAGCTAACCTAACGCAATTTAAGTACTCTAACCTGTGAAAGAATGCACGTTGACTTTATTTAGTGTAAGTTAATTAGCACAGACCCTATGTTGGCTGCACAGGAACACAGAATATTCGTTAAAATCAATATGGCTGCCACGTCTTCTGTGTGTCACTATCTTGAGAAAGTATATTCAAATAATAGTTAGAAAACATGTAAAAATCATTGTAAATGATGTGATAATTTGAAAAATGAAACCCTAAGAATCAAATTTGACAGCAGTTTATGAAGGAATTAAAAAAGTCGCGTCATAGGTTGTAAAGTTTAGCCGAAATTTCAAGCTAGGTTTCGACATGCAATGGTTAACTGTTCCCTTGTCATTCTAATGTTTTATTTTCTATCGATAAATAATTTGAACAAAAGCCTGATTTACTGCACAAACTATAATTATTGTTGTTACAGTGGCTATCCTGCATATCTAGGTGCTAGATTAGCGTCTTTTTACGAGAGAGCTGGCAGAGTTAAGTGTCTGGGCAATCCTGACCGTGAAGGTTCTGTAAGCATTGTAGGTGCAGTATCGCCTCCTGGAGGCGACTTCTCTGATCCTGTGACTTCGGCCACACTGGGTATCGTGCAAGTATTTTGGGGATTGGACAAGAAATTAGCACAACGTAAACATTTCCCTTCAATCAATTGGCTCATATCTTACAGGTAACAAATTTACGTATTTTTAATTTGTTACTAAAGTAGAATACTATAAAATATAAAATTATGGCTGTTCCTGACTTTTTATATGGATCTGAATCTTGGTTACTTACAAAAAAAAAGATATATCTCACATTCAAGCCACTGAAATGAAATTTTTAAGATCCGTAAAAGGATGTACACGCATGGATAGATTACACAATGAATCAATAAGAAACGAACTGGAGATATTTTCAATACTCGATAAACTAGACGAGCACAAATACCAATGGAAAGAACATTTAGACAGAATGGACAATACAAGATTACTCAAAAAGATCAACGCCTACAAACCACATGGAAAAAAGATCTTTGGGACGGCCAAGGAAACGATGGACTTGAGACCGGAATAGGTCGTATTGACCTAATCCTGGAAAGGAAGGAGAACAAGAAGAAGAAAGTAGAATAGGAAAAATATGTTGGCCTATATTCAACGTGTCCACCGTTATGGTCTCGAGATAGCGTGCTACCTTGTCACGCAGCGGACCCGGGTTCGATTCCCGGTCGGGACAGGCTCCTAGATGAGGTTTTTTCGGGATTTTTCCTCACCTATAAGACAAAGTCAGAAAGCTTAAGGCCCAACGGTCCCCGAAAATCATCCGGCCATCTTCCTTATCATTATCATCATCATCCTTCACCGCTGTGGAAAGCAACGGGAAGCTACCGCACCTATAATTCCCTAGTAAATCTGTAAAGAATAGCATTAAAATGCTATGATTGCAGAGAAAGACCAGACCTCGGGCAGAATTACTATGGATTGATATTCGACGTTGCTAGCATTTCGATTGGCAATTAAGCTCGGATGAAAAATCAAACTTTTGCTCTGTTGCTGAAGTCCCTTGCTTATAATTAGAGTCCGGATTTTTATGTACTTAAAAGGTAAGATTGCAATATAGCATAATGAGAAGTTAGACTTACGACTGTCTTTTGTTTTGGTTCCACACAAAAACAGTTGAATAGTATAATGAGAAGTAAGACTCGTGACTGCCTTTTATCTTGGTTCCACACACAAACAGTCGAATAATATATACTATCTGTATTGCAATCTTATCTTTTATTACATAAAAATCCTGTCTCTACTTATAACACAATAGTATATTACGATGCGAGGTTGGGAAGTGGTTTTTACAGAATCGATGAAAATGTTTAAAAACCGAGCGATAGCGAGATTTTTAATTTCCGAGATTCTGTAAAACACAAACATGCGTTGTACATTATTTTTTGCGCGATGGTGTTTTCTTCTTCTTCTTCCTTCCAAGTATTAGGCCGAGGCCTGTTACGATCCTATAGAAAATTTTCCCTTATGGAAAATTCTCATATAAGACTTGAAAGCATAATAATAGTCCCTTCGATTGGTTGCTGGCCAAAGGAAGGCAAGACCAGTGATGGGGCTGCCATCTTATAGCCTCTGGTCAGGCTTTTCTGGAGAAGAAAAGAAAATAAAGGAAAGAAGAAATGGAAAAAAAGGAAGGACTCCCTAGCCCTCGGATGCCCTAATAGCGTCGGGGTCGAAAAAACAAGAGTTAACCAAGAGAGGTTAGATAGTAAAGTTAAAAGAGTGCAAAACACAAGTAAGTGGAAGAAATGTTTTGCATAGCTTGGGCACCTTGTGGTCGCCATCCACATATCCCCTAGATGAGGACCCATGCGATGGTGTTTTCAAAATAATAAATAGTAGTAAAATAATATCTTTGTTGGAAATATGTGCATTCGTTATAAACAATTGAGTAACATTAACAGTGTTGGTAATGTTTATTAGTTGAAAGTACCGGAGACCATTATTATTGATTAAATGGCCGCAAGATTGGTTTATATTGTTTCAAATAAAGTTCAGTTCATTTAGAATGCAGTGATTTGTTTCGTATAATGTATATTAACACTACCTTTTGGATATTTTTTTGTATATACATTGTACGTAGTATACATAGAGGGCAGTGGTTTTACTTCCCCGTGTAAATGTAATATTACAGTATAGTTATACAGGTTGGCAATCCCGAAATTAGATTAGATTAGATTAGATTTATTTAGCCTGGTGGAGTTAAGGCCATGTGGCCTTCTCTTCCACTCACCAGGACAAACATATATTACATAAGAATATAACAATCTTAATTAACTCTAATATTAAACACTAAGTAAAAATTTGATCAAAAGATAATATCTAATATACATATTACGATCTATAATACAACCAGTTAATATTAGTTAAAATTAAGACTAAAACTAATAATAAAATGTATACAAGCAAGACATATTAAATTGTCCCTGTCTAGTGTATATAAAGAACAGGAAAATAATGAGATATAGAAAAGTAGGAAGTTTAACTTTCAACCATGGTCGCCATTGCTGTAAGTACGACAAAACGCACTATCGCTCAAAAACTACGTTATTTCATTAATTATTATTTTAATAAGCAATAAACACATTAATATAATAAACATGTTATTTCCTCGATCAAATAAAACATTGTTATAATCTTTAATCGTTAATGAGTTTGTTATATAATCATAATTGTAAAAAAAAGGAATCTGGTCGTTGGATAACGAGCTGAAAGACAAAAATGGTCATTGTGAGTTATCCGTAAAATATAGACATATATGCTGTCGCGGACTTTTCTATAGATTTTTTTTTAATATTCAATTCTTTGTACATTAATTTTGTGTATTTGTTATGGTTTAGGCAGCGTAAGCTATTTAAGCGTCCAAAAATCAACTTTTTAGTGCACTGATTCATTTTTTTTAGCTCCGGCCCAATAGTATGTACGGTATTATGTTATATACGTTAATTGTGCCAGAAAATTTACTCCAAATGATGGTGAAACCCTCATTCAAATCGGTCAGTAATGTTTTAATCCATAAAGCACAGACAGACTCATTAATTTATGTAAATAAAGATAATTGAGAAAAAATCTGGTCATTGGAAAATAATAATAATTGTGAAAAATCTTGCAGTTACTTTTTTTTTTAAATGTTGGAAGTTCGGTGGATCTACAAACTTTTCCGATACTAATTAATTTACAATTAATGTCCTATTGCGACTGCAAACTTCTTCAAATATAATCTATATTAGGGCTCTCTGAATATCAAAAACTCAAAACAATATATGAACTTCGAATGCATTGGGAAACTTACTGCCAACGAACTATCTAGACTATCAAAACGTAGTTTCATACAATTCGAATAGAAAACCGGTTGTTCGTTACCATTTTCATGCTTTAGTTCTCAAATTATGGCGTGTATTTGCTTCAGAATTTATATTAAACTACGTATATACGAATGTATGTATGTATGTATGTCCGTCCTTTATAGACTTCTAAACCGTTCAACCGATCTACGTGAAAATTTGTATGTACAGGGTTTCAAATGCGATGAGTGTTTAGCTGTTATCTATTATGTTCTAAAATCATTAGGTGTAGGAGATCACCTGAAACTAAAATTTAAAAACCGCTCTAGCGATCGCAATTTTCCATGTTTCACAACAAAACTCGGAATATTCTATTAAAATAAACCCAGGTACTATCAAGAAATCAGCTAAATCCGACCGTTAGAAGTGGCGGTTTACTTGAAATCCGAAATTTAAAAAATGCCTATACGACTGGACCGATTTTAATTACATTTTATGTGTGTGTTTGAGTGGGTCCATGGATGGTTTAGATTCACAATTGGATCCTGTAACACTATTAGGTATAAGATTTCGTCTGAAGTAAAAGTTTAAAATTCATTCTAACGGTCACAATTGTTTATGTTTCACAACGAAACTCAGTTATGTTATATTAAAATAAACCGATGTAGGTATTAAATTTGAAGAGAAAAATTTTCGCCTAGACCGGGACTCGAACCCGGGACCCTTGGCTTTCCGGGCCAAGTGCTCTACCAACTGAGCTACCGAGGCGAGTTACGATCTAGACGCAAATTTTTCTCTTATATACGTTGTAATTCCCTATCGCCAAATGCATTTGGCGATAGGGAATTACAACGTATATAAGAGAAAAATTTGCGTCTAGATCGTAACTCGCCTCGGTAGCTCAGTTGGTAGAGCACTTGGCCCGGAAAGCCAAGGGTCCCGGGTTCGAGTCCCGGTCTAGGCGAAAATTTTTCTCTTCAAATTTAATTTATCTTTCATTGAGAAATGTTAAATTAATAATAAAAACATCGATGTAGGTATTGTTAAAAAATGAGCGAAATCGGAGAATTATAAGGGGAGGTTTATCTAAAATCGGAAATTAAAAACTGCCTAAACGACTGGGTCGATTTTGATGACTATTTAACTCATGCCCCAAATGGGAGTCAATGACCAATCACGTTTCAATGATTTCTGTTTTACAACCAATCAGAGTCGTGTTTCACGAAATATTTATCAGTGTTATGATTACCATATTATAGAAAGCTCCTCCTTTTTAATATTCTGAAATAGTATGATCTGGTTGCAGTGATAAACAAAAGAAGCAGATGAAGCGTACCTATCGTTTCTCATTTGTTTTCAAACATCGCCATCTACATTAGATATATAAATATTTTAAAATAACTATAGTTAAATAATGATTTGTGAGTAAACAGCTTAATTTTATTCGTTAAATAGTCCTAACAAATGCCACTCTTGATTTCCAAATTCTCTAGATAAATTCACTCCTCACTTCGTGAGTCGTGAATTTATCGATAATTTGGAAATCACTCGTGGCATTAATTATGAAAATTTTTGTGTGTGTCTGATTGGGTCCCTGGAAGGTTTAGATTCACATTGGACTCTATTAAACCATTAGGCGTAGGAATTCACATGAAGTGAAAATTTTAAAATCGTTCTAGAGTTCACAATTTTCGAAGTTTCACAACGAAACTCAGTATATTCTATTAAAATAAACCTACATAGATATTCCAAAAATGAGCGAAATCATAAAATTAGAAGTGGAGATTTACTTGAAATCCAAAGTTGAAAACTGTCAAACGACCGATTTTGATGAAATTTTTTGTACGTGTTTGAGTGGATCCTTGGACCTGGATGATTTAGATTCAAAAGTGGATCGGTAGATGGCGCTGCGATCGGGTTAAAGGATTTTTATGTCAAATGTATAGTAATCTGCATTACCGACATATTCCGCGCGAGTATAACACATGACAGTGAGGAGATTTTTTTTTACGAATTAATTAATTTATTAATTTTACAGTAAAAAAGTAACTTATATTTTTATCGTCCGGCCATGACACGAGAATTGAATGTTCGGGCAGGACAAAATCTGCCGGGTCCGCTAGTAGAAAATAATGTTGAACCACGTGCTTAAGGTATAAAATGATCTACATAATATATGAGAAATTGAAAAACAGAGATAATTTTTCAGAGTTATTTTGTTGCAGTAAGTACCTGAGAGCACTGGATGAGTTTTATGACAAGAACTTTCCAGATTTTGTTCCACTGAGGAAACAAGTGAAAGAGATTTTACAGGAGGAAGAAGATCTATCAGAAATTGTGCAGCTCGTGGGAAAGGCTTCACTAGCAGAGACAGACAAAATCACACTCGAAGTTGCAAAGATTCTAAAAGATGACTTCTTGCAGCAGAACAGGTGACCTGAATGCATTTTAACTTATTTTCTACTTCAAGTAAAATGCATTAGTGCATTTACATTATATAGTGATGTGTGTATATATATATATGTTATAACTACATTTTTGACATTTGGCAATGAAGGCAAATATGATATGAAAAGAAAAATGAATTCTTGAGTCGGGATTTGAACCCGAGTCTCTAAACTCTGTACGTTTAGCGCTCTAATGACCTGAGCTACCCAAGAATTCCTACGCAAACATACATTTTTCTTATACATGTAGAGATTGTTAGAGCACTAAATGTACAGAGTTTAGAGACTCGGGTTCAAATCCCGACTCAAGCATTCATTTTTCTTTTCATATCATTATATATATATATATATATATATGATATGAAAAGAAAAAAGAATATATATATATATGATATGAAAAGAAAAAAGAATGCTTGAGTCGGGATTTGAACTCGAGTCTCTAAAATCTGTACCTTTAGCGCTCTAACCAACTGAGCTACCCAAGAATTCCAATACAAGCATACAATTTTCTTATACATGTAGTATTCTCAATTCACACAAGAGGTAGCGGAATTGAGAATACTACATGTATAAGAAAATTGTATGCTTGTATTGGAATTCTTGGGTAGCTCAGTTGGTTAGAGCGCTAAAGGTAAAGACTTTAGAGACTCGAGTTCAAATCCCGACTCAAGCATTCTTTTTTCTTTTCATATCATATTTGCCTTCATTGCCAAATGTCAAAAATATATTTATAATATCTATATATATATATATATATATATATATATATATATATATATATAATATATATATTATAATTAAATTTTGACACAAGTCTATTGAAAACAATGTAGCTGAAAAGGGACAACTGAGGAAAATAATTTAAAATATGTTAATTTGAAATTTCTTTTTGCTTTGATGAAGTTCAATCTACAATTTTGTGACGAGAAATCCCGCTATGTTCTAGTTATTCGCCATACGACAGATACTGTCCTTTCTACAAGACGGTGGGCATGTTGAAGAATATCATTACTTTCTACGAATTGTCGCGACATGCAGTAGAATCCACGGCACAGAGCGATAATAAGGTCACGTGGAACATTATTAGAGACAGTATGGGCAACATTATGTACCAGCTGTCGACAATGAAATTCAAGGTAACAACAATTGGCTGAAGTTTCCATTAAGCGCAGTGAGAAATTTTTTCCAAGTCCCAGGCAGACATCACACGCATGCGCCATCAGGGTTTTATTTTCAAATTATTTCCCACCATCTAATATATAAAAAAGAATGTGTGTTTGTTTGTTTGTTTATTCGTACTTTATGCGCGGCAATAACGTTGATCTGATTGTGATGCGGTTTTTTGCAAAATGTTCAGGAGACTCCCGGGATGAACATAGGCTAAAAGAGAGCTGTGATACTCAACTCTTACATCCTTAAAAATCGCCCTTTGTAGTTGAAAACGTGAAAAAAGTAACTCTTTGGACGCTTAAATGGTTTGCGCTGCCTAAACCATAAGAAATACACAAAATCATTGTACACAGAATTGAATATCTCAAAAAACTCTACAAAAAAGTATGCGACAGCATATGTTTATATTTTAAGGATAACTCACAATAACCATTTTTGTCTTTCATTGATGCCGAGAAGATCGGGATAAGTATATTCCCGGGCAAGCATAGCAGCGCACGGCGGGTATTCTTTTATGGGTAACTCAAAATAACAAAGTTTTTCTTTCAGCTCATTTAGCCAATTACATCGGGAAACATAGATTCCCAGGCAACGCCGGGTAATCAGCACGGAGTATCTAAAAATAACACTTTGAGGTTTATTTTAATTTATTTTAAGTTGTATTTTGACTCACCTCATATTTCTAATAAATATAAATATGAGGTGAGTCAAAATACAACCCAAAATAAATTAAAATAGAGTATGTACTTCACAATTTCAGACATTATTTATTTTTGGACGTTGCATTCTTTCACAGATCAGAGTGCTCACATTGCGTTAGGCTAGCTTTTAGGTTGGTCTTTCACAGGTTAGAGTAATTAAAGTGTGTTGGGATAGTTTTTAGGTTCGTTAAATATCGTGTATATATTGGCTGCATCGCGTGATTCCATAGTGTATATCACCACGCGATTGTTGGCGCATGCGACTTAAAAAATGTTCTCACTGCGTTTAATGGAAACTTTATCCGAATAATTTGAATGAGAAGATTATGAAATACCAATCCCATGTATATTGACCATTTTGCAATTTTACCTCTTCCGAGATAAGTTTCAATAGTAATGTAAACAAAACAAACCACATGTATAGACTGAATTTCCATTGGTCGGATAATGGTTTTACCTTCAAGAGTGTAAGAAAATATAGTTCGCTCTCTAACATTCGAAATAAATAAAATTAAAATATGTATTGTCTAGTATATAGATTCAATTAAGAGGGAGAAGTTATATAGTATCCTGCTGGAGTTTGGAATTCCTAAAAAGTTAGTTAGACTTATACGAATGTGTCTAAGGGTGCGTGTAGGCAAACAGTTTTCGGACACTTTTAAAATCCAGAATGGGTTGAAGCAAGGAGATGCACTATCTCCTCTATTATTTAACTTTGTACTAGAGCATGCCATTAAATCTTTAGAGAATGAGGAAGGCTTACAACTGAATGGTATTAATAAGCTGTTAGTTTATGCTGATGATGTAGTACTACTGGCCGATAGCGAGGAGATACTAAAGGCCAACACGCACACACTATTGAGTAACACTAAGAAATCAGGACTGGAAGTAAATATCAATAAAACCAAATATATGGTCACACGTAGAAATTCATTAAATAATGGAAATGGACAGCTAATGACAAATGAGGGAAATTTTGAGGAAGTGGCTGAATTCAAATACCTAGGAACAATAAACACAAATAGGAATGAGATGCACAAAGAAATTAAACATAGGCTCAATTCTGGAAATGCATGCTATTATGCATTGCAGAGACTCTTGATGTCCCAACTCCTTTCAAAAAACGTTAAACTGAAAATATATAAAACTATTATTCTACCAGTTATATTATATGGGTGCGAAACATGGACTCTTACTTTAAGAGAGGAAAGGAGATTACAAGTATTTGAGAATAAAGTACTTAGGAAATTTTTTGGACCAAAGAGAGATGAACAGACAGGTGAATGGAGAAGACTACATAACAATGAACTACATGGTATTTACAGGAAGCCAGATATAATAAGAACAGTTAAGTCTCGTAGACTGCGATGGGCAGGACATGTTGCACGTATGGGGAATGAAAGACTTGCATGGAAGCTTCTTGTAGGAAAGCCAGAGGGAAAACGCCCAGTTGGTAGACCAAGAATGAGGTGGGAGAATAACATTAACTATGATTTGAGGGAAGTAGATTATACAGGGAATGATTGGAAAGCATTAGCTCAGGATAGGGATGTATGGAGAGCTTATGTCCGTGCGGCCATGAACCTACGGGTTCGATAGTGCCAGTGAGTAAGTAAGTAAGTAAGTATTGTCTAGTACATATCTACGTATGTAATTTATACGGGACAATAATAAAATATGTAACTACAATTTTAATAGATTAAATAAATAGCATTTAATTTTTAATTCTTACGCACGCGCAATACAGATTACGATGGTATTTCTATTGTTTCAAAATGGTCACTTTCCTGTAGAATTTCTTAAAAGACTGGAAAAGAAACCATTTGAAATGCGGAGAAATACAGTTTATTTCAATTTATTTTTAATGTTTTCAAACAGTTTTGTGGAAAATATCCTATATTAGCCATTGAGGATATGGTGAAAATAACAGCAGAATTTACAGGCGAGTCAGAATGGAACTTAAATTATGTTCGTAATGAAATTGTAAATAAAGGATATATTGACATTATGGGAAGAGTGCAAACGTCGGATTAAGTAGACCCATATATAATTTTTGCCATAAATAAATAAGAAATAGAAGTTCCTAATTATCGGTACCATGTATTCAGTCTTATTTCCCCTTAAAATAAATTTTCCTTTCTCGGGTGTCATGGATTCAAAGTTGGCTTCTGGCCACAGATTCCGACGTTTCGACATGATCCCACATGCCACTAAGTGATGATAGCGGCCACAATTTTTAATTTTTCGCAATGAAAATCTGCATATGTTATTGAAATGAAAATAATAAGCTATTCTAAAAAATCAGCTAAATCCGATCATTAGGAATGTATCTGAAATCAATAATCTAAAAATCATTCTAGCAACTACCATATTTGTTTTCTCACAACGTAATTTAATTTAGATACAAACGATTCAATAAATAGAAGAAAGATATATTTTGTAAATCAGCAAAATCAGATCATAAATACGACTTCCTAAAGAATTCGCTTAGTTTATGCAGTTCTTGAATGACGGACTTTTCTTTCTGTGCAGATTCAGTTTACAGTGAAGGTAATGTAAAGTTCCTGCGCCATACACACAACCATCCTCAACACTGTACAGAAATTCTGCCACGCTTAGCTCGGGTAGCAGCATACTTATCTTCGCATCGGGTGAAATAAGGACAATAGACATTAAATCTTCAAACCACGTGAAAAATGAAACCTATTCTAAAAATATAAGTCTTCCGGCGAGGATAAGATTTCCGATAGCAAAAAGAAGGCGCGTGCCTTTATGTGTTCCAGCAAGAACGTCTCTCGGAATACTAATCAATAGGTTTCGGATTTTAGGTACAATTTTCATTTTAAAAATTGCAAGGAAAAAGATGGGAACGAATAGGTACTCCTTTCTAATATAGCTTATAACTGCTATTTGTTTTTTTTTTTAATTATAAGCAGGCCCTTACCAAAAATAAAATTCCAGTATATGTAAAGCAACAAGTTTTTTAGTCCACCGCTATAAATCTTATACTAACATCGAAAGCAGCGGGGTTCGATCCTCGGTCGAGACAAGTTTTCTGGGTCAGGTTTCTTCGGGGTTTCTCCTCACCTTTAAGACAATTGTCAGGAAACTTTAAGACCCGAATAGTCTCCGAACACCATCTATACATATCACATTTCATATTCGCCTTGGGGGTAAATTAGCCATGTCAAATTAGCCAAATAATAAAATAATTCAACTTGACATTCTCGGATTTCCATGAAAATCTGAGGAATAATAAAATTCCTCCCATAGGCCTAAATTAAGGTACTTTTATTTTAGAAAAATTCTACGTTTTTGCATTTTGATTATTTTCTTTTAATCTGTAAGATTTTTTTTTTCTTCCTATGCATAAACATTGCACTGCATCATTATCAACAATGGGGCAGAATGTATAGGAGAAGAATCGTTTTGCATAATGATCAAGTAAAACAAACCACGTATAGTTTGACACTTTTAATGTGTACTGTAGAACATTAGCGATTGAACGCTACCGCTTCTAAGTAATTTACCATCACTTGATTCCAGGAGGCGCCACAGTAAACAAAAAAAAATGCATAGGGAAACAGTAAACTCATAATCAATTAAATCCGAAGTGTTTTAATAATATTACCCTATCAAAATTAGAATAATATTACATCACATTGCGAACTGCAATTGTCCCCGGTTTTCCTTAACCCTTAAATTGGCAAAACACAAATTTCGTCTGTTAGTTATTTGAATGTGGCGGACCGCAGTGAAAACGGAATCTTGTATAACTGTTATTATTAGGTATATTGTATAATTAGATACATATTTAAGTGGTTTACATTTGTTCGTTTTCTTCTGATTTATTTAAAATAATAAATTAACTGAACCAACTGATGTATCCAAAAGGATACATTTCGAATTTAAGGGTTAATTTTCTGTTTTTGTTTATAGTATTGTTTGTTCTAGATCCCCCACCCCAAGGTGGAGATTTCAAATCTCCTACCCTGCTGGGAATCCTACCAGGGCCGCTGGAGGTGAAAGGTAGGAACTCCACCGACCACGCTTCGACGACATCTAAAATTATTAAAATGGTTTGTAAGTGAAAGCACCAGTCGGTAGTAACACAATTTCTGTTTGTACAATACACGACAATTAAATAATTCTAATAAACATTATAAAATATCATAAAGAATATTGTTTATTTTTTTATTATTTCACTCGCCTCATACTTCATAATTCATAGCAGACCCTGCGTTTCTTCACATCTTTTGTGACATTCTCAATGCTGCGTCACGTTCACAACTGACGTCCAACGGCCTTCTATCCTGAATCCTGTATAGAAGGCCGTTGGACGTCAGTTGTGAACGTGACGCAGCATAGAGAATGTCACAAAAGATGTGAAGAAACCCAGGGTCTGCTATGAATTATGAAGTATGAGGTGAGTGAAATAATAAAAAATAAACAATATTAAAAAACCTCATAGTGTTATTTCCTATCTACATAACTTAATAAAGTTGGCTATCAAGTCATAGGAAAACAAGAATAACGTAAACAACTGGAACAAGATAGCGGCTTCAAACATACAACATTTCAACGAACATTTTTCGAAAACTAAGATAGAAATTAAAAGATATTTGAAATTAAAAGAACTTAGAAACAAAAGAGCTGCAGATATCAAATTCATTAACAAATGTTTAGAAAATAATATCACTCCAAAATTTGTCCGGAAAATGGTTAAAAACAACAATAACCAACACCAAAAAAGTTTATAAAAGAAAACTCTCAATTTGGAAAAAATCAAACATTACACAACTATAAGTAAAATAGACGTAGAACTGTACTTTTTACATCTAAGATTAACCAACAGTTTAGGACAACCTAGAAAAAAACTTCTACAACCAATTGAACCTCAAAATGAAGAAAAAAATTTGATGTACAAAAGAAAAAGATAATTAATTTAAAACCTGAGTTTAAAAAATTGAAGAAAAATATAAGTACAAAAAGTATAACCACTACATTAGGGAGGGATAAAGAAAATGAAAATAATGTAATTAACCTATCATCTGAAAACTTTACAAAAGAAGAAATATCTATTTTGGACAAGGGATTGAAAACATGCATTAGTTACTCTAACAATTTAGAAGATTACATAACTGATGTTAAAAAAAACAGGATAGAAGGCCGTTGGACGTCAGTTGTGAACGTGACGCAGCATTGAGAATGTCACAAAAGATGTGAAGAAACCCAGGGTCTGCTATGAATTATGAAGTATGAGGTGAGTGAAATAATAAAAAATAAACAATATTGAAAAACCTCATAGTGTTATTTCCTATCTACATAACTTAATATCATAAAGAAGTTTGAACTAAACCATTAAACACAGCCCACTATAAAATGGCCGACTCTCGCGGTAACCTCAGTTTTATCTTTCAATTGAAGTGGTTAAAAGCAAAGAATGGAAGTGCAAGTTTTGAAGTATTGAGAAAAAACAAGGAGGAAGAGGAAACATGCAAGCCAAGGGGTAGATGGACTCCAAAGCTTTGGTTAGCAACCCGTCTAGGAGAAGGAAACTCCTAAATAAATCTCCGATCCACTAGGGAATGTGGTTGTGCGTATGGGCTGGTAACCCACCACGTAAAAATATCCAAACTCATCTCTCTCACAGTGTTCAGCCGGACGGATTTAATGGGCAACGACATATGCAGAAAAAGTCTCTGAAACATGTAACAAATTTGAATTATTAGGGTTGTAATTTTACAATAAACTCAAAAACTGAAAGAGACATAAATATGAAACAGTCAACATTTCAAATGATATGCGGAACTATACATAAAACATTAAAGAATAAAATAAGAAGAGATACTAGATTGAAGTTTTATAAAACATTGGCAGTTCCTGCATTACTTTATGGGAGCGAAACTTGAGTAATGACCAAAAAATTACAAAGTAGAATACAAAGCGCAGAAATGAAATTCCTTATAAGAACAAAAGGCTGCACAAAATTGGATCGGATAAAAGAATGAAGATATAAGAACAGAGTTAAATATATATCCATTGAATGATAAAATCAAAGAATATGGAGAAAAATGGTTTACACATGTGGAAAGAATGAATGTAACAAGATTACCAAGAGCAGCATTCAACTACAAGTCAAGATGTTCAAGGAATGTAGGAAGGTCAGTGAAAAGATGGATAGAACAACTGTGAGGCGGAACAGGTATTTTTTTGCCTAGCCCGTGAAGTGAAGAAGAAGAAGAGAAAAACAAGTTTAAAGTTGAACTTGAATCATAGGTAACTGAAAATGATAATCATACTTTATCTACTCCTAACGCATACACTAATATTCTTGTGCTACTAAAATTATGCTTCATGAATGTAATTATGAAACAAACTCGTTTCTTACGAAAAAAAATCATACCCTTTACATCTAACCGCCAGAACTATTATAGATTTTTATATAGTTTAACAATTAACAAAACTGTCTTCTTTATTATCTACAGTGCTATGGGATGTTATGTCCAACAATTCTCCAGATTTAATTTAATGAAATCACCATAAGCTTGTCGACCGCTGTGGTCTCGAGGTAGCGTGCTGCTTTGTCACGCAACGGGCCCGGGTTCGATCCCCGGTAGGGGCAGTTTTTCTGGGTGAGGTTTTCATCGGGGTTTTTCCTCATCTGTAAGATAAATGTCAGGAAAACTTTAAGGCCCAAACGGTCCCCGAAATCACATGGCCATCATCACCATCAGCATCCATATCACTATCATCATCATCATCATCATCCTTCACCGGTGTGGAAAGCAACGGGAAGCTACCACACCTACAATTCCCTAGTAAAACTGCAAGATAGCGTGAAAATGCTACGATTGAAGAAATTAACTTAATTTGTTGTAATGTTGGTAGCCCGGGGAGCGTCCCCCTGTAAATCTAATATATAAAAATTAATGTTTGTTTGTTTATTCGTATTCTATGCGCGGCCATACCGTTGATCCGATCGAGATGGGCTTTTTGAAAAATGCTCAGGAGATTCCGGGGTGAACATAGGCTATAAGAGAGTTGTAATACTCAACCCCTTCACCCCTAAAAATCACCCTTTGTAGTGAAAAACGTGAAATAAAGTTCCTATTTTTACGCTTAAATGGCTTACACTGCCTAAACCATACAAATACATCAAATTAATGTACACAGAATTGAATATCTCAAAAAGCTCTACAAAAAAGTCCGCGACAGCATATGTTTATCTTCTACGGATAACTCACAATAACCATTTTTGTCTTTCATTGATGACAAGAAGATCGGTATACGTAGAGTCCCGGGCAAGTATAAGAGCGCACGACTGGTGGTAAAAACACATTAACATTATTTATTTAAGAGTAGCAGTGCACGCCGGGTATTAGCTAGTGTACCTATAAAATGATAGGTTAAACTACGATGGAGAAGAAGAAATAATTATGATAGTGATACCATTAAACTCATTAATAATAATAATAATAATAATAATAATAATAATAATAATAATAATAATAATCTACATTACGTTATGGACCAAAATGTCCATTCCGGCTCCAATCAAAACTGGTCTCGCCATCTTTTTGTAGGTCTTCCTGGGTTTTTTCTTCCGCGAGGATCGTAATTATACATTATTCTGGTAATTGATGTTTCTGGCATACTCTACATATGCTCCCTCCAATTTATCTGATGTCTTCTTATTATGCCTATAATGTTGTGTATTTTTAATTCAGATCTAATGTCTTCGCGTCTCTTTTTATCAAATAATGTGTAGATAGCTACAAACCTCAGAAATCCAGTTTTCACGTCCATATATAGTAAAGCTGGCAAAGCCTTCACTTGTTAAACTTTAATAATGCTTCTTTTCAAACTTTACTACCTAAAGTCCAGCATATTATTCCACGAAAATAGCTAAAAGAATTTAACTTATCATCTATTTCTCGACTCCTTATTGTAGGTGACATTGCAACCTAAATATTTGAACGTATTCACTTATTCTATAATTTAGTAGTAGTAGTAGAAATAATAGTAATAATAATAATAATAATAATAATAATAATAATAATAAATTCTGTTAACAGGACCCAGTTAAGGAAGGAGAAGCAAAAATACTTCAAGATTATGATCAACTACAAGAAGATATTCAACAAGCATTTCGCAATCTGTTGGATTAGAATGATTGTGTTTTTTTTTTTTTTGTAAAGTTCTAAATTAAAGTTATTTTGTTGATTTAATGTACGCACAGTGGTGATTACTATGTTTAATTCTTGGGAATTTGCAAACTTTAAGGAGACTCAAATATTCACATGTTTTACACTTGTTCACTTGGTAATTGAAGAGAGATTATATATTTCTCCAACATATTTCAATTTTACCCCAGACTTCGCCTATCCTCTTTTTGTTGCTGGAGTTGGACCATCTCATTATCATGACTTCATATCGTGTATAAAAAAAGTATTTGTTTTTATTCAGTTATCTCTCCTCCTCAAAAGCTCGAAATATCCCATTTATATTTACTGGTATCGACCAGAATAAGACGAGAGGACCAATACTAGAAAAAATGTACAATTATCATTCTTCAACTATAACAGAAATAGTAAACCACGTAAAAGCTCAAAGGCTGCGCTGGTGTGGACATGTGAATAGATTGCAAGAAGACAAATTTGTAAAAAGAATATACAAATGGAAACCAATATCCACCAGAACAACTGGAGGCCCAAGAAACAGATGGCAGGATGACATTATAAAATAGAGGGTGCGACATAAGTCAGTTAACCACTGCACATGGTAGCAAGAAAAAAAATCATATTGGTTGAAACTGGGATTTGAATACGGGATCTTCAGAACATAAACTCAACACTACTGCTTGAGGTAATTTGCTAACTAGGGTACAATTTCAGTAGTTTTTTAGATATGTTGTAAGCTACAGATAATAATA
The DNA here is from genome assembly GCA_030220185.1 of Diploptera punctata. NCBI lineage: Eukaryota > Metazoa > Arthropoda > Insecta > Blattodea > Blaberidae > Diploptera > Diploptera punctata. The sequence continues at coordinate 3,166,861 of JASPKZ010004196.1, forward strand.
TATTTGCATTTTCGGTTAACTGATTTATGCTGCATTCGGTATATAACAGAAATGAAAATTAAAATTAGTCAGTCTGTATCCAAAATAGATCTGAATGGAAAAAATAGTTGAGGAGGCTAAAACTTCACTGAAGTTGTAGTCGCCTACTAGAAGAAGAAGAAGAAGAAGAAGAAGAAGAAGAAGAAAGAAGAAAAGATGAAGAAGAAAAGAAGAAGAAGAAAAGGAGAGGAGGAGAAGAAGAAGAAAAGGAGAGGAGGAGGAAGAGAAGAGAAAGAAGACAAGGAGAGGAGGATAAGAAGAAGAAAAGGAGAGGAGAAGAAGAAGAAAAGGAGAGAAGAAGAAGAAGAAGAAAAGGAGAGGAGGAGAAGAAGAAGAAGAAGAAGAAGAAGAAAAGGAGAGGAGGAGGAGGAGAATAAGAAGAAGAAGAAGAAAAGGAGAGGAGGAGGAGCAGAAGAAGTAGAAGTAAAGGAGAGGAGGAGGAGATGAAGAAGTAGAAGTAAAGGAGAGGAGGAGGAGATGAAGAAGAAAAGGAGAAGAGAAGAAGAAGAAGAAGAAAAGGAGAGGAGAAGAAGAAGAAAAGGATAGGATGAGAAGGAGAAGAAAAGGAGAGGAGGAGGAGGAGGAGAAGAAGAAGAAGAAAAGGTGAGAAGAAGAAGAAGAAGAAGAAGAAGAAAAGGAGAGAAGAAGAAGAAGAAGAAGAAAAGGAGAGAAGAAGAAGAAGAGGAGGAGGAGGAGGAGGAGAACTATAACTCAAGCTATGATTTTTATAAATTACAATAGAAAGTAACATTATGAGGTTCTTCTTAATAAATGAGTTCTTTACACCTTATCTCATAAAAAGTTGAGTCATTTTAGACATGTTTCAATATGCCTGCATATCATCTGGAGTCTGGACAAGCTGAAGATGATACGCAGGCATATTGAAACATGTCCAAAAGAACTCAACTTTTTATTAGGTAAGATTTAAGAGACTCATCTTATTTATTATCGGCCGCGGTTATGCTCCTTGCCTCTGGTCCCGAGGGTCGCGGGTTCAAACCCGGCCGGGGTCGATGGATTTTTTAGGAAGGAAAAATCCAAGGAGCAAGTCCTCCGGGAGGGACTTTAAGCCATGGGTCCCGAGTCTGAAGATTTTCAGGCTCGTAAAAAATCCTTAAGCCTGAATGAAAAGGCCTCTAAGCAAAATTTACCGAATTTTCCCGTCCTAGTACTACCTTGGTTTCCTAGATGTCAGTATGAGGCGGAACGCTGACCACGGACCACTCAAAATGGCATCTATACGAAAACAAGTGTAACTAAATTAATATGGTTCAATCTCTTCCCTGTAGGGGAGAGCGCCTAAATCTCTGCAAATGGAAAACATGGGCTTACAATACAAAAAAAATCTTATTTATTAAGAAGCTATGATATGTATTGATAACGAAAAATAATTCTTCTGCCTCATGAAATTAGGCTTTTTAACCTGTTTTCGCATCAAGTGGGATTTAATGAATCCTCCCATCTAGTAAATGGGCGACGAAAAATAATACAATCGCCTCAACTAGAATTCTTGTTTACTGCTGCTCAGATACCATGAGCGCTTGAAATATTCAGCCTCACGTATTCCAAACTGCGTAAGCGAAACTCTGTCCACACGACTAGGCCTATGTATATTTCAGTAGCTTAAATTCTCTTATTTGGTTCAGTGTAGCAATTAATATATACTTACTACACATACAGGTTAATTGTTCACGGAACTTTATTTCTAAACCTGTAAGTAGTTATAAAGTTCTTCTCTCTGAAGTGGACTGTATATTTAGGAGTTTATTTATTGTAACACAAAGGATTAGACATATGAAAATAAGACTATATTTCAACATTATAAGTAATCATATACATTAAGATCACCACGTGCTCACGTCGTGTTCAGTTCTCTCATTTAAATTACTCACGCCGAAGCATTCACACACTTATATAATTCACTTACTAACACTTATAATGTACGGCTATTGATCTCTTAGCCTTGATTCTCACCAACAGTTATTTCGAAGCTCTTGCGGATGCTAACCCACTATTTTGCCGCGGAGCAACACAAAACACGACCGCTCTCTACGAGCCACACACACACAAGAATGATGCGTACACAACGCCGTTCAATCCATGAGAAGACTCAGGTTAGCCAACACTGACATATCTCGCTAACCACTCAAGGCAGCTAACCTGAGGCGTCAACAGTTCAGTAGTCTGAAATATGTTAAAGATCAGACCAAAAAGTGACGCTATAACTGAACCTCTGACGAATATAACATGAATTGAACAGAGATGTGTAACGTCAACTTAAAAGACTTCGCGTAATTTCTATATGAATAAAAAGATAAGAAATATACAAAGAGTTATGAAGATTCGATAGCATGGATGGCTAACGAAAGAACCGTGACAGACACTGAAATAGTTATACGACACAGCGAAACGTTTACCTCCAGCATAGCAGCACTGTGCTTGCGTCGCATGGATGTATGTGCTAACCATGTATAATCAGGAACAAATAACAAATGAAGCACTTACCCAGCCTACTCAGGGTAATAGCTGCTCCACACTCACGTTCACAGACTAATGTGAAGCGAGTGAAAGCGAGATGACACGGCATTAGTTTGCAAATCATCCACAAACGAAGCAGATCAATGTTCCGCTGTTTCGGATAATAAGTTAGTTTCCAATTCGAATCCCATACAGTATTTCTTTTAATGAGCAGATTTCTTTCTCACCATAGATCTAATAAGTTTTCTTTTTGAAAAATCTACTCGTCTACACAATATATCTAGCACAATATAATCAATATAAAGACGATATACATTAAAAATGTAGCCTATAATGCCATCCACATTTGTAATTGAGTAGGTTTACAACATATTAAACATTTTCGCATGTATGAATAAATTGCACAATCCAGCATATGTTCCGTTTTAAATACAACATTGACTGCGTAATAAAGAATCCATAGTAAGGTTAAACATTGCCGGTAATAGTGTAGTGACATCTTTTATAATGTTCATAAACAATAAAATTTTGATCTCCTACCCTGCTCTGTTTATTTTCGTCATAACCCTTAAAACGATGGACAGGCAAGATCTATGTTTGCATTTCATTGAACTCGTTCGCACCGGCCTAGGTGGAAAAGTAAGAAATCGTATAATTCCTGGAAGACCCAAATTTCTTCCCGGAGAGATGAAGCGAGTTTAATTAAGGAACTTAGACATCACCCATTTCAAATGTCCCCTTTATTAATATTAATAATTAAGGGGCGGATTCCTATGACATGTCATATTTTTACCAAAGTCTATATTCTAAGCTTCAAGTAAGTAAAAACATTTATATATTCCTTATTATTAATATTAAGATGCTTTTATTGGGTCTTAAAAGTCATATTTCTCACTTTTCAGATCTTTGGTCATACTTCTGCTTATTTCTATGATAAAGTCATATTTTGGGTTTTTTTAATAGCCTAGTCATCAGGGGATTGCAAATAACCAACATTGTATCTGTATAAAAATCATCAGTTTCACAATACATTTGTTTCGAAGGTTTCTGTTAACAGGTAGCAAACGTTTGCACTGGACAATAGAAGATTTCCTTTTCTTGTGATACAATTGGAAATGTATATGAATGAACAATTAATATAGTATGGGTAAAAAATTAATTCGATTATATGGTCATATTTTTGTCCTTTTTAAGTCATATTTAAACCTTTTTTAGATCATAAATGCATGCATATTTTCCATTTTTAGGTCATAGAAATCCGCCCCTTAATGATAATAAATTTCAACTTTCCGGGCTCCGCAGCAACCGCTAAGAGACGCGACGCCTCAATTGCCATAGCATAAGCTCCCAACGAGCTGTCAGGAATATTAGGTTGGAGCAATGTAATTTTCTGCCACAAATAACAGTCTCGAGTACGAACGAATGATGAGAGCACAAACCACTGTAGTCTCAAAAAATATATATCTTTAAATAACGTGCACCTATTGGTTGCAAAAAAAATCCTCTTATAGAATATGATTAGCTATCTGAGGAATGTATAAAACTATGTACAGTAAAACTTGTATAATCCGGAACGTGAATAATGCAAAAATCTGTCCAATGTGAACAAATTTATTGGTCCTGGCGAAATAATAGTAATTTCGCCTGAATTTATTTTGCATAAAACGGAATCTGTCCAACGCGGAAACGAAAGGATATCGCTACACAATTCATTAAAAATACTTAAAGCGGAAAGACAGAGAAATAAATTAATTTCCACTTCAATGAATTCCCGTTAGGCCAAAAAAACAATAAGGAATGATTCCTGCCGCAGGGTGAATTACAGATTCTACCTGTACCTGAAATTTTATTTCGGTCTCATTGCACACCCGTTATTCTGTCTTACTAATAGCCATTGCACTGTAAAATCGTATAATAGTTTAAGTTCTGAGACAGTTCTTTCACAGGTAGCGTTCTGAATTTACGGAATAAAGATGCTTAAAACGGATGTATCATTGTCATTAAACAAAAAAGTGAAAGTGATTGAAGATTGAAATTTCCGGACCGATGCTCCAAAGTCAAGCTCTAGCTGTTGCTTAATGCCAAGGGAATAACAATTTCATGGCATCTTCAGGTTGATTGGACAGTTTTAAAAGACGAAACAATGTACTGTGGAATGAAATTTGAGGGGAATATAAGGATGTGGACGAGAGTGTAGTAAGTTAGCGGAAACCGAAACTGCATTCTTTAATTTCAGGATACGCGCCTAAGAGATATTTTTAACACTGACGAAACGGGACTGTTTTTCGCGTATTACCGTCGAAGTCGCTCATACATACTATACCTCACTTTTCAAAGACAGCGGAATTACAATTAATCCAAGGTAGTAAAAATCCATATACGGTACTCTATAATCTAAGATTATTAATAAGTTTTAGTTTTTTTATAATGCGAAGTTTTGTCTAATGCGGAAAAAAAATGGTACAGTACCATACGATTCGGCTTTGAGCAAGATTTACTGTATATAATTTTTTACAAGAAGAATGCACGAAAAAAAACGTAAAAATATATTCGAAGTGGAGCTACAAACAATCTAAAATTCATAATTTTTAATTTTTAATGACAAGCTACATAGTATGCTATGTTTGGCGTCTATCAGGTAATAGCTGCACACTCTCAAAAACTGAAGCAACTTGAAAACAACAAAGGTAAAAAAAGTTGCGAGAAAAAAGTCTCCCGTGTACGCCTGCCGTATCACAATAACGCTTAAATTATTATTTTTTTCTTTCTTGCTATGGTTTTGGATAATAATTTAATAAAAATGTAAAATAAACCGAAAAATGTAATAATTTTACAGTAATAGCAAAATATGTAAAATTATGCAGTAGGATAGGAAATATATAATACACCAAATATGTAAAAATATTAAAGTAAAATTTATGTACAACATTCTACTACAACATTTCTTACATGCGTATCTGGTTAACATTTGCCTTTTAATCGTGCATTAAAATATGCAATTGCACAAAATCCAGGCTCCATTAAATATTAAACTACGTTCTGGTAAATACTGATAGTTGAAAACATATTTAAATTTTCCGCTAATCACTGCCTACTGACAAAATTACAACATACAAAAAATGTTTCCAAGGAGGCCGTGATGTGTATGACGAAATTACACTCATAGAGAATAGATTTCAATATAGCACCAGCTCCTTGTAATGTTCACAGATTTGGACCATGGTTGCCAATCTTAATTCTTTAAAATAGCTACCAAGGATTAGCTACACTTGAAAGTTGTTTGTATATTGCTTCTACGTAGAATATTAAAAATGGAAAATAAAAAAGAACCAGCCCCTGGAGATGGTTTAAGATCACTAAGATCTACTGGCGTTTTCAGAGCTGTTAATTTTGAACTTTATGCTAAACCTGTAAGTATTTATATAACCTAAAGGGATAAAGAAATGACAATTTAAGGTTAAACACGACATTACTCAATCGAATATGAAATTCCTATCCTAAATTATTCAATTTATTATTAAAATAGCAATGCAAATAATGTCTGGGTTATAGGGTATTAATATTTTGGATATCTTTAATGAGACCACCAGTAAAGTTCTTGGCATTGTAGCCCTAAGTTTCGTGTCATTCAGTTTAAACAATAGGTATTAATCATATAGAAAGAGATCCCTAGTTCAGACTGAGGTTGATAAACCGACCTACACAATTTTCCATTTAACATTGTCACTGATGCACTAAACACTTTTAAACCATTTATAATAATGTTTGGTACTATTTTAAACATTTTGGGATCATTTTATAAGCATTTCTTACGATTTTTAAACATTTATAAATTGCGCGAATATTGTGCATCGGGTTCTACAAATGCGGAAATGCTTCATGTAACATCCACTAGATGGCTCTCAAATCGGAGTTACCAACAATTGAAAATTAGTGTTAGTGTACGTAAAATTAGTTTATAGTTTATTAAATAATATGCATGCAAAATTGTTTTGTTAGGTTAGGAAATGGGAAGTTTGTTTACGTCCATTTTTTTTTTAGCATTTGGTAATTTATTCCCAAAGCTGGTGACTCCAACTTCAGAGCCATCTACCGAAGCTACATTAACAATTATAGCAACTCATGCATGCGCACTACAATTCTGTAGAACTTAGAAGAATTCATGTGTGATGGTTTCTCTATCTTATCCCTAGTTCATTTCACTTTGGTGTGCCCCCTATAGATGTGCATGGAAAAACTTTAGAATTGGCCGTTCACTTACTCAATTAATTGTTCTAAGTTCTACAAAGTCACAAATGTTTTATAATACTTCCACCAGATGGCAGGATATATATATATGTATGAAATTGGTATGACCAATCTTTGCAATAAACTACCAAACATGTTTATTATAGGAAACTGATGTACACCAATTTCCCCTTCATAATCTAACAAAATTAATTACATACATATTATTTATTAAACTAATGTGGTGTGCGCTTACTGGTACTTGTCCCATTGGAACCTAACAAAATTAAATGAATTTCTTAAAATGTTTTGAAATTAATATCAAATGTTGGTCACACCGATTTCACAGATACGTCCTGTCATCAAGTGGAAGTTACATTAAGCATCCACACATGTGCCCTTTGATTCTGTAGATGCAATTTGCAAATAGATAAATATTTTTAGTAATTGTAAAATATGTTTTAAGAATGGTTGAAAAATGTTTCAAATACAACGAAATGTTATTAAAAATATTGTAAAAGTATGTAGTGCAACAGTGTCATAGAATGTTGTATGGAAATTCATAGAACGTCATATTCTAAAGTTGAGCCGCCGATGTGCATAACCAAGAAAATGTTATTGTTCTGGTATCATCCACTTTAAACCATTTTATATAGATTCAGGATATGTAATAAAATCCGAACTTCAATACAAAACTAAATAGCGATCTAAAAATGTATTATATTTATCTAAGCAAACATTATGTGTTAATCAGAAACTATCATCCTTACATGGATAACAATATTAGCAGATTCTAGATTAGATGATAATCTGCTGTTGTTTGAAGAAAAATAACAAGAAATGCATAAATTATGGTAGCAGTATGTGAATAATGATTTTAGGAATATATATGTGTGTGCGCGTGCGTGCGCATGCATACATGTGTGTGTCTGTGGCTTTTTTGTCAAGAAAAAAAAACATGAAAAATACCCAAATGAGAAGTAGTTATAGAAATAACCGAAAAAAATGTAATCAATTGATTTGGCATTTACTTGTATGATTTTCATATTTATTAAAATATAAATTTGTTTCAGTATTTTGTACCTTCTTCAGATGTACAAAGTACCGAAACAGCTGTAACATATTTATATTGTAATAAATATGAAAATAATATAAAACTTTAAGTTTTATATTTATTTAATTAAACAAAAAAATGTGATATTAATGTTATGTAGCATTGAAAGATGGTAATGAATTGTCGATACAAATCAAAATAGGCACACTTTAATATAATAGATGCTTGCCTCTCACCACTAGGATTCTGAGATTGAGTCTGGGTCACTCCATGTGGGTTTCGTGGTGGACGAAATGGAGCTTGGGCATATTTTTCTCGGAATTTTCTCCCATTTTCCCCTGCCACAATTTCATTCCACCATTTCTCCATACTCATCTCATCCATTTAATTCATATGCCCCTGTGATGGTGTGTCAGGCATAGTCGGCCGACACCCTTGTCATTCACAGACTTCTATATAAGGGTCCTCATCTCATCCCTCGATGTGATCCTGAGTTAGACATGAGTTGAGGATATTATATGATTAATAGGATAATTAAAACCATGGGTTTTTTTATATCAAAACATTCAGCAAATGTTCCTGAACAACCTCTGAAAGTTAGATGTACTATACATGTCAGTTGAGCTAATAAATAGGTTGTGGATCAGTTCAACCTCTAATAGAAATGAATACTGGGGTAAATTCGGCCATCATGCAGGGCTGACAATCCGACTGACATACTGTTCTATCTAGAAAGGTGAGAGCATTAATCTCCTACAATCCCATTACTCCTAAGGCCTTTAGTGAGACATTTATATTATGAATATTGTTTGGTTTCAGAATATAGTGATAATGTCTCTTGGACTAGCTGCAATGGGTATTTGTGTTTGTTATATGGCTTACATGAGAACAAAATATGAGAATATGGGATATTACACAGCCATCGATCAACAGGGCGGAGAGACCTTTGTACGCAAAAAATCAAAATGGGATCAATGAAAACACAAGTCTTCTAGCAACTACAATACAATGGATGTATATATTTATTTTCTGTAATAATTATCCTAGAATAAACTAATTTTCTCGCAGTCATTAGGCAAACTCAAAATTCATAATAAAAACTACCATGTAAATATATTAATTGAATGTAATAATAATAAAACATCAATTCATTTCTTCTAATTTCTGTATTTTTTTTTTACTTGATTCCTTCTTATAGATAGTATATTACTTAATGACTACCTTTAACACCTCACTTCATAAGTATTGCTATTTAAGCAGGTAAGAAAAAACCGATAAATTTTACTCAGAGAAAGTTGAATGCAATAAATACATCACCAGGTTCTCAAGTCATTCAGTTAACTGATGATCTGAGAAAGTCTCCCAAAACATGTTTCTAAGGATCATAGAATCAGGAGAGGTAAATATGAGAAAACATGAAAATTTTAATTTTTTTAACTCAGAAAAAAAAACACAAAATTATGGTAAATAATTAAAATGATAGTAAATAATATGCTGAATTTAATTTCATCAGTTTTTTGCTCCAGTGTACATATTTATTTAGTACACAAATAAAAAAATGTCCTGCGCTGTAGCCAAGTGGTTAAGGTAAGAAGCCTTGGCGCAGAGCTACGGGACTTGCACTGGTTCGAGTCTCCATGAGGGGAAGAAATTTTCTCATGGTATTTCAGCCAGTATGGGACCGGTACCCACCCAGCATAGTGAGGCATTTGGGTAGCTACAATAAGTAGCGGCTCCAGGTTGAGAAGACCAGTTATAACTACTGGGGGACTCGACATGCTGACCACATGTCACCTCTACCCCTACACTGGCTGATGATTATCTACCTCTGTGATTGACACATGTGGATGTGAGGCCAGCAGTCAGATGGTAGGATAAGAGCCTTCTAGGCCTGTCGTGCCAGTTTTTAACCAAAATTTTTTTTTTTACTTGCTAGCACATTTTGCACCTTTTTTAAACCTTTTTTTGTCTCTTAGCAGCATTGTATTCCCAAAATAATGTGTATATATTTTTTTACATTTCTTCAAGTATGCTTTCAAGGGTTGGTAACGATGTGTGGTATCAGTCCACATCACTTTAGTGGAGTCCCATTAGGCTATTCCTTTTAACTTAGTTCGCACTTGCACCACAATTATGTGAAAGCTATTGTTTAAGCATGTGAGGTTGTTGAGTGCATAAACAAATATTTCAGTTCAAAATAATATTTGACTTGTGCGGTCTGCTATTTTCCTGAGTGACCAGTATACAGTATGCCAAAACCGAATGTGAACTCCTACAAACTACGTGATGTTGTAAAACAGTTTAGTGTATATGGAATTCAGAGTGACAGATCTGTTATGAGGTGCATTCTTTGTGATATTTCAATAACAATTGAGGAAAAACACCAACACAATTGTGTTACACAGCAAAACACGAAAAAATACTACAAAGCAGTAAATGTGTATTACAACAACAGTTTATTGGCGAGGCACTGCCTTCTTCAAGTTTAATAAATAAAAAAAAAAATTTTTTAATGATACAGTAAATACATTTGTGGCATGTGGTATTCCTCTTTCCAAACTTAACCATATTATGAAAGCGTATTTGGAGAAATATACTGGGAAGTCTGTCCCAGATGGAAAATCATACCTTCAACCTCTGTATGAAGAAAAAATTAAAACAGATCTGTCAAGTAGAAGGTGAAAACCAGTATATTTTACATTAGATGAAACCCGAAGAAATGAATGAAGAACACCTACAAACCTGTGAAGTATTACCTGTTGGATCCACCATAGAGAAATATTGGAAAGCAAGAATGCTAATGGCTTCGGTGCCAAGGCCCAGCATTTGAAAACAACAACAACACATTAGATGAAACCACTGATAAACAGTTGAGATATTGAACATTTTTTAAATATGTTCTAAACATTTGAGTTGTTGAATAATATCTGCTTTAACAGTTTTCTGGACTTGTGATTTCAATAACATAATGTTCTGGGACTTTTCTTACTCGGACTTTTTAATATATGACAACATGACTGAATTTTGTGTCGTGAGTTACTTGATGTAATTGGTTTTGGTACTCTTCAATGATAATTCACATGAAAAATTTGCACCTTCTATTTAAAAAAAATTGCACCTTTTTCTGCTAAATTAAAGCACCTTTTTCACCAAAATTTTGCACCTAAAATTCCTAGCTCTAGTCATAATATTGTGATTTGCATATTTAAATAAATACTTCAAAATTGTCTAATAATGTTATAAAAATTGTTTGAAAAAATTTAAAATATTAAATAATGTTAGTAAATACAGAAGAAGAGCTATAATTTACAATAATATAACTGAAAAATCAAGCGCTAGTAGAAGTGCAGTTGAGCTGCAGCCTTAAAATCCAAGTTACCAATCATTCACAAAAACAAATTATTAAGTAAATATCTAATTATCAGTATCTTAACATCTGAATGCTATAATAAGAATTATGTAGAAGCTATAGTAACATAATATCAAATGAATATTCTGAAGTTATTTTGTTTAATGCAGGCTATTAATTATATCATCTTCCAACCAGGTTTAGGGCCCAAAGTCTTAATGTTTAGTGAAGCATTCTCGGTCCATCTTCTTCTACTTATTAGTTAGGTTGGGAAAGTGGAGATAGTTTTATTCATAATATCACTATTTTGTAAATAATATTACTCAACCTCATAACTATATTAGAAAACTAGACTTACCGACTGTTGAAACTATATTACAATATACAGTTGTGTCAATTTGCACATTCGATTAAAACTCGCACTTTATATAAATTTACACTTCACGGTAAAACTCAATTTTAATAATTGTAATTCCAAAAAAAAATTACAATATACTAAATTCACGGATCAACCATGTCACCAATTATTACCTAACCTCATCTAACCTATTAAATTTAGATTATAAATAAAAAATATTTGCCCATACTTAAAATATACGACACGCATTAATAACGAAATTTGCGATTATACATACGATATAAAGACATGTAATTTTATGGAACTTCACATTTCAACGTCATTTTATGGCACGTCTGACAAGAGTAGACTTTCCGCGTCCGATTTCAATTTAACGTCATCATGTTCATCACAGAGTCTATGTCATGTCTGTTCTCTAAGGTCATGTGTGTGAAATGAAACTTAAAGTACTAGCAACATTACAATGTTTTCCCATCTGTATATAATGAAAATCCCATCTGGTGGCGGGGCGGGAAATTTCAATTTCAATGTTCGCGTGTAATTGATCTGAACGAAATATGGCAAATTTTATTTTAATCCAAAATTATTAATACATTAATTACCCCAGTATGTAGCACACCATTGATGATAACATATGCGAGAACCTAATATATATGAAATTCTGATGCAGTATAAAAAAATCTATTTTTCTTCGCGGATAGAACTTCAAAAGGTTCCCTCCGATTTCATGTAGGAAATTTCTCTCCCCATCGCATCGTGCACTTTGCAGTCCCACACATATATTACCCCTCGGGTTTATATGTGAATAAATTTTTTTTATATGTTCTTGACCTTTTTTTTTTAATGTGATCAAACCAATTCAAATTCAGGTACCGACCAACCTGAGGTTTCTTCTTGATTCCCTCAATCAAGGCAAATACTAGGTAAGAATTTCATTATCAGAACTCATTTCATCATATTCACCGTTTCATAATATAATCAAATATAAATAAAATTACGAAAAAATCAAATAAATTTACGCTATGTGGCCTAGGATATAAAAGGCGTCTAAAAATTGGGAAATATTCATGGCTAGCTGACGGTAGATGATTAAATATTGTGTAATCTTATTGGGGCTATTTATTTATTATTCGGTCGAGACAGAAATACTAGTTGGACAAAAACCGGGAACGCTAAGCTGGAAAGTTTAATGGAGACAAACTAGTCATATAAACTTGTCCACCGCTATGGTCTCAAGGTAGCGTGCTGTCTTGTCACGCAGCGGGCCCGGCTTCGATTCCCGGTCGGGACAGGCTCCTAGGAGTGTTTTTTTTTTTTCGGGGGTTTTCCTCACCTGTACGACAAATGCCAGGAAGCTCATGGCCCAACGGTCCCCGAAAATCATCCGGCCATCATTTATCATCACCATCCTTCACCGGTGTGGAAAGCAACGGAAAGCTACCACACCTATAATTCCCTAGTAAAGCTGCAAAGCGTAGCATAAAAATGATTGCAATGAAAGGCCTGCCTTCGGGCAGAATTACTATGGATGGATACATTAGATTTATTGGGCAGAATTATTGAAATGTAATACAAAGATACAACGAATTGAACTGCGACTGGAATAACCTGTATTCCAGTAATATATCAATTCTTCGGTTCCTCTCATGATTAGAGTTGAACCCTGGATTCCAAGGCTTAAGCCCATTTGCACGGTAACATTTTGGATGTTAAATTAATTATTTCCGCTGCGGCGGACGTTTTGCTCTATTTCGGCATTTGGAGAAACCGCAGAAAACTCTAGTCGAAATAGTCGTTCTCGGGACCTTGGTCAAACTTGACCTTTGTATACGTCCCAGTTATATTATATGAATGCGAAACATGGACTCTTACTTTTAAGGGAGGAAAGAAGATTACGAGTATTTGAGAATAAAGTTCTTAGGAATAATTTTGGACCAAAGAGAGATGAACAGACAGGTGAATGGAGAAAACTACATAATAGTGAACTACATGGTCTTTATAGGAAGCAAGATATAATAACAGTTAAGTCTCGTAGGCTGCGATGGGCAGGACATGTGGCACGTATGGGGGATGAAAGATGTACATGGAAGCTTCTGGTAGAAAAACGCCCAGTTGGTAGACCAAGAATCAGGTGGGAGAACAGCATTATCCATGATTTGAGGGAAGTACATTATACAGGGGATGATTGGAAAACATTAGCTAAGGATAGGGATGTATGGAGAGCTTATGTCGCGTGGCCATGAACCTACGGGTTCGATAGAGCCAGTGAGTTAGTACGTCCCTGATGGCAATTGACATGCATGAGAATGAGATTTCTTAAAATCCTCATTTTTATATAACTTACTATTGTGGTAGGTAGAAAAACATATTTAGAATAGCAAATGGTATCTCCCTACTATTTATAAACTAAACATTTTCCCAATGAAAGATAAATTATATTTGAAGAGAAAAATTTTCGCCTAGACCGAGACTCGAACCCGGGACCTTTGGCTTCCCGGGCCAAATGCTCTACCAACTGAGCTACCGAGGCGAGTTACGATCTAGACGCAAATTTTTCTCTTCTATACGTTGTAATTAAGAAGCCTTACTGGCTTTATAAAGTAATGTTAAATTCCCAATAAATGTCTTAACTAAGAAGCCGCCATTTGCAAAGATAGAAACAATGGTTTCAAAAGCATTTGGTGAGAGGGAATTACAACGTACATAAGAGAAAAATTTGCGTCTAGATCGTAACTCGCCTCGGTAGCTCAGTTGGTAGAGCATTTGGCCCGGCAAGCCAAATCAAATATAATTTATCTTTCATTGAGAAATGTTAAATTAATAATAAAAATTATCAATATAAACATTTTCCATTGCGTAAAGCTTAGGATTAATTTAATTTTAGTTGGTGTTTGTAAGAATGTTATCAGTGCTTTTAACTTCTTCAAATTTACCAGCCTCATAGGCTAGTGGTCAGCATTTCTGACTACAGTTCATGAGGTCCTGGGTTCGACTTCCAGTCAGACCATAGGAATTTTTCTGTGGTTCTTCATGGTCTGAAATTTAGGTTAAGGACTCCTGGCATTTCATTATCATTTATCGCCCATCATATAATAGGGGGTAAGTAACTTCCCCTTCCAGGTGTCCCAACCTAAGAAGTGGATTACAATACCAGGGGAGACGACCAGAAATGTCAAAAGACAACCTTGTGACATGGGGGGGGGATCTTCAAATGATTGCAGAAATTATTTATATTCATGTCTAGCACAGCAATATATCCATTTTCATTTCAATTTAACATGAAATAGGACAAAATATAGTCAATTAAAAGGTTTAAGTGAGACAAACAGTAGCTTCCAAAGGCTGTTAAGAAAACTTTATAGAAGACATCTTCAAATTTGTTGTCTTTCTTGATAACTAGAAACTTGCATTTCATAAGTTACACAGACTTACTAGATTTCTATCGTAACAACAGTATCAAGTGCAGATTGTGAGCATATTATTTCCTGGTTGCACCAGATAAAAACTTACTTGCATAATAGAATGGCCAATGAATGCCTGAGTATCCTAGATGCTATCCAACTATAGAAAAATGACATCGCCAAGACACTGGATGTGGAAGAAATCATCAATAAATCTGACGTTGTACACCCTTAGACAAAAAAAATTAGTCATCTCTTGAACACACATTTCTTCTAAGTCCTACTCGGCACAGCGCTGGGTTCAAACTAGGAAACTAGACATAATTGTACAGTCTACAAGCTACTTTGTTATGTGGCATAAACTGAAGACACTCCTAAGTGTCCTGTTAGATCAGTGGTAAAGCATGCAGTCACTGTTTCTGTTAATGAAGGTCGCAGGTTCGCATCCTCAATTATGCAATTTTTTTCTCGTGATATTTGTATTAAAATGTTTTATGAATTATATACATAATTTTATTTTGACATTTGAATTAAACCGATGTTAATGTCGTTATTGTAACAATTATATTTACCACATTCAGGGGGTGTTCTAGGTAATTTCAATGTATTGCATTCAATAGACTGTGATGCACAGATGTCTGCGCAAAGCAACAGCCTCTAACAAGTTTGTTTATAATGAATCATGTTTTTTACCATGGCTCAGTACACACACAAGGACATAGGCACAAGGCAATCTCAATGCCCCGCAGATTGAGAGCGGTAATAGATGCTGACGGTTCATACATCCAATATTGATTTTGTTAAAGTTTCCATTTTAGAATATATTATTTTCTTTTCAGATATAATTTGTCCATCATTAAGATGTTTAAAAACGAATAATATTAACATTTATTTTCTTTCCTCATTTATTTATTAGAAGAAGGTTTTAATTCATGTTTTTGTGTATGCATTAAAGCAATAAAACTCAAATATAAAATTAAATATGAAACTATATCAAAGGCAAAATGCTATTCTAACATTCAGTTATAAAACAAAATTGAAGTCTGATGATTTAATGTAATTATCTGTATGAGTTCCTTTCCTATATATCCATCCATAGTAATTCTGCCCGAAGGCAGGTCCTTCACTGCAATCATAGCATTTTCATGCTATGCTTGCAGCTTTACTAGGGAATTGTGTAGGTGTGGTAGCTTCCCGTTGCTTTCCACACCGGTGAAGGACGATAATGATAAGGATGATGGCCATATGATTTCGGGGACCGTTTGGGCCTTAAAGTTTTTCTGACATTTGTCTTACAGGTGAGGAAAAACCCTGATAAAAACCTCGCCCAGAAAAACTGCCCCGACCGGGGATCGAACCCGGGCCCGCTGCGTGACAAGGCAGCACGCTACCTCGAGACCACAGCGGTGGACTTCCTATATATATACATCAAATTCAATTTTCAGCTAAGTTATGTAGATAGGAAATAACACTATGAGGTTTTTAATATTGTTTATTTTTTTATTATTTCACTCACCTCATACTTCATAATTAAGGAACTCACAATTTGGGAAAAAATTTACATATGCAAGAATGAAAATACAACTATGAATTTTGAAATACCCGGTTATAAGGAGAGAGGACTGATTTGGAAATTCGTTGGTCGGCCATCAGATGGCGCGGAGGACAGTCTGCAGGATAGAAGGCCGTTGGACGTCAGTTGTGAACGTGACACAGCATTGAGAATGTCACAAATGATGTGAAGAAACCCTGGGTCTGCTAGGAATTATGAAGTATGAGGTGAGTGAAATAATAAAAAATAATCCATTTTCAGTGTTTGATCATTCCTAATTAAACATAAATCCAAAAATGGAATTTTATTTTCTTTTTCTAATCAGTAAAGTTTACTGTAGAATTAGAAAAAGAAAATAAAATTCCATTTTTGGATTTATGTTTAATTAGGCATGATCAAACACTGAAAATTGAATTTGATATATATAGGAAAGGAACTCATACAGATAATAACATTAAATCATCAGGCTTCAATCACATAGTTCATAAGCATGCAATATTCAACAGCTTAATTTATAGATTGACAAATGTACCATTAAATGAAGAAAATTTCTACAGAGTATAAACATATCTTAAACACTGCTGGATTAAATAGTTTTGATAAAGAATTGGTTATAAATAAGTTGAAGAAATTCAAACACAAAAAAAGACTTAATGAATATACTACTCTACAAAATTGCAAAGAAAAGAAAAAATACAATAAAATTGCATACCATGGTGAAATTAATTTCACCATAAATTAAACCTCATAGTGATTAATTCCTATAAAAGTTAAATTACTTACCATCCTGAAATGCATAGAAAATTTCAAGAAATTTTTGACAAATACATTTCTTTCGCACCAATAAATAAATTTAGTCTGGGTAATTTCTAAGTACCAATAAAAACGTGAATGTCCCAGACAGTAAGAAATCTGGAATTTATCAAATAAGTTGTGAAGATTGCAATAAAGTTTATATAGGAGAAACAAAAAGGAATTTTTGAAACTCGGACAAAAGAACACATCAGAAATATTAAAAATTGAAATTGAAAAATCTGCAATTGCTGCACATAGTTTATCAGAACACCATAACATTGGAAGAGAAGCTAAACTTTTAAAAACAAGTGGAGAAGCCTTTGGAATTGACAGTTTGGGAGAAAATATACATTGAGAAAAATAAAGATAGATCAATGAATTTTGATATCCCCAACGAAATTACTTTAATTTCGAAGTTCATAAATTCAACCATAGATGGCAGCACTGAAGATGGCGAAAATAGAACAGTTGACGGCTGAAGAATTTCGTCAGTCGGAGTTATGGCTGAGGATGAACAC
Organism: Diploptera punctata; assembly: GCA_030220185.1. Classification (NCBI taxonomy): domain Eukaryota; kingdom Metazoa; phylum Arthropoda; class Insecta; order Blattodea; family Blaberidae; genus Diploptera; species Diploptera punctata. Next base: position 3,184,632 of record JASPKZ010004196.1, read on the forward strand.
GACTGTGTTTGAAACCGCAGTATCATGGAAGCATGAATCCTATGAGGTGAGTTGTTTAAACAAAATGTTCTCCGATGAATTTTAATGATTATACCTCATAATGTTTACTTCCCAACATTAATTTAATATAATTCAAGAAATTCACTTACCATCCATTGAAACACCATAAGTTTAAAAAAATGTTCAAAAAGTTTAATACAAGATTGGCACCGAAGAATGAATACAGTCTTAATAGGATAATTAAAACCAATAAAAATGAAAGAATTGAAGACAAAAACAAATCAGGAATTTATCAGATCAAATGCACTGATTGTGACAAAATTTATATTGGAAAAACAAAAAGAAATTTGAAAACAAGGGTAAAAGAACATCTTAGAAATGTCAAAAATGGAAGTCAGCAGTAGCTGCTCATGCTTGGTCCGAAAAACATTTAATTGAATCAAAAACCAGTATAATTAAACAAATAGATAAACAAAAGGAATTCACGGTTTGGGAAAAAAATCCACATTCAGAAAAACAAAGGAAAACTTATGAACTTCAAAATTCTTGCATATCCTGACCTGATCCAGAGGTTCATCGGTCCACCAACAGAGGGAAGAAGAAGAGTTTCTTCTGATCAACATAACACCAGTCACCAAGATTGTACTGAAGATGAGACCGTTATGGTCTCAAAATCGCAATCTACTTAGAAGATTTATATGAGGAGAGGTAGGAAACATTTGATTTTATCATAAATTAAACCTCATAGTGATTCATTCCTATAAAAGTTAAATACATGTTTAATAAGTTTATTGAAGCATTTTTGAGTTACATTTCTTCTTACTTTTGAAAATATACATTTTTTTAAACTTCAATTTCCTTAATAATTAATGAATCGTGATTTTTTCTTACCTCATACATCTATGTTTCTTTAAACACAGCACTGCAGTATCGGCGACACTTTGTCGTCGTCAGCTGTTTTCACAACTGTCAATTATTTCTCCTTTTTGCCGGTAATTATCTAGACTGCCATCTGGTGTTCTTTTGAAGGAATTCCTCTTCAAACTGCCATCTGGTGTTATTTTGAATGAATCATTTCCTAAACTGCTATCTGTTGTATTTTTGAAGAACTTTGTAATCAAGCTTGGTTCTTCCGGAATCTCAAAGTTCATAGTTCTAGTATGGTTTTTTTGAATATATATTTTTTCCCAAACTGTTAAATCCAAAGGTTTTGATAGATGTTTTAAAAGTTTTGCTTCTTTTTCAATCCTATGATGCTCTAATAAACTATGTGCTGCTATAGCTGATTTTTTAATTTGTCCATTCTTCATGTTTCTGAAGTGCTCTTTTTTACGAGTTTCCAAGTTCCTTTTTGTTTTTCCTATATATATCTTGTTGCAATCCTTGCAATCAATTTGATAAATCCCAGATTTTTTGTCGTCTGGGGTATTACATTTATTATTAGTTAACAGCAGATTACCCAGGCTGAATTTGTTAATTGGAGCTAATGTTATATTAAAATTTCTGAAAATTTTTTGAAACTTATTATGAACTTCAGGATGGTAAGTGAATTTCTTGAATTTTACATCTTTCTTGGGACCATGATGTAAGGTGGTGTATTCTTGTAACCTTTTTTGTTGTTTGAATTTCTTTTTTAATTTTGCAAGTTCTCATTTTTTTTAAATAACCAATAACTGTAAGAACACCAAAGTGGTTCCATATCAACAAATGTAAGTACTATACTCAAAATTGTTCATACATTTACCTCTTATAGTTCCTGAGAAAATGGGTCTTTTATATGAAAATTTTAGTTTGTCGAAAAAACCAGTTTAAGTAAAACGTTTGTTGTGTCAAATTAGTGATGCAGCCGTACTTTTAAAAATACTTCAAATGAGCATCCATCCATCCATCCATAGTAATTCTGCCCGCAGGTCCTTCACTGCAATCATAGCATTTTCATGCTATGCTTGCAGCTTTACTAGGGAATTGTGTAGGTGTGGTAGCTTTCTGTTGCTTTCCACACCTGTGAAGGATGATGATGATGATGATGATGGCCATATGATTTCGGGGACCGTTTGGGTCTTAAAGTTTTCCTGACATTTGTCTTACAGGTGAGGAAAAATCCCGATAAAAACCTCACCCAGAAAAACTGTCCCGACCGGGGATCGAACCCGGGCCCGCTGCGTGACAAGGCAGCACGCTACCTCGAGACCACAGTGGTGGACTCAAATGAGCATATATCAATAATATTTATATCAATCTGTGCAGAATATTTCAAACTATTTAAAAGTACATAAAACCAAATTTGAGAATTCTTTTGCTAAAATCACCGTTTAATCTCCCCTTAAAGGAAGTCACACTATGAGGTTTACTTTAAATAATAGTTTGATATGCAAGCATATAGTTAGAAAGAATATTGACAATGATGCTTAAAGCATTGAAATCCGGGTCTTCAAGAAATCTACAAATATGAGGTGAGTCGTGCATATTATTACTTAACACAAATTCAATTGAAAGTTTAGTAACCAAAAACTAACTTAAGTATTCAATATTTGGTAGCCTAAAAAAAAAAAAATTAATACTTGTGTTTATGTAGTAAATCAGCCGCAGTGGTCTAGTAGTTAAGATCCTTGCCTCTAGTCCTGAAAGTTATGGGTTCAAACCCAAGCTGGGACAATGGATTTTTAGGATGGAAAAATTAAAGTAACATGTCCTGGAGGGACTTTCAAGCCATGTGTCCCAAGTATCAAGATTTTCAGGCTCGTAAAAGAACCTCAAACCAGAGAAAAGAGCCTCTGGGCAAAATTTACCAACATTCCAATATCCAAGTAACAGTAGTGTTAAATTCCCAATTAATGTCTTCTTAATTATATTATTTTTGGTCTGGACATCTTACCTCAATATTAATGTTGATTTGTTCTTGGACACGTTTCAAAACATGTCCAAGAACAAACCAACATTAATATTGAGGTAAGATGTCCAAAACATGTCCAAGAACAAATCAACATTAATATTGAGGTAAGATGTCCAGACCAAAAATAATATAATTAAAATAACCTCAAAATATAACTTCCTAAAATTAAATATTAATGTCTTCTTACTTATTTTAGGAATTCTCACTATGAGGTATATTCATTAAGGTAGAATTTTTTTATCACTCACCTCATATTCTGTCGACAGAACAACGGTCGTGACGATACTGAGGATGGAACAGAAACTATGTTCTGAAAATAGTTTATAGTCAAATAAGAAGAACAATATGAGGTGAGTGATAAAAAATTCTACCTTAATGTCTTCTTAACTAAGAGGCCGCCATATGCAAAGATAGAAGCAATGGTTTCAAAGCATTTGGCACAAGGGAATTACAATGTATAAAGAGAAAAATTTGCGTCTAGATCGCAACTCGCCTCGGTAGCTCAGTTGGTAGAGCATTTGGCCTGGAAAGCCAAAGGTTCCGGGTTCGAGTCTCGACCTAGGCAAAAATTTTTCTCTTCAAATATAATCCAAGTAATACCTTAGTTTTATTTTATAAAGAAAAATTAACGCTCGGACCGGGATTTGAACCCTGGATCTCTGACTGCACATAAGTATGATACCGATTTAATATACTGATAATTATTTTTTGTTTCTAAAATAAAACTGTGTCCAATTCATGATGATTGTTAATTTAAAAATATAACATCAAACTATCTTAGTTGCCCACTAGATATCTCATTGAGTCAGTATGCTAATCACATGCCACTCATGACACCTATAGGGAAATAAGCATAACTAAATTATTCTGCAGTCATTTTTATATCTTACCTCATAGTTTAAGAAAACAAACTATGAGGTAAGATATAAAAAATGACTCATTCTTCATAAATAAGAACCTCAATGTTATTTCCCATATTTAACTATGAATAACTAAATTAGCTTGGTAAAGAAACTCTTAATAAGGGAGCGGCTAAGGTTAGACTCAAAAGGCCGTGAATCCAAAGAGAAAGAAAGAAAGTTTATGTATATTTGAAGAGAAAAATTTTCGCCTAGACCGGGACTCGAACCCAGGACCCTTGGCTTTCCGGGCCAAGTGCTCTACCAACTGAGCTACCGAGGCGAGTTACGATCTAGATGCAAATTTTTCTCTTATGTAGTAAACAATTTCAACCTAAATTACTAAATATATAGAAAATCAGGAAATGATAGAAAAACAACAATCTTTATAGAGCAAATTCAGCCTAAAAAAGATAAATTGCTATAACACATGGGTCTTCTTTAAAAGAAAATGGTACAGTAGGGATGGTACACTGAGCAATTTGGTGATTAGGGGATAGAAAAGATGAAGATTTATGAGTATTTCATTTTATTGTTACAACATTGTTACTTCAACAACCAATCCACACTACTGCAACATTTTGTATTCGGGGAAGGGAAGAAAACGTTAAAACTAAGGGCTGTGAGTGCAGTTACCAACATCAAATCAATTTAAATCAAACACAACTCAAATTAATCAAAATGTTAATAATTATCACAGAGATGGAATGAATTCAAATCTGTAGCCATCTTCAAGTTCTGTGAGTTTTAGACTTTGTTGAAAGCAGCAATGTCCACACTTTGTACCTGGAACAAACAAAATTAATTGTTGAATGCATTGCTTTCACGGCCGGAAGTCATGGTATTAGAAGATTCCAGGTTATAAGGTCATGGTCATAACTGGTTTCTCTCATGGCTACGGAGGGCTTCTTCAGTGGAGAGTTATAGTTAGTGATCCCCGATTGGAAGCTCAGTTTTGTATGAATGACAGACTGCTGGAATTCAGTATTTATACTTGTGCTGGTCCCCAAATGGCTGGACAAAATTGAAGCTGATTGGATAATCATTGTCAATCTACACTCTAATTCAACCCAGGAAGTTACTACAAACCTTATGGGCTATGCCAGTGTCCCCCTACCTACAGAGGGTAATGTTGCCAAACTCATAATAACAGTATTTGTTTGTTTAGGGAGGAGGAGGGGCAAGGTTAGCAGTACTTTTTCCAAATCTATGTACTACACATTTAAAAAACATAGTTTTTCTTTTACGACATGCAAACTAGTTGTATAGTAAATATGAGAGTTGACACTTTCACACAGGATAGTACAGATACGCAAGAACTCAGTGACAAGTGGTAACTGTTTTTTTTGTTTAAGGGTGGGTGGCTTGGACGGCTACAACTTACAACTATGTACCTGCTGTGTTGCAATCTTCAGTTTTATTTAAGGATTTCTCTCGTGATAATACTGTTAAAATGGCAACCCAGTTCCCTATTCCAAACACACAGTAACTTCCTAGGTTGAATCTGACTGTAGAATCCGAATAGATTGTTTCTTTCTCTTCATTATTAAGTAGGCTTATACACCTGTTATTTAACTTGTAATACCAGGCTTTAGCCAATTTTATACCTTCATCTGCTGACAATTTCAATAGAAAAGAAGAAGATAACGGGTGCAGCAGAAACAATAACTCATTTTAAATTGCCCACCATTATTGGACATGGCTTCCTGGAGAGTTTATATTAGTACCAATGCATAGTGCAGTTGAAAGCATTGCCGGTCAGAATGGAGAATTGGTCAAACGAACATTGTGCGTTTGCCATAGAAACGTTTTACAAATGTGGTGACAGTGTCGTACGGACACAGCATTTGTTCTGGCAACATTTTAACAATGGTCGGAATGATCAAGATTTCATCGTTATATCTTATCTGCCATACTCCACGATCATTTATAGGTCCCAGGATCTTCCTTTCAAAGATTCTCAGTCTTTCTCCATTCTCTCTGCTAAGTGTCCAGCATTCACTGCCATAAATAGCAACTGGTCTCAGTAACGTTTTATAAATTTTTAATTTTACATCCAGACTTAGAATGTGTGATTTAAATTGGTCCTTAAGTGCATAATAGCATCTGTTCGCTTGGAGAATCCTGCTCCATATTTCCTTATTATTATTGTCATCTGTGATTATAGTGCCCAAATATTTGAATTCATGTACAATTTGAAATTTATATTTGCCTATTTCTAGTCGGATTTTTAGCTACAGGTCTGTTGAGATCTGCATAAATTTTGTTTTTTCTACATTAATTTTGAATCCCGTAGATTCTGCTGCTATGGATATGGCATTAAAAGTTCCATCATAGATTTCATGATCTGGCCAGTAATAACTATATCGTCAGCATATGCCAATATCTGGATGGATTTACTATATATTGTACCATTAATTCTCCACTCACTATTAATTATAATTATCTACTACTTCATCAGTTGTTTATCGAATGAATAATCCAGCAACCATGTTACTAGGGGAAAATGTATAGAAATAGGCTGTTCTCTGTGCCATCCTTATTATACATTGCTACTTCCCATTCCATGTCAAGTAATAGAGATATGACAAATGTGTAATTTTAAATAATCCAATTTCTTCAGCAATCATTGACCAAATGACTAATTTCACAACCATGTTATGTTCATTAATGATTAATGAATGAGTTGGAGAAAATGTTTTAACATCTCACCTCATAAAGTTGCATGTCTTTACTTATTTTAGGAATTCTCACTATGAGGTATATTCATTAAGGTAGAATATTTTTTATCACTCACCTCATATTGTTCTTCTTATTTGATTATAAACTAGTTTCGGAACATAGTTTCTGTTCCATCCTCAGTATCGTCACGACCGTTGTTCTGTCGTCTTGAAGAGCTGTCCTTCTCTCCTTCCATTGGCTGACTGAAAAACCTCGAAACCAGGTCATTCTCACTGGGAAATTCAAAGTTCATTAATTTCTTTTTTTCGCTCTTTTGAATGTAGATCTTTTCCCAAACAGTAAGTTCTTTTGGTTTTTCTATTAAAACAAATAGAAAAACCAAAAGAACTTACTGTTTGGGAAAAGATCTACATTCAAAAGAGCGAAAAGAAGAAATTAATGAACTTTGAATTTCCCGAGTGAGAATGACCTGGTTTCGAGGTTTTTCAGTCAGCCAATGGAAGGAGAGAAGGACAGCTCTTCAAGACGACAGAACAACGGTCGTGACGATACTGAGGATGGAACAGAAACTATGTTCCAAAACTAGTTTATAATCAAATAAGAAGAACAATATGAGGTGAGTGATAAAAAATATTCTACCTTAATTGCATGTCTTTACTTTCAAACATAATTTGTCCATCATTAAGATGTTTAAAAACGAATAATATCAACATGTTTACGGATTCTCTCCCACACTTGAAATTCTTTAATTTTCAGTATGTAATCTTGAAGGTTAAGTCTTTAATATATTTGGAATTTATTACTGAGAAAATATTATCTACATATCTATACGAACATTTAAATACACATGCGTAAAGCATTGGTGATGTGACATTCAAGATAATTAGCCAAAAATGGCAAAAGTTGAGGATTGCCCATCATCAAACCTGAAATCTGTTTAAAAAATTTTCCGTTAAAAGTGAAAAAAGAATTGTTAATTTACACAGTTTTAAAATAATGCAACATAAATAAAACCAGTCTGGGAAAGCTGAAGATAAAACAGAGAATTGTTTTGAAACATGTTCAAGAACAAATCAACATTAATATTGAGGTAAGATGTCCAGACCAAAAATAATATAATTAAATAATATAATTACACAGTTTTGTTAGATTTATGTACTCTTTATTGTTTCCATTTTTAATTTTAGGGAAATTAGCAATTTTTTTTTCAAAATATTTTAAATCTTTTCAGTTGGTATATTACGAAACAACAAGAAATGACATCGAAAGAAAGTAATCTATCATTAAACTCTAGTGAGGTGTTACTCAATTTATTAAATTAATATTGAGAAGCTAAAGCTATTACTAATGATAGAAATAAGTAAATTAATGAACACAATTAAATTAAGTTATGTAGATAGGAAATAACACTATGAGGTTCTTTAATATTGTTTATTTTTTATCATTTCACTCACCTCATACTTCATATGAAGTATGAGGTGAGTGAAATGATAAAAAATAAACAATTAAATTATTGTAAATCAATGGTAAAGAGAAAAATTTCTGCCTGAACTAGGAATCGAACCCCGAACCTTTAGCTTTCTGTGCTAATGCTCTGCCACTGAGCTAATCCGGGCCCCACATTCAATTGCATGCCAGTAGAGTAAGGTAAAGGAAGGATTTCTGCTTGGATGGGAATGAAGCCTGGATTAGCTCAGTGGCAGAGCATTAGCACGGAAAGCTAAAGGTTCGGGGTTCGATTCCTGGTTCAGGCAGAAATTTTTCTCTTTACCATTGATTGTGTTACTCAATTATTCCTCTAATTTTAAAGAGATTTTCAATGCCTTTGTTGTCAAATTGTGGGAAGTCATTAAATTTGTTAGTAAGCCATTTTGCTAAATAACATGAGCCAATATTGTTAATTATGGTTCTCATGTATTGCTGACGAGATTGATTCCAGCATACTGCCATACATTTCTCCTTATTCTATAATGATGGCAAATACTTACATAATCTTCAATTTCCTCTAGAGTTTCTTGCAACCAATCGACAGATACTTTGTCATCTTCAACTACACACGATATTTGAAGTTTATGTATCCCATATGCAAGAGGTACAAGTTTTGCTGTAACACAAAGAGAAATTAATAATAAATTTGGTCTCTTTAATTCTTACCTCATATAGTTGTTTCTGTCACATATATGTTCCAAGGCATGTTAATTCCATCTTCAGTAGTTACAGACTGGAGTCTGTAGATGACATGATGTAAAATGGTTAAAGAAGATTTCACTTAAGCTTGCTGCAAACGATGTCACTATTATGGATAATGCATCTTACCATAGTGTCAGTTGGAACAAGTACTCACTAAGCGTGGCTTAAAAATTACATAGATGGATGGCTGGATGCAAAAGGTATTGAATATACAAGTGATATGAACAAGGATGAATTATTATTAATTTCATACATTTCAATGATGGATAAATCATATTTGAAGAGAAAAATTATATGCTCAGACTGGGACTTGTTGGTAGAGCACTTGGACTAGAAAACCAAGGGTCCCGGGTTCAAGTCCCGGTCTGAACGTATAATTTTTCTCTTCAAATATGATTTATCCATCATTGAGATGTATGAAATTAATAATAAAAACATCAAAAAAGCCTTAATATTTAATTTTAGGAAGTTATATTTGAGGTTATTTTTAATTATATTATTTTTTGGTCTGGACATCTTACCTCAATATTAATGTTGAAATCAACATTATATTGAGGTAAGATGTCCAGACCAAAACTAATATAAAAAAAGCCTTACTGCATTTATATGTAATGTCTAATTCCCAAATATGTCTTCTTATAAAGGAGCCGCCATTTTGGCAAAGATAGAAGCAAAGGCTTCAAAGCATTTGGTGGGCGGGAATTACAACGTATATAGAGAAAGATTTGCATTTAGATCGGTACTTGCTCAGGTAGCTCAGATGGTAGAGCACTTGGACTAGAAAACCAAGGGTCCTGGGTTCTAAGTCCTGGTCTGAGCGTATAATTTTTCTCTTCAAAAAAGGATGAATTACACTGGTCAACATGATTTTTGTCTCAGGAGTACCAATAGTTGTACTTCTTAATGCAGTTTATTATCATGTTTTCAAATGTGTTCGGAATTTCTCCATTCCCCAGTTTTTTTTATTTCAATTTCAATTAATGGATTTAAATAATTATTTCTTTAATAAACGTTTTTCCGTCCATTTGTCCATTGTAAATTAAAACGGGGAACACTTTCATCAGGACATTTCAGATATGGAAAAGAGATATCAAGGGAAATGGAATCCTAATATGCTGGCCGATTATTGTTGGACCATCAAGAGGGATGTTCCACAGGTGAAATATAGCAGAAAATTGTCATTTCTTAATTTCTAGGCAAGTCCGAATGTTCAAATATTGTGTAGTTACGAATGTAGAAAATATTAAAGTGTTTGAAATTATAAATGTTTGTCTCTCGGAAACCTTGCGTGATGGAGAAAAACCGATATCATATTTGAATTCAGAAGAAAAAATACTATAAGAATCACATATTTTTCTTTCTGAGACAAAAGAAAGTTTCTTTTTTGTTGCTCAGTGTTAATGATACACAAGATAAAGAAAGTGAATGTCCACAAAATGTATGATAAGTTTGAAGTGAATACATTGGCGGACCAAAGTGTCAACACTGTGCTGAGACTTCCTCCTTATCACTGCAAGTTAAACCCTATCGCCATATATGTTTATTTTAGAATCACTCTTTGCGAAAATAAACAAGCACACAACTCACTCCATCGCCCTGGAAATAAGAAGAGCCATACTCAACATCATGAAAACTACATCAATCACTCTCCAATGGGTCAAAGGCCATGCAGATCTTAGGAGTAATGAGAGAGAAGACTACCTACTAAAGACAGCAGCCAGTTACAAATCCACATTTGACTACAGTGCAATTCCCTTGTCCAGGGGCAAAAAGTTACTCAAAGACTATTACATGAATTTGTGGAATGCAATCTACACAAACTCCGAAGTTGTATAAATCATATTTGAAGAGAAAAATTATACGCTCAGACCGGGACTTGAACCCGGGACCCTTGGACTCTATATACGTTGTAATCCCGGTCTGAGCGTATAATTTTTCTCTTCAAATATGATTTATCCATCATTGAGATGTATGAAATTAATAAAAAGAACATCCGAAGTTGTAACTCACACCAAATTAATATATTGACTTAGGATCTAACTGAAAAGTGTTAATTTAAATAAAAACATTGAAAATATTGACTTAGACTTTCATGGCCAGATTTAGTATGAAGATCTTGGAAGATTTCCAGGCTGTTAGCCGTGGTCTTGAAGCTTCAACTTCAAGCCTCTAGACCATGGCCAACAGCACAGAAATCTTCAAATCACACCAAACTGTTCATCCCAAACATCTTCCACAGGCTATCCCTATCCTTCTGACCAAACTTCATTCTTACCCAATTTTTAACCATTCATGGCTGTTTTCAATCCTACCTATTTAAAATTTAGAAAATAATTTTCCCAACTTGCAACTGTTGCGAGAAAGAAGTTCAACGGCCCTGCACCTACTAACAAAGTGCTCTAATGTTTTTATTATTAATTTCATACATCTCAATGATGGATAAATCATATTTAAAGAGAAAAATTATACGCTCAGACCGGGACTTGAACCCGGGACCCTTGGTTTTCTAGTCCAAGTGCTCTACCATTTGAGCTACCTGAGCAAGTACCGATCTAAACGCAAATCTTTCTCTATATACGTTCTCTTTAAATATCAAAGTGCTCTAAGTTTGCAAAAGAAAGACCAGCTATCCTGAAGTCAGTACCTTTGCCGCTCATTTGAAGTTGCACATCAACAAGATACAGATAATCACCTTCCACAAGAACGTCTTCTGCTCCATTCAATAAACTGAACTCTACATACATTTAGCTCTATGATTTGTAATTTTACTCATTTCTGTAAGTTTCCTGTGATTTTTTAAATATCCTGTGATATACCTGATGGTGAAATATAACTTCAAAAAAAAAAACCATATCGAGTCAGTATGGAGTCAAATGAAGTACGTAATAGAACTTTCAAAACATCATGAGCAATGGATTTAATACAGAAGCTAGAAAATTAAAATTGGTGTTAAAATGTAAATTTAAACTTTACAAACTTGGAGAAATACGAAAATCTGCAATAGCTGCACATGCATGGGCAGAAAAACACAGAATTGAAACTAAGACCAAATTAAGTTATGTAGGTAGGAAATAACACTATGAGGTTTATTTTAATTATGTTTAGTTATTTCTTGACTCACCTCAAACTTCTTAACTCCCTTGCATATCTAGATTTCGTCATTGTATTGTGACATTCTCAATGCTGTTCACATTCACAACTGGGAGGGAGTTAAGAAGTATGAGGTGAGTCAATAAACAAAATTAAGACCAAATTACTAAAACAGTTAGAAAAATCTAAGGAACTCAAAATTTGGGAGAAAATGTACATCTGCAAGAATAAAAAGAAAACCACAAATTTTGAAATTCCCGTATAAAAAGGAAAAAAAATATGATTTGGAAGATCATCGGTCAGCAAGCAGAGGGAGCAGAAATCAACTCACAGGATGGACAACCACAAAACGACAGTTGGAAGCATCTAGAATGTCGTGCAAAAACGACAAAACCTAGGTCTGCATAAAAACAAGAAATATGAGGTGAGTCAAAATAACCAACTCATTAATAATTAAAATAAACCTCTTAGTGTTATTTCCTACATATATTAAATTTGAGTTGTTTTATTAAGACAACAGATATGGCACTTACAAGCTCCCCATAGAAGTCCATCTGTACTAACAGCTCTGACGGCTTCCTCCATCAGTTTCATATCTGTTTCATCATCCCATGGTTTCACATCCAGTATTATATTTGATTTTGCAATCAGAACTGGTTCTGAAAAAAAAAAACAATTTACAAAAATAATAGTGACATTGAAAACCATTACATATTACCATTATATAAATACATGATACGACAGCTGCCATGATCGGTTTTAGTACAAATTGAATTAATAAGTAAAATGAAAAATGAATAAAATACTCATTATATTTAAAGAGAAAAATTCATCCTTCAGTGAGAAGTGTTAAATTAATAATGAAAACATCAATAGAAGCCATACTGCTTCATAAAGTAGTGTTAAATTATATTTGAAGAGAAAAATTTTCGCCTAGACCGAGACTCGAACCCGGGACCTTTGGCTTGCCGGGTCAAATGCTCTACCAACTGAGCTACCGAGGCGAGTTACGATCTAGATGCAAATTTTTCTCTTATATACGTTGTAATTCCCTCTCACCAAATGCTTTTGAAACCATTGTTTCTATCTTTGCAAATGGCGGCTTTTTAGTTAAGAAGACATTTATTGGGAATTTAACATTACTTTATAAAGCTAGTAAGGCTTCTAATGATGTTTTTATTATTAATTTAACATTTCTCAATGAAAGATAAATTATATTTGAAGAGAAAATTTTTTAAAAAAAGTGTTAAATTCCCAATTAATGTCTTCTTAACTAAGAGGCCGCCACATGCAAAGATAGAAGCAGTGGTTTCAAAGTATTTGGCGTGAGAGAATTAAAATGTATAAAGAGAAAAAATTGTATCTAGATTGCAACTCGCCTCGGTGGCTCAGTTGGTAGAGCATTTGGCCCGGAAAGCCAAAGGTCCCGGGTTCGAGTCTCGGTCTAGGCAAAAAAATTTCTCTTCAAATATAATGCATATATCAACTTAGTGTCCCATCATAGCCAAGTCGTTTAAGACATCAAGCCTTGATGCAGTGGTTCAAGTCCCCACGGGGGAAGATATTTTCTTATGGAATTTCTGCTAGAATGGGACTGGTGCTCATTCAGCATCATGAGGAATTCGGGGAGCTACAATAAGTAGTTACTCCAGGTTGAGATAACCAGCTATAATGGCTGCGGACCCGTCATGCTGACCACATGTCATCCCTATATTGGTTAGATAATATCCACTTCTGTAATTAACACATATGGATGTGGGACCAGCTTCCGGCTAATAGGCCAAGCGTTTCTAGACCAGTAATGCCAGAGAGTTTATATAACAACTTACTTTTAGCTTTCTTGGCACTGTATGCTGCTAGTCTAGCTTCTTTCAGTTTCTTAGCTTCTTCACTTTCTTCCTGAAATAAAAAAAAACAGTTCAAGGTATGGCAACTGGGAGCACAAAAGCAGAAATTATGGCCACAATCACAAATTTGTTCAAGTAACTGTGCTAAAATACTATCAGTTAGGAAAGTATTTTCTGATTCCCTTTAACTTAAATCCTTGGACTTGCCAAAACATACTTGTTCCCAACAGCACACTGTTTACATTCAATGTTTTTTTTTACATATGCCTCTTCTTCCAAACTGACGATATGGTCAGTAGCAGGTTAGTAGGCCAAAGACCTTCTATGGCTGTCGCGCCATGGAGAAAGAGAGATATGCCTCTTACTATCAATTTCTAATAAATTAGTGTGTTATTCCTTAGCAAAATCAATTCTACTTCTTCCTTTCTTTATGTTCTGCGAGTATAGCTTCAGTTTTGCAAGAGGTACTCTGTGTGAACGGTCCATTATGTGAGTGCTGTGCAAAGAGTTTTATTATATTATTTTTGGTCTGGACATCTTACCTCAATATTAATGTTGATTTGTTCTTGGACATGTTTCAAAACAATTCTGTTTTATCGTCAGCTTTCCCAGACTGGTTTTATTTATGTTACATTATGTTGCACCACCTGGATGTCGATGTCAGCTCCATCCTGTGGTTGGCCAAAGAACCTCCAAACAAGATCACCCTCCATCGGAATATCAAAATTCATAACTCTGTTTCTGTTCTTCTGAATATAAATTTTTTCCCAAATAGTCAGCTCTTTTGTATTTTCTAACAAAAATGAAAAAACTGATACAGAGTTATGAATTTTGATATTCCGATGGAGGGTGACCTTGTTTGGAGGTTCTTTGGCCAACCACAGGATGGAGCTGACATCGACATCCAGGTGGTGCAACATAATGCAACATAAATAAAACCAGTCTGGGAAAGCTGACGATAAAACAGAATTGTTTTGAAACATGTCCAAGAACAAATCAACATTAATATTGAGGTAAGATGTCCAGACCAAAAATAATATAATTAAAATAACCTCAAAATATAACTTCCTAAAATTAAATATTAAAGAGTTTTATTTTTACAGGATCGACAATTTTAACACTTGATGCAAAATAGATTTTTTCTTTAATCTTTAATTGCATAATAACATTAACAATTCTGAAAAGTCACAGCCATATATCCTGCTGAGAAACCGTGTATCAAAAATTCAGATAACCAAACCATCAAAAACCCTATAATATATAGATTTGATTAAATAATATTTACTTCTGAATCAGAACCAAACAAATCTACTCCATCATCATCATCATCCTTGGAGTTCTGGACAGGCTGTGGTTTTGCAGCAGGTTCGCTCGGTTTTGATTGTGCAGCCTTTACACTTAATTCTAATGCTTCAATCCGTGATTCCATTTTCTTCAGAACTCCTGTAAGACGCTCCAGAACTAAAAAATACAAAGAAACAATAAATACCATCTGCACAATGTAAAATTCTTTATAATCTTCTCACCCCAACTTCAGTCTCTAAAAAGTAATTATGTCATTCAACTCGGAAGTACCTACCTCACACAATTATTAAAAAAAATATACACACACACACACACATATATATATATATATATATATATATATATATATATATAAGCTCTTGAAGAAGTATTTTAGTCAGTTCTTCATTATTTTCCACGTTGTGGGCGCAATTTTGAAGAAGTAATTCTTTTCCCATGTTATGACGATGTTTTGAAGCAGCTAACTCTCTTCATGCCCGATGTTGTAGTAACATTTTGAAGGAATAGTGTCCCAAAATAATAAATAAGAATTACTGGTTCAGGTTGGGTTTGATTTTCGGTAGAGCTGGATTCTCTTCTCAAGGTCGAAGTTGGTACACAAGATAGGAAAACACTTTAAAAATCACTAATAACTGATTCTTGTAGAAATAGTTGTAAATTTATTTACTATTTAATCTCCCAACAGATCAAGTAAATATAGGTGGTATTATTCTTCACCGTCAATTAAAATTAAATTATTTTCTTTCCTTGAATCAGATATCACATTTTATCAGGAGAGCTGTTAATGCTTCTATCCTTGATGAAAGTTATATGCTGACTAACTAGAGTAATTCTGTTATAATTTTAAAGAACATTATTACATCATATGATTTTATATTTAAATTCTATTGGTTAATGGTCCATTAAATACCAGGTTTAAATTTGATTGGTTAAATCAAAAAGTTAATTGTTTTAACATCCAATCAGAATTTAGTATACTTTTATTTAAAAATATTAAGTTAAGCAGGTGTTCTTATTACAGTTATAACAGAAAGCTTTATATTTCAGACAACAATGACTTAAGACACAATTTTAAAAGCATTATTTAGAAAGACTGTTATATAATACAATTTCTTTAATTGTTACTGAGACATTTCTATTCAACAATGAACAACAATTAATTATTTAGATGTTTTTCTTTATTTAAGTTATATTTAAATATTAAAAGAATTTTAAAGTGCAAAATTACCAACTTCCATATTTATTATGATATTAAAATCCTGCCATACTCTTCCAACTCTTTTGTATGGTAGCGAAGTATGGACGTTGAAACAGAAGGATAGACAGAGACTTAGATCTGCTGAAATGAGATACCTTCAGAGGACTGCAAGATACACACTACTAGATCACAAAAAAATGAAGACATCTTAGAAGAATTACACATGGAACCTTTAGAAAACAAAATTTCTGATTATAAGTCAAGATGGATGCAACATGTTCATCAAATGGAAGATCACAGAATAACCAAACAAATGTTAATATATCAACCTGCAGGAAGAAGAAGACCAGGACGTCCACTCAAAAGACTTTTGGATGGTGTTTCTCTTGAGGCCGAAACAGGTCAACAAATGGCCTAAATTCGTGAATGTACTATGATGATGATATATATATATCACTAGAGTCCGGATGTTAGGCACTTAAAAAATCCAAAACAGGCAGGCAAAAAGGCACTAAAACTCATTAATATAGGCATTAAAACATTCAAATTAGGCTCTTACAAAAAATGGAATACAACATAACTTTTTATAGTCTTACGTTAAGAATATAAACATATGAGCATATTAAATTTGAAGAGAAAAATTTTAGCCTAGACCGGGACTCGAACCCGGGACCCTTGGCTTTCCGGGCCAAGTGCTCTACCAACTGAGCTACCGAGGCGTAGAGCACTTGGCCCGGAAAGCCAAGGGTTCCGGGTTCGAGTCCCGGTCTAGGCGAAAATTTTTCTCTTCAAATTTAATTTATCTTTCATTGAGAAATGTTAAATTAATAATAAAAACATCATATGAGCATATTACTTATTTTAGGAATTCTCACTATGAGGTATATTCATTAAGGTAGAATATTTTTATCACTCACCTCATATTGTTCTTCTTATTTGATTATAAACTAGTTTCGGAACATAGTTTCTGTCCCATCCTCAGTATCGTCACGACCGTTGTTCTGTCGTCTTGAAGAGCTGTCCTTCTCTCCTTCCATTGGCTGACTGAAAAATCTCGAAACCAGGTCATTCTCACCGGGAATTTCAAAGTTCATTAATTTCTTCTTTTCGCTCTTTTGAATGTAGATCTTTTCCCAAACAGTAAGTTCTTTAGGTTTTTCTATTTGTTTTAATAATTTAGCTTCTTTCTCGATAAGATGTTTTTCAGACCATGTATGGGCAGCCACTGCAGATTTTTCTACTTCCCCTTTCTTGACATTCCTGAGATGTTCTTTCACTCTAGTTTTCAAATTTCTTTTAGTTTTTCCTATGTAGAATTTCTCACATTCTTCACATTTAATTTGATAAATCCCTGATTTGTTTTCTTCTTTAATTTTCTCATTCTTATTAGGTCTAATCAGTCTACTGATGCTGTAGTCATTTTTGGGTGCTAACCTTATGTTGAAATCTTTAAAATTTTTTTGAAACTTGGTGTTTTAATGGATGATATGTGAATTTTCTAAATTTTACATTATCTTCTTTAACTTTTAGAAGAGTGCTTTGATTAATAAATTTTTGTCTTTTGAACTTGTTTTTTTTTTTAGTATCATTTTTATTGCAAAACCATTTTTCGTGGCTACGTTGATTATGTGTTCTTTTTCTTTTTCATAATTTTCTTTGTTCATTGGTATGTTCACTAATCTATGTGTCAAACTATTGAAAACTGCTTACTGTTTGGGAAAAGATCTACATTCAAAAGAGCAAAAAGAAGAAAGTAATGAACTTTGAAATTCCCGGTGAGAATGACCTGGTTTCGAGGTTTTTCAGTCAGCCAATGGAAGGAGAGAAGGACAGCTCTTCAAGACGACAGAACACGGTCGTGACGATACTGAGGATGGAACAGAAACTATGTTCCGAAACTAGTTTATAATCAAATAAGAACAATATGAGGTGAGTGATAAAAATATTCTACCTATATGAGCATATTACTTATTTTAGGAATTCTCACTATGAGGTATATTCATTAAGGTAGAATTTTTTAGAGGTGAGTGATAAAAAATTCTACCTTAATATGAGCATATGTTTATAAATCAATAGCATGCGAAGAGATGCTTTTGGAATTTGTTTTGCATTTTTTACAAAGAGCAGGACCGTCACTTGAGAATATTTTGGCACCAAATTCTTTCACGAAATTGGTCAGTTTGACTTTTACCGTTGTCCGCTCTTTAGGTACCTTAAAAAAAACTGTTCTAAAGGTTAAAGAAAAAAGCCACATACACTTGCTGCACCATTTTGTCTTTGAATCACCTGTCTGTGAATGAGGACTGCAGACTGAATTCAGTGTTACCAACATCAAAAATAATGTTGCTGGTTTCAACACCAGGTGTGAGACAGAGAAAGAAAAAGCTTGAGCCATCTACCCTCTTTGTCACTCAGCAATATTTGTATTGAAAAGAAGCAAAGAACTTTTCTCTAAGCCTTAGAACCGGAGCATAATACAATGGGACATAGCTTAGGGCTATTTTGCTTAACGGGAATGCACGAGGTGGAAAAATACAATATTTACCTAACGGGAGCGCATTGAGGGGAAACAATCTACCTGCTAATTTATAACGTTATTGCCACCCTTATCCTAAAATATTCTAAAGGAATTTATAAACAGAACACTTGAAAACTTCTACGAAATGATTTGTGCCATGAAGTTTGTCCATGTAAATTGATTTCGTTGAAATACTCAGTTAATTTCGAGAAAAAATTGCAAATAGGCATTTATAGGCAAAATGAACTTCATGGAAAATAACTCTAGGGTCATTGGTATGAATTTATATTTGAAAAGAAAAATATACGCCTAGACTGGGGTTTGAACCCAGGACCTTTGACTTTCTATGTCAATGCTCTTCCATCTGAGCCACCTAGGCCTCCAATCTAAACGCGTATTTTTCTCTTACACATAGTTAATTCCCTAACCCCAAATGCTATGAGCCGTTGCTACGATTTTTGCAAATGGCGGCTTCTTTGTTAAGAAGACTTTTTATTGGGAATTTAAACATTACTTATAAAGCCAGTAGTGCTTCTTTCAATGTTAATATTATTCGTTTTTAAACACCTTAATGATGGACAATTTATATTTGAAAAGAAAAATATACGCCTAGACTGGGGTTTGAACCCAGGACCTTTGACTTTCTATATCAATGCTCTTCCATCTGAGGCACCTAGGCCTCCAA
Source organism: Diploptera punctata (assembly GCA_030220185.1). Classification (NCBI taxonomy): domain Eukaryota; kingdom Metazoa; phylum Arthropoda; class Insecta; order Blattodea; family Blaberidae; genus Diploptera; species Diploptera punctata. Next base: position 3,203,939 of record JASPKZ010004196.1, read on the forward strand.
TCTAAACGCGTATTTTTCTCTTACACATAGTTAATTCCCTAACCCCAAATGCTACGAGCTGTTGCTACGATTTTTGCATTGCGATTTTTCATTGGTATTAACTTAAATGAAGTCACTTTTACAATATCCACGATAAATAACTAAAGGCATTTTCCCTAACATCCGGTCTCTATACATTACACACACTATGAAAAGCAATAATTTCATATAATATTACATAAAACATGCTCACTACTAATAAGTTAATAAATAATAACATTTATTGCATCAACCAGCCTCCTGGGCTAGTGGTCAGCATTCCTCACTACAGTTCATGAGGTCCCGGTCAAAATTTTTCCTTAAAGGGAACTATTCCTGTGGTTGCCCATTGTCAGGAATTTAGATTAAGTATAGGTTAAGAACTTTCCTGGTGCTTCATTATCATTTATCACCCATCATCATATTGATTGGGGTAACGTAACTCTGCCTTCCAGGTGCCCCAACCTAAGATATGGATTACAATTCTGTCAATGCCAGGAAAGAAAGCCAGAAATGTCATAAAAGACAACCTGGTGGCATCAGACAAAAAAAATTATCAGTGAACAATCACAAGAATGAAAAATACATGTGAGAACTTTTTGTTAGTTTAATAGATTTCATACAATAGAGAACTACCAACCTCAAAAATTATCTCACTGAGAAGGTGAACACTCTGATAAGACTATGGAGTTAAAAAAGATTAACATCATGTCTAAGAGTTTTCAGAAAGAAGGAACCGACTTCAAACATTTATTTCTTCCAAACTACAAAAAATAGAAACACAATTCCAACGTTCCTGGAAAGAAAAAAGTTCAAATTTCACTATTTTATACATTCAGTATGAGCATCATGTGTTACACGACAAATATCAAAACGGTGGCTCATTTCTTCCCACACGAGAATCAGCTAGTCTCTAGTTATCGAATTCACAGCTTCAACAATTCGATGTCACAGATTTTCAAGAGTGTCAGACATAGGGGGGAGATAAAAAGTATTTTATGTAACCCCACAGATAAAAATCACACGGTGTTAGGTCTGGTGACCTGGAAGGCCACCAGTGATGAAGTTGATCTTCTGCTCTTCCTCCTCCAATCTAACGTCCTGGAATGGTAATGCCAATGCGGCCGTGATTGCAACTTCAAGCAACAGCGCCAAAGCAGCCATGATCGGAACTTCAAACTTTTCTCTTTTCAGGAATGTTGGAATTGTGTTTCTATTTTTTGTAGTTTGGAAGAAATAAATGTTTGAAGTCTGTTCCTTCTTTCTGAATAGCCCTGTATAAATATAAAATAAATTCTTACCCCTCTTTACTTCTGCATTTTCTTTCTCTAGATTGTTGATGCTGCTGACAACTTCAACATTTGCTGTAGTTGCAAGAGCTGCAATTCCATCCATCTGCAACAAGTTTACATTTTCCACTAAAAAAACTCAATGATATATATATAATAACTTATTAATCTAGAAAGAGCAATATTTATTAATATATAAGAAGTATTAATATATATTTGCCATATATAAATGGTAATAACATATATAAACTTGAAATAAATTACTATAAGTGACAAATTATATTTGAAAAGAAAAACATACGCCTAGACTAGGGTTTGAACCCAGGACCTTTGACTATCTATGTCAATGCTCTTCCATCTGAGCTACCTAGGCCTCCAATCTAAATGCGTATTTTTCTCTTATACATAGTTAATTCTCTAACCCCAAATGCTACGAGCCGTTGCTACGATTTTTGCAAATGGTGGCTTCTTTATTAAGAAGACTTTTTATTGGGAATTTAAACATTACTTATAAAGCCAGTAGTGCTTCTTTCAATGTTAATATTATTCATTTTTAACATCTTAATGATGGACAAATTATATTTGAAAAGGCGTATATTTTTCTTTTCAAATATAATTTGTCCATCATTAAGATGTTTAAAAACGAATAATATTAGTATTACTATAAGTGAACTAAATTGCATACATTTTATCAGATCAAGATCCTTAAACAGTGAAACACCAATAATTTGAATAAATTACCGTTCAGATAGTTGATTGTTTGAGTAACCAAACATAAAAATGATAAGAGTGTTTCTGTGCTATTAAAATTATTTCTCAAATAGAAAATTCTCATGCTTATTGATGTCACATACAAAGACAAAATGGCTACATACTGTTAGAATAACTCCACTAAAAAGCTGTGAAGAAAAATAGGATTTTGTGCAAACAATAAACATTGTGAATGAAAGAGCTGTTAACATTTTGAGCCCCTAAATATTAAATTGGGTTATGTCCACCTTTACAAGTGTACATTTATGTTTACATTTTTTTTTTTGCTACTGTTCCAAGGGTCTATTAAAATGAATAAAATATTTATATAATAAATTTGGGAATTTTTAACATTATGAGGTTTAATTCATAAGAATTAAATTAATCGTGATTTCTTCTTACCTCATACTTCTATGTTTTTTTAACACAGCACTGCAGTATCAGCGACCATTGTCACCATCCTCAGCTGTTTTCACAACTGTCACCAGATGGCAGTTTGGATAATTACCGGCAAAAAAAAATTGACAGTCGTGAAAACAACTGAGGCTGGTAACAATGGTTGCTGATACTGAGTATGAGGTAAGAAGAAATCACGATTCATTTAATTCTTAATAAAATATTTGTTCTATATATTCTAATTGTCCACCGCTGTGGTCTCGATGTAGCGTGCCTTGTCACGCAGCAGGCCCGGGTTCAATCCCTGGTCAGGGCAGTTTTTCTGGGTGAGGTTTTTATTGGGGTTTTTCCTCACCTGTAAGACAAATGTCAGGAAAACTTTAAGGCCCAAATGGTCCCCAAAATCATATGGCCATCATCATCATCCTTCACCGGTGTGGAAAGCAACAGGAAGCTACCACACCTACAATTCCCTAGTAAATCTGCAAGCATAGCATAAAAAAAAGGCTATGATTGCAGTGAAGGACCTGCCTTCGGGCAGAATTACTGTGGATGGATGGATATACTAATTATAAAATAAATGACCTGACCATAAACAAAGAGAAAACGGTCACAATGGTCTTTAGGAAAGGAGGTAGAGTGAAGACCGGAGACTGCATTAGAACAGATCAAGGGGAGTTAGAAAAAGTCAGCCATTATAAATATCTCGCCATTATCTTTCAGACCTCTGGCAACACCTTCAAGATATACGTCAGAGAGAGAGCAGCAGCGGCTCTAAGAACCATGAATGAAATTAAAATCACCTGCCCTACTATCAATAAACACAGCTGTGCAACTCTTCAATGCAAAAATAGTGCCAATAATCGCATATGGGATAGAGATATTTTAGGAACATCTGAAGATAAATGACTTAAAAATCTGGGAAAGCGTCAAGCGTCTAAAGAAAATCCTAGCAGTCTGTAAATCCACTCCCTTGAGACTGGTCTATGTACTAGCAAGAGAACAGTTCTTCCTGGAAGACCTCAGAATGCACTACTACCTGCCATCCACTAAAGCTTATGAACAATTGATGCTAGAGAGAAGACAGAAGCGGGATACCATTCCTGAAGAATTCTACGGTACGCCTGCCATGATAGATAGGAGCTGGTCTGGACCAAACAAGGAACTAAGGCACCAGATAAACCACCATTGCAGTCCACGGTTTCCATTTAATGTCTCTTACCATCAAATCGAAGACAGTTGAAGATATAAACTGTGCGGACTAAAGTGTACAAGATATCATCTGGAATTGTGTTCCAAAGTGACAATGCCATTAGAGCAATACGCCAATTAATCAATTTTGCATGATTGTGCGCAATTATATTATTATTAAATATAATTTAAATCAGAATATAGAAGAACATTTCAGTTTTCTTGAAATGTGACATAATGGACAAGGCCAATACTCAAGGCCTCCTTTAAGGGAGATAAACACATTGTCAAAACTTATCAAAGCAGATGATTGACAGTATCAAAGCAAAAAGAATTTCCAAGAAGGGTCTTCAGTATAATGGAACTCTTGCAGTCTCAAATCACATTACTAGGACTCTAAGTTGAAGACCTATAAAATGCCTATAAAAGATCTTTAAAAATACATAAAAAATATCCTATAAATTACCTAAAAACTGGAAAAAGGATGTAAAAATTGTTGCAGTTGCTAACAAGTAGATGAAGACAACCTTGCTACCTTCACCCTCTGCTCGAGGTAATTTTCACAAAGTGCCAACTTCTTACAAAATTTGAAGTTGAAATACTTGTATAATGGTTCAGGCGGTTATTATTAAAGGGCAGTTATAAACAGTATTGTCCCGCACTGTAGCCGAGTGGTTAAGGCAGGAAGCCTTGGTGCAGACCTATGGGACTTGCGCTGGTTCAAGTCTCCATAGGGGAAGAAATTTTCTCATGGTATTTCGGCCAGCATGGGACCAGTGCCCACCCAGCATCGTGAGGCATTTGGGTAGCTACAATAAGTAGCGGCTCCAGGTTGAGAAAACCAGGTATAACGGCTGGGGGACTCGACATGCTGACCACATGTCATCCCTACACTGGCTGATGATCATCTACCTCTGTGATTAACACATGTGGATGTGAGGCCAGCAGCGGCTGGTAGGCTAAGGGCCTTCTAGGCCTGTCGTGCCAGGAGTTTTTATTAACAGTATTATTCTTTTCCTATCACATTTTTAATCTCCTAATTATCAAAATATGAGATAATTTAATTAAGTAAAAGTTAAGTCTTAGAAAAGTAGTCTTTTGAAAGCACATAGGCCAGTGGTTAAAAATAATGAGATTTTTTTTATTGTTCAATAGTGTCTTGCAGAACAAAAGTGTTTAGAATGTGAAAAGCCTTTAGAAAGTAAAACTAGATAATGTTTTAAAAGAAGTAGGAATTGAGACAATATACTCTGCTGATTCTTGAAGAATTATAAAAAAATTGTATGTATTACACATCCAAGTTAACTGTTCACGGGTGAAGGGGAAGAGTTTTAGAGCTAGTGTCACCAATCTACTGAATCTGTGGAAGGGATGTAGGAGAAAACTGTACATCCGATCACATATTGAAAATTTTCAACTTCAAATGTGAGGAGAGAATCCCTAAACACGTGTGAAAGATCTTAACATGGTTGTCAAATTAGTCATTTAAGCACCGAACGCTCAAGCGGTCGGATCATTTAAAATCACAGTATTTGTCATCTCTCCATTACCAGCCTGACAATAAATCACAAGTGGCAACATGTAATGAGAAGGGCAAGGAAGGGACAGCTCATTCCTATGCGTAACCCCAAAAGTAACAGGGTTGTCAAGTTAGTCATTCTGCCACTGACCGCGCAGAACGACGGATCATTAAAATACATAGTATTTGTCAGCTCTCTACCTGCCAATCGAACAACATAATTCAAAGGACAGGAAGTGGCAACATAGTAAGGAATAGAAAGAGAAAGACAGTTTGTTAGTTAACATATTTTCCGCCTGCACAAAACACTTAGATGGGTAATATATGTATTTAAAAGCAAGTAAAGTTGCAACAAAAAAAAGCCACCAATACCTAAAAATTAGCTAAGAAAGGACCAATAAGCATAAAGAAAGTAAAAAAAAAAAAGACAGATAAAACCCACAATTTTCTGGCCTACAATGGCCCAAAATGTATATATATATATATATATATTATGTTGGGCCTCAACGTCAGACATAAAATAAAAAAAAAAGGATATTTCCTCAACTTCCGAACCCTACTGATTACAGAACTGTTATTCCTGTCAGTTGAGTTTTACTTTGATTGTGATACAAATAAATATGCACTATTGTATTCACGTAGACTTTCATGGCCAGAGTTGCTATGATGATCTTGAAGAAGATTTTTCGGGCTGTAGGCCGTGGTCGTGAGACTTGTAGTTCCCCGACATTTCACCAGAGACTGCATCTGGCATCCTCAAGACAACCCTTGAGGATGCCAGACGCAGTCTCTGGCGAAACGTCGGGGAACTACAAGCCTCACGACCATGGCCTACAGCCCGAAAATCTTCTTCAAGATCATCATAAATATGCACTATACTTAAATTTAAAAAAATTTTAAAAATGTGAATTTGGATACTTGACATTTCAAAAATTGATATTCCATACTACTTTCAAATTTTATAAAGAGAAATGATCAGAAAAAAATTAAAGAATGTTTGTAAAATAAAAATTCAAAACAAATTTTCAAAATTTCATGACATACCGAAAGGTTTTTTTTTTGCACACAATAATATTTTTCTTCACTGACTTATACTAGGACATTCAATAAGTAATGGCAACACTGTTGTAAATCAGCAATTCTGGTGGTAACCATTGTAATCTTGTAGTATGTTGTTGAGTAGTCTTTGTTGTATAAATGTGTAATACTGAAAGTCTCAAAACAGTAATATTTTGTGTATACATTCACTGTTTCTCACATCTAGTAAGTAATACTGCCCTAAACAGATGTTAGCAGAATTTGTTTAGAAGGAACATCCACCAAATTCACCAGACAGGAACCCTTGTGATTATAACTTATTCACAAAGATTCAAAGAACCTCTATGAGGCATTCAGTTTCAATCAACTACTCAACACCAGTCGATGAGAGGCTACTGAGGATGGAGATATAACTCCAAAACTGCAGTCTAGAAGATAAAGGATATGAAATGAGGTATAAAAATATTAATTTAATTCTTCAATCAAAAGTTGATATCCAGAAAACTTTAGATCGATCACATGAGAGAGATATCCTGAAATGGTGCTGCAGATAGAATGCAAGGATTTGGTAACATATAGTACATAATTAAAACATTTTGTCTGTTCATTCTTATCTCTTAGAGTTGTTTTTGTCAAACATATGTTTCAGAGCTTCTTAGCTCCATTGTCAGCGATTAAAGATTGAATTTTCTCATGTTGTCAGCCCTGATTCTTGGTTCCTGCTCTCTTTGTCTAATTAGTAAATTCATTGGACCAGAGGCAAAGAGAACAGGAATCAAGAATCAGGGCTGACAAAATGAGAAAATTCAGTATGTAATCGCTGACGATGGGGCTAAGAAGCTCTGAAACATATGTTCGACAAAAACAACTCTAAGAGGCAAGAATGAACAGACAAAATGTTTTAATTATTAAACAAGCCTCTTAATATATAAATTAATATTGGGAAGTAAACATTATGAGGTTATATCATTAATAGTGAGTGGAGAACATATTTTTATCGACTCACCTCATATCATTTCAAATTTCTTTGACACCGACGGTTTCAGACAATATCATGTCCCTCATGAGTGGAAGCCATGACTGAAGAGGGACATGATATTGTCTGAAACCGTCAGTATCAAAGAAATTTGAAATGATATGAGGTGAGTTGATAAAAATATGTTCCCCACTCACTATTAATAAAAACCTCTTAATGTTACTTCCTATTGTATTTAAAAAAAAAAAAGTTGACTTGACGGGAGAATATAAATGAAGTTCATAATATCAAAGGTAACCTAAATACATTTTTTATGATGTTACAGCAGTGTTGCCAATTAGTTATCAAATGCCCTAGTATTTAATTCAAAATAATGTAAAATGGAAATTCTTAACTTTTTAGCTAATTAAATTCATGCATATTTTTAAGATATAGAAAAATCCATTCCCTCAGTAGTGTGTATTAATTAAATTTACTCACACATTCTAATGAGTTTTTAATGTGTTGACGAGCCTTGGCAACCTCTCCAGCCAAAGAGTTTTTGTTTGGAGTATTAGGAGATCCCTACACCAAAGAGAAACAGAATAAAGTTAGCCAAGTTCCATTGCAATAAACACACATTCTTTAAAACAATCACCATTATTAGTTACCACAAAATGTCACTATTCAGCTGTCCATCAACCAAGCAATAAACAATATTGAGAATTAAATTAATGTTTATATTACCTCACCTCATATCCTTTTTCTTCTAGACTGCAGTTTCCGAGTTTATCTCCATCATCAGTAGCCTCTGATCAACCGGTGTTATGTTGTTTCTTGGCGGTTTTCTTCTTACTTCTATCGGTGGACCAATGAACCTTTGGATCAGGTCAAATTTGCAGGGGTTTCGAAATTCATGAAAACACATAAGGTAGGAAACAAAATGAGACCCTTATCAACTGTATAGGGTCTCCTACATACCAAATATCTAGATGGTTATGTAGCGAATATAAGAATGTGGCAGGGTTTGAGAACCTTTCAATCGACAATTCATTAGAATTGATAGAGAATTTCAAGAACACAGAATTAGAACCAACTGACAGGTTAGTTTCTTTTGATGCAGTTTCATTGTTTCCCAGTGTCCCAAGAGAAACCACCATTGCAATTCTGGAAAAATGGTTAATGAATAATAATTTAGAAAAGGTAGAAGAATATATCATTTTGACATCCAAAAAAACAAGAAAGATAAACTCATAAATTTTGAAACTCCCGCAAATTTTGACCTGATCCAGAGGTCCGTCGGTCCACAGATAGAAGTAAGAAGAAAACCGCCAAGAAACAACATAACACTGGTCGACCAGAGGCTACTGATGATGGAGATAAGCTCCGAAACTGCAGTCTAGAAGAAAAAGGATACGAGGTGAGGTAATAAAAACATTAATTTAATTCTTAAATTAAACCTCATAGTGTTCTTTCCCTGTGAAAGTTAAATAAACAATAATGAGTTATGGAACTTGAAATGACTTCTCAGATTGTCTTTTCAATTGTATAAACATGTTATGAAACTGTTTACAGGCATAGCAGATGTAATATGACTGGTCAGCAATTGCAACATTTTATTTTAGAGAGAAAAATTAACGCCCGAATTAGGAATCGGACCCCAGATCTCTGGCTATATGCACCAGCATGATAACCATTACATCATTCGAGCTATGAATAATAGGAATTTGTTGTTTCATATAAAGTTCAGCTCATTTAAAATGCAGTGATTTATATTTGAAAAGAAAAATATATGCCTAGACAGGGATTTGAACCCAAGACCTTTGACTTCTATGTCAATGCTCTTCCATCTGAGCTACCTAGACCTCAGATGGAAGAGCATTGACATAGAAGTCGAAGGTCCTGGGTTCAAACCCCAGTCTAGGCGTATATTTTTCTTTTCAAATATAATTTGTCCATCATTAAGATGTTTAAAAATTAATAATATTAACATTGCAGTGATTTCTTTCATTTATTGTATATTAACACTACTTTTCGGATATTTTTTGTATATACATTTATATAGTATACATAGAGGGCAGTGGTTTTAATTCCCACGTGCGTGTTTGTAATATGTAATATTATAGTATAGTTATTTAGGTTGGCAACCCCGAAATGTAGGAAGTTGAATTTTCGATCATGGTTGTCACTGCTGTAAGTACGACAAAACGCACTATCGCGCAAAAAGGGATTTTACTCATATCAATATTTCTGTTTAATCATACTTCATAAGAGTAATAAAATCTAATGAAATAGAAAAACTATTATTAGCGGAAATAAAAAAAATCACTGGATTCACACAGTTAGAATGCTACCTGAGAGATGATTATAGAGATAGCTACAGTAAAACTTGTTCAGAGCAGAATCGCACGGGACCAATTTTTTTTCCACATTAGACACATTCCGCATTATAAAAAAACAAAAATTATTAACCAATCTTAGATTATAGATCACCGTATGTCTTTTTATGTACCTTGGATTAATTGTAGTTCCGCTGCCATTGGAAGTGAAGTATAGTATGTATGAGCGACTTTGACTGTAACGCGCAAAAAAACAGTCCCGTTTCGTCAGCATTAAAATGTCTCTTAGGCGTGTATCCTGAAATTAAAGTATGCAGTTTCGGTTTCCACTCTCTAACTATAATTTTGTCCACATCCTTTGATTCCCCGCAAATTTCATTCCACACTCCATTGTGTCATCTTTTAAAACTGTCCACAACCAACCTGAAGATGCCTTCAAATCTTTATTCCTTAGGGATATAGCAACAGCTAGAGCTTGACTTTGGAGCATCGGTCTGGAAATTTGGAGATTTTTTGCTTTCCTCTTCATTTGACCATTTCATTGTATTTTTTCTTTGTGTTTTAAAATCTCAAAAATTGGGTTTTTCCACATTTAAATTTAGTCATTATTTCGCGTACTGAGAGTTTGTTTTTCTTTATCTTCCATCTTTTTCATTTAATGACAATGATACGATTTAGCCATCTTTATTCCATAAATTCAGAATCCTACCTGTGAAAGATACGTACACAATCGGTCTCAGGTATTCATTTATGAATAACTCACAATAACGAATTTTGTCCTTTAGCTCATTTATACCAAGAAGATCGAGATAAGTAGCTTCCCAGGCAACACCAGGTAATCGGCGTGGAGAATCTTAAAAAAATTACGATAGACATCTATAATTATTTTTATTTCACTTATTCAACTAATCGTAATAAGTGCATTAATTTTCGTCTTTTAGCTCATTTATGCCAAGATCGAGATAAGTAGATTCCCGGGCAACATTGGGTAATCAGCACAGAGAATCTTAAAATAATTATTTTTCATTTTACTTATTCAATTAATCATAAGTACATTAATTTTCAGTTTTCACCTCATTTATGCCAAGATCAGGATGAGTAGATTCCCGGACAATGCCGGGTAAACAGCATGGAGTACCTAAAAATAATTATGATATATGTCTTCCCCCTTACTTATTTAACTAAACATAAAACATTAATTTTGGTATTTCAGCTCATTTTTATCAAGAATATCGGGATAAGTAGATTCCCAGGCAACACCGGGTAATCAGCACGGGATATCTAAATAAATATAAATCTATAATTATTTTCCCTTATACTTATTCAACTAAACATAAAAGCACATGAATTTTCATATATTAAATTAATGTTGGGAAGTAAACCTTTGGAATTGACAGTTTGGGAAAAAATATACATTCAGAAAAACAAAGATAGATCAATGAATTTTGATATCCCTAATGAAATTACTTTGATTTTGAAGTTCATAAATTCAACCATAGATGGCAGCACTGAAGATGGGGACAATAGAACAGTTGACGGCCGAAGAATTTTGTCAGTCGGAGTTATGGCTGAAGATGAACAAGACTGTTTGAAATCGCAATATCATGGAAGCATGAATCCTATGAGGTGAGTTGTTTAAACAAAATGTTCTCCAATGAATTTTACAAGAATTTTAATTTATTTAGGCGGTAGCAGCCCACGCTGGGTAATAGGTAGTATATTATAAAAATTAATATTTGGGAGATTATGTTGCAGTTATCCTGTGAATGTGGTTGGTTGGTATCTAATGTCGAGCACTTGATAATGAAATCATTCGCTCTCTTGCACTCCAATATTTAGCAGAAAGGCTGGTCTCTTCTACAAAAGCTGGACAACAGAGGAGATGGTTTCTTTCCATATCTTCATTTAAATTGCAAAAAGGGCATTTAGGTGAATCTGTTATGCCAATTCTGTGTAGGTGTTTATTCAAGCAGTCATGTCCCGTTAGCAGTCTGAATGTTGCTACTGCAGATTTTCTTTGTATGTAGTAATGTCATAAGCTTGTAGATTTTCCCATTCCTTTCCAGATGTTTTGGTGGTGTATTCTTCTCTAAGTTTATTGATATATTTATTTGAGATAATTCTTTTGATAGAGTGAAAGGAAACTGGAGTAGAAGTTGGATTTCAAACAATTTTGCTGCCCTTCTTGGCCAGAAAATCGGCTATTTCATTGCCTGTCACTCCACAATGGGCCAGAATCCATTGAAGTACAACTTTTTTATGTAGACGGGATAACTGTTTTATCATTTTGTGACATTCGATAATTATGATGCTTTTGGGTGTTGTGTCTCGTGTTATAGCGAGAATGGCTGCTTTGGAGTCACATAGAATTACAACTTTTGTAAATTTTTGGATGTGATATAAAAGATTTTGTAAACTTAAGAAAATTGCTAGAATTTTGCCATCAAAGTTTGTTGAATTTGTATTTAGTTTATGATAAAAGGAAAAAAAGTGGACATACTGCACCAGCACCAGTGCCACCGTCATTTGGTAGACTGGAGCCATCTGTAAAAATATGTATCCATTCAGGAGCAGGGTATCTTAGATTTATTATTTTGTGAATGTAAAAATATATACCTTGTGACCACCAACACAGTTGCACTTTTTGTGTTTGCCCTGTTACGTATCCAATATCATACCACATTCATAACCCATTTTAAATATTATTCATGCTTGAATCAAACAGACAAGCAATGTTAGTTCCAATAGCAAACCATGCAATTAGAAAACACATCAACAAAGAGGAATTTAGTGTAAATGAACATATCCCATCCTAAATTTAATTTTAATCAATACAGAATGGAAGCAAAACTTTAGAAGGAGTTAGGTAGTATTTTATTCAAAACTCTTTTTAACATCTCATGTCAATACTATTATGACTGAAACCTAGGAAGAAAAGGGCCAACAAGTTTTGATCTTACCTCTACTTCAGGCTTGAATAATGTTTGGTCCTATAAAATCTACAATATAATAAAATATTGTTTTATTCCTATGCATGCACAATGCAGAATACGTTGGCCATTGTTGCTGGAATAACTACTGGTGGTTTACAAAATTATATTTTATATTATTGTTGACTTCTGATTAAATGAGATTTTTAAAAGTGTTCAAAAAGAGTGAAAATTCATATATTTTCTGTTCAATTTTTTTAAAACACAGAAGAAAAAAGTGAGGGAAAAGCTGCTGAAGCATCAAAAAGAAGAAGAAAAGGGTAGAAAATGTTCTAATCTCATTAAAACGTTCAACAAATTGTGTTAATTTTTCTTCATTTCATGCCCCAAAATTCATATCTTGAACTATTGATGTGGAACTCCTATATTTTGGAAAGGTGCTACATCTTAAAATCCATTCCCTAATTACACTGGTCAACATGATTTTTGTCTCATGAGTAACAATAGTTGTATTTAATGCAGTTTTTTATTGTTTTCAAGTATGTATTCGGAATTTCTTCATCATCCACAGTTTTTTTATTTCAATTTCAATTAATGGATTTAAATAATTATTTTTTAATAAAATTTTTTTGTCCATTTGTCCATTGTAAAATAAAACCAAATGAGCTAACTCAAATGGTTTTCAGCTATGGAAAAGAGGTATCAAGACAAATGGAATCCTAATATGCTGGCCGATTATTGTTGGGCCATCAAGAGGGATGCTCCACACGCGAAATATAGCAGAAAATCGTCATTTCTTACTTTCTAGGTGAGTCTGAATGTTCGAATATTGTGTAGTTACGAATGTAGAAAATATTAAAGTGTTTGAAATTATAAATGCCTGTCTCTCAGAAACCATGCGTAATGGACAAAAACCGATATCATATTTGAATTCAGGAGAAAAAAATACTACCAGAATCACATATTTTTCTTTACAAAAAATAGTTTCTTTTTGTTGCTCAGTATTATTATTACTACTGTTATTACTTATTATTATTATTATTATTATTATTATGGTTATGACTTTTACACCAATAATTTATTAGATAAACAAAAACTTGCAAAAGTTGCCTTCAATATTGGGCAGCTTTCTGCAGATGTTTTGGTTGAAGATATGGGAAAACATAGAACATGGGTCTTTCATAACACTAGACAGACACACACACACACACACACATATATATATATATATATATATATACACACACACACATACACATACATACAGGGTGCTGCAAAAAATACACTGACAATGGAGGTGAGGTGGTATATAAAGATATGCTGATCATTTTTAATAAGGTACCCATGTCCAGAAATGATGTGTTTTCACACTATGACTAATTAATAATGTCTCAAGATCAGTGTTAGTTTGAAGGATTTGAAGACTCATTACTTGAAAAAACACCGAAAACGGAGGTGAGGTGGTATATTGAGATATGTTGATTATTTTTAATGAGGTATCCATGTCCGGAAATGATGCGTTTTCACACTATGAGTACCTACTTCTCAAAAGTTCCGTTAGTTTGATTTCAAGACTCAATATTTGACAATACTGTCAGTGTCACATCAAATTTTCAAAACATCCACCTCTATATACAGAGTGTACATCGGTTTGTAGTGATTGGTGCACACGTTCAAATATGCCTGGTCTCGTTTGAAATGTTTCTGTAGCAGCGTGGATTCGGGCTACAAGAACTATAAGTGCTAATAAGCAGACTGTTTCATGTCGCCCCACAAAACGTAGCCATGAGGGTTAAGATCAGGTGATCATGGAGGCCATGGGACTGGTCCACCTCTGGCAATCCTTCAACCTGGATACGTGGTATCCAAAGTCTCCTCACATTGGCACCAAAGTTAGCTGGAGCTCCGTCATGTTGCAGCCTCATTCCGTTACGAAGCCACATATCATAAGCTCCGTACCTGTGAGGTGTTGTCAAGTAATAAGTTTTCAAATCCTCCAAACACTGATCTTGAGACATAATTAACTAGTCAGTGTGAAAAAACATAATTTCCGGACATTGGTACCTCATTAAAAAATGATCAACATATCTCAATATACTACCTCACATCTGTTGTCAGTGTTTCTTTGCAACACCCTGTATATATATATGCACAATTTTATCACTCACCTCATTTTTGTTTCTAGAAAAATATGAGTTGAGTGATTAAATTGTAATATAAATAATACCTCATAGTTATATTATTTTTAGTCTGATCATCTTACCTCAATAATAATGTGGATTTGTTCTTGGACATGTTTCAAAACAATTCTGTTTTATCGTCAGCTTGTCCAGACTGGTTTGATTTATGTTGCACACCCTGGATGTCAATGTCAGCTCCATCCTGTGGTTGGCCAAAGAACCTCCAAACAAGGTCACGCTCCATCGGTATTTCAAAATTCATAACTCTGTTTTTGTTCTTCTGAATATAGATTTTTTCCCAAATAGCTCTTTTGTATTTTCTAACTTTTAATAATTTAGTGTCTGAATTTATATTATGTTTTTCAGACCAAACATGAGCAGCAACTGCAGATTTTTTCTATTTCCCCATTTTTAATATTTCTTATGTGTTCTTTGGCCAACCACAGGATGGAGCTGACATCGACATCCAGGGTGTGCAACATAAATCAAACTAGTCTGGACGAGCTGACGAAAAAACAGAATTGTTTTGAAACATGTCCAAGAACAAATCAACATTAACATTGAGGTAAGATGATCAGACTAAAAATAATATAATTAAAATAACCTCAAAATATCACTTCCTAAAATTAAATAATAATACCTCATAGTGTTAATTCCTAAAAAAAGTAATATACATATTTTGTTACTGTAGAAAACAATGTAGGTAAAAATTAAGCTAAAAAAATGCCTTTCTATTCTACACATCTTTACCTTATTCTCTTCTTTATTAACACTCTTCCTCTCTCTGCCTTTCTTATCAGCCTTATTACGTTTCTCCTTTGCTTCTTTAGGTTTAAATCTCTTTTCTTCTTTGGATTGTAATGGGAGGGTCTGTGGATTAGGGGAGCCAGTGAGAATAATTTCCTTGACAATGCAGGAGGGAGAACAAGGATGTAGAGGTGGAAGATCTGGCAAATCCTTCCTGTTGACAGCAGGAGGAGGGGGAGGTGGAGGAATATCATCATCTAATAAGGGAGAGGAAGATCTCTTCTTGGGAGGGGAAACAATTCTGCCAGACTTTGAAGCTGGTTTTGATGGTTGATTAATTCGAGGAGGAGATTGATAAGGCTTACAATTGTCCCTTAATCCATTTTTTATCCCAAGCAGCTTGTAAAGAATAAAGTATATATTACAGGAGTGATTAAAACTGCAGTAGAGATTAATTTTAAATAAAATATAAATTGCAAAAATATAACACTATTCCTCTATATTATGCCATTCTAGCATTAATGTAAATTTTACATTACTAAAAGTGTTAGGCCCGGCGCACACGTTCCTGTATACTGGTAAGTTTTGGCACACACGTTCCTGTATACTGGTAAGGTTTACCTGTATAGGTAAACCAAAGCAGAAACAATGAAGAGAATTGTGGAGGCGTTCGATGCTAGCTCACAAAAATCAACTCGCCAATCTGCACGTGAGCAGTGTTTTGTTTTGTTCTATTGTTGTAATTTGAAGGATTCCCTTTCCAATGATAACATCATATTTCCTTTAATAATAATATTTTCGTCACAAAATACGATCAAACATATAGCCATATTTCTGAATCACTCTGTACTAGGACTACATATTTTATGACAAAACATGGAAATTAAAAGGTGAGTTACAGAGCATGTTAATTGCAGTATTTGCACGAAATAAATTTATTTTGGGGTACAGTACTATGTAAAACAAAGTGTCTTCTGTTAATTCAAAGTTTCGATAATTCAAATTTTTAAAAATTCCCCCTTTAGTTTGGATTTAAAAGTGTCCACTGTATTTGTAAAAATTTGGATATGGAAGTTAAAAATAATGTCTGCTTGTTTCTGTTACTACTTTATTGCAAGAAGTGGCATAAAGAGGAGTTTTATAAAATTACATCTGCAAGAATCCAATTAGACATTTTAATTAATATTATTATCAAATACTTTCCTAGTTGTGGTACATTACATTAATGCATTTGTCCATCATTATGCAAAATGTACTTCTGATTACTTTTATAGTAAATTAAAAAAACTTTAATTTGATATAACCTATGCCCAAGTTGTTGTATATTAATGTTCACATTTATGATTAGGTTTTAAGATTTGCTTTAAAAACTAAAACATTAAATTCTTAAATTGGAAAAACTGCACTTAAACTTACTTCATATATTTTTAAAGTCCTATATAACAACAGTGTGCATGTGCTAGAGTTTATAGAGCCAGCGATAACCAACCATCGAACCACATATCAACTATCAACCTTGCCACATATCGATTATTATCGATATCGTACTAAAGTTCTACAGGTTATGCTAGATGGCAGCACGTCACTATGATATTTAAATGACCAATATTTGCAATAAATCCCCAATTCTATGTTAAAGAAATATATTAATAATATTAAAATTACCAAATGTTTATCAAAAATGGGTGTACACTTACTTATCACTCCCTAACGCTGATCCAACCAGCGATAACCCAAAATAGCGATACAAAAATCATAGACTAAGTAATATACTCTGTGGAGAAAATAGCAGTTAGCATCACAATATTGTCTAACAGTGTCATAATATTGTGAAAATTATCTAATAATGTTATAAAAATTGTTTGAAAAAGTTTAAAATATTAAATAATGTTAGTAAATACAGAAGAGTAGGTATAGTTTACAACAATATAATTGAAAAATCAAGCGCTAGTAGAAGTGCAGTTGAGCTATAAAATTTATTGCAAACGGTGGGAAATAATTTGAAAATAAAACCGTGTTGGTGCATGTACATCATGTCTGCCTGGGACTTTCTCACTGAGCTTAATGGAAACTTCAGCCACTGGATTTTGGTTAGTTAGCTTTTAAATATATTTTCATTTGAACAAAATTGTTGGTTGACAAGTAAATGATCACTGAAATTGGTATAATTAATCAACCTACATACTTTTTGGCTGTGCTTTCCTTCAGGTCCGAAAAATTTTTCAATTTTATATCTTATTCCACTGATGCACTAAACACTCTTAAACACTTTCAAAACATTTTGCAACACTTTTTAACACATTTTAAACATCTTCCAATGTTGCAACGAGTTTTTTTTCATATTTATATATTTGCGTAAAACACGGTCGTGCTACATTGCTTACTTCCTACTCTTTGTTATTTTCCCTCCACTTCCTATGTTGTTCCAGCGTTGCCACCATTAACAACCCGAACTTGCTTTTTAAATGTGATTCCTCATTCCCTGGATTTCACCTACGTTAGAGTAATTGATTTGTGTTACAGTAATTGATTTAGGTTTGGTTAGCTTTTAGGTTCCTTGCTTTTTAAAAGTGATTTGATACGTAAAATAAATTATACATTTTTAGACAAGTTCTGGGATTATTGTGTCAATGTTGGTCATACTGACTTCTCATACAGATACCGCCAACTGCTGGAGATTGCATTTATCTACCTGGGATAATTGGAGCACTAGCGCATGCGCACTGCGATTCTACAGAACTTAGAAAAATTTTCTACCGACCTAAAGGAAAGTATATCCTACTTTTTTTTTGGGTAATTTCCTTTTTTTTTTTTAAGATTGTAGTGGAAAATGGTATTATTATATATGCTAAAATACTGGGTTGGTTATTCTTACAACTGTTATCTACTATGGTTAGAGGTTAGGTTATCTTAGCATCAAATTTAGAAATGGCATATAAAAAATAGAGATTCTAAGAACTTTTTTATTACAAGCAGCAGTTGACATTAAGATTTCATAACCATTCCTTTGCCATCAATATGAATGTTTAATCTATCAAACACATTTTCTTATATTGTTGAATAGTTGAATGGAATATGGGCACAATTAAGAAATATACATCTTGAGATATTAGCAATTGATATAACGGGCTTCCAATAAACCCGGACAGGCCTCAAGGGGTTTCACCCGTCAGGCAGCGCTCTCTCCTCGTCCGCATTTCACTCTGCCAGCCGCTCGTCCTTGAACTAGTCAGTTTACTATCGTTCGACAAGATGAGACATCAGCTGACATTAGAGCAGCGCATTTATGTGTGTAAATGTTATTATAAATACGAATCAGCTCGTCGCGTTTGCGAGGAATTTATTCGGAACTTCCCTGGACAATTACCTCCTTCCAGATCGACAATCCACGATTTGTGACTAAATTTGAGACCACTGGTCCAGTACAAAATAAGAAACACACGCGAAGGCATACAGTTCTCACCGAAGAAAAATTAGATGAAATTGGCGAAAATTTGGAATGTTCACCACAAAAATCATTACCGAAATTAGCACAACAAGCCTGAAAGACAAAGTGTACAAAACAAATCCGCACACATTGGAAGAACTGAAGAACAACATAAGAAATGAAATCAGAAACTTGACAGTGCCCGAACTACAGCGTGTCAATCTAAATGTGTTTACTCGGTATAATGCCTGTTTAACTGCGGGAGGACATTTCCAGCATTTTCTATAAGGTAAGAAACAGTTCAAGGACGGGTGGCAGGCAGGGTGAATTGCAGGAGGAAAAGACAGTACTGCATGCCGGGTGAAACTCCGTAAGGCCGGTCCGGTTTTATATTGGAAGCCCTGTATATACAATCAGCTGCTGAATCTGCTGTAATTGATATATCGAAACAAAATTTTTCAGACTGACCAACTACAAGATGAAGAGTCCAAAAATGCACTGAACGGAAAAAGGGCAAAACATGAGTTATGGCCATATTCCATTCAACTCAACTATATTATGCAATTGCACAAAAATTCCACACACAAACACACAATGTATTAGATAATAAACTTACTTTAGCTAAATATTCATAGTATTGTCGTTCAGCATCGGCAATTCTAGCTTTATCATAACAGATTTCTTCATACATTAGAGGGGAATCCATGGTACTGACAGCTGGAAATTGCATTAAAACATTAAATATTTTGCACATTCTGTAACAAATACATTTGAAATCTTCAACTAAATATCAATACACTAGATAAATCTGATTTGCATGTTTTTTTTTTTTTTTACATTAAAAGGTAAAAACTAAAAATTCGGTCTCTAGCTTACATAACCTCTCATGGGACAACATTCAATATTTCCTGATTTTATACTACAGCAAAGGCTCACAATTTAATCTTTATCGTTTGTGAAGATTAATATAAAATTGGGGGAGGGGAAATTTTCAAGAAACTTTAAGCAGGCGTCCTTTTTGTTTTAATTTGTGACTATTCTAAAACGCTATTTAGCAAAATACATTAAATTCTACTATCATATAAGATGCATGATATATAGTTATCTATTATGTGTAACGAATAGCAACATGAATAAGCAGACTAAAGAAATTGATACTGTGCTGCCGGTGTCAAAAATTCCATAAAATTTAGTCAAATTACATCGAACATGAAAGTATTTTATTTTAATCTACAAATATTAATATTTATAAATTATAACCTAATTTGCTAAAATCATTCATGGATACTATTTAAACGTCATCTTTCACTTTACGTGTTCAACAATCAAATTCGTCTTCCAGCCACGTGTAGTTTACTGGTAATGTTTTCTTTTCTTTCTTTTTTTTTTCTGACAACTAATTATATTTTACATGTCACTTATTGCTGAGTACATATGTATAGTGAAAAAATATTAGTTAAATATATTTAAAAATACCTTCTCGAACTTCTCACCAACAGCCGTAAAATAGTCCTAACACAAACGAAGAGATCGATATGGACGAAAAGGAAGAAGTATTTTGAAGTCAATGAACCTAAAAATATCATCACAATCAATATTGAAAATGTAAAAAATCCAGATTAATATATATAACAAATATTTTTATTTTCAACATATTTTATTCTTGTGAAAGATTTTTTAATTCAACAATTATAGTGTAATTGAAATATGGCGGCAATTTAAAAATCAATTCGCATAATTATTTCTTATCGGCATGCAAAACTGAAGTTGTAGACCATAACTTCTTTATATATTTCTTTTTAAATTTCTGACAACTAGTTATATTTTACATGTCACTTATTGCTGAGTGCATATATAGTGAAAAAATATCGGTTAAATATTAAAAATACCTTCTCAAACCTCTCACAAACAGCCGTAAAATAATCCCGACACAAATGAAGAGATCGATATGGATGAAAAGAGATGAAAAGGAAGATGTATTTTAAAGTCAATGAACCTAAAAATATCATCACAGCCAATATTGAAAATGTAAAAAATCCAGATTAATATGTATAACAAATATTTTTATTTTCAACATATTTTATTCTTGTGAAAGATTTTTTGATTCAACATTTGTATAATTTTTTTATGTAGGAATATTCCACAATACAGTTTTTCTCCTTCAACCCAAATTGAAGGAGACAGGAAAAACAATTATATCAATACTTTTAAAATAGTTAAGGACGACTGACTACCCTGGTACCAATTTTATATTTAATCTTACTTCAACAATTACAGTATAATTGAAATATGGCGGCAATTTAAAAATCAATTCGCATAATTATTTCTTATCGGCATGCAAAACTAAAATTGTAGACTATCACTTCTTCATATTTACAGAAATATTCCTGTCACATTTTCCTCCTCTCTTTTTGAAAAATGTATGTACTTACAAGACAATATCATGTATGTATGTGTGTATGTATATATATATATATATATATATATATATATATATACAGAGTTTGTCTTATAATTTACAAATATGAATTTTGTATATATACATTCGCACACGTAGCCGAGCGGCTTAAGGCATTGATGCAGACCTAAGGGACCTGCTCTCGTTCGAGTCCCCATGGAAGAAGAAATTTTTTCATGGAATTTCAGTCAATATATGATACCAATGCCAGCATCGTGAGGAATTTGGATAGCTACAATAAGTAGCAGCTTCAGGTTGACAAAACCAGCTTTAATGAATGGGGGACCTAATATGCTGACCACATGTCACATCTACATTACCTAGATGTTCATCCACCTCTGTGATTATTAATTAACACATGTGGATTTGAGGCCAGTAGCTAGTTGGTGGGCCAAGGCCTTCTAGGCCTGTTGTGCCAAGTTTTTACACGCTTTATATTAGCTTGGCCTGTATCTATCTATGTAACGGAATCTTTCAACATGATTTTCACCTACTTATAAAACATTGTATCAACTTGAAACTCTGTATACTTGTAAAAGACCAATGACAATACAATAATTTCATAAATTTTTTCTAAGATCCTGGCCAGTATTATCAAGACATCAAAAAATAAATAGGTTACAGACGTATCGACTTTTTAGTCCATCGTTGTAAGAAATTAATATTGTATCCTCTGGTAGCTCAGTTGGTAGAGCGGTGGACTGTAGTGGTGTATAATTTTAGTAATCTATAGGTTGCTGGTTCAAATCCAGCCCGGACTTTTTTTTTAGAAAAGTATTACTTTTAGCTCATACCACAATAGTATCGAATTTAGATATTTACATTTTTATCTTATTCTGTAAAATATTAATGACAATTTTGTAAACTTACCACATTGTAATTTATCCAAAAAATATGAGAAGGTTACGATTAACTGTAACTATTTATCTATATTAAAATATTCAAGAATATTATAATAATGTTAGATAATAATAATTTTAAGAAAAATAAGTATATTCGTGTGTAGACACCAAAAATATTGTAAGCAATTAAATTTTCATGGGATAACGGTTTATGACAATCAATTAAACAAAAAAATAAAAAATAGTTTAAAAAACTAAAACAACATGCTTTATTAGAAAACTGAACTAAAAAATGAAAAATAATTTTAATTTCCAACGCACCTGGGATAAAATTAAAGTTGTCAACAAAAATATCATCCCCAACACATCTAGAATAAAACAAGAGTTATCTACAAAAAAAAGTAATTTTACCATCAAAAGCGTGGGATGCTTTTTATGGTTTTTACGTTCTCTTCTTAGAGACTTTACTTTTATCAATATCTGTTCATTATCAAATATATTGATATAGAGCACCCCACGCTTTTGATGGTAATTTTTTTTTGTAGATAACTAGTTTTATTCCAGATGTGTTGGAGATGATTTTTTTGTTGACCACTTTAATTTTATCCCAAGCATATTGAAAATTAAAATTATTTTTAATTTTATTTAGTTCGGTTTTCTAATAAAGTGTGTTGTTTTAGCTTTTTTAAACTATTATTTATTTTTATAACTATATATGGCTTACAAAACCTGTAATTCAAAGCCACATTCACTGAGGCCCTCCACTGATCCCTATCCTTGGCCAATTGAATCCAATTTAAATCTTCTACATCCAATACCTAACCAGATATTATCCTCCCACCTATGGATTTCCAATGCCCTTTTTCCGAACAAAAATTTAGAAAACATTCCTATTTCAGGGTCCTTTACAAGTATACAAAGTTTCAAGTCGATCCAATGTTTTTAAGTGGGTGAAATTCGTGTTCAAAGATTCCGTTACATAGATCAAATACACTTTTTTTGATTTTCTGATGATTCTGGCCAGGATTTTAGAAAAAAAATGAAATTATTGTATTGTCACGGATCCTTTACAAGTATACAAAGTTTCAAGTCGATCCAATGAATTTAAGTGGATGAAAGTTGCATTGAAAGATTCCGTCACATAGATAGATACAGGTCAAGCTAATATAAAGCTTGTAAAAATTAATTAATTTTGATATCCCTAACGAAATTACTCTGATTTCGAAGTTCATAAATTCAACCATGGATGGCAGCACTGAAGATGGCGACAATAGAACAGTTGTCGGCTGAAGAATTTCGTCGGAGTTATGGCTGAGGATGAACACGACTGTTGTTTGAAACCGCGGTATCATGGAAGCATGAATCCTATGAGGTGAGTTGTTTAAACAAAATGTTCTCCAATGAATTTTAAAGATATCAAAGACGCAAAATAATTTAATTAAAAGAACCTCAAAATATTATTTCCTGAAATAAAACATTAACTTTATAGTTCACTCATCCCGGTGCTTATCACTGATCATCATAAATAGTATTATAGCTCAGTGCAATGAACATCCTCTCTTAAGTGGCCCCTAGACAATTGACATTGTGCAATAAACCATCATCATCATCATCATCATCCATGCAAGTATTAGGCCATGTGCCGGTCTCAAAGAGGAATTTTCCATTCAGTGCTTTTATCGATGTCCCAGCGATCTTTTGCCTTGAGGAATTCTATGAGATGGCAATAGTTGAAGATGGGCTTTCCTCTTGTTCTGGTAGTTTTGTATATGGTGGAAAATGGGTTCTACATCCAACTCTTCCATAATCCTCATTTCTTTTATGGCCCCACTTTATGGTTGGTTGGTATCTAATGTCAAGCACTTGATAATGAAATCATTCGCTCTCTTGCACTGCAATATTTAGCAGAAAGGCTGGTCTCTACTACAAAAGCTGGGCAACGGAGGAGATGGTTTCTTTCCATATCTTCATTTAAATTGCAAAAAGAGCATTTAGGTGAATCTGTTATGCTAAGTCTGTGTAGGTGTTTATTCAGGCAGTCATGTCCCATTAGCAGTCTGATTATTGCTACTGCAGATTTTCTTTGTAATGAAGTAATGTCATAAGCTTGTATATTTTCCCATTCCTTCCCAGATGTTTTTGATGGTGTATTCTTCTGTAATTTTATTGATATATTTGAGATATATTTGGGTTCGAAATAATTTTGCTACCCTTCTTGGCCAGAAAATCGGCTATTTCATTGCCTGTCACTCCACAATGGGCTGGAATATAGCCTGCTGTATGGCACATAAATCACATCTCATTTGCTGTTATTCGGCTTTCATCTCTTCTTCATATTGTCCATGCTTCACTACCATATTTTAATACTGGTCTTGCTAGAATGTTATAAAGCCGTAATCTTGAGTTCTTTTGTACTAAAGATGGTTTCATTATACTGTTAATTATCCCGTTGTTTTTTGTGAAATTTGCAATATATTGATGATATTATTGAGCTGACCCACACGAAATATTATTGGCCAATAAGTTAGTTAATGGCTGACACTTCTGCAATCAAAATGTGGAATAAAAAAGCAAGTAATTTAATCAGTAATTTTACGACAGATCAGTTGTAAAATTACTGATGATGAAACTGCCTAGATTTGAAACCAGTCTAAGATGGAAGCAGGATATGAGGTGAGGTGAAAAAAGAATTTTATTTTAAAATTTAAATTTCTTAGTGTTTGAAATAAGTGATTTATTATACATAGCTAAGCTATTATATTCAATGGTAAAAGAAAATGCTGCATGAACTGAATCGAATGCTGGACCTTCAGCTCTACTACTGAGCTATCCGTACATTCGAAGGAACGGGAATGAGAAAGAATTTAAATAAAAGTTACAATGCGAACTAACATTATGAGGTAATTTACAATTTATATAAAATGGGAAAGAATGTCTGGATAGCTTAATGATTAAACTGCACCGGGAGTTGAACCCTTAACCACGTGATCTGCTACCAGCAATTGCACCGCTTGTTGGTGCTGGATCAAACCAATGTTGTTGATAAATACTTTGAGTTGAAAACATAGACTGCTCAAATTAAGATATCTTTGCCCGGGCCCATAAAAGACAAAGATTAATTCAACTTTCCTTAATGAATTGCTAAACATGCAATATGTAGTAAGCTACGCAGACTATAATCGTGGAAGCTTTAAGGAAAGAGGAACTCACATATGCTTGAGTAAGCTTTGGAATTTTACCTTCATATCTGACATAGACTAGCTACTAAATCAATAGGCAGAAGTATATAAAATTAGATAACTAAAGTTTAATGCGAGTCAAGAAACAGTCAGATATAACAATGAAATAAATAAAAGATAATAGTTTGACATTAAAAATAAGTTAACAAAAGAAAATAATAATAATATCTATCATTGATACATCAAACAATATTAACAAACCATACATACGATATTACATACACACTAGTCCAGCCAAGGGTTGGGGTACACTGTCCTTGTGGCCCCACCCTGGCCTAAAGGAATAATTAACCAAACAAGCTCCTCTGAGCTGTATCGACCTGACTCCAACGGTAGATAAACAGATGATGATTTGATGTTAGAAAGCACAGCTCTATATGAGAGTTCACCAGCAGAGGGGAGTATGCGCGATAGCACACAGCGCGTAATAGGAAAGGAGGGAGTAGGTAGGAGAGAATTTGGCACTGTTCACTAAGATCACAGAAGAAATGGAGACATGATGACGTATTGGTTGAGCAACGTGACGTAATCCCTGTATCGAAAACTTGATTTCGGTACAAAACATCACCACATAAAGCTGAAGATCTGGGTTTCAATTCCCAGTTTAGGCATAATCTTTTCTCAATGAATGAATAAGTCATTTCTTATCTTACCTCGTATATTATGTTTTTTTAAACACGGGAATTGCAGTTTTCAAGAGAAGTCCCTCTTATCTTCAGCCAACATTATGACTGAAGATAAGAGAGATTCCTCTTGAAAACTGCAATTCCAGTGTTTAAAAAAACATCCATCCATCCATAGTAATTCTGCACGAGGGCAGGTCTTTCACTGCAATCATAGCATTTTTCATGCTATGCTTGCAGCTTTACTAGGGAATTGTAGGTGTGGTAGCTTCCCGTTGCTTTCCACACCAGTGAAGGATGATGATGATAATGATGGCCATATGATTTTGGGGACTGTTTGGGCCTTAAAGTTTTCCTGACATCTGTCTTACAGGCGAGGAACCCCAATAAAAACCTCACCCAGAAAAACTGCCCTGACCAGGGATCGAACCCGGGCCTGCTCCGTGACAAGGCAGCACGCTACCTCGAGACCACAGCGGGTAAAAAAACATAATATATGAAATAAGATAAGAAGCAAATCATTCATTCATTGAATTAAGAACTTCAGTGTTATTTGCCATATTTAACTATGAATAATCTTTTATATTTTAGATATTAAATTTAACACTTGCTCAGGTAGCTCAAATGGTAGAGCACTTGGACTAGAAAACCAAGGGTCCCGGGTTCAAGTCCCGGTCTGAGCGTATAATTTTTATCTTTAAATATGATTTATCCATCATTGAGATGTATGAAATTAATAATAAAAACATCGTTAACACTTCTTACCTATTGTCAAATTTTATTTCAAGAGAAAAATATAACCTGAATTGGAATTTGAACCCGATGAATCTTGTTCTATACACCAGTTTAGCAGTTAAGAGCATTGGTATACAGAACCAGAGACATCAGGTTCAAATTCAAGTGTATATTTTTCTTTTTAATAACTAATAAAAAGTGAGTCGTATCTCACCTCACACTTCGTGTTCTTAAAGCACGGAACCACAGTTTCTGGAGGCATCCCATCCATCTTCAGCCATTTTTACGACTGTCGAATCCTGGTCTATATCTTCATCTTCAAAGTTGCCATCTGGTGTTGATTTGATGAACTTTGAGATCAAATCTTGTTTGCCGGAATTTCAAAATTCATGGATCTAACTTTGTTCTTCCGAATGTATATCTTTCCCAAAACTGTCAAATCCAAGGGTTTTTTCCAAATGTTTCAATGTTTAGCTTCTTTTTCTATTTTACGACTTTCTAAGAAGCTAAATTGTTGAAACATTTGGAAAAATCCTTGGATTTGACAGTTTGGGAAAAGATATCCATTCAGAAGAACAAATTTAAATGTATGAATTTTGAAATTCCCGGCGAACAAGATTTGATCTCATATTTAAATTAATATTGGGAAGTAAACATTATGAGGTTATATCATTAATAGTGAATCTATTTATCCCGATCTTCTTGGCATCAATGTGTTATCCGTAAAAGATAAACATATGCTGTCGTGGAGTTTTTTGAGATATTCAATTCTGTGTACATTAATTTGGTGTATTTGTTATGGTTTAGGCAACATAAGCCATTTAAGAGTCAAAATAGGGATTTTATTTCACTTTTTCACTACAAAGGGTGATTTTTAGAGGTGAAGGGGTTGAATATCACAACTCTCTTATAGCCTATGTTCATGCCGGGAATTTCCTGAACATTTTGCAAAAAAACTCCAACACAATCGGATCAATGGTATGGCCGCGCATAAAGTACAAACAAACATTCATTTTTATATATTAGACTTTTGTTTTGAAATAAAATTGGAAATTTGTTAAGAATGGGGGATGATGATTTCCAAAACATGTCCAAGTGATAGGATAATTAGGTGTAACATTCATACTCGTATTTTAATCCTAAGCTTAAATTTGTTCATTATAGGATGAATTTTATTGCGTATTCATTGCAAAATATACTACATATTTATTACAAAAATATACGTATAATAAAAAAGAACAAAGAATTGTACATTATCTTGTGTGTTTAGTGTGAATGGATATTGTTTATATGCACAAACTGTTGTACGAAAATATAGTGCATATGACAAAAAAATTAATGCAGTATTAAATTACTATTTTTGGAATTAAACAAATACAGCATTAAATGCTTAAAACTCGTAACAATATTAGAGAGAGCATTAAACAAAAACATACAAGTCTTTCATCCTTTACTTCATTAGAACTCAGTTACACTAAAAATTTATTTAATTTTCACAGGGAAAAATACTATGAGGTTTAATTTAAGAATTAAATTATTGTTTTTATTACCTCACCTCATATCCTTTTTCCTCTAGACTGCAGTTTTGGAGCTTATCTCCATCATCAGTAGCCTCTGGTCGACCGGCGTTATGTCGTTTCTTGGCAGTTTTCTTCTTCCTTTTATCAGTGTACCGATGAACATCTGACCGATAGGAGGAAGAAGAAAACCACCAATAAACAACATAACACCATATTTAATTAATGTTGGGAAGTAAACATTATGAGGTATAATCATTAAAATTCATCGGAGAACATATTGTTTAAACAACTCACCTCATAGGATTCATGCTTCCATGATATCGCGATTTCAAACATAATCATGTTCATCGTCAGCCATAACTCCGACTGATGAAATTCTTCGGCCGTCAAGTATTCTATTGTCGCCATCTTCAGTGCTGCCATCTATGGTTGAATTTATGAACTTCGAAATCAATGTAATTTCGTTAGGGATATCAAAATTCATTGATCTATTTTTGTTTTTCTGAATGTATATTTTTTCCCAAACTGTCAATTCCAAAGGTTTCTCTACTTGTTTTAAAAGTTTAGCTTCTCTTCCAATTTTATGATGTTCTAATAAACTATGTGCAGCAATTGCAGATTTTTCAATTTCACAATTTTTAATATTTCTGAAATGTTCTTTTGTCCGAATTTCCGAATTCCTTTTTGTTTTTCCTTGCTTGGAGTGTCAAATCACTAAAGCATACCCATGGATGTTTAAGACTTGGTACAGATATGTGGATGATATTTTTGCAATAATAAATTCTAAAGATATTGAAGATGCTCTTAAATTATTAAACCTTCAGGATGAATCAGTAAAGTTTACCGTTGAATTAGAAAAAGAAAACAAAATTCCTTTTTTGGATTTATGTATAATTAGGAATGATCAAACACTGAAAATTGAATTTGATATATTTAGAAAAGGAACTCATACAGATAATTACATTAAATCATCAGGCTTCAATCACATTGCTCATAAGCATGCAATATTCAATAGCTTAATTTACAGATTGACAAATGTACCATTAAACGAAGAAAATTTCAATAAAGAGTTTAAACATATTTTAAACACTGCTAGATTAAATGGTTTTGATAAAGAATTAATTATAAATAAGTTGAAGAAATTCAAACACAATAAAAGACTTAATGAATATACTACTCTACAAAATTGCAAAGAAAAGAAAAATACAAGAAAATTACTTACCATCCTGAAATGCATAGGAAATTTCAAAAAAATTTTGACAAATACAACATTTCTTTGGCACCAATAAATAAATTTAGTCTGGGTAATCTTCTAAGTACCAATAAAAAAGTCAATGTTCCAGACAGTAAGAAATCTGGAATTTATCAAATAAATTGTGAAGATTGCAATAAAGTTTATATAGGAAAAACAAAAAGGAATTTGGAAATTCGGACAAAAGAACATTTCAGAAATATTAAAAATTGTGAAATTGAAAAATCTGCAATTGCTGCACATAGTTTATTAGAACATCATAAAATTGGAAGAGAAGCTAAACTTTTAAAACAAGTAGAGAAACCTTTGGAATTGACAGTTTGGGAAAAAATATACATTCAGAAAAACAAAAATAGATCAATGAATTTTGATATCCCTAACGAAATTACATTGATTTCGAAGTTCATAAATTCAACCATAGATGGCAGCACTGAAGATGGCGACAATAGAATAGTTGATGGCCGAAGAATTTCATCAGTCGGAGTTATGGCTGACGATGAACATGATTATGTTTGAAATCGCGATATCATGGAAGCATGAATCTTATGAGGTGAGTTGTTTAAACAATATGTTCTCCGATGAATTTTAATAACATAACACCAGTCGACCAGAGGCTACTGATGATGGAGATAAGCTCCGAAACTGCAGTCTAAAAGAAAAAGGATATGAGGTGAGGTAATAAAAACATTAATTTCTTATACTGAAAAAATTTATAAAAATATGAAAAGAAATTTGTAGATGCTGCAAATATTTTCACGATGAACCATCAGAAACAATATCTTGCAGATGAGGCTTTTACTGCTGGCACCGGTGATGAAATTCCTTTCAGGTTAAAAAGTTGATTGATTTAATATATACAATCTTTTATTCCAGGAATAAACAGATTTTTACATCTGATTCAGCTGTAAATTAGAAAGAAGAAATTACATTAATGGTAGTATTTTATTTAATGACACTCTTATATATGTATAGGGTATCTGGGGTGAGGAGGAAATGAAAGGAGTGAAAAATTTGGGAAAACTTTAATGACTGACTATTACCTACTCAATTAATTCTTCTAAGATCTACAGAACTACAGTAAGCATATGCAAACATTTAATGTAACCACCAGTGGCAGAATATATGTGAAATTGGAATGACCAACCTTTGCAATAAATTTCCAAACATGTTTATAAGAAATGGACATACACCAACTTCTTTCTACCTATTCTAATGAAATAAATTATATTGATATTAAGATTTAAATTAAACCTCATAAAAAGTAATACATGCATATTATTTAATAAATTATAACATAACTTAATCTTTTTTTTATATATTAAATTTGGGAATTTTTAACATTATGAGGTTCAATTAATAATAATTAAATGAATCGTGATTTTTTCTTACCTCATACATCTATGTTTCTTTAAACACAGCACTGCAGTATCGGCGACACTTTGTCGTCATCGTCAGCTGTTTTCACGACTGTCAATTTTTTCTCCTTTTGGCCGGTAATTATCTAGACTGCCATCTGGTGTTCTTTTGAAGGAATTCCTCTTCAAACTGCCATCTGGTGTTATTTTGAATGAATCATTTCCTAAACTGCTATCTGTTGTATTTTTGAAGAACTTTGTAATCAAGCTTGGTTCTTCCGGAATCTCAAAGTTCATAGTTCTAGTATGGTTTTTTTGAATATATATTTTTTCCCAAACTGTTAAATCCAAAGGTTTTGATAGATGTTTTAAAAGTTTTGCTTCTTTTTCAATCCTATGATGCTCTAATAAACTATGTGCTGCTATAGCTGATTTTTCAATTTCTCCATTCTTCATGTTTCTGAAGTGCTCTTTTTTACGAGTTTCCAAGTTCCTTTTTGTTTTTCCTATATATATCTTGTTGCAATCCTTGCAATCAATTTGATAAATCCCAGATTTTTTGTCGTCTGGGGTATTACATTTATTATTAGTTAACAGCAGATTACCCAGGCTGAATTTGTTAATTGGAGCTAATGTTATATTAAAATTTCTGAAAATTTTTTGAAACTTATTATGAACTTCAGGATGGTAAGTGAATTTCTTGAATTTTACATCTTTCTTGGGACCATGATGTAAGGTGGTGTATTCTTGTAACCTTTTTGTTGTTTGAATTTCTTTAATTTATTCTTTATAATGTCTTCATCGAAACCATTTATTTTAGCAACATGAACAATATGATTATATTCCTTGTCAAAATCTTCTACATTAAGTGGAATATTTAACAATCTGTGTAATAGACTATTGAAAATTGCATGTTTGTGTGTCAAATGATTAAAACCTGAAGATTTTATGTAGTTGTCAGTATGTGTGTCTTTTCTGTAAATGTTAAATTCAATTTTTTGCTGTTGTTCATTTCTTATTACGTATAAGTCTAAAAAAGGAATCTTGTTATTTTGTTCCATTTCAATAGTGAATTTCACTGACTCATCCTGAAGATTAAGCAATTTCAATGCATCTTGAATGTATTTTTTATCAATCACCGCGATAATATCGTCTACATATCTATACCAACACTTGAAAATCAAAGGATAAGCATTGGTGATATGTGATTCAAGATACCCCATAAATAAATTGGCTAAAAATGGAGAAAGTGGATTTCCCATTGCCAATCCTGAAATTTGTCTATAAAATTTTCCATTGAATGTGAAAAAGTTATTATCGATACAAATTTTAGTTAGTATTAAATACTCTTCTATGATTTCTGCCTTTAATTTTTGTGAATATAACCATTTTCTCAAAAATGCGAGCAATTTGTTAACAGGAATGCTAGGAAACAAAGAGATCACATCAAAAGAAACAAGTCTATCATTCTGAGCCAAAGTGATGTTATTCAATTTTTCAACCAGTTTAATTGAATTTTCAATGGTCTTATTTTCAAATTGTGGTAGTTCATTAAACTTTTTGGCCAGCCACTTAGCTAAATTGTAACATGGGGAGCCAATACTATTGACAATAGGCCTCATCTTTTTACCATCCTTGTGGACCTTAGGTAAACCATATAATTTTGGATTAGAAGGGTTTGAAACTTTTAATTTGAATTTATCTTGTTCTTTCATTGTATGTTTAATATGTTTTAATGTGTTTCCCACAGTTCTGATTGTTTTTGGGAGAGGGTTAGATTTAATTTCTTCATATTCTTTGGAGTCTAACAGATGGTTCATTCTATCTACGTAATCCTCTTGATCTAAAATGACAATTTTGTTCCCTTTATCTGCTTTTGCAATTGTAACATTTCTATCTTTAATACCCTTCAAAATTTTCATATTTTTCAATGTGACTTTATTTTTTGAATTGCTTTTCATATCTACTAACACTTTTTCACATTCTTTCCTGATTATAGTTTTATCTTCATTTTTTAGTTCCGAAATCGCTATTTCCACATCCGCGACATAATCTTCAACATTATTTGAAAAGTTTATGCATAAACAATTCAAAAAATAAAGTCACATTGAAAAATATGAAAATTTTGAAGGGTATTAAAGATAGAAATGTTACAATTGCAAAAGCAGATAAAGGGAACAAAATTGTCATTTTAGATCAAGAGGATTACGTAGATAGAATGAACCATCTGTTAGACTCCAAAGAATATGAAGAAATTAAATCTAACCCTCTCCCAAAAACAATCAGAACTGTGGGAAACACATTAAAACATATTAAACATACAATGAAAGAACAAGATAAATTCAAATTAAAAGTTTCAAACCCTTCTAATCCAAAATTTATGGTTTACCTAAGGTCCACAAGGATGGTAAAAAGATGAGGCCTATTGTCAATAGTATTGGCTCCCCATGTTACAATTTAGCTAAGTGGCTGGCCAAAAAGTTTAATGAACTACCACAATTTGAAAATAAGACCATTGAAAATTCAATTAAACTGGTTGAAAAATTGAATAACATCACTTTGGCTCAGAATGATAGACTTGTTTCTTTTGATGTGATCTCTTTGTTTCCTAGCATTCCTGTTAACAAATTGCTCGCATTTTTGAGAAAATGGTTATATTCACAAAAATTAAAGGCAGAAATCATAGAAGAGTATTTAATACTAACTAAAATTTGTATCGATAATAACTTTTTCACATTCAATGGAAAATTTTATAGACAAATTTCAGGATTGGCAATGGGAAATCCACTTTCTCCATTTTAGCCAATTTATTTATGGGGTATCTTGAATCACATATCACCAATGCTTATCC
This sequence comes from Diploptera punctata, assembly GCA_030220185.1. Taxonomy (NCBI): domain Eukaryota; kingdom Metazoa; phylum Arthropoda; class Insecta; order Blattodea; family Blaberidae; genus Diploptera; species Diploptera punctata. Next base: position 3,237,593 of record JASPKZ010004196.1, read on the forward strand.
TTTGATTTTCAAGTGTTGGTATAGATATGTAGACGATATTATCGCGGTGATTGATAAAAAATACATTCAAGATGCATTGAAATTGCTTAATCTTCAGGATGAGTCAGTGAAATTCACTATTGAAATGGAACAAAATAACAAGATTCCTTTTTTAGACTTATACGTAATAAGAAATGAACAACAGCAAAAAATTGAATTTAACATTTACAGAAAAGACACACATACTGACAACTACATAAAATCTTCAGGTTTTAATCATTTGACACACAAACATGCAATTTTCAATAGTCTATTACACAGATTGTTAAATATTCCACTTAATGTAGAAGATTTTGACAAGGAATATAATCATATTGTTCATGTTGCTAAAATAAATGGTTTCGATGAAGACATTATAAAGAATAAATTAAAGAAATTCAAACAACAAAAAAGGTTACAAGAATACACCACCTTACATCATGGTCCCAAGAAAGATGTAAAATTCAAGAAATTCACTTACCATCCTGAAGTTCATAATAAGTTTCAAAAAATTTTCAGAAATTTTAATATAACATTAGCTCCAATTAACAAATTCAGCCTGGGTAATCTGCTGTTAACTAATAATAAATGTAATACCCCAGACGACAAAAAATCTGGGATTTATCAAATTGATTGCAAGGATTGCAACAAGATATATATAGGAAAAACAAAAAGGAACTTGGAAACTCGTAAAAAAGAGCACTTCAGAAACATGAAGAATGGAGAAATTGAAAAATCAGCTATAGCAGCACATAGTTTATTAGAGCATCATAGGATTGAAAAAGAAGCAAAACTTTTAAAACATCTATCAAAACCTTTGGATTTAACAGTTTGGGAAAAAATATATATTCAAAAAAACCATACTAGAACTATGAACTTTGAGATTCCGGAAGAACCAAGCTTGATTACAAAGTTCTTCAAAAATACAACAGATAGCAGTTTAGGAAATGATTCATTCAAAATAACACCAGATGGCAGTTTGAAGAGGAATTCCTTCAAAAGAACACCAGATGGCAGTCTAGATAATTACCGGCCAAAAGGAGAAAAAATTGACAGTCGTGAAAACAGCTGACGATGACGACAAAGTGTCGCCGATACTGCAGTGCTGTGTTTAAAGAAACATAGATGTATGAGGTAAGAAAAAATCACGATTCATTTAATTATTATTAATCTTTTTTATTTAACTTTTACAGAAATTAATCACTATGAGGTTTAATTTATGATAAAATCAAATGTTTCCTACCTCTCTCATATAAATCTTCTAAGAAATCATATGGCCATCATCATCATCATCCTTATCATTATCATCATCATCATCATCCTTCACCGGTGTGGAAAGCAACGGGAAGCTACCACACCTACAATTCCCTAGTAAAGCTGCAAGCATAGCATCAAAATGCTATGATTGCAGTGAAGGACCTGCCTTTGGGCAGATTTACTATGTATGGATGGAAGTAGATCTGCAATACTATCTTGGCGACCGATGTTATGTTGATTGGAAGGAACTCTTCTTTTTTCCTCTGTTGGTGGACCAATTAACTTTTGGATTAGATCAGAATTTGCGGGAATTTTGAAGTTCATAAGTTTTCCTTTGTTTTTCTGAATGTGGATTTTTTCCCAACCCGCGAGTTCCTTTTGTTTATCTATTTGTTTAATTAGACTGGCTTTTGATTCAATTAAATGTTTTTCAGACCAAGCATGAGCAGCTACTGCTGACTTTTCCACTTCTCCATTTTTGACATTTCTAAGATGTTCTTTTACCCTTACTTTCAAATTTATTTTTGTTTTTCCAATATAAATTTTGTCACAATCCTTGCATTTGATCTGATAAATTCCTGATTTATTTTCTTCTTCACTTCTTTCATTTTTATCGGTTTTAATTATCCTGCTAAGGCTGTATTCGTTCTTCGGTGCCAATCTTATATTAAACTTTTTGAAAATTTTTTGAAACTTATGGTGTTTCAATGGATATAGAAGATTTATATGAGGAGAGTAAGGAAACATTTGATTTTACCATATAAATGAATCATCTATACACTAACTTGTCCCATCGGAACCTAATAAAATTAAGTTTATTTCTTGAAATACAATCTGGAATAAATTGTGAATGTTGGTTACACCAATTTCACAGATATGTCCTACCATTTAGTGTAAGTTACATTAAACATTCGTGTATGAGCACTGCGATTCTGTAGAACTTTATTGATAGATACATAGCAAAATTTGTCTACATAAATAAATATTTAAGAATTGTTAAATATGTTTAAGAATCGTTAAAAAATGTTTAAAATAGTACAAAATGGTATTACAAATGATAAAAGCATATAGTGCAACAATGAGATAAGAATGTTGTATGGAAAATCATAGAGTCTCACTCTAAAGTTCAGTCAAAAATTTTGTTTAGAGACCTCTCATCTCTAGCTTGGAGGGGAGGGGGTGTTTGTTTTTAACTTTTATAGGAATTTATGATTAAATTTAATCATTGATTTATACACTGCTTTTAGCAGTAAAGCTAAGTCCTCAATACTAATAAAATTCGTATCAAATTCCTTTGAGGTGAATAGTCATACATTTTAATTTTTAACTTTCATCATAAAGCTAAGTCCTGGTTCAAGCATTAATTTTTCTTTCTTAAATTATACTATTCTATCCAGGATTGGAGAATGTTAATGTAAATAAAAGCATTGAAAATACGAAAACTTTACCGCTAAAAAGTAATTTATAAATTCTCAATTAAAATACTATTGAATAGAAAACGTCAGTTGGCGTGATGGTAATGATAGCTATTAGCATTCGGACAAACAAGAATTGTATAATTATATTTGAAAAGAAAAATATACGCCTAGACTGGGGTTTGAACCCCGGACCTTTGACTTTCTATGTCAATGCTCTTCCATCTGAGCTCAGATGGAAGAGCACTGACATAGAAAGTCAAAGGTCCTGGGTTCAAACCCCAGACTAGGCGTATATTTTTCTTTTCAAATATAATTTGTCCATCATTAAGATGTTTAAAAACGAATAATATTAACAAAGAATTGTATAAGTTGAAAGAAATGTTAACATTTGTATCGTCATTTGAATGGTGTAATGGATAGTACACTTGTGCGGAGAACAAGAGGTCCAGGGTTCAAATTCCAGTTCAAGCATTAATTTTTATTTTTTAAATTACATTAAATTTTAATAAATATCAATATTGAGTCATGAATATTCTAACCTCATATATCTATGTCCTTTAACACAGACCTGCGGTTTCGAGAGCCATCGCTTCCTGCATCAGCTGCTGTCATAAATATATAACACAGGATTTAACCCTTAAATTGGTGTGCAATTTATTTACATATGTTGGACCGCAGTGAAAACATAATCATATATAACTCTAAGTTAATAATGTATATTGTGTAATTCAACACAAATTTAAGCATGTTTTCATTATTAATTTAATACTTCTCACTGAAGGACAAATTGTACTTGAAGAGAAAAATATACGCACAGACTGGGGGTTGAACTCAGGACATTTCACTTTCTATGCCAATGCCTTACCAATTCAGCTACCTGAGCATTTGAATCTAAATACAAATTTTTCTCTTATACATTGTTAATTCCCAACCGTCAAATGCTACAAACAGTTGCTCGATCATACAAATCAAATAAATATTTAAGTAATTTTTACTCATTCATTTTTCTATTCTTTTATAAAAAGAGATTTAATAAAGTAAACCAATTAGGATACATTGCCAATTTAAGGGTTAAAACTTTGCTTTCCATTCAACAGAAGTCATACTCAGGATTTTTACACCTAAAAATCCATTTATTCCGGCTTTCCAGAGGAAAGCATAGTAGCGATTAGTCCATTAGGACAGAGAGGAGTTGTATTTGGATAAACCATAAAACGAAAATATTTAAAAAAACAGTAAATTTCTTAATAAATAAGGCAAGTCTGTTGCATCTTCCCACATAAAAGTTGAGTTTTTTAGGACATGTTTCAAAACACTTATTTATTAAGAAGAACCTCTTGTGTTACTAAAGTGATCCCAGTACAGGCCCGGAGGCTCTTGGGGTAGTAGGAGTTAAGGCTCCCACTTTTTCTAGACAATCGGCACTTTATGTCAGCCGGGTTGTCAGCCCTGCATGACGGCCGCCTTTACCCCCAAAACAAGCGTCTGGTATTCATTTCTGTTAGAGGCCGAGCCGACCCCAGGACCATAGTGCTGCCAGAAGGTTTGGGTTAGTTTAAAAATCCTGACCCCATGAGACTTGAACCCACGACCTTCCAGCTTGTAGCGCAGTGCCTTTACCACTATGCTATGGCACATCCCACCTAATGTTACTTGCTGTTGTAATTTTATAGTAAATTTCTTACCAGATCATCTTCGTCCATATCATCTTCAACTGGAGCTGCTTCTTCTTCTTGCATAGGTTCATTATATTCAAGGAAGCTGGTAGCATCTGCCTCATTCACACAACTTATCTCACTTTCATCTGATGATATCAAACCAAGTTTACCTGAACACAAGTTTCCAACATCTCTTTTAGGTATATTTAAACAAAGTCATAAAAATGATATGTAAATATCATGTTAACAAGCACCACAAAGGAGATCATAGAACTTATGTCTCTATTCAAAAGACACATTTCTATCAATAGTATGATGTGTCTTCTCTACATAATTATGTACTGCAGAGGGGTTTACATGCTTGTGAAACTTGGGTCCTAAAAGAAACAATAAAACAGAAATTATTAATTTTTGAAAGGAAGATTTTAAGAAGAATATTTGGACCAAACAGAGGAACTGATAGCTGTTGGAGAATCAAAACAAATAGCGAACTAAACAAATTAATCAAAAATCAGAACACAGTAAACCATATAAGATCTCTCAGGATTGGTTGGCTTGGACATTTGATAAGAAAGGATGATCAGAGACTCGTCAAAAAACTCTACAAATGGAAACCTACAGGAGGCAGAGCTGTTGGAAGACCGAAGATCAGATGGGAGGATGACACAATGAACGATCTAAGGAAAATGAAAGTGACTAATTTGAATATGGCAAGAGACAGATTGGCATGGAGGAGGATTGTTGAGAAGGCCAAAACTTTCACTTTTGAAGTTATCATGCCTTAAGATGATGAGAGAGGTTTAGAATTCAATCCATCAACTAGGTGAATAATCCAATGATTTGAAATTGTAATCACTAGAGACCGATTATATATTGCATATTTAGACCTTTTTCATCTGTTATTGCATATTTTCACGCTATATTTTACAAGATTTTAAAAATCTTGTGTTTTTTACAATGAACATTTCGAGGCCATTGAAAGTGTAGTAAACAATTTTGATAGTGCAGAGGTTTTAGCAGTTTGTCAGTGCAAGGAAGGATTTAATGATTCCAGCATTAATAAGAAAAATTGCTGTGATTAGCACTCCTTTTTTTCATATACCTGCAACTATTAAAAAGCTTGAAAACTCAAAGTTTGGCATTGATTGAATCTATTCAGTTAATGGATAAAATCAGTCAGCTGAACTCTTATTGCCTGAGATATTCCCAAGCAAACTTAAGAAAAAGTTTGAAAACATTTTGAATGATAACCCAGGCTTTGAATCTTTGTGACAAATTAGTAGTTTTATAATGGGATGGGTGAGCTTTTGTCAGAAATAATAAGGCCAAAATAGCACCCTAATTCAAATACTGCCCAGTTACTTCAGTTGACGTAGAACACAACCTTACTACCAAACATTTGGAACAGTACCTGATCATTTCTGTTTACAATAATAGCAAAATGTAATTATTTTAATTTGTGAACAATACTTTTGTCCGATACTGATTGATAATTTATCATTTATCAGTGATAAATAATAATATTAATAAATAGATAATAAAACTATCAATTATTATGTTAATTTAGAAATAACATACCTAATAAAGTAATACTTAATATTTTTTATTAATTGATATTGCATATATTTACTTTTTCAGGCATATTTTAAGTATTTTTCATGCATATTTCGAGCTTGTTATGTTGCATATGATCCGGTCTCTAGTAATCACCCATCCCAAGCTGAAGAATTAAAAATAAAGAAAACATCATCACAGATTATCCCCATGTTTAGTCAATAGAATGTACTTGCTAAATGCATGAGAGAGAATATAGTGTACTCTTCTACAAGAAAAAATTTGTTAACAGAATAATGCTGAAAATCTGAAAAGTATTCACTATATACCTATTGATATACAATATTGTACATTAATGCACATTTCACAACATTTTTTATTGAGAAATATATGTGGTAGGATTATGTGCATAAATTTCTCAGGGGAAACATAGTGAAACCTGGTGCCAACATGCAACTTATTCCTAAAAGCACCAAGGGGGCCCACCCGACAGACAAATCTCTAACAGCAGCACCACACGCCTTTTCAACGTATGTACTGCAATTTAATGCAGGAATCGGTCCACAATCTAGCAATTAAAAATTGTACAGCACTACCTTGCCTGAAGAAAAGAGGGCTGATTTTATTTTCTTTTTGCAAAATGTTTTTCCCTCTGAAATTGAGACTTAACTTAATACTCGTGAACAGGATCTGACTTACCATCAACTATTCTCTTCCAGAAAGGCATTCTGCCTCTTTCTACGAGATTCTCTCTGAACTTTGGAATCCAATCATTATAAATAGAAGGATCCTTCTCTGCACACGCACTGCGAAGTTCTCTAAGTGCCACTTCAGCTTTGTCAAAACTATCAGTTCCAAATGACCGAAGACTACATTTGTAATAACTTTCTGCATTTGACTACAAACTGCAAACAAACGAAACAAAAACCACCTATACATTTTATAAAAAATTTATATTTTGTGATTATATTTCAGTTGTTACAAGTATAATATTAGGCTTTATGTTTTTTTTTAAGTGAGTGGACCATGATATTCGGAGAAGCACTTATCAATAGGTTACCTTATCCATTTCACAATGATGCCTAGATGAGACCTTCCAACATACCATGGAACATTTCTTCCCTTGCACTTGGAAAGATTATGCAATACGATTTAATAAAGAGCTCTTTTTATTTATTAAAATTTTTCTCTTTACCATTTGATTACAGCTCTTTTTATTGTTTATTTTTTTCTTTCACTCACCTCATACTTCATAACTTCTCTCAGACCCGAGTTTCATCACATCATTTGCGACATTCTCAATGCTGTGTCACGTTCACAACTAACGTCCAACGGCCTTCTATCCTGTAGACTGACCTCCGTGCCATCTGATGGCTGACCGACGAACTTCCAAATCAATCCTCTCTCCTAATAACCGGGTATTTCAAAATTCATAGTTGTGTTTTCATTCTTGCATATGTAAATTTTTTCCCAAATTGTGAGTTCTTTCAGTTTTTCCAATTGTTTAAGTAATTTTGTTTTGGTTTCTATTCTATGTTTTTCTTTTTATCTTCATAACAGTGAAAGTCTTGAGATGTCATAACAGATATCTTTTATTTAAGAAGGAAAAAAATAACGCTCGAACTGGACTTGAACCCTAGATCTCTGATTCTGTACATCAGTATGATACCAATTACATCATTCAAGACACGATAAGAATGTGAACATTTCTTACCACTTACACAATTCTCGTTCATCCAAAGATCAATAGCTGTCGTTACCATCATGCCAACCGACATCTTCTATTCAGAAGTACTTTTGATTTTTTTCAGGATTGAAAAGTGTTAATTTAAATAAAAACATTAAACATATCTTTTTATAATCAATGGTAAAGAGAAAAATTTTTGCCTGAACCCGGAATCGAACCCCAAACCTTCAGCATTCCGTGCTGATGCTCTGATCACTGAGCTAATTCAGGCTACATTCCCATCCAAGCATGAATCCTCCCTTTACCTTACTTGGATGGTAATGTAGCCTGAATTAGCTCAGTGGTTAGAGCATCAGCATGGAAAGCTGAAGGTTCAGGGTTTGATTCCCGGTTCAGGCAAACATTTTTCTCTTTACCACTGATTACAATAATTTAGTTGTGTTCATTAATTTACTTATTTTTATCATAGTATTAGCTTTAGGTTCTCAATATTAATTTAATATCTTTTTATAATAAAAATAGGTTATTGCAATTGGTGTATTCTTTGTTGTGTGTGTTTAGATTGAGAAAGTGTTATATAAATTTAGTATGGAATTAAAACAGATAAATCTACGTATTAATGTAGTTAAGTTTAAATGTTATACAGAGACTTAGAACTGCTGAAATGAGATACCTTCAGAGGACTGCAGGATACACACTACTAGATCACAAAAAAAATGAAGACATCTTAGAAGAATTACACATGGAACTTTAGAAAACAAAATTTCTGGTTATAAGTCAAGATGGATGCAACATGTTCATCAAATGGAAGATCACAGGATACCCAAACAAATGTTAAGATATATTTGAAGAGAAAAAATTTTTTAAATTCCCAATAAATGTCTTCTTAACTAAGAAGCCGCCATTTGCAAAGATAGAAGCTATGGTTTCAAGCATTTGGCGCGAGGGACAATGTACATAAGAGAAAAATTTGCGTCTAGATCGTAACTCGCCTCGGTAGCTCAGTTGGTAGAGCACTTGGCCCAGAAAGCCAAGGGTTCCGGGTTCGAGTCCCGGTCTAGGCGAAAATTTTTCTCTTCAAATATAATTTATCCTTCTATGAGAAGTGTTAAATTAATAATAAAATCATCAAATGTTAAGATATCAACCTGCAGGAAGAAGAAGACCAGGACGTCCACTCAAAAAGACTTCTGGATGGTGTTTCTCTTGAGGCCAAAACAGGTCAACAAATCGCCTAAATTCATGAATGTACTATGATGATGAAGTTTAAATGTTAGAAAAGAGATAGGCAACAGAAGCCAGACAATAGTGTAAGCCTGAACCCATCGCCATGAAATAAACCATTCACTCTAGTATGTTTGTATGATAGGTTTGATGAACTTATTTTTGTTCCAATATTAATCATGATTCCAGAGCTTCTACCGTGAAATTTTTGCTAGGGATCAAATACATCAGAAGTTTGGGTTCAAATCCTGGTTCAGGCATTAATTTTTCTTTTCAAATTTATAATCTCAAGGTACTGTTTATTAAATCTCTAGTCCCTTCATATTTAATATCTGCCAGTCTTTAAAAGAAATATGTAAATGACAATCTCAAAAAATAAAAAAAAAGCATTGAATATATTTTTTTTGATAAGTGCATATCAGATTCTTGGCTAAAAAAAATTTCTCAATTCTGTTATACTGCACTACTCGTCTTCTTCTTCTTCTTCCTTACATGTGATAGACCCAGTGGTCTGTTACGGTCTCAATCCAACATTTGAAGGGTCTGCCCAATGATCTCTTGCCTGGTGGCTGGTAATTTAAGATTTGACATGGTATTCTTGTTCTGCTCATTCTTGATTCATTTATTACATGTTTCCATAGCTGATGACATGATTCCATTGCACAGTTACATTACTTGAAGATTTCCAGTTGTCTCTACATTTTTGTACATATTTTATGATTGATTCTGTTAGTAATTCTTTGAGAATCTCAGAATTCTTTTCATGGTCTGTTCTTGAATAACCAGAAGAATGTCTGCCGCAGTTAAGTCTTTGTCCATCTACACTGCGAATTGTCCAGGCCTCACTGCCATAACATAATATAGTTCTGGCCAGTGTTTTATAAATTCTAGTTTGTGTGTGTTGCTGTACTGTGTTTGGATTGAAAATATTTATAATTCCTGTTACTCTGTAAAATTTTATAATTTTTCCTCTTCGTATGTAACTTGGTATCCGAGGTAGTTAAATGTATTAGTTTGTTCTAATATTTTATTATTATTAATAATTTCACTGCAAACTGGGTATTTTCCTAGGAAAGCCATGACTTTAGATTTTTCTTATGAGTTTTTCCATGTTGTATATTGCAATTTGGTGAAAAGAGTGGACTGAACATTATAGGTCATCTTCTGAATTCGCTATAAACACAATGTCATCTACAAATATAGGGTGTCTAAATTACATAATCCATTATGTAGTATACTGCCATTCTTTAATAATTGAGTTGCAATATAATATTAAATACTGACCTTCAACAAATGGTTGACTTTGTTCAATGAGAAATTTGAAGTCTTCGACAGGTTTTACAGACCCAACTTCCACTATTTTAGACTCCATTAGGGATTCCATTGTAACTTTCTTTAAATCAGTTGCTTCCTGAATTGGTTTATCGTTTACTGCATCCACATCACTGTAAAGAGAAAAAGTTTTATTACACTATAAGAATATATAATCAAGAGATAGAAAGGTAAATAAAGACTAGGCCACTTGAAAAATTATAAAATACATAATGTAAAGTAATCCCACTAACAGGCCTAAGGAGACCCTTGGGGTAGTAGGAGGTTAAGGCTCCCACTTTTTTTCTGGTCAATCGACACTTGATGTCAGCCAGTTTGTCAGCCCTGCATGACGGCTGCCTTTACCCCAGAACAAGTGTCTGGTACTCATTTCCATTTGAGGCTGAGTCGACCCCAGGGCCATAGTACCGCCAGAAGGTTTGGATCAGTTTAAAAATCCTGACCCCACCGGGACTTGAACCTTCGACCTTCCGGCTTGTAGCACAGTGCCTTAACCACTACGCTACGGCATGCCCCTTATAAAATACATATTTCACAGAATTTATCTTAGAAAGAAAAATTAATGCTGGAACCAGGATTCGAACCTCAGATTTCTGACTTTAAGTGTCAGCATGATTATCTTTACACCATTCGAGCACCAATCTAGTTTCAAGCGTTAATTTGTACTTTCCTAACCCCCCAATCTGTCCAGAACTGGAACCATGTTTAATTAAATATAACATCAAAATATATTTTACAGTCTATTTGTCTATGTGAAACAATATAATAGGAATTTAAGTTTTCAGAAACAAAGGGGGAAAAAATGGTCATATATTGAACTTGTCCACCGCTGTGGTCTCGAGGTAGCGTACTGCCTTGTCACGCAGCGGGCCCGGATTCGATCCCCGGTCGGGGCAGTTTTTCTGGGTGAGGTTTTTATCGGGGTTTTTCCTCACCTGTAAGACAAATGTCAGGAAAACTTTAAGGCCCAAACTGTCCCCGAAATCATATGGCCATAATCATCACCATCATCCTTCACCGGTGTGGAAAGCAACGGGAAGCTACCACACCTACACAATTCCCTAGTAAAGCTGCAAGCATAGCATGAAAATGCTATAATTGCAGTGAAGGACCTGCCTTCGGGCAGAATTACTATGGATGGATATTGAACTTAATTTTAGGTAAGGGACTGGAGTAAAAAAAGGAGGAAGGTAATTTACTACAATGTCACTCCTTTATCCCTTGACAAGTTAGGACTATAAAAGGTGCTTGTTTTCCTGTAACGATGAATGTCAAATATTTTATAAATACAGTATTATCAAAACTTAGGCCACATGTCTGTTGATTGACTTATGTTGATGATGCAACACACTATGGTAACACTGGATTATAAGATAAATATATATATGTCCTTTTTTGGACATTTCTGGTGTTCTCTCCTGGCATTGGCGTAATTGTAACCCACTTCTGAGATCGGGGCGCCTGGAAGGCAGAGTTACGTTATCCCAATGATATGATGGGTGGTGATGATGATAGTGGTGTGCCAGGAGAGTCCTTAATCCTAAGATTAATCTAAGATGAATATGAATGATAATGCAATGGCCATATGATGTTCAGGGACCATTTGGGCCTTAAAGTTTCCTGACATTTGTCTTATAGGTGAAGAAAAACCTCACCCAGGAAACTGTCCCAATCAGGGATCGAACCTGGGCCCGCTGTTTGACAAGGCAGCACGCTACCTCGAGACCGCAGCGGTGGACAATAATCATATATTAACACTCAAATTTAACCAAATATCACTTAACTACTAACATAGGACAACAATAAGGTTAAGGTGAGTAATTTACGTTAGTTTTTTTTCATTTTGAGTGGTTAATATTATTATTGGGGGGGGGCAGAGGCTAATTGGGATTTCTGGATCTTTGATCTGGTCAAAAAAACCCTGATGGAACTGATATTTAACTTCTGTGGTGAATTTCGGTGAAGTCCGGAGGGTCTAACTTAGCCAAATCCATATTATAATTATAAAGAAATGCACATTATCTCAGTCAAAGCATAAATTTATTACGTTGACATTTCAATCTATAAATTTATAAACAACCATGTCTTGAAAATGATCTCACATAAGGAGATTGAAACGTCGACGTAATAAATTTATGCTTTGACTGAGATAACGTGTCTTTCTTTGTAATTATAATATTAATTACTCTCAGTGAAAAATAATTTTAAAAAAGTATAATATATCTTAGTCAAATCCAGTCTCCTCACCTCCAAGTTGGGGCTCCTCGGGACCTTCTTAAGATCTTTTAAGAAAGAGAGAGTGGGGTGTGGAAAGAAACAGGAAGCTACCACACCTATACATCGCTAGTAAAGCTGCAAACATGCAGATACAAAAAGGAAAGCTCAGTTAAGGTAAGAGTGGAGAATGCTGAGTTTGCAGCGAAAGACCTGCTCTTGGGCAGAACACTATGTGTGTGTGTATGTATGTGTGTATATTACTATTCATGGAGTTGGCTTAGGTACCAAAAAAGCATAAATTGTGATGTTTTCCAGTACACATTAACAAATAAAATAACATTTTTTTTTTAATTTTATAATTAGTTTAACATATTCCAATCCTGGACAAATTAATTTTTTTTAAAAGAAAAATTAACATCTGAACATGGAATCAAACCCTGAACCTCTGACTGTGTACGTCGGTGTGCAGTCCATTACACCATTCAACATACAGTACAAATGCCAACATTTCTTTCCACTTATACAATTCTCTTACGTCCAAAGGCAGATAGCTAGAGACGACTTTTATTCAAAGTATTTTTAATATGAATTTCATTACTTTAGGCAGTAAAGCTCTATATTTTTATGTTTATATATATATATATATATATATATATATATATATATATGATGGCATTGTTAATAGCACTAGCTAACTGCCTTCAGACATAAAGAATTATATAAACGCAAAGAAATGTTGGCATTTGTACCGTGTCTTGAATTGTGTAATGGACTGCACACCAAAGTACAGAGTCAGAGGTTCGGGGTTTGATTCCCAGTTCAGACATTAATTTTTCTTTTAAAAAAAGAAAATTTCAGTAATTTATGCTATTCATTAATGAACAAAAAAAGTTATAATTAAAACATTTTGTCTGTTCATTCTTACCTTTATGAGTCTGTAAGCACTGACGATGGGGCTAAGAAGCTCTGAAACATATGTTCGACAAAAACAACTCTAGGAGGTAAATATGAACAGACAAAATGTTTTAATTACTGAACAAACCTCTTAATGTTATTTTCTATTGTATTAAAAAAAAAAGTAAATTTGCAATTTTGTTAATTTGTTTAATAACAAACAAATTAGCAATTATCCAACAACAAACAAAACCACAAACAGAAAATTGCATTTACACTGTTCATTAACAAACAAATTGGCAATTAAAAAATCATAAAAAAGTACATTTGTTCTAGTCATCAACAAACAAATTAATTTGAAAATACAATATTAATAATTATGCTATTAACACCAGACCCATTATACAAGAGGCATATATATTACCATCTAAGCAATGTTGTGGATAGTTGCTATTATATAATACAGGGCTTCCAATATAAAACCAGACCGGCCTTACGGAGTTTCACCCGGCACGCAGTGCTGTCTCTTCCCTCCTGCAATTCACCCTGCCTGCCACCCGTTCTTGAACTGTTTCTTACCTTATAGAAAATGCTGGAAATGTTGTCCTCCCGCAGTTAAACAGGCATTATACCGAGTAAACACATTTACATTGACATGCTATAGTTCGGGCACTGTCAAGTTTCTGATTTCCTGTATTCGATTTGGATTTTCAGAACACCAATAGCGAGTATTGTGAGTGTTCACACGACCATTTAGGTGGAACCATGATTCGTCTGTAAAGAACAAAAGCTGAGGGTCGATTAACCCTTCAGTCACTGATGAAAAAAAACCACTCACAATAACGCACACGTGCTATGGGATCACCTTGGTTTAGACAATGAACACGTGTACACTTGTAAGATTTGAGTTTTAACAATTTTGTTGCTGTATGTGCAGAAGATACTGAAATCCCAACTTGTTGTGTAATTTCGGTAATGATTTTTGTGGTGAACGTTCCAAATTTTCACCAATTTCGTCTAATTTTTCTTCAGTGAGAAACGTACGCCTTCACGTGTGTTTCTTATTTTGTACTGAACCAGTGGTCTCAAATTTAGTCACAAGATCGTGGATTGTCGATCTGGAAGGAGGTAATTGTCCAGGGAAGTTCCAAATAAATTCCTCGTGAACGCGACGAGCTGATTCGTATTTATAACAACATTTACACACATAAATGCACTGCTCTAATGTCAGCTGACGTCTCATCTTGTCGAACGATAGTAAACTGACTAGTTCAAGGACGAGCGGCTGGCAGAGTGAAATGCAGACGAGGAGAGAGCGCTGCCTGACGGGTGAAACCCCGTGAGGCCGGTCCGGGTTTATATTGGAAGCCCGTTATATTGAAATAGAAGACAAAATACTGGTAATTGAAAAGACTTACGTTTTAAATACATCAGCTGCAGCTCTTCTTTTATTTTTTATTTTTCTGTGCAACTTCAGTTAACTTAAACACCTTTTCCACTTGTTTTATGGCAAGTTTATATCCTGGTTTGTCCTCAAATACAGACCTCAAGAGCTTCAGTATTTCCTCTTTAACAGGTGGGAGTGGTGCATCTGGATTCAGTGCTCTGTGAGCAAGTGAATGATATGCATGCTGGAGGTATGGATTGAAGGTACTCTTTGGCTTCAAAACTTCCGTCTGTTCACCAAATTCATTCCTGAAAAAAAAAATTAAGAAAGTTTCTATTATATTTTTTTCAATCTAATTACAGTTCTTAAATTTAAAAAAAAATGGAAGAAATTGGCAATGAAGCGGTGCTCCTGAACAACAGAACATCAATTAAATAATTGAAATAAAAAATAAATAATTGAGTTTGTATTTTTTATCATTCTTACCTCATATGTTTGTTTTGTTGGACAATTGTTTCAAAGCTTATTGCTCCCCATCTTCAGCTTGTAACAAACTGGTTTTTTCTTTTCTTCAAGTGGTCGGCCTTGGATCTGTGTTCCAAAGAACTTGGTAATGAGGCTCGTTTCTCCAGGAATTTCAAAGTTTGTAATTTTCTCCTTGTTCTTCTATATATAGATTTTTTCCCATATTGTGAGTTCATTGGTATTTTCTAACTGTATTTGAAGAGAAAAAATTTTCGCCTAGACCGAGACTCGAACCCGGGACCCTTGGCTTTCCGGGCCAAGTGTCTAGGCGGAAAGTTTTCTCTTCAAATATAATTTATCCTTCAGTCGGAAGTATTAAATCAATAATAAAATCGTAAATTTTCTAACTGTTTTAATAGTTTTGTATTTTTCCATTACTTCTTTCCTTTATTTTCTTTTCTTCTCCAGAAAAGCCTGACCAGAGGCTATAAGATGACAGCCCCATCACTGGTCTTGCCTTCCTTTGGCCAGCAACCAATCGAAGGGACTATTATTATGCTTTGAAGTCTTATACGAGAATTTCCCGGAAGTAGGAGGGAAAATTTTCTATAGGATCGTAACAGGCCTTGGCCTAATACTTGGAAGGAAGGAAGAAGGAAGATCTATTTTGTGTTTTTTCTGGCCAAACGTGAGCTGCTACTGCAGATTTTTCTACTTCTTTTTTTTACATTTCTTATGTGTTCTTTAGTTCTAATGTTTAAACTTCTCTTTGTTTTCTCTATGTATACTTTATCACAATCTGCACATTTTATTTGATATATTCCTGATTTTTTATTATCTTCAATTTTATTTCATTTTTGTTGGTTTTCAAAAGTTTTTTTAGGCTATAATCATTCTTTGGTGCTAAACTGATGTAGAATTTTCCAAAAATTTTTTTGGAATTTATTGTGTGCCCAAGGGTGGTATGTGAATTTCTTGAAACATATGTCCAACTAAACAATCATATGAGGTAAGAATATTAAAAAAATACAAACTCAATTATTAAATTAAACCCCACAATGTTTTACTTTCTAATGATTTTAAAAGAATGTCAATTGTCAATTTAGTGATGATGAAACTGCCTAGGTTTTGAAACCAGTCTAATTAGAAGACAGGATATGAAGTCAGGAGAACAGAATTAATTTTAAATTATACCTCATAGTGATAGTTTCTATAATAGTTCAATAATACTTTATTTAACAACATATCTGCTAATTTTTTTATGTTATATTTATTTTAACATATTCCAGTCCTGGACAATTATATTTTTTAATAGACAAATTTACGTTTGAACCAGGAATTCAACCATGGACCTTAGATTCTGTACATCGGTGTGCAGCCCACTACATCAATCCAAAACACGACACAAACACCAACATTTCTTTCCACTTACACAATTTGGAATGGTGTTATGGGCTGCACACCATATGTACAGAATCAGAGGTCCACAATTCGATTCCAATTTTGAACATTAATTTTTCTTTTAAAAAAGAAAAGAGCTAATATTGATTAAAAATGGTATGCTGATTGTCTCATGCACAAGTCCACTAACGAATAGCTAGCATCAGCTGTATAATATATATATATATATATATTATTATTAGTCGAGTCAAGTCATCGTAGTTGAGTGATTCTGGATGTTCGGCATAAGAAGTATAGAAAAAAAACATGCCAAAATAGGAATTGTCATATATAAAACTTGAATTTAAACATAATTGTTCAAATACCTAGGAACAATAATCACAAATAGGAATGAGATGCAAACAGAGATTAAACATAGGCTCAATTATGGAAAAGCGTGCTATTATGCATTAAAGAGACTCTTGACGTCCCAGCTCCTTTCAAAAAACGTTAAACTGAAAATATATAAAACTATTATTCTACCAGTTATATTATGTGGGTGCGAAACATTGATTCTTACTTTAAGGGAGGAAAGGAGATTACAAGTATTTGAGGATAAAGTACTTAGGAAAATGTTTGGACCAAAAAGAGATGAACAGACATGTGAATGGAGAAAACTACATAACCGTGAACTACATGGTCTTTATAGGAAGCCAGATATAATAAGAACAGTTAAGTCTTGTAGACTGTGACGGGCAGGACATATGGCACGAATGGGGAATGAAAGATGTGCATGGAAGCTTCTTGTAAGAAAACATCCAGTTGGTAGACCAAGAATGAGATGGGAGAATAACATAACTATAATTTGAGGGAAGTAGATTATACAGGCAATGATTGGAAAATGTTAGCTCAAGTTAGGGATGTATGGAGAGCTTATGTCCGCGTTGCCATGAACTTACAGGTTCGATAGTGCCAGTGAGTTAGTTCATACAATTTTATTGTTTCTTCTTCTTCTTCCTTCCAAGTATTAGGCCAAGGCCTGTTACGATCCTATAGAAAATTTTCCCTCCAGCGTTTGAGGGAAATTCTCATATAAGACTTGAAAGCATAATAATAGTTCCTTCGATTGGTTGCTGGTCAAAGGAAGGCAAGACCAGTGATGGGGCTGCCATCTTATAGCCTCTGGTCAGGCTTTTCTGGAGAAGAAAAGAAAATAAAGGAAAGAAGAAATGGAAGAAAGGAAAGACTCCCTAGCCCTCGGATGCCCTAATAGCGTCGGCGTCAAAAAAACAAGAGTTAACCAAGAGAGGTTAGATAGTAAAGTTAAAAGAGTGCAAAACACAAGTAAGTGGAAGAAATGTTTTGCACAGCTTGGGCACCTTGTGGTCGCCATCCACATATCACCTAGATGAGGACCCCTTAAATCTATATTATTCAGAAAAGTTTAGTTAAAAATAAGATCCATACAGTAATATAGATAATAGTATCCTGAACTCATGACCCAACTCAGGGTCGGGTCGAGGGATGAGATGAGATGAAATTCCTATATTTATAAAGGGTTTGTGAACTACCAGGGTGCTGGCCGACCACTTCTGACGCACCGTCACAGGGGCAGATAAACGAAATGGATGAGATAAGTATGGAGAAATGGTGGAATGAAATTTGTGGCAGGGGAAAACGGGAGAAACCCCGAGAAAAACCTGCCCAAGCTCCACAAAATCCACATGGAGTGACCGAGACTCGATCTCAGGACCCCAGCAGTAAGAGGCGAGAGTCTAACCACTTGTGCCATGGAACCGTCATCCATGCAGTATACTTTTTAAATAAAAAAATAGGTGAATTGATTATATGGGAAACTTTTTTCCTACATTAAAAAAAAACAGCTATGATCATTATGCAATCAATACAACATAAAGGGCTTTGAGAAATATCATTAGATTAATAAACGTACTTGACTGCTGTTAGATCCATGTTGTCAATAAGAGAGTCTATAGCATCCAACTGTTCCTGTGAAGGTTTGTTTTTGTCTGTCAAGATGGGTGGAAAAACAAACTGCCTCATGTCTTCTGAATAAGGCAGTTCCGCAAACACCAGACACTGCAAAGCAAACAGCAGCACCTTTACAAATACTAATAAACACACAATCTTACTCATATTTGAAGAGAAAAATTTTCGCCTAGACCGAGACTCGAACCCGGGACCCTTGGCTTTCCGGGCCAAGTGCTCTACCAACTGAGCTACCGAGGCGAGTTATGATATAGTTAAATATGGGAAACAACATTATGAGGTTCTTAATTCGTAAATTAATGAGTCATTTTTTACATCTTACCTCATACTTTATGTTTCTTCAAACATGGGAACTAGTCTTCAAGAGAAAACATCTCTCTCATTTTCAACCGACATTATGACTACCGGATTTTCGTTGGAATCTCCATCAATAACGTTGCCATCTGGTGTTGATTTGATAAACTTCGAGTTGAGGTCACGTTCATCAGGAATCTTGAAATTCATGGATCTAAATTTGTTCTTCTGAATATATATCTTGTCCCAAATTGTCAATTCTAAAGGTTTTTCCAAATGTTTTAAAAGTTGGGCTTCTTTTTTAATTTTATGATTCTCCAATAAACTATGTGCTGCAATAGCTGATTTTTCAATTTCACCATTTTTAATATTTGTAATTCTAGCAATTTTCTTAAGTTTACAAAATCTTTTATATCACATCCAAAAATTTACAAAAGTTGTAATTCTATGTGACTCCAAAGCAGCCATTCTCGCTATAACATGAGACACAACACCCAAAAACATCAAAATTATCGAATGTCACAAAATGAAAAAACAGTTATCCCGTCTACATAAAAAAGTTGTACTTCAATGGATTCCGGCCCATTGTGGAGTGACAGGCAATGAAATAGCCGATTTTCTGGCCAAGAAGGGTAGCAAAATTGTTTCAAACCCAACTTCTACTCCAGTTTCCTTTCCCTCTATCAAAAGAATTATCTCAAATAAATATATCAATAAACTTAGAGAAGAATACACCACCAAAACATCTGGAAAGGAATGGCAAAATCTACAAGCTTATGACATTACTACATTACAAAGAAAATCCGCAGTAGCAACATTCAGACTGCTAACGGGACATGACTGCCTGAATAAACACCTACACAGACTTGGCATAACAGATTCACCTAATACCCTTTTTGCAATTTAAATGAAGATATGGAAAGAAACCATCTCCTCCGTTGTCCAGCTTTTGTAGAAGAGACCAGCCTTCCTGCTAAATATTGGAGTGCAAGAGAGCGAATGATTTTATTATCAAGTGCTCGACATTAGATACCAACCCAACCATATTTCTAAAGTGTTCTTAAGAAACTTCCTAATGATTTTAAAATCTTTTTTTATTGTATTTTCCTGGTACTTTAAAGTTAGTTGCAGGTGATATTTAATACAATATTGTCTGTAATTAAGTCTAATTAATAGTTATTAAATTACTAAATATTTATATAAAAGTTGGTCATGAATAAAGGATTTTAATGCTGGTCTTTACAGTTGGGCTGAGAGAACTCTACAAGTGAACTAAAGCAGTTAACACTTTATAAAATTGTATTAACATAAAAACTATGAATTTCATACCTCATAGGATGCAATTTTTGGGAAAAGAACACCAAGTCGTGTAGCTGTATTGTCTCTGTATACTTTCCTCGAGATTGCATACATATCTAGATCCTTCATGGCATTTATCAAAGAAGATAATGCACTTGCAGCATTCTGGAAAACATAAGACAATCATGAAACATAATTACTTATTTTAGGAATTCTCACTATGAGGTATATTCAATAAGGTAGAATTTTTTATCACTCACCTCATATTGTTCTTATTTGACTATAAACTAGTTTCTGTTCCATCCTCAGTATCGTCACGACCGTTGTTCTGCCGTCTTGAAGAGATGTCCTCTCCTTCCATTGGCTGACTGAAAAACCTCAATGACCTAGTTTCGAGGCTTTTCAGTCAGCCAATGAAAGGAGAGAAGGACAGCTCTTCAAGACGACAGAACAACGGTCGTGACGATACTGAGGATGGAACAGAAACTATGTTCCGAAACTAGTTTATAGTCAAATAAGAGGAACAATATGAGGTGATTGATAAAAAATTCTACCTTAATGAAACATAATATTTATTTAAAAAATTGAATTTAAAACAAGACACAATATTTCAGTCAAACTATAAGTGAGTTGGATAAAATGTTTTTACATCTCAATCTGTGATAAATATCCCACTTAATGTAGAAAATTTTGACAAGGAATATAATCATATTGTACATGTTGCTAAAATAAATGGTTTTAATGAAGACATAATAAAAAATAAATAAAAGAAATTCAAACAACAGAAAATGTTACAGGAATACACCACCTTACAACAAAATTCCAAAAAAGATGAAAAATTCAAAAAATTTACTTACCATCCTGAAGTTCATAATAAATTTCAAAAAATTTTCAGAAAATTTAATATAACATTGGCTCCAATTAACAAATTTAGCCTGGGTAATCTTCTGTTAACTAATAATAAATTTAACACCCCAGACAACAAAAAATCTGGAATTTATCAAATTGATTGCAAAAGGATATATATATAGGAAAAACAAAAAGGAATTTGGAAACTCGTAAAAAAGAACACTTCAGAAATATAAAGAATGGAGAAATTGAAAAATCAGCTATAGCAGCACATAGTTTATTAGAGCATCATAGGATTGAAAAAGAAGCAAAACTTTTGAAACATCTATCAAAACCTTTAGATTTAACAGTTTGGGAAAAAATATATATACTAGAACTATGAACTTCGAAATTCCAGATGAACCTAGCTTGATTACAAAGTTCTTCAAAAATACAACAGATGGCGGTTTAGAAAATGATTCATTAAAATGAACACCAGATGGCAGTTTAGAAAATAATTCTTTAAAAGAACATCATATGGCAGTTTGGATAATTATCAACAAAAGTAAAAATTGACAATCGTGAAAACAGCTGATGATGGTGATAAGAAATTGCCGATACTGCAGTGCTGTATTTAAAGAAATATAGAAGTATGAGGTATGAAATAATCAAGATTAATTTAATGCTTATGAATTTGAACCTCATAATGTTAAAAATTCCCAAATTTAATATATAAATCATGATATATCCTTTCACATAGGAAAAACAAAAAGGAATCCAAATACAAGATTAAAGGAACACCATAGAAATGTTAAAAATGGAAACAGAAAAATCTACAATAGCTGCACATGCCTGGTCAGAAAAACATAGAATAGAAACCAAAACAATATTACTTAAACAATTGGAAAACTGAAGGAACTCACAATTTGGGAAAGAATAAAAACATAACTATGAATTTTGAAATACCCGGTGATAAGGAGAGGGGATTGATTTGGAAGTTCGTCGGTCAGCCATCAGATGGCGCGGAGGTCAGTCTGCAGGAGAGGAGACCGTTGGACGTCAGTTGTGAACGTGGAAAGCATTGAGAATGTCACAAATATAGTGACGAAATCCGGATCTGCGAGGGAGTTAAGAAGCATGAACTGAGTCAAGAAACAACTCAACAAAATTAAAATAAACCTCATAGTGTTATTTCCTACCTACATAACTTAATGTTTTATTTTAGGAAGTAATATTTTGAGGTTCTTTTAATTAAATTATTGTGAGTTTGTTATAACTTACCTCAATATTAATGTTGATTTGTTCTTGGCCAAGATGCTGAAGATGATTAGAAGACTAATCGAAACATGTTCAAGAACAAATCAACAGTAATATTGAGATAAGATATAACAGACTCAGAATAATTTAATTAAATAAAGTTAATTTGGAAATTTTGTGTAAACATCTGTGAAATTAATTTTAAGAAATACGACTTTCATCTAACCACCACTATATGTACTCCAATATAATATTTTTTCACTAACTGATTGAAATAGAATGCCTTATGGCCTTAATTTGGCCAGTTTAAATAAATCGTCATCACCATTATTATTATTATATGAAGTGTCTACCACACTAGTCTCTTTTTAGCATGCTAGCTTTGTAACTGGTGGTTCTGGGTTCTATACCTAACAAGGTTGGAAATTTTAATTGTAAAATTTCCAATCTCAGAATTAGGAGAGGTGATTGGTATACAAAATTTAGTCATTAACTTATACACCAGATGCCTCAAATTCCAAACCCCTTTGCAGTACATATCTTGAGAAGGCATGTAGCAATGTTGATAGCAATTTGTCCATCAGATGGGGACGTTAAACCTGGCAATCCCTTTGGTGCTTTTTGAGAAGAATAAGCCAGGTGCTAACACTGGGTTTTACCTTCTCCCATCTCTTCATTATCATCCCTCACATAACACACTTTCACTATACACCAACACTACACTCATCCTACAATTCTCTCTATAAACAATACAAATACACACAATCTGTATAAAGTGGTCTTTCTAAGTGGTATGTAAATTAAAAGTAGACAACAATAATGTAATCTATATTAAATTAATGTTGGGAAGTAAATATTATGAGGTATAATCATTCAAATTCATCAGAGAACATTTTTATTAAATTAATATTGGGAAGCTAAAGCTATTACTATGATAGAAATAAGTAAATTAATGAACACAATTAAATTTTTCTCTTTACCATTGATTTACAATAATTTAATTGTGTTCATTAATTTACTTATTTCTATCATAGTAATAGCTTTAACTTCCCAATATTAATTTAATAAATAATGCTATAGCTGTGTGGAGTCCCTTCATGTCTTCTTCAGGTAGAAGCCATTCATTGTGTATTTGTGAATGATGATTCATTGCAATTGAATGTGGGGCCAGTGGAGTAAAGGTAAAGGAAGGATTCTTGCTTGGATGGGAATGAAGCCTGGATTAACTCGGTGGTCTGAGCATTTGCACGGAAAGCTAAAGGTTCGGGGTTCGATTCCCGGTTCAGGCAAAAATTTTTCTCTTTACCATTGATTTACAATAAGAGAACATTTTGTTTAAACAACTCACCTCATAGGATTCATGCTTCCATGATACCGTGGTTTCAAACACAGCCGTGTTCATTCTCAACCATAACTCTGACTGATGAATTTCTTCGGCCATCAACTGTTCTATTGTCACCATCTTCAGTGCTTCCATCTATGGTTGAATTTATGAACTTCGAAATCAAAGTAATTTCGTTAGGAATATCAAAATTCATTGATCTATCTTTATTTTTCTCAATGTATATTTTCTCCCAAACTGTCAATTCCAACGGCTTTTCTACTTGTTTTAAAAGTTTAGTTTATCTTCCAATTTTATGATGTTCTAATAAACTATGTACAGCAATTGCAGATTTTTCAATTTCACAATTTTTAATATTTCTGAAATGTTTTTTTGTACGAGTTTCTAAATTCTTTTTTTTTTTCCTATATAAACTTTATTGCAATCTTCACAACTTATTTGATAAATTCCAAATTTCTTACTGTCTGGGACATTGACTTTTTTATTGGTACTTAGAAGATTACCCAGACTAAATATATTTATTGGTGCCAAAGAAATGTTGTATTTGTCAACATTTTTTTTCAAATTTTCTATGCATTTCAGGATGGTAATTAATTTTTTTTTGCAATTTTGTAGAGTAGTATATTCATAAAGTCTTTTTTTGTGTTTGAATTTCTTCAATGGAATTTATGAAATAAGTTGTGAAGATTGCAATAAAGTTTATATAGGAAAAACAAAAAGAAATTTAGAAACTCGTACCAAAGAACATTTCAGAAATATTAAAACTTGTGAAATTGAAAAATCTGCAATTGCTGCACATAGTTTATTAGAACATCATAAAATCAGAAGAGAAGCTAAACTCTTAAAACAAGTAGAGAAGCCTTTGGAATTGACAGTTTGGGAGAAGATATACATTCAGAAAAATAAAGATAGACCAACGAATTTTGATATTCCTAACGAAATTACAAAATCAACCATAGATGGCAGCATTGAAGATGGTGACAATAGAACAGTTGACGGCCGAAAAATTTTGTCAGTCGGAGTTATGGCTGAGGATGAGCACGACTGTGTTTGAAACCACGGTATTATGGAAGCATGAATGCTATGAGGTGAGTTGTTCAAACAAAATGTTCTCCGATGAATTTTAATGATTATACCTCATAATGTTTATTTTCCAACATTAATTTAATACAATTCTCTCTATTATTCATATCGCATCATCAACTAGGATGTGTAACTTACACTGTCATTTTTCTGGGCTGTAAAGTGCATGCAACCTTCTCCAATCAGTAGATATCGAGGTACATTACTCGACTTTGTAAATCCAAGAATACTAAGGCATTTGGGGCCAGACTTATAGCTCATACTGATTTTGTCAATATCTGAAACAGAACAGATGATAATTGCAACCACATGCCAACACGCATAGTACATAACAATCATATAGATTAAATTTGAAGAGAAAAGATTTTGCGCAGACCGAGACTTGAACCCGGGACCTTTGGTTTTCTATACCAAATGCTCTACCAACTGAGCTACCAGGGCAAGTTCCAATCTAGATGCAAATTTTTCTCTTATATACGTTGTAATTCCCATGAACCAAATGCTTGAAGGCTTGGCTTCTATCTATCTATGCAAATGGCGGCTTCTTAGTTAAGAAGACATTTATTGGGAATTTAAACACTACATGAGTGGGCATTAATACTAACTTGCCCATATAACACTAACTTGCCATCTAACACTAACATGCCCACTAATGTCAGTCAAGTTAGGGTGATAAAATAGGCAAGTTAGTATTAACGTTATTAATAGTGAGTGGAGAACATATTTTAATCGACTCACCTCATACAATTTCAAACTTCTTTGATACCGACGGTTTCAGACAATATCATGTCCTTCATCAGTCATGGCGTCCACTCTACTGATGTAGGACATGATATTGTCTGAAACCGTCGGTATCAAAGAAGTTTGAAAATGTATGAGGTGAGTCGATTAAAATATGTTCTCCACTCACTATTAATGATATAACCTCATAATATTTACTTCCCAGTATTAATTTAAATTAACATTATTGCCCATTCAAAGTGAACAATGTCGTTAATGATTGACCTTTTACGACATTTTCCTATTTACATCATTGTCCGTAACACATACACATATACATGATATACATCGACTCTGGAATTCCTTCCCCTCGTATATCAAGGACTGCCAGACTCAAAAATAGTTTAAAAAGAAACTCACTTCATATTTCCTTAGACAATATAATATATAACCGTGTTTCATGTATACTTTTATTATTCCTTTATATTTTAAACTTTCTTTACCAAGCCATTTATCTAATCTAATTATAGGTTATTATTTTTGTTATTATTATTATTATTATGGTTGGTATCTAATGTCGAGCACTTGATAATGAAATCATTCGCTCTCTCGTACTCCAATATTTAACAGAAAGGCTGGTCTCTTCTACAAAAGCTGGACAATGGAGGAGATGGTTTCTTTCCAATATTATTATTATTAATAATTAAATGAATCGTGATTTTTTCTTACCTCATACATCTATGTTTCTTTAAACACAGCACTGCAGTATCGGCGACACTTTGTCGTCATCGTCAGCTGTTTTCACGACTGTCAATTTTTTTCTCCTTTTTGCCGGTAATTATCTAGACTGCCATCTGGTGTTCTTTTTAAGGAATTCCTCTTCAAACTGCCATCTGGTGTTATTTTGAATAACTTTGTAATCAAGCTTGGTTCTTCCGGAATCTCAAAGTTCATAATTCTAGTATGGTTTTTTTGAATATATATTTTTTCCCAAACTGTTAAATCCAAAGGTTTAGATAGATGTTTTAAAAGTTTTGCTTCTTTTTCAATCCTATGATGCTCTAATAAACTATGTGCTGCTATAGCTGATTTTTCAATTCCTCCATTCTTCATGTTTCTGAAGTGCTCTTTTTTACGAGTCATAGGATCATAGGATTGAAAAAGAAGCAAAACTTTTAAAACATCTATCTAAACCTTTGGATTTAACAGTTTGGGAAAAAATATATATTCAAAAAAACCATACTAGAATTATGAACTTTGAGATTCCAGAAGAACCAAGCTTGATTACAAAGTTATTCAAAAATACAACAGATAGCAGTTTAGGAAATGATTCATTCAAAATAACACCAGATGGCAGTTTGAAGAGGAATTCCTTAAAAAGAACACCAGATGGCAGTCTAGATAATTACCGGCAAAAAGGAGAAAAAATTGACAGTCGTGAAAACAGCTGACGATGACGACAAAGTGTCGCCGATACTGCAGTGCTGTGTTTAAAGAAACATAGATGTATGAGGTAAGAAAAAATCACGATTCATTTAATTATTATTAATTGAACCTCATAATGTTAAAAATTCCCAAATTTAATATATAAATTATTATTATTATTATTTTTCTTTCTTACTCTTGTCAACTTTATATTGTATAGTCTATATCTATTATGTATCAATCATAATTCTTATTGTATGTATAATTTAACCCTGGTGAAGTAGAAGAGAGTCCTGCGCCGTAGCCAAGTGGTTAAAGCAAGAAGCCTTCACGCAGAGCTACGGAACTTGCCAGTCTCCATGGGGGAAGAAATTTTTCTCTTGGAATTTCGGCCAGTATGGGACCGGTGCCCATCCAGCATAATGAGGCACTTAGGTAGCTACAAGAAATAGCGACTCCAGGTCGAGAATACCAGCTATAACGGCTGGGAGATCCAACATGCTGACCACATGTCACCCTACACTGGCTAGATGATCGTCTACCTCTGTGATTAACACATGTGGATGTGAGGCCAGCAGCCGGATGGTCAGCCAAGAGCCTTCTAGGCCTGTCACACTTGGAGATTTTTTTTAGAGAAGTGGAAGAGAAGACCTTATGGTCTTAACTCCATCTGGTAAAATAAATAAATACATGAACACCAACTCAAACACTATACATCCCTTCCTGGTAACTTGCAATTTTGGGATATCTTTCTTTACATAATCATACAATGAAAAAAGATTATAAATTTATAAATTGGCAGATTTGAGAGTCCACTTTACCTGACATCGGTACCAGAGTGTTACCATAACTGTACCCTGATATTACATCTTCAGGATCGACTGATGTCTGATTTTCATCTTGCCTTGTGTATATTCTTTCAGACTCTACTCGAATTCCTTTTTCACTTGAAGATGTTTGTTTCCAAGTAGGTAACTTCGCTCGTGAAATCTGTGCACACAAATATTAATGCACGTTACTGAATATGAACTCAAATTGGATGTACATTAATAGTGAGCGGAGAACATATTTTTAACGACTCAACTCATATAATTTCAAATTTTTTTGATACCGGCGGTTTCAGATAATATCTTGTCCCTCTTCAGTCAGTGGAAGTCATGACTGAAGAGGGACAAGATAATGTCCGAAACAGCCGGTATCAAAGAAATTTGAAATTATATGAGGTGAGTCGTTAAAAATATGTTCTCCACTCACTATTAATGATATAACCTCATAATGTTTACTTCCCAATATTAATTTGGATGTACATCTTTATTTTTCAATAGCACAATGACCATAATATGTAAGTAGTATGTTAAAATTCATCGGAGAACATATTGTTTAAACAACTCACCTCATAGGATTCATGCTTCCACGATATCGCGATTTCAAACATAGTCATGTTCATCTTCAGCCATAACTCCCGACTGACGAAATTCTTCGGCCGTCAACTATTCTATTGTCGCCATCTTCAGTGCTGCCATCTATGGTTGAATTTATGAACTTCGAAATCAATGTAATTTCGTTGGGGATATCAAAATTCATTGATCTATTTTTGTTTTTTTGAATGTATATTTTTTTCCCAAACTGTCAATTCCAAAGGTTTCTCTACTTGTTTTAAAAGTTTAGCTTCTCTTCCAATTTGGAAATTCGGACAAAAGATCATTTCAGAAATATTAAAAATTGTGAAATTGAAAAATCTGCAATTGCTGCACATAGTTTATTAGAACATCATAAAATTGGAAGAGAAGCTAAACTTTTAAAACAAGTAGAGAAACCTTTGGAATTGACAGTTTGGGAAAAAAATATACATTCAAAAAAACAAAAATAGATCAATGAATTTTGATATCCCCAACGAAATTACATTGATTTCGAAGTTCATAAATTCAACCATAGATGGCAGCACTGAAGATGGCGACAATAGAATAGTTGACGGCCGAAGAATTTCGTCAGTCGGAGTTATGGCTGAAGATGAACATGACTATGTTTGAAATCGCGATATCATGGAAGCATGAATCCTATGAGGTGAGTTGTTTAAACAATATGTTCTCCGATGAATTTTAATGATTATGAAGCAAAGGCTTCAAAGCATTTGATGGGCGGGAATTACAACGTATATAGAGAAGAATTTGCGTTTAGATCGGTACTTGCTCAGGTAGCTCAAATGGTAGAGCACTTGGACTAGAAAACCAAGGGTCCCGGGTTCAAGTCCCGGTCTGAGCGTATAATTTTTCTCTTCAAATATGATACCTCATAATGTTTACTTCCCAACATTAATTTAATATAAGTAGTATGTTATTTAATGATACTCTTTTACATCTTTGATTTTTAGCATTTCACTGTATTATAAATAATGAACTTCGAAATTGCCAGGGAAGATTATTTGATTTGGAGTGCTTCAGTTTACCAACAGAGGGAGCAGGTGGCGGCCCTTCAAGATGACATAACAATGGTCATGAAAGTACTGAGGATGGAACCAAATAAAGTCCCAAAACTGGTCTAAAAAAAGAGAATAATATGAGGTGAGATGGTACAATTTTTCTTAAATAAATAATACCTCATAGCGTTAATTCCTAAAATGTCAAATATCCAATGTCTGTTTAATTGTGCTACACAGCTCAACAGTTTTGTCAACTGTGGCAGAATTAATAAATGATTGGAATCTGCTGGCATCTCATCATCCATCCCCCATATCTAAGATATTAATAAAATGTGTTATGATTTTGATATTTGACCACTAATAGAAATTAAATGTAATAAAATAATCCACTTATGGCCAAGAAGTGAGGTTGTTACATGCTTTATATTAGCTTGACCTGTATCTATGTAAAGGAATCTTTCAACGCGATTTTCACCCAGATAAAATCATTGGATCGACTTGAAACTTTGTATACTTGTAAAGGACAATGACAATACAATAATTTCATAAATGTTTTCTAAAATCCTGGCCAGAATCATCAGAAAGTCAAAAAAATAAAAACCGGTATAATAGGTTATGGACTTAACAACTTTTTAGTCAATCGTTATAAGAGCTCAGTTGGTAGAGCAGTAGGCTGTCATGGTATATAATTTCAGTAATCCATAGGTCGCTGGTTCAAATCCAGCCCAGAGGATCTTTTTTAGAAGGTATTACTTTAAGCTTTTACTACAACAGTATCGAATTTAAAGATATTTACATTTTTATCTTATTCTGTAAAATATTAAAACTAAAAAATAAATAATAGTTTAAAAAAACTAAAACAACATGC
Organism: Diploptera punctata; assembly: GCA_030220185.1. Classification (NCBI taxonomy): domain Eukaryota; kingdom Metazoa; phylum Arthropoda; class Insecta; order Blattodea; family Blaberidae; genus Diploptera; species Diploptera punctata. The sequence goes on from JASPKZ010004196.1 coordinate 3,267,626, forward strand.
TTTATTAGAAAACTGAACTAAAAAATGAAAAATAATTTTAATTTCCAACATGCTTGGGATAAAATTAAAATGGTCAACAAAAAAATCACCTCCAACAGATTTAGAACAAAACCAGTTATCTACAAAAAAAAAATTACCATCAAAAGCATGGGGTGCTTTCTATGGTTTTCACATTTTCTTCTTAGAGACTTTACTTTTACCCAATATATTAATTGATATAGAGTATGAATTATTTTAATTTTATGGGGTTTAATGTTTGTTCCTAGAAAGATTGGTTGTTAAAGGAGGTTATATTTAAGAGAGGTTTCAGGGAATTTATTTACAGCCTCGGTGATCTAATGATTATCAAACTTGCATTTGGATTCCAGATTTGTGAATTCAAATTTACAAATGTAAACTGACCTTTTTATATCCAACAACAGGAATTTTGATTTCAGGTCCGATGTCCATAACAATGTTCCATGGCTGGGATCGAATATTCTTCTTCTGAAAGTACATCAGCTGAGGCACTGCTTCATCAAAATTACAAATAACGCCACCAACCTACAGAAAATACTAATAATTAATATTTGTTTAATTACCGACCCAAGCAGATGTTAAGCTATCAACCTGCAGGAAAAATAAGACAAGGACGTCACCTCAAAAGACTTTTTTTGGATGGTGATTCTATTGAGGCCAAAACAGGTAAACAAATGGCCTAAATTCATGAACGGACTATGATGATTAATTACTAACTTGAAAATGTAAAATTTAATTGGAAATCACCATCCATACAAGTATTAGGCCGTGTGGCCCGTTACAGTCTCAAAGACAAATTTTCCATCCAGCGCTTTTTTGGACGTCCCAGCAATCTTTTGCCTTGGGGGCAGTAACGAAGCATGGCTTTTGGGATTCTATGAGATGGCATTCGTTGAAGATGGGCTTTCCAGTTGTTCTGGTAGTTTTGTATATGGTGAAGAATGGGTTCTACATCCAACTCTTCCATAATTTCCTTATTTCTTTTATGGTCACACTTTGTGTAGCCTGCTGTATGGCGCATAAATCGCATCTCATTTGTTGTTATTCGGCTTTCATGTCTTCTTCATATTGTATTTAATTGGAAATATACATTATATCTCAAAACAAATCTCACTTGGACATGTTTTGGAGATTTTTATCCCTGTCCTCAATTAGGTTCCAACTAAGATTTAAATTAAATGCTTATATGTTTTTATTATTAATTTCATACATCTCAATGATGGATAAATCATATTTGAAGAAAAAAAATTATACGCTCAGACCGGGACTTGAACCCGGGACCCTTGGTTTTCTAGTCCAAGTGCTCTACCATCTGAGCTACCTGAGCAAGTACCGATCTAAACGCAAATATTTCTCTATATACTTTTTAATTCCCGTCCACCAAATGCTTTGAAGCCTTTGCTTCTATCTTTGCAAATGGCGGCTCCTTTATTAAGAAGACATATTTGGGAATTATACATTACATTATAAATGCCAGTACGACTTTTTTCGATGTTTTTATTATTAATCTGAGCGTATAATTTTTCTCTTCAAATATGATTTATCCATCAATGAGATGTATGAAATTAATAATAAAAACATCGAAAAAAGCCGTACTGGCATTTATAATGTAATGTATAATTCCCAAATATGTCTTCTTAATAAAGGAGCCGCCATTTGCAAAGATAGAAGCAAATGTTTCAAAGCATTTGGTGGGCGGGAATTACAAAGTATATAGAGAAAGATTTGCATTTAGATCGGTACTTGCTCAGATAGCTCAGATGGTAGAGTACTTGGACTAGAAAAACAAGGGTCCCGGGTTCAAGTCCCGGTCTGAGCGTATAATTTTTCTCTTCAAATATAAATGCTTATACCTTATCTCATATTCAGTCGACTGGACATGAGGTGAGGTATAAAGCATTTTAATTTAAATCTTAAATTAAACCTCATAGCGATTTTTTTCCTATAAAAGTTCAATAGGTTCCAACTGAATTTTTTTATTCAATGCCCCAGGTTAACATTTCGACATTTCTGGTGTTCTCTCCTGGCATTGCTGTAATTTTAGCCCACTTCTGAAGTTGGGGAGCCTGGAAGACAGGGTAACACTGTCCCAATGATATGATGGGTGATGATGTGATAGTGGTGCACCAGGAGAGTCCTTAATCTCAAACTTAATCCAAGACAAATATGAATGATGATGATTATGATGGCCGTATGATGTTCAATGACTGTTTGGGTCTTAAAGTTTCCTGATGTTTGTCTTACAGGTGAGGAAAAATCCTGAAAAAAACCTCACCCAGGGAACTGCCCCAACCTATACTTGAAATCAGGCCAGCACGCTACCTCAAGACTACAACGGTGGATCTGAATTGAATTGTGTCAGCTGGTTTGTTCTTCTGGCAGTGGAAAGATGAACTTAGAGAACAAATTTTTCTATTATTAAATTAATACATTAATGTTTCATGCTGGCACCGGGTTTCACTATGTTTCCCCTGAGAAATGTATGCACATAATTCTATCACCTATATTTTTCAATAAAAATGTTGTGTGGAAATATGTAATAATCTACAATATTGTATATCAATAGGTATGTAGGGTCTATTCACTTTTTTGGATTTTCAGCATTATTGCTGACGATGGAGCAACAGCTTTAAAACATATGTTCGACAAAATGATCATATGAGGTAAGAATGTTAAAAAAAATACAAACTCAAATATCAAATTAAACATAATGTTACTTCCTAATGATTTTAAAATACCATTACTTAATGATGATCGATATAAAATTGATAATTATGTCAGCAAAAATTTAAGGAAAAAAAAAACTTATCTTACACGTTAATAATTTGTATTTCTTAGAATTCACATTGGCCATAAAACTTAAAATTTATGGAGAGACCATATTTTCCAAAATGTTTAAAAATGCACTATGAAAATTTCACGAATAGAACATAAAAATCTCCAGAATTCATTGAAAATTTTAAATTTCGGTGTTATTTCGCATTATCATAAAATTTTGTGTTATTTTGCAATTAGAAAATGCTTTTTTTGAGGTTATTGGAAGTGGAGTTAAAAAATGGTACAAGAAAATTACAAAATTAGAGCATTTTGCATTATCGCAACTCACATATTTCACGGATCTCTACTCGTAACATATTAATACACCATAATGAATACAGGCCAAACTTATTTATTAAGAGAACCTCATAATGTTGCTTCCTAATATATTTTCATAATGGGAGAGAACTTACGAGAAAACTGCAAACCACTTTTATAATCATAATTAAAACTAATATTTTTCTTCTTCTTCTTCTTCACTTCACGGGCTAGGCAAATTGCCTATTCTGCCTCACAGTTGTTCTGTCCATCTTTTCACTGGCCTTCCTACATTCCTTGAACCTCTTGGCTTGTAGTTGAATGCTGCTCTTGGTAATCTTGATGCATTCATTCTTTCCATGTGTGTAAACCATTTCTCTCTATATTCTCTGATTTTCCATCCAATGGATATATATTTAATTCTGTTCTTATATCTTCATTCCTTATCCGATGCAATCTTGTGCAGCGTTTTGTTCTTCTAAGGAAGTTCATTTCTGCGCTTTCTATTCTACTTTGCAATTTTTTGGTCATTACCCAAGTTTCGCTCCCATAAAGTAATGCAGGAACTGCCAATGTTTTATGTATAGTTCCGCGATATCATTTGAAATTTCGACAGTTTCATATGTATGGTCTCTTTCAGTTTTTGTGTTTATAGTAAAATTAGAGGTTTGACTAATATTTGCGATAGAATAAATATTGTTACTTGGAACGTCAGAGGTCTAGGAACTAATATTTTTAATAATACCAAACAATTAAAACTGATATCTTCAATAATACTAATTTCTGAAAAAAAAAAATTACCCCAATAAAATGAAACTTAGACTATTTTGAGAGTTAATAACTAATAAATAGCGAGTCGCGAAATCTAACCTCATATCTCCACGATCTTCAAGAATGGTACTGCAGTTTCAAGAGGCATCCCTCTCAAATTCACAACTCACTATTTATTAGGTATTAGCTTGAAAGTCTCGTAATGTCATTTCCCGTAATTAATTTATTAAATACTTTGAGAGTTTTCATGTGGTAAGAATTCAGAAAATATGAACAGTTTTCATTAAGAAAAAATTGTATATATCAGTGTAAGAAATGTATGTACCTCATTTAAGATTTTATTCAGCAAATGACTGCCAGCAAGCTCTATCTTGGACTTCAATTTGTCAGTTCCATTAGTAATGTTTGTATCATCCATATCCACATCATCTTCCGCCTTGATATTTATATTGGTGTCGGGACCACTGTGAAAAGATACATAGATAATAAACTGGTCATCAAGAAAATAACAAATTTTGAATCACGATTCTTTTAATGGAGAGGGTATCAAGGGGTTATGAGAAAAATTATTATTATTATTATTATTATTATTATCAATCATTAATATTGTTGTTGCCATCATTATTTTATTGCTATTGCTCTTTATTATTATTATTATTATTATTATTATTATTATTATCTAACTTAGGACTTCCTATGTAATTTAATTAATTCAAGTTTTTATCATTAATTTAACACTTCTCACTGAAGGATAAATTCTATTTGAAGAGAAAAATTTTTGCCTAGACCGGGACTCGAACCCGGGAAGCCCAGAAAGCCAAAAGTCTCCTGGGTTCAAGTCTCGTTCTAGGTGAAAATTTCTCTCTTCAAATATAATTAATTTATTCAACCTATATATACATGCAAAAGACATAGAATATGTGGATGACTACATTTACCTTAGACAGACTGTCTCACTACACCAAGGAACAGAGAAAGAAGTACAAAGGAGGATCACACAATCTTGGAAAGCCTTTTGGGCGCTGAAATTCATACTTCTAGACAAGTCCCTAAACCGCAGAATAAGATTAGAAGCCCTCAACTCATGCGTATTCCCAGTCTTAACATACGGCTGCCAAACCTGGGCCCTAACAGAGAGGCAAAGGAGCAGCATTGAAATCTGCCAAAGGAAGATGAAGAGGAAGATAGTGGGTGTCTCACTCTGGGATAAGATTTCCAACATGGCGCTACAGAAAATTACAACTTCAAAGAACATTACTCAAAAAGCCCTCCAAAGAAAGTGGACATGGGGTGGTCATGTAACAAGACAACAACAAGGCAGATGGGCGCGGGAAACCACCATGTGGGACCCCCACATTGGAAGACGAACACGAGGTCGGCCAAGAAGAAGATGGCGGGACCACATTCAAACTGATAGTGCTGACCTGCGAAGGACATTGAGTCAACCACAGCCAGCAAACAGGAGCAAGTGGAAACAACTAGCGAACAATCTAAAAATGGACTAAATTCTTAATAAACTGCAGTGAAGTGCACAAGTGAAAGACTTTATAAACACAATGTTCACGTGAATTAGCTCACCACGTGAACCACTTAAAACTTTAAAATTGAGCCCCTCTCTTGTAGGAGGCCCTAGCCCTTCATGGGACATAGTGGCTACATTCATTCAAATTCATATATAAAATTAACTTACATGACAATGAGGTTATAGTCTTCTTTCTTCATGCATTCAATGATAATGTCAACTTTATCATCAGTCACATTTGACTTCAAATCAGTGAACAGCACTATCTTCTTCTCTGCAAATAGTTTGGCCCTGTAACAAATACTTTGAATTATGGCTGACTTAATTCACAAGAAAATAGTCTATTCATTAAGAGGTTTTCAATTAACATAAATTAATAAAAACGTCAGTAGTCCATCCCATAGTAATTCTGCCAGAGGACAGGTCTTTCACTACAATCATAGCATTTTCATAAAATGTTTTGCAGTTTTACTAGGGAATTATATGTGTGGTAACTTCCGGTTGCTTTTCACACTGGTGAGGGATGATGATGATGATGATGATAAGGATGATGGCTGCATGATTTTTCGGGGCCTTTGGACCCTAAGCTTCCTGACATTTGTCTTACAGATGAGGAAAAAACCTCACTCAGGAGCCTATCCCGATCAGGAATCGAACCTGGGCCCACTGTGTGACAAGGCAGAACGCTACCTCGAGACCACAGCGGTGGACACATTAGTAATATCTCACCTAATATTTTGTGTTCTTCATGCACAGAAATCTGCAGTTTTTAAGAGGAATCCCTCTCATCTCCAGCCTTAATCACGATTTGAAGGCTGCAGTTTCCATGCTTGAAGAACACAAAGTAAGAGGTGATATATGACTATTTTATTTTATTAATTTTTATCAATTATTAATTAAAATAGTATATATTTACATAAATGGAAGACAAGACTTTAATTTGAAAAAATATATATATATATATATTATTTTCACAGTGATGTTATTACTGTAAAATGTTTTCAGGCTATTAATTAGTCTATACTGTTGATGTCTTCCTTTTAGCTGTAGTCTGGAATTTACATTCCTGAACTTGATAACAAAATTTTAAGGATTGCAGGAAGTTTCAGCTTCATACGAATACACCAACTCCATGGATTAATTGTTGAATCCAAAAACATTTTATTGGCAATTTATTGTCCCAATATTTTTCTTTTTTAATCAATGTCACCAGTCATTTTAACATTTCTGGTATCTCTCCTGGTATTCGAGTATTGTAACTCACTTCTGATGTTGGGGCGGATTGAAGGCAGGGTTATGCTGCCTCTATGATATGGTAGGCGATGATGTTGGGGTGGATGGAAGGCAGGGTTATGCTGCCTCTATGATATGGTAGGCGATGATGTTGGGGCGGATGGAAGGCAGGGTTATGCTGCCTCTATGTTATGGTAGGCGATGATGTTGGGATGGATGGAAGGCAGGGTTATGCTGCCTCTATGATATGGTAGGCGATGATGTTGGGATGGATGGAAGGCAGGGTTATGCTGCCTCTATGATATGGTAGGCAATGATGTTGGGGCGGATGGAAGGCAGGGTTATGCTGCCTCTATGATATGGTAGGCGATGATGTTGGGGCGGATGGAAGGCAGGGTTATGCTGCCTCTATGATATGGTAGGCGATGATGTTGGGATGGATGGAAGGCAGGGTTATGCTGCCTCTATGATATGGTAGGCGATGATGTTGGGATGGATGGAAGGCAGGGTTATGCTGCCTCTATGATATGGTAGGCAATGATGTTGGGGCGGATGGAAGGCAGGGTTATGCTGCCTCTATAATATGGTAGGCGATGATGTTGGGGCGGATGGAAGGCAGGGTTATGCTGCCTCTATGATATGGTAGGCGATGATGTTGGGGTGGATGGAAGGCAGGGTTATGCTGCCTCTATGATATGGTAGGCGATGATGTTGGGGCAGATGGAAGGCAGGGTTATGCTGCCTCTATGATATGGTAGGCGATGATGTTGGGGCGGATGGAAGGCAGGGTTATGCTGCCTCTATGATATGGTAGGCGATGATGTTGGGGCGGATGGAAGGCAGGGTTATGCTGCCTCTATGATATGGTAGGCGATGATGTTGGGGCGGATGGAAGGCAGGGTTATGCTGCCTCTATGATATGGTAGGCGATCATGATGGTAATGATGCACCAGAGCCCTTAATCCTAAACTTAATCTAATCTGCTGAATATGATAATGACGCCCAGATGATGTTTGAGAGATACTATCTCTCTATCTGGGATGAAAAGGATATCCCTGAAAAAATTACTAATTATAATAAAAGTTTGGGAATTATTAATCAAGTTATGAAACCATCCCTTGTGCAAAAAAAAAAACACCAGATTACGTTTATATAACACTTCGGCTAGACCAGTGTTGACCTATGGTATTGAAGCATGGACACTAAAAAGACAACATGAAAGCAGAATAACAGCTTGTGAAATGAGATTCATGCGCAGAATAGCAGGTTACACCAGATGGGATCGGAAAAAGAACACCGATATCTTAAAAGAATTGAAGACTACACCAATTTTGGAATATATTAAACAGTACCAACTAAATTGGAAACACCATCTTGAAAGAATGAGTTCAAATCGGATCCCCAAAGCTGTTTATAATTATATACCAAGAGGACAAAGATCTCTGGGCCATCCTATGAATCGCTGGAGGGAAAATTTTCTATAGGATCGTAACAGTCCTTGCCCTAATACTTGAAAGGGAGAAGAAGAAGAAGATAATGATGTTTGGGGACCATTTGGGTCTTAAAATTTCCTGACATTAGTCTTACAGGTGAGGAAAAACCTCACCCAACTTGTCCAGACCGAGACTAGAACTCGAGCCCGCTGCATAACAAGGCAGCACACTACCTCGAGACCACAGCAGTGGATTACTGTCCCAATCTCATTAAAAAGTAAAAAATCTGTAAAGTACTAATACAGTAGCATTTTATTTAATAACTCTTTTCAACATCCAAGATCACAAATGTAATTTGGAGCTGGGTATGAAGGGGCAGAAAAATTTTGTTCAAATGTTTTTAATTTCAGCTTCAGGTTATTTTTTATTGTCCCCGCGCTGTTGCCGAGTGGTTTAGGCAAGATGCCTTGGCACAGAGCTATGGGATTTGCACAGGTTTGAGTGTGCATTGGGGAAGAAATTTTCTCATGAAATTTTGGCCAGTATGGGACCGGTGCCCACCCAGCATTGTGATGCATTTGGGTAGCTACAATAAGTAGCAGCTCCAAGTGAGAAAACCAGCTATAATAGCTGGGGGATCAAACATGCTGACCACATGTCACCTACACTGCTGGCTGCATTGATCATCTACCTCTAATTAACACATGTTGATGTGAGGCCAGCAGCCAGATGGTAGGCCAATGGACTTATAGGCCTGTCGTGCCATGGATCTTTCTTTATTTTGTTTTGTTGTAATTTATGAGGCGGCTCCATGGCACAAGTGATTAGACGCTTGCCTCTCACCACTCTGGTCCTGAGATCGAGTCACGGTCACTCCATATGGGTTTCGTGGTGAACGAAATGGAACTTGGGCAAGTTTTTCTCCTGCCACCATTCCTTCATACTCATCTCATCCATTTCGCTTCATCGTCTGCCCCTGCGATGGTGCATCAGGCACAGTCAGCTGGCATCCTTGTCATTCACAGACCACTATATATGGACTTCATCTCATCTCATCCCTTGACCCGATCCTGAGTTGGACACGAGTGGAGGATATCTACTTTTCTTCTTCTTCCTTCCAAGTATTAGGCCAATGCCTGTTACGATCCTATAGAAAATTTTCCCTCCAGCATTTCATAGGACGGCCCAGTGATCTTCGTCCTCTTGGTATATAATTATAAACAGCTTTAGGGGTCCAATTTGAACTCATTCTTTCAAGATGGTGTTTCCAATTTAGTTGGTACTGTTTAATATATTCCAAAATTGGTGTAGTCTTCAATTCTTTTAAGATATCTACTTTACTTATATTTTATGTATATTTATGACATGGGACATATGTCTGTAATTATGATTTATTTTAATGAAAATCCTACCTCGTACTGACAACAGAAAAATCACTAAAATTAAAAGAAAACTGCAATATGGGTGCATGACTCCAGGATTTAAAAATTATTAAATTAATAAACACAATAAATATTATATTTAATTAATGTTGGGAAGTAAACATTATGAGGTATAATCATTAAAATTCATCGGAGAACATATTGTTTAAACAACTCACCTCATAGGATTCATGCTTCCATGATATCGCGATTTCAAACATAGTCATGTTCATCATCAGCCATAACTCCGAGTTGTTTAAACAATATGTTCTCCGATGAATTTTAACAATAAATATTATTGTAATCAATGGTAAAGAGAAAAATTTTTGCCTGAGCCGGGAATCGAACTCCGAACCTTTAGTTTTCCATGCTAATGCTCTGACCACTGAGCTAATTCAAGCTTCATTCCCATTCACATAAATTAGCTTTTCGATATTAATTTGATAAATAATGCTATAGCTGTGTGGAGTCCCTTCATGTCTTCTTAATGTAGAAGCCATTCATTGTGTATTTGTGAATGATGATTCATTGCAATTGAATGTGGGACTAGTAGAGTAAGGTAAAGGAAGGATTTATGCTTGGATGGGAACGAAGCCTGAATTAGCTCAATGGTCAGAGCGTTAGAATGGAAATCTAAAGGTTCGGTGTTCGATTCCCGGTTCAGGCAAACATTTTTCTCTTTACCATTGATTACAATAATTTAAAAATTAAATTCTCAAATATAAGTCTCAAACTCTATCATCTCATCTGGTAATTGTGAGTACTGAATCTAAACAAAGAGAATATAATTATTATGAATACAATTATGATACTTACTGGCTATGTTCCTTCAACAAGTCCATTCCCACGACAACAGCATCTAGCCAATCGGCACGAATCTTTGATTCTTTTAAATCATTCTCCACATACTGCAATAACTCCCATGATGCCAAAGTAAGAGAAAAAGGAACTACAATATGGTCATAATCTAAATTATTCTCCGTGTGCTCTGTGCCCAAGAGTACTAATGCTATTTCATCTTTTGATTCGGAGAAAATCTGAAATCCAGATTACATCATTCAGTCTGTTTTAAAGTATACTTATCAGAAAGTTAAATAAAATGTTTGTATTATTTTCTATAGTTTTATGAATAGTTGAGGAAATTATCTGCAATAAAGTATTGTTTCTGTTCATTTTGTTAATAAAATGTGGATTTAACAGATTTTAAATATATACATCTTTTATAATTGAAGAGAAAAATATATGCCTAGACTGGAATTTAAACTCAGGGCCTTTAGCTTTATACACTAATGCTCTATCATCTGAGCTATCCTAGGGCCTCCAACTCTAACACAAATTTTTCTCTTATACATTCCAATTTCCGAGAGTGCCAAATGTTATGAACTGTTGCTCAATACATGCAAATGACAGCTTCTTATGTAAGAAGACTTTTTAATGGGAATTTTAACATTACTTTATGAAGTCAGCAGAGTTTCTTTGGAAAAACTGCACTTAAACTAGCGTGAATTATTTTCAAAGTCCTATAGAACAACAGTGCGCATGCGCCAGAGTTTATAGAGCCAGCAATAACCCACAATCGAACCACATATCGATTATGATCCTCTATTACTATCCGTCGCTATGAAATTTAAATCTCCAAATCTATGTTTAAAAAAAAACCTCCAAGCACGACACGCCTAGAAGGCCCTTGGCTGACCAGCCAGTTGCTGGTCTCACATCCACATGTGTTAATCACAGAGGTAGACGATCATCTACCAGTGTAGGGGTGACATGTGATCAGCATGTCAGATCCCCCAGCTGTTATAGCTGGTATTCGTGTTTTGCCTATAATTTACCAACTAAAGTTTATCTTAATAAAGAAAGCACCCCCTTTTTAACATTCTGAATAGGTCATAGCATTATTTCACAGTGACTGACCCTCTAAGAAATACGGCTACCAGATTGTACATATAGTGCATGAATGTCAACACATAGCGCATGCGGGAGTTAATATAAAAACATTTGTAGCAATTGATTATACCACCAAAAAAAAAAAGAAACCATAGTTTGCACTTTCTTAAACTTATTTTTTCCCAGGCAATAACATTCAGAAAAATATAATTGTCATTTATATCATAGGACATCAGAAATGAATTAATATATAGTTTGATGTGTTTCATTTTTTCTCCACTAGAGTGCATTCTTTACAATACTGTGTTTCCTCTGGCAATAAATAATACGATCTGGTTGTAGTGATGAACAAAAGAAGCAAACCAATCGTTTTTCATTTGTTTTCAAACATCGCCGTTTACATTAAATATATAAATGTTTTAAAATAACTATATTTAAATAATGATTTGTGAGTAAACAGCTTAATTTTATTCATTAAATAGTCGTAACAAATGCCACTCTTGATTTCCAAATTCTCTAGATAAATTCACTCCTCACTTTGTGAGTTGTGTCCCGCGCCATAGCCGAGTGGTTAAGGCAGGAAGCCTTGGCGCAGAGCTACGGGACTTGCACTGGTTCGAGTCTCTATGGGGGAAGAAATTTTCTCATGGTATTTCGGCCAGTATGGGACCGGTGCCCACCCAGCATCGTGATGCATTTGGGTAGCTACAATAAGTAGCAGCTCCAGCTATAGGGGGGACTCGACATGCTGACCACATGTCACCCCTACACTGGCTGATTATCATCTACCTCTATGATTGACATGTGGATGTGAGGCCAGCAGCTGGCTGGTAGGCTAAGGGCCTTGTAGGCCTGTCACGCCAGGAGTTTTTTCTTTGTGAGTCGTGAATTTATCGATAATTTGGAAATCACTCGTGGCATTACTTATGATAAATACTTTTGGACATTGAAAGCAAGGGATAGCCAGTGAGATTTATAAATGTCAATCACGTACTTAAATCTGAAGCACTATAGGTATACTGCCTTGATCACGTGAATCCATTTCTCGGCAATTTACATTAACCTTGTGCATGCACGCTAATCTTTTGTAAATTTTGAAAAAAAAAATCAAGAGTGCCATAGACTACAATTTTTTAAAGATAGAAATAGTTCGCCCCCATGAATTCTACGAAACTGCCAAATAAACTTACCTTCCTTTTAATTATCATGGATACACACTGTATAGCTCTTAGAAGGAAATCTGGTTTCACATCAATACCATCTGACACAATCGAGCTTCCAACATCAATAATTATCACAATAGCTTCCTGAAAAAAAAAACAAGAAAATGTCATTCTTTAAATGTCAATAGAAATGCTACATAATATCCAAATTAAATGACGTATAGGAACATTCGTACCTTTGGAGATCTCGCCATTTTTAACCTTACTCTTTCACAGATATTTATATCTTCTTCGGTATTTTTCAAGTTAAATGAGAAAAGTAGAGGCGGAACTTGCAAAACATCAAGATTTTGACTTTCAACCACCAACCCGCCAACATCTATGAACCAGTACGAACATGAAAATTATAGTCTGCAACCCACCACGCACAATATTAATTAACCAATCATGTAATAATGCTCCATGGTAGCCAACTAGATTAGCCAGTGTGACCAACCGGCTCGAAAATAATAATAAAATAAAGTTGACCAAGAGGACAAACCGAAAAAACTGGGACAGATGATAAAAAAAAAGCTCATAGCAAAAGAATGAAAGAAATTTGGGCTCAAAGGAAACGCCTTTAAGTACTTTGCGTAGTCCTACATGGGCTTATCCGCAATCAAAAAAATAAATAAAATAAACCTAAGACATAGATCCCTAAAGTTCTCTATGTTAGATAAGTTGTACAAAATATATGTAAAATATAAACCCCTATCATAAAATATATGTATAAAATTTAACACAATTGTGTCATATATAAATCCCATATGGTTGCTGAAGTGCCGCATTACATAATGACAGGGAAAAGCTACAGAATGGGAAAATGGGAAAATCGACGAAACACATTGCATTAAATGCACAAATTGTGCGCTTTTCGTTTATAAAATTAAATGATGAAACAGTGGCGGTTCTCTATGTTCTCTATGGTGGCGGACGTGGTAAACGTGGACGCCACCTGATAGGACGTATGTTAACCTCATTTCACCTTGCATTTTGGAAGGGAATTTGATCGAATTGATATTATGGAAACAAGAAATTTGAGCTGTTTAACCAAAGAAGAATTCAAACAATTTATTGATTCGTTTGATACTGTATTAACAGACTGTGACGGTATGTTTTCTTTCTATTTGTTGATATAACAAAATAGGCTATTAAAAACGAGTTTACGTAATAAACCTATTTGCCGGCATATTATTGCAAATAAGTCTTACGTATATTGATTTAAATTTTCACAATAATAATAATAACTAATTTAGTACATTGTAATTCTCATATAGCCTATGTAGACCAAAAAAGTAAAGAATTTGAAGTCGCATGCTTCTAACATGGCGATCCTGACAACGTTAAATTTTAAAACTCTTTAAATATAGGCATATATTTACATTAATTGATTTATACGATGTGTAAGAAGCCTATACTATCCGAAACCTATTAATGTATTGCATAAAGTTTTCACTCCCCTTTTCTACGACAAAATTTTTAGGTTAAATTGCACGTGTAATGGGGTCCACTCAGCCTCAAGAACTTCAATATGCTAACCAATAGCACCTACCATATCAGTTCGTTATTTTGTACATAGTTTTTACGTATTCTTATAGGTGTTTACAGAATAAGTTATTTTTTTTATTGCATGATACATGGGAGACTATTTACAATTCAATATTCTATTAAAATCTAATTGAAAAATAATTTTAAAATGTGTAAAAATAGGTGTTAAGTGGTAGTTAATATTGAAGAAAAAAATCCCTGAAAGTAAAATAAGATAGAATCTGTGTAAGGTTTATTAAAATCTCTAACCCCTGTTGGAAACTTGGGCCCATTATTTTTGTTAGCATCCATAAATCCTATTTTGAGTTCAATACATTTTTTTAATTCACACCCCAAAGTGTTGAGTTAAGCTATCACATTAACATGCCATGAAAGCTATGGGGGTGAGAAATTATTGCAAGTACAGTGTCTAGAATTCTTATCAAATAGTGTAAGAAGAAGATACCAATGACTGGGATTCAATATAGACTATTCTGCCCATAGTGAACACACCTAACATCTGAGGTGTAGATAATGCTTTACTGCTACTGCATACATGTCAAATTTATACTTAGAATTTCTATCTGTAATGGAGTAGCCATTGTTAAGCCATAGCCTCTGCTTTGTAAGGAGTTACTAGACCAAGTCTATTTTTTAGTTACGTTATTTGCTCATGGATGTTATGCAGTCAACACACTGACTCAATGAGACATCTTGACAGGCAACCAAGGAAGGCCTATTACTAGGATGTTGACCTCGGTAAATTTTGCTTCGAGGCCTCCTTATTCAGGCTTAAGGACCTTTTATGAGTCTGAAAATCTTCAAACTCGGGACCCATGGCTTAAAGTCCCTCCTGGAGGACTTGCTCCTTGTACTTTTCCATCCTAAAGAAAAATCCATCGACTCTGGCCGGGTTTGAATCTATGACCCTTGGAACCAGAGGCAAGGAACACAACTACTAGTCTACCGTGGTCGACATAATTAAGAATATACTATCCGTCCATAGCATTTTCATGCTATGCTTGCAGCTTTACTAGGGAATTGTAGGTTTGGTAGCTTCCCATTGCTTTCCACACCGGTGAAGGATGATGATAGATATATGACTTCGGGGACCGTTTGGACCTTAAAAGTTTTCCTGACATTTCTTACAGGTGAGTAAAAACCTCACCCAGAAAAACTGCCCCAACCGTGGATCGAACCCGGGCCCGCTGCGTGACAAGGCAGCATGCTACCTCGAGACCACACCTTTGTGATAGTTCTTCATTTTGTGTATATTAGGACTTGCTAAACATGTACAAAATAATTATTTACATAGAGAAGTTAGTATATACAAATAAATATTGGGTGACAGTATCTGAGAATAATTTTAATTGGTATTACTTACGAAATCTAATCTTTAATTGTAAAAGAAACCTAATAGTTACATTTGTTTTTAATCACAGTTCAGAGCAATTTGGGGTGGATCCACTTGTCATTTACAAAGGTGAATGATCACCAAGTCAGTATAAGGGGTGACATGTGGTCACCATGTCGAGTTCCTCAGCCGTATAGCTGGTTTTCTCAACCTAGAGCCACTATTTATTGTAACTAGCCGAATTTCTCATGATGCTGGGTGGGCATCAGTTCCATTTTGACCAAAATTTCATGAGAAAATTCCTTTCTTCATGGGGACCCAAACTAAACCAGCGAAGGTCCCACAGCACTGCATAATGTTTAGAATATGCAAGAAAAATTATGTGTTTAAAGAATAAACAAGAAATCAGTTATGGTGAACTAGTGGTTACCATGCTCCCCTCTAGTTCTTAGGTTAAAATTTGGCTGGGGTTGAATGGATTTTTAACCTTTTCACTGCTGAGATATTTCCAGCCTTTCAAACCCACCTGCTGAGTTATTTTTACAATTATTAAAATATTTTTAAATATTATCCATGCTGAAAGTAATAAATATATTTAGAAGACTCACCTTGCATGATGTAGATTGTTATATATTTTCCAGAAACATAGAAATATCAATTTTAAATTGCAGGGGAAAATACCACACACAATACATCATAAAGGGTTGTCCACAACTGGCCACAAAAAAATCTACCCATTCAAGTTTTATAAATTTTTAACTGTTTTCTTCTTAAACTAATCATACTTCAACACGTTTTTCTTAGCACATTTAAAATTATTTTATAATAAAATTATTTACAAGTGTTAATTTTTAATTGGGGATGTACAAATATATAATGAAAGTAATTTTCTAAATCATATTTTCTGACTTAAAAATAAATAATATTTATTAGTTTCTTCTGAAATAAGCTGCATAATACTTAGAGGAAAAAATAATTCAAAATAACTAAACACTTTAGAATCATCACTTAAGCCTGCATTCACCGAAATTCCTAAATTTTCACTGTTGAAATTGTGAACTGTAGGGATAAAATTTCCGCTATGGCATTGGAATAAATCACTTGAACCACGATTTCTTTTTGGCGGCTGCAGTACTGGCATGGAATCATTTTCTTCAATATTACTATCACCACTATCTTCAGGAATATATACTGCATCATCACAATCACTAATATCCGATAAATCAGAATCTAATGTTTCCAAAACTTGAACCAACTCCTCATCGGAAAGAAAAACACGACTTGAAGAGGCCATTTTTGTCATCCCTGGGATTTGTAATCACGTGCCCGCCAGCAGACAGCTAGCACGTTGAAAATTACTTCTTTGTGCATGGGTCTGGATTTTTTTTAATAGGGGGCGACTCAATGCAGGGAGAAATATGGAATAAGTTTATTTAGGTTCATAAGAGATGGCAGTATATATGCCTGCTTAGTTTGAAAGCAATGCAATAAGTATTATATAACTAGCAGGCATTTGAAGTTGAGAACGGATATACACGCCCATAGCATGGCAAGCATATTCTTTGCCAATGCATATACCCGTTTGTAGCAGTGTAAAGGTTAAGGGCATAAAAATCTTGGCTATGGTTTCCTTCAGAAGGAAAGTAAAACTTTGGATCCTATCACAAATCTACAGCACATAAAAAAACCTCAAGCCTGAAATGAGTCCTTTGAGCAAAATTGTTGGCCCTTTCAAGCTCAGATTGATTTGTAATGTTAATGGCCTAAAGAGTGTCATTAAATAAAATATTAACTAATTAATAGATAAGAAATAATTAACAAAAATACCATTGCTCAAGCTTTTTTGTCATAATTATGAATTTTTTTAACCTCAGTTTGTAAATGTGCATCGATGGTTATAGTGTATTAGATCCAAGTATGTGATTGACAGCTTATATGCATTTAGCCGCTGAACAATACTGTTTTTGTTATCCGATCAAGACACTTACGGCTGAATGTTGACATCATCCTGTTTCATATCTTGTAGTTAGATATACTTTTGGACATAAATAAGTTTGGTCTGTGTTATTCTTGGTTCATATGGTTTTTTTCTGTTAGACATATGTTTCAAGGTACGTTTGCCCCATCTTCGGTTGGTACAGACTGATTTTTCCCAAGTTGTTGGCCCTGGATCTCGACTCCTGCTCCCTCTTTCTATGGTCCAAAGAACTTGCTAATTAGATTCCTCTCCTCAGGAATTTCAAAATTCTCTCCTTGTTCTTCTGTAAGTAGATTTTTTGGCTCAACTGCACTTCTACTAGCGCTTGATTTTTCAGTTATATTGTTGTAAACTATAGCTCTTCTTCTGTATATACTAACATTACTTATTATTTTAAACTTTTTCAAACAATTTTTATAACATTATTAGACAATTTTCAAGTATTCATTTAAATATGCAAATCACAATATTATGACACTGTTAGACAATATTATGATGCTAATTGCAATTTTCTCCACAGAGTATATTACTTAGTCTGTGATTTTTCTATCGCTGGTTGGATCAGCGTTAGAGAGTGATAAGTAAGTGTACGCCCAATTTTAATACACGTTTGGTAATTTTAATATTATTAATATATTGTTTTAACATAGATTTGGGGATTTATTGCAAATATTGGTCATTTAAATTTCATAGCGACGGATAGTAATCGAGGATGATAATCGATATTGTGGTTCGATTGTGGGTTATTGCTGGCTCTATAAACTCTGGCGCATGCACACTGTTGTTCTTTAGGACTTCAAAAATATTTCACGCTAGTTTAAGTGCAGTTTTTCCAATTTTTTTTTCGCATATGGTGAGAAAAAGGGGAAGTAGAAAAATCTGCAGTAGCTGCTCATGTTTGGTCAGAAAAACAAAATAGATTTAAACACAAAATTATTAAAACAGGAAACACAAACTCACAACGTGGGAAAAATCTACATTACAGAAGAAGGAGAGAATTATGAATTTTGAAATTCCCAGGGAGAGGAACCTATTTAGCAGGTTCTTTGGACCACAGAAAGAGGGAGCACAAGTCGAGAACCAGAGCCGACAACTTGGGAAAAATTAGTCTGTACAACTGATGATGGGTCGAACATGCCTTGAAACATATGTCTTAACAGAAACAACCGTATGAGGCAAGAATAACACAGACCAAACTTATTTAGTAAAACCTTGTAATTAAAGAATTAAACCTCATACCGATTTTCCCTGTGAAAGTTAAATAAAAAGAACCTCATAATGTTACTTCCTATTGTATTTTCAAATACTTTTGGACATTGAAAGCAAGAGACAGCCAATAGAATTTATAAATGTTAGTCACATACTTACATCTCACACACTATAAATAAATTAATGAAAAGGTTGAATAATGTGTTTAAAGAAGAGCGTAAGTATAGTTTATAATAGTTGGATATTATGGTAAGGCTATCAGAATTTTTATATAATAAATTTGGGAATTTTTAACATTGAGTTTTAATTCATAAGAATTAAGGGAAATCGTGATTTCTTCTTACCTCATACTTATATGCTTTTTTAAACACAGCACTGCAGTATCAGCGACCGTTGTCACCATCCTCAGCTGTTTTCACGACTGTCAATTTTTTTCTTTTGCCAGTAATTATCCAAACTGCCATCTGGTGTTCTTTTGAAGGAATTATTTTCTAAACTGTCATCTGGTGTTCTTTTGAAGGGATCAATTTCTAAACTGCCATCTGTTGTATTTTTGAAGATTTTTGTAATCAAGCTCGGTTCGTCTGGAATCTCAAAGTTCATGGTTCTAGTATGGTTTTTCTTTTTGAATATATATTTAAAAAAACATACTAGAACCATGAACTTCGAGATTCCAGATGAACCGAGCTTGATTACAAAGTTCTTCAAAAATACAACATATGGCAGTTTGGATAATTACCGGCAAAAGAAAAAATTGACAGTCATGAAAACAGCTGAGGATGGTAACAATGGTCATTGATACTGCAGTGCTGTGTTTAAAAAACATAGAAGTATGAGGTAAGAAGAAATCACGATTCATTTAATTCTTACTATCAGAATGTTATGCTAGTACTATTCAGAGTTAAGTTTCTCTAGTTAAAATATGACATTTATTTTAGATTGTAGCAATCTTGTCAGCTTAATTGAACTTCATCTTAATTCTGTTGCTATTGTCAATCTGATGACAGCTTGATCAATAAAACTTAAACTTGGCTGAAACATGTATTTATTGTAAATAATGAACATTTAGAAAGTGCCAAATATGTAATACTAGGATTTTAATTGTTTTGACAGGTTTGACTCCAGCTTGTTATTAATAAATTATTAAAGCAGTAATATCATCAGAACAACCTCTGTGCCTTGAAGAATTAATTCCAAATAAAAGAAGAAAATCATAACTGTAAAAATACTACATGTGATAAAACTAATTATAAAGTTGTACGGTGAAATTAATATTTAGTAGAACTTAATTTTGATACATTAGGCAAAATGGTTTTAGATTTAGATCTTTTCCGACCTGAAAAAGGTGGTGATCCAATGAAAATAAGAAAAAATCAAGAAAAGCGTTTTAAAGATGTTACATTGATTGATAAAGTAGTAGAAAAAGATGGCATTTGGAGACAATTACGTCATAAAGCTGATAATTTAAATAAATTAAAAAACTTGTGTAGTAGAGAAGTCGGAGAGAAAATGAAGGCAATGGGGAAAAAGAAGCCAGAAGCTAAAACAAATAACTCTGCAGCTGACAGAGTTTTCATTGCTTTTGGTGATCTCAGTACAGATGCAGGAATGAATGCACTGAATGAATTCTTATGTGATAAAAGCTATGTCGGTGGTTTCTCCCCATCTCAAGCGGATTCTTTCCTTTTTGATGCTTTTAAAGCACCGCCTACAGAATCCCATCCTCATGCATTAAGATGGTATGCTCACATTGAAAGTTTTGGTGGAGGTAGAAAAAATTTCCCAGTTTCTAACCAAGAAAATTCAGTAAATAGTGAAGAATTGCCAGAAAATATAGTGAAAAATCTAGAGTTGATAACAGCAGAAATGTTGAAACCTTTAACTGTTACACAAATAAAGATGCTGCGAGGTTTAATCGATGAGGCAATTGAAGAGAACGTTTTGAATTTATTACAAACAGAGAAAGATCGTAACAATGCTTTAAGAGAAATTGGTAATCATCTCCATGATTCTGTTCCTGTTAGCAACGATGAGGATGAAAATAAAGTTGAAAGAACTTTTGGGGATTGTACAATAAAGAAATTATATTCTCATGTGGATTTGATTCATATGATCGATGGAATGGATGGTGAGAAGGGATCAGTAGTTTCAGGAGGTCGTGGATATTACTTGACTGGTCCTGCTGTATTCCTGGAACATGCTCTTATACAATTATCATTACATATGCTTCATGAACGTGGATACACACCCCTGTACACGCCATTTTTCATGCGTAAGGAGGTGATGCAAGAAGTAGCACAATTGTCACAATTTGACGAAGAGCTTTATAAAGTCATAGGTAAGGGAAGCGAGAAGGCAGATGATAAAGAAGTTGAAGAAAAGTACTTAATTGCAACTTCAGAACAACCTATAGCAGCATTTCATCGCAGCGAATGGATTCCAGAACAAAAATTACCAATTCGCTATGCTGGGATTTCAACTTGTTTCAGACAAGAAGTTGGGTCTCATGGAAGAGATACACGTGGAATTTTCCGAGTGCATCAGTTTGAAAAAGTAGAACAATTCTGCTTAACATCACCTCATGATGATAATTCTTGGAAGATGATGGATGAGATGATAAATAATGCTGAAAAATTCTGTCAGGTCTTAGGCATTCCTTACCGCATTGTAAATATTGTTTCTGGTGCTCTTAATCATGCAGCTGCTAAGAAACTTGATTTAGAAGCTTGGTTTCCAGGATCTGGAGCATTTAGAGAGCTTGTATCTTGCAGTAACTGTTTGGAATATCAAGCCCGGAGACTACTTGTTCGTTACGGACAAACAAAGAAAATGAATCAACAAACAGAATATGTTCATATGTTGAATGCTACCATGTGTGCCACAACGAGAGTCATTTGTGCTTTGTTAGAAGTTTGTCAAACTGAATCATGTATTAAAATTCCAGAGGCACTGAAGCCTTACATGCCTCCAGAATACAAGGATGAGATCCCATTTGTGAAACCAGCTCCAATACATGAGGTGGAAACAAAGAAACAGAAGAAGCAAAAAGAAGGAATGAAAAAGAAAGGTGGTGGTGAAGGATAATGAATACCAGATGTAGCTTTGTTTATGATAAAATGTGGTAAATTACTATTTGAATGTAACATTAATTTTTTAATTTAAATTTAAAATATATTGTTAAAATTGAGGGGTGTAGTCGAAAAACTTGACAACCCACATAACTAACTAACTAACCCACTGGCACTATCGAATCCATAGGTACATGGCCACAAGGACATAAGCTCTCCATACATCCCTATCCTGAAATAATGTTTTTCCAATCGTCCCCTGTATAATTTATTTCCCTCATCATGGTTAATGTTATTCTCCCAGCTCATTCTTGGACTATCTACTGGATATTTTCCATTATGCCCCTCTTTCATTCCCCATTTGTGTCACATGTCCTGCCCATTCCAGTCTATGAAACTTAACTGTTCTTATTACATCTGGTTTCCCATAAATATCATGTAGCTCAATTTATGTAGTCCTCTCCATTTGTCTGTCTCGTCATCTCTGTTTGGTCAAAAAAAACTTCATAAGAACTTTATCCTCAAATACTCATAATGTTTTCTTCTCCCTTAATATAGGAGTCCATGTATCACACCTGTGTAACTGGGAGAATAATATTTTTTTGTATAATTTGTTTTTTTTTTAGAGGAATTAAGATAACAAAGTCCCTATAATACACAATAGCATGCATTTCCATTTATTTTCTTTCTGTTTGTAATTATTGTTCCTAGGTATTTGATCAGCCACTTCTTCAAAATTTCCCTCATTTTTCATTAACGGTCCATTTCCATTATATAATGTATTTTTGTGTGTGACTTAACACCACTCGTATTTCTCAAAAAAATATTTTTTTTATTATCAGTCTCTTTATTAAGTTTTGAAACCTTTATTATTTATATAAATAAAAAATAGTCAAGTTTCTTTCTGACTAATGGAAAAAAAAAAAACTTAAATTAATTTATGATACACATAACAGAAATTTATTTGATTGTCTCAACAGACCGTTCTGAAGTTTTTCACTCACAACCCTCAATTCTTTTTGTCTTTATTTTTACTGTTATAGTGCCATCAGCCTAACTTTTGACCTTAGATTTCTAACAATGATGGAGCATTTTTACTACCAATTACATTGTTTCATAATCACTACTTTAGATTAATATTAAATTTAATATATTACACATTTAAGATAAACAGAATAAAATATGTATTTGCAATACTACCGATTTTAAGAAATAGTGGTATTCAAGCCAATGCTAGACTACTGTACAGTATTGTCATTAACAAAATGTTTACAAAAAAAACTGCAATTGACACACTTAATATTAACTGTAAATGAGTTTAAATTTACATCAAGTAATTTAACCTAATTTATAAAAAAAATTACTAAATATAACTAGAAAACAAAGTAATGGTGGAAAAATTCCATTGTTCTTCAAAAAACAAAATTAGGCTGCTAGAAATTATGTTGATAACTAGTCTTTTTCCCACCATTGGTCAGAATTTTGTAAATTATCATTATAATATAAATATAATTAGTATTTATTTTGGAGATTCTATGCCAGGAGTCCACCTACATAAATTAAAATAAATAAGCAAACAATGCATTAATTATTGTTGCAACATGTGAGTAATCCTACAACAGTGTAACAACCCAATTTTGGGCCTTTGCCTCTCCTTTGTTAGAAGTTACTATACTTAGTTAATTTAGTTACGGTTATGAAAATATATTAGGAAGTAACATTATGAGGATCTTTTTATAAACAAGTTTGGTCTGTATTCATCTTATGAAACAAAATAAAATGAGTGTATAATTCATGTAGTACACGGACTTAAGTAATGAGTGAATAAATATATAAAAGAAAACACAATCTGATAGTGGAAATTAGTATTATCATAAGTAATGCCACGAGTGATTTCCAAATTATCGATAAATTCACAAGTCACGAAGTGAGGAGTGAATTTATCTAGATAATTTGGAAATCAAGAGTGGCATTTGTTAGGACTATTTAACGAATAAAATTAAGCTGTTTACTCACATATAATTATTTAACTATAGTTATTTTAAAATATTTATATGTTTAATGTAAACGGCGATGTTTGAAAACAAGTCAGAAACGATTGGTACGCTTCATTTGTTTCTTTTGTTCATCACAGCAACCAGATCATATTATTTATTGCCAAAGGAATGCAATATTGTAAGAATGCACTCTAGTGGAGAAAAAATGAAACACATCAAACTGTATATTATTCATTTTTGATGTCCTATGATGTAAATATGACAATTATATTTTTCTGGAATGTTATTACCTGGGAAAAAAAATACATTTAAAAAAGTGCAAACAGTGGTTTCTTTTTTTGGTGGTATAATCAATTGGTACAAATGCTTTTACATTAATTCCCGCATCCGCTATGTGTTGACATTCATGCACTATATATACTATCTGGTAGCCGTATTCCTTGGAGAGTCAGTCACTGCAAAATAATGCTAAGACCTATTCAAAATGTTAAAAAGGAGGTGCTTTCTTTATTATGATAAACTTTAGTTGGTAAATTCTAGGCGAAACACGACTGTGATTGGTTGTAAATCAAAAATCATTGAAACGTGATTGGTCATTGACTCCCATTTGGGGAATGAGTTAAATAGTCCTCTTAAACATTCACAGGTAGGATCCTGGCATACAATAGGCTTTTCACTATATACAATATTGTATTTATATTTGAGTGTTTATATATAAATAATTTACATTATTAAATGAAGGGCTCGACTGTAAAACATGGTAACTGACAAATTCTTGAAAATTGAGTTGTAGCTATAAAGTGTAATATGTAACCACCTGAAAAGCATTTGGAGCACGTAGTTTTATTTATCATCTATTTACCATCTACTATCGATTTACAGATGTAAAAAATATGTGCACCAAATGCTTCAGGAGGTACATATCACAGTTTACATGCTACAACTCAATTTTTAAGAATTTGTCAGTTAACATGTTTTACAACCGAGCCCTTTAAATGTGTTTCATGTAAGTTTTTTAATTTACATTATAATTACGATTACATGAAATACTAATATTAAAACTGTGTATTTTGGTAGTAGAAATTTTCTGTCAACTTGAAATTTAGGAACGTAATATAAATTATATATTTTTTTAAAATTAAGAATTAAACTGTTATTATTTAATTGATTGCTTACTTTAATCACTTACTGAAAATTAGTACTAAAAGGAAATTAAAAAAAGGGTAGTTTTTTTTTACTAACATAAATGTATAAGGCAAAAGCAACTACAACAAACAAAAATTGTACTTGCCTTATCTGCTATTTCATTTGTTACAATCAAAGTGAATATTTACTGTTAAAAAAAAGAAAAACAAATTTAGAGTAAGAATAAAGAATACATTTTTGTGAAACTTCATAAAAAATGCAATGAATATTAATTTATGTCATTTATATCATTTCTGTGAATATATCACTTTTTACAGAATAATGTTGTTTTTTTTAATATGAAGCATATATTAGTCATTTGATATATCCTTGCACATGGAGACATTCTACAGAGTTTATATTGCAAATGTATTCAGATATCAGAACTTATTTTGATTGAATTTATATTTTTAACAATTAAAATTCATAACTTAATCTTCTACAATAAATAAAATATTTAAGTAATCATAATAAATAAAACTTGGTTTAAGATTTAAATTAAAATGTTTTATACCTCACCTCATATCCAGTCATCTAATTGTACCGGTTTCGAAGACTGAGCAGCTTCATCTTCAGTAATTTCTTGTCAACTGATGTTATGTCGATCATGACAACTGTCCTGTCGAGTTGTCCTGATCAACATAATATCAGTCGACAGCTTCTTCTTCAGTAATTTCTTGTCGACTGATGTTATGTCGATCAGGACAACTGTCCTGTCGAGTTGTCCTGATCAACATAACATCAGTCGACAGCTTCTTCTTCAGTAATTTCTTGTCGACTGATGTTATGTCGATCAGGACAACTGTCCTGTCGAGTTGTCCTGATCAACATAATATCAGTCGACAGCTTCATCTTCAGTAATTTCTTGTCGATCAGGATAACTGTCCTGTTGAGTTGTCCTTATCAACATCAAATCAGTCGACAGCTTCATCTTCAGTAATTTATCAACTGATGTTATGTTGATCATGACAACTGTCCTGTCAAGAAAGTACTGAAGATGAAGCTGCCTAGGCTTCGAAACCAGTATAATTAGAAGACTGGATATGAGGTGAGGTATAAAATATTTTAATTTAAATCTTAAATTATATCTCATAGTGATTTTTCACTATAAAAGTTCAATTAAACTCTGTTACTTAGAAGAGGCAGATATTGCTGCCAGATTGTATTTTTATATCCTCTTCTTCTACCAATGAACCGATAAATGTATGGCTAGGAATCTCATACTACAAATGTATTCTTATATCAAATGGTTAATGCAATACATATCCTATTTGTCACCCCAAGTAAATTCAAAATAGCCTAATAAAATTAAAATGAGTCGTTATTCATCTCACCTCATGAACTCTCTTCACAGCACAGGACCAGATGTACTGGTTTCGGCCTTAGTTTAGGTTGTAATGTAAACAGAAGCACATGATTAAGTGTGATTTCATTGGCCACATGGACCTAATGACATCGTTGTTCAGCGGCGTAGATGAAAACATAGTTCCCTGATCACTCTACGTTTTATATAATATAACTACTATGTATGACCAAAATAATAATAAAGTAATAAAACACAATATAACATACAAAAAAATGGCAATGGTGAACACTAAGTATAAATTTAAATATAACACCATTTCACGCATGTCGGTTAACGAAGAGGGAAATTCAGTTATTTCAACATGGCCGCTCATTTTGAATATGTTAAACATCAGATGGCGTGTAAAATAGTACCATTGCTCCACCAATTCCTGCGGAAGGATACCATCTGTGACTTTGTTTACAGTACAAAATAAACTAAGGCTACGGTATGGTAAGAAAATCTGAAATTTATCAAATTAGTTGCAAAATATTGAATAAAGTATATATAGGAAAAACAAAAGGAATTTGGACACCACAAAAGAACACTTTAAAAATATTAAAAATGATGCAATTGAGAAATCAGCAATTGCAGCTCATACTTTTGCTAGAGTCATAAAAGAAACTAAACTTTTGAATCATTTGGCAAGGCCCTTGGAATTAACAGTTTGGGAAAATATATACAGGGTATGGCATTACTCAGTTAACCACTGCATATGATTGCGGCATGGTCAGAAACTCGATATAATGATTGCCATTTTTCAGGGAACAAGGTATCTTAAATGTTGATATTTCGTTTTTAAACATCTTAATGATGGACAAATTATATTTGAAAAGAAAAATATACACGTAGCTCACTTGGATAGAGCATCGACAATAGAGAATCAAAAGTTCTGGGTTCAAACCCCAGTCTAGGCGTATATTTTTCTTTTCAAATGTAAGGTATCTTAAAACCTAATCGATTGAAATTTAATGTAATAACTTATGCTAGACAAAAAGGACATATATAAGGTTAGAATGAGTCAATTTTGTTAGCATTTTCGGTTAACTGACTTATGCTGCATCTTGTATATTCAGAAGTACAACTTTAGATCCAAGAATTCTGAAATTCCTAGTGAGCAAGATTTGATCTCAAAGTTCAACACTAGTAGTTTAGAAGATAATGCTAAAGATGTAAATTCCACAGATGGTTGAATATAGGAACGTTCCTGAAACTGCAGTCCTGTGCTGTGAAGAGTTTATGAGGTGAAATAATTGACTCATTTCAATTTTATTAATTTAAGCCTCATAATATTAATTTCCATCATAAGTCCATTGGTACATCACAATGCTTCTCTGGGAGAAATTTCAAGGCAGGTTTTGTCATGCAATGGTTGACAGTTCCCTTGTAAGTGGTAAGTCCTTTGCTGATAAGCGATTACCTGCTATACCCTTCCTTTACTTTAATAAGATTGTCAAAACCTACTCAGTTGAAAGTCAGTCTTGCATGTAAAAGTGTCTTGTTTTGAATAGTGTTACATGATTCAAGAAATCAAAGAGTATTAATTGTACACTCTTATAATAATTTGTGTTTATATTAAAAATAGGACAAAAGTCTATGAAAGACTCAGGTTGAGATT
The DNA here is from genome assembly GCA_030220185.1 of Diploptera punctata. Lineage (NCBI taxonomy): Eukaryota > Metazoa > Arthropoda > Insecta > Blattodea > Blaberidae > Diploptera > Diploptera punctata. The sequence goes on from JASPKZ010004196.1 coordinate 3,295,472, forward strand.
TGTATTCAGGATGTTTCAAATTGAAAAGTGGAGCTATATTTATAACTGGAGTTTTTCACAATTTTTCTGTTTTTTAATGCAAAGGATGGTTTGGAATTTTATTATCACAATTTATTTTATCATTATCATTAAAAATAAATATTTAGTCAATTTGCACAAGATGGGTAAATACAGATAATAGAAATATCACCTACATAATATTTGGCATAACAACCCAGGTTGAGAATTCTCCTCCAGACCTCTCTATTCCGGCAACTGTCCACCAGTTTCAAATTTTAAGTCTAAAACTCCATCCATCCACATATAGTCCAACCACTGAGTCTCCAGCTCTGACGTTTTCACGACAGAGAGTGGGAGGGGCCACTTTATGTATGCGGTTAGCAGACATACAGCTGACGACATCTCAGCAATTTCAACCTTACTAGCGCACCATAGTGGCATCAAGAGCAGTGATTGGTTTTGGCAGACGTCCACTCACACTTGAACTATTCCCTTATTGGCAGTAGAGGGCGAGTTTCTCTTTTTACCCCTCGTACAACCTAAACGTCAGAGCCGGGGATCCAGCAGCTGGATTTTAGCTTTAGGCTGTCCAACATGTCATATTCCATCTGGATGATCCATCATTATTTTTTAACTGTCTCACTATTATCCTTTCTCTGGATTTGTCCTGCCCATCTCAATCTAGCTATTTTAATGTCTGTAACAATTTCTGATACAAGTGGTATAGTTCCTCATTACATCATATTTGCCATTCTCCTCCTTGCCATATATTTTCCTCAGAATTTTCCTTTAAAAAATTCCAAGTTGAGCAATGGTATTTTCAGTTAAGACCCCAAGTCACACTTCCATACATTTAAGCTCTGGCTTTAATAGAAATGTAGACTATTGTTTCATAAGTGAATTATGGGAAATAACATTGAGGTTTTCAGTTAATAATTAATACATAGTGACATGAAATCTCAACTCGTAAACTCTGCGATCTTCAAGCACAGAACTGTAGTTTCAATAGGTATCCCTCTAATCTTTTCAGCCATTTCTATAACTTTTGAATCATGAAATAAAAAAACTAAACTTTTGAATGAAATATGTGGAAAAACTCATGGATTTGACAGTTTGGGAAAATATATACATTCAAAAGAACGAATTTAGATCCATGAATTTTGAAATTCCAGCAAGCAAGATTTGATTGCAAAGTTCATCACATCAACACCAGATGGCAACTTTGAAGATGTAATTGAAAACTAAAATTCAACAGTCATAAAGATGGCTGAAGATGAGATGGATGCCTCTTGAAACTGCAGTTCTGTGCTTGAAGATCATGGACTTTATGAGTTGAGATTTTACGACTCGCTGCTTATTGGTTATTAACTCTTTAGGTGTCATGAGCCGATTAGATTGGCTCTGGTGCTCCTGTCCATTACCTGCCAGACAATATACTTACACTACTTGCAAAGCCGATCACATCGGCGGGTACGATTTAAATCTCTGACACAGTTTTACCAGTGGCATGCAGAGGGTTAATATAAGTTTATTGGTTTATACCAAGATATCCTAGATATGGTTATGATACATGGTATTCATCTCAAAATTATAAGAAGAAAAAGTGTATTAAATCCCCAAATTGTCCAACTATAAAATTCATATTACCTCACATCAGAAAATGATTGGAGTTTATAAAAATATAATTAGAAATACAAAGCCTGCATGCCATAGTGTACCTGGTTAAAGCAATATGCTACAACCCAGAAGGGTCATGGAATTCAATTCCAGTGGGGTTAGATTTTTAAACAGGCCTAAACTTTCTGACAGGATCATGGCCCTGAGGTTAACTCAGCCTCAATGGAAATGAGTATCAGACTGTGTTCTGAGAGTAAAGACAGCCGTCACAGAGGGCTAAAATCTGGCTGGCATCTTGTGCTGATTTCCTAGAAAGGTGGGAGCCTTAACGTCCGACCACCTCATTTCCTTCTAAGAGCTGTAATGGAATCATTTTACCTTTATATGAAGCATATGTCCCGCGCCATAGCCGAGTGGTTAAGACAGAGCTACGGGACTTGCGCTGGTTTGAGTCTCTATGGGGGAAGAAATTTTCTCATGGTATTTCAGCCAGTATGGGACCGGTGCCCACCCAGCATTGTGAGGCATTTGGATAGCTACAATAAGTAGCTGTTCCAGGGTTGAGAAAACCAGTTATAATGGTTAGGGGATCCGACATGCTGACCACATGTCATTCCTATATTGGCTGGATGATCATCTACCTTAGTGATTAATGCATGTGGATGTGAGGCCAGCAGCCGGATGGTAGGCCAAGGGCCTTCTAGACCTCTTGCACCTTGCAGTTACTTACTATCAGATTAATATGATTACTATGCTTAATAGGCCTGTTTTATGTCACGATAGCAAGAATCTGTATAAACTGATATAATTTGTTATGTGTAGTACAATGATACAACATTTGCCATGTCTTTGCCAATAATATTCAAAAAATCCTCCTGCATATAAACTCAACATCCCTTGCCACACTAAACCATCATCCCTGCACAGAGATTTTCTTTCACTGGTAAATCATTAAAAAAAGAATAGGAATGATTTTGGGATTAGGATATAAAGGTACCCTATTAATAGGTATGATGACTAATGGAGGATGCAGCAGAGCACTAATTCATGATTTATTAGCTAACACAAGAGTGAGGTAGGATGGTTAGTCCTTTATTTTGGTCAAGTTTACCCACAGGAGAGTTTCCTGCACTCACTTATAGGAATGCTGAGTGGTCCCCATAACATTCTCAACACAAATAAGTGAAGATTTTACCTCTCTAATGCCTGGTCTGACTCTGGGCCATACATCCTGGTACCTTTCCAGATCGAAGGTATGTATACACAGTAAAATTAACTGATGAATGATGTATTGTAATAAAGCTTGGTAGAGCTTGTAATACGGAGAGTTTGGTGCCATAGTAAAATGAACTCATATATATCTACAATGGCATAATAGCTGAATGTTAGACCTTTTTCCTCTCCTTTGTTAGGAGTTAATACATCAAGTTAATTTAGTAATGCTTATTTCCCTATAGATGTCATGAATGGTATGCAGTCAACATTCTGACCTTATGGGACATCTAATAGGCAACTAAGTTATTACTGGGATGATGAAGGTTGGTAAATTTTGCTTAGATGCCTCATTATTCAGGCTTAAGGTTCTTTTACAAGTCTGAAAATCTTCAAACTTGAGACCTATGACTTAAAGTTCCTCCTGAAGAACTTGCTCCCAGAATTTTTCCATTCCCCATATATATATATATATATATATAAATATGTATGTCCACCGCTGTGGTCTTAAGGTAGCGTGCTGCCTTGTCACGCAGCAGACCCGGGTTCGATCCCCGGTCGGGTCAATTTTTCTGGGTGAGGTTTTTCCTCACCTGTAAGACAAATGTCAGGAAAACTTTAAGGCCCAAACGGTCCCCAAAATCATATGGCCATCATCAACATCCTTCATCGGTGTGGAAAGCAACGGGAAGCTACCACACCTACAATTCCCTAGTAAAGCTGCAAGCATAGCATGCAAATGCTATGATTGCAGTGAAGGACCTGCCTTCGGGCAGAATTACTATGGAGATATATATATGAAGGACTTAAGGCAGTAACATGATAAGCCACATTATGTTAAGAAATGCCATTTATTAAAACGATAGCAAATAAATGTATTTAACGATAAAATCATTTGTAAGTGCATCAGTGATGAGTTAAAACATATAGACACACAATGTATTAACAAAAATACCGCCCAGTTAGTATTTATAATTTAATGAAACATTAAAATCCTTGTATCTCAGAAAAAACAATATGTGGCTTATCATGTTATTCCCCTAAGCCCTTCATATATAATATAATGAATAATTATCTTACCTTTAGAAGTTGGTGTCTTGTCAACAATGTATAATGATTCCAATCTGTTGAAGGTAAATTAAATATGCACTCATGGCAATGACCCAGAAATTATAGTAATTAATCCTAGATATATTTATAGGGAAATATTCTAAGACATCTGTAGATGAGGAAGAAGAAAAAAGATTAATTAAAATAGTTTCAAGTTGCAAAAATAATTGGTCATTAAATAGATTCTTTGTATTGGTTGTTCAAATCTAACACATTAACATTGAAATTATTAAATATGAAGAGAAAAATTTTCGCCCAGACCGGGACCTTTGGTTTACCGTACCAATGCTCTTCAAACTGAGCTACCGGGGCGAGTTCCAATCTAGATGCAAATTTTTCTCTTATATACATTGTAATTCCCACGCACCAAATGTTTGAAGCTGTGGCTTCATCTTTGCAAATGGCAGTTTCTTGGTTAAGAAGACTTTAGTGGGAATTTAAATATTCTTCTTAACCAAGAAGCCGCCATTTGCAAAGATGAAGCTACAGCTTCAAGCATTTGGTGCACAGAAATTACAATGTATATAAGAGAAAAATTTGCATCTAGATTGGAACTCGCCCCGGTAGCTCAGTTGGAAGAGTATTGGTACAGTAAACCAAAGGTCCTGGTCTGGGCAAAAATTGTTTTCTTCAAATTTAATTTATCCTTCAATCAGATGTGTTAAATTAATAATAAAAACATCGTTAAAATGATTGTTTTCATGGTTAGGGATCACCTGTAACTAAAATTAGTTAAAAAATGTTCTTTCTTCTGTAATTAACAATGCTCAACTAAAAATGTTTATACAGTATACCAAGCTGGTCCCAAATCTTGAATGCTAGACATGATTTGTAAATGAGTTCATAATCACCTAATTATACTAGTGTCGGAAAAAAATAATTTAAGGAATAAAATGGTTTAGAAACAAGCCAATTATACTAATTAATTAAATAAAAATAAAACGTAGTTTTATTTTTATTTAATTAATAAATATGGATTTTCATCAAGTAAACACCAACTCAATTTATTATTTAAGCCAATTATAGTTATTTTTAATGAATAGGCAATAGGATCATTCCTGATGGTCAAAGGGAATTTGTAAAAATCGTGAATTCCTGGCATAAAATATATTCTTACAGAGAAAATCACAAATTTCACAAAAACAACGGGGATAATTAACAGTATAATGAAACCATCTTTAGTACAGAAGAACACAAGATTATGACTTTATAAGGTTCTCGCAAGACCAGTATTAAGATATGGTAGTGAAGCATGGACAATACGAAGAAGAGATGAAAGCTGAATAACAGAAAATGAGATGTGATTTATGCGCCGTACAGCAGGCTATACAAAGTGGGACCATGAAAGAAATGAGGAAATTATGGAAGTTAGATGTAGAACCCAATCTTCACCATATACAAAACTACCAGAACAACTGGGAAGCCCATCTTCAATGAATACCATCTCATAGAATTCCAAAAGCCATGCTTCGTTACTGCCCCAATGCAAAAGATCACTGGTACGTCCAAAAAAGCTCTGGATGGAAAATTCCTCTTTGAGACCGTAACAGGCCACACGACCTAATACTTGCTTGGATGATGATGATGATGATATTCTTACTTTAAGGGAGGAAAAAAGATTATGAGTATTTGAGAATAAAGTTCTTAGGCATTTTTTTGAACCAAAGAGAGATGAGCAGACAGGTGAATGGAGAAGACTACATAACAGTCTGCTATGTTATCTTTATAGGAAGCCAGATGTAATAAGAACAGTTAAGTCTCGTAGACTGCAATAGGCAGCATATGTAGCACAAATAGGGAATGTAAGAGAGACATATATGCTCCTTGTAGGAAAACCAGAAGAAAGGCATCTAATTAGTAGGCCAAGAATGAGATAGGAGAATAACATGAACCATGTTTTGAGGAAGGTAAATTATACACAAGAAAATGGAAGGATTGGGATGTATGGAGAGTTTATATCCATGTGGCCATATAACCTATGAGTTTGATTGTGCCAGCGAGTTGGTTATATGAATGTCTAACTTATTCTTGTAATGAGTGTATATCCAACCTTTGGTTCTTCTTCTTTTTATTGTAGGTCCATGACCTATTCCATTCCATTCAGAATTAAGAGCCCCTCCATCTCTGTTTTGGTCTTCCAGGAGTCCTTCTCCCATCCTCTGGTAACTAATCTCTTGCTATGTGTACAATTCTATTTGGTGTCATGCAGGATATATGTTGATCCCATTCACCTATTGCCTGAATATTCAGCTGCCTTCTTATTTCTTCATTTTTAATTTGATCTTTCCTTGATTTGGAATATTCATTTAATTTGTTTATAAAGCTGTTTTGTTTTAACAGTATCTACTATTGTTTCACAGGCATAGGTCAACATTGGACGTATTACTGCTTTATATGGGCAGGGATGACCGGGATTTGATTTTCACGTAATATCGGCGGAAATAATCCACACAGATATTGTGCAATATTTTCACAAACACTTTATTTTCTTGTACAAACTATCAGTAGATCACTCACAATATGTGCTAATAATTATTTTGATTCAATGTTTATCTCGCTCACAATTATTTCGCGGTAACATGAGTTCACTTGCTACAATTTGTCTTACACTTCACTCTATTGCTGCTGATTTACAACAAATACAACTAATGATGTCAAACCAAGACTGGCTGACTTCTCACCCTTGTCACAGATATATTAGGTGGCGAGGAACTTTCTAGATTTGAGGTTGGGACACTTCCAAATACGATCTTTCCCGAAAAGGGAGGAAGAAGTTGGTAGAGACGTCTGGAACCACAGCCCAGACACTTCAGTCAGTTTGTGCGGGCCTTTTAACTTGCAAATCTATTCCAACCAATGTGAGACCATTATTCTCACCTTGCCCGCATAATTTAAACATCGCTATACAAAGCATAACAATATATCGTAAATCAATGGTAAAGAGAAAAATCTCTGCCTGAACCGGGAATCGAACCCTGAACGGTTAGCTTTCCGTGCTAATGCTCAGACCACTGAGCTAATCCAGGCTTCATTCCCATCCAAGCAGAAAGGTAAAGGAAGGATTTCTGCTTGGATGGGAATGAAGCCTGGATTAGCTCAGTGGTCTGAGCATTAGCACGGAAAGCTAAAGGTTCGGGGTTCGATTCCCGGTTCAGGCAGAGATTTTTTTCTTTACTATTGATTTACAATAATTTAATTGTGTTCATTAATTTACTTATTTCTATCATAGTAATAGCTTTAGCTTCTCAATATTAATTTAATAACAATATATTCTTGTTGTGGTATCTTTAAAGTACTTGTTTTTCCATATAATATCATTTATACACCCATCCACTCTCGCTGTTTTGGTTATAAACTTAATTTGTTTCATGTGCATATGAGTAGTTGTTTACTTCATTACTTGAAATATTATAAGATTTTCTAACAATTATGCCGATATACAGGATATAAAGGAATTTTAAGTGAAAAAAAAAAATACCAGGTTATAGAGGAGTTACAGACAAGCAATTCGAGATAAGGAACCTAGGGTCTCAGACAAAAAATATCCGAGTTATCAGTTGTTTACATTTGATATCATAATCCAGAATTAAAATAGATAATCGACCTTCCAAAAGGACACAATAAGAGGGATGATGACAAGTATGGAATGTGGCTTTGAGTCTTAATAAGAGAATATAAAAAACTCATCTCTCATAAAGTAGAATGTTAAAATTTATATCTGTCAGGTACATTGTTGTCAACTAGGTTAAAAAAAAATAAAATTATTTAAGAACAATTATTTTAAAAAAAATATGTTTTTAAATTTTTTAAACTAGTTGAGTAAAAATGAGGAGATACTAAGGGAAACACGCACACTCTATTGAGTAACACTAAGAAATTGGGACTGGAAATAAATATCAATAAAACTAAATATATGTTCACACATAGAAATGCATTATATAATGGAAATGGACAACTAATGACAAATGAAGGAAATTTTGAAGAAGTGGCTGATTTCAAGTATCTAGGAATAATAAATACAAATAGGAATGAGATGCACAAAGAAATTAAATATAGGCTCAATTCTGGTAATGCATGCTAATATACATTACAGGACTGCTGTCGTCCCAACTCCATATGAAAAATGTTAAACTGAAAATATATAAAACAGTTATTCTTCCAGTCATATGTGAAACATAGACTCTTACTTTAAGGGAGGAAAGAAGATTACAAGAATTTGAGAATAAAGTTCTTAGGAAAATTTTTGGACCAAAGACAGATGAACGGACAGGTGAATGGAGAAAACTACATAACAGTAAACTATGTGGTCTTTATAGGAAGCCAAGATATAATAAGAACAGTTAAGTCCTGTACACTGCGATGGGCAGGGCATGTGGCACAAATGGAGAATGAAACACATGTATGGAAGATTCTTGTAGGAAAACACACAGTTGGTAGACCAAGAATGAGGTGGGAGAATAACATTAACTATGATTTTAGGGAAGTAGATTATACAGGGAATGATTTGAAAACATTAGCTCAGGATAGGGAAGTATGAAGAGCTTATGTCTGTGCGACCATGAACCTACGGGTTTGATAGTGCCAGTAGGTTAGTTGGTTAGTACTGAATCATCACTCATTTCCAAAATTTTGCTTTTATAATTTTTTTAATTTCTTATTTGACATTTTCAGAATTCTTTAAAAGCTGAATTCAGAAGATGTTTGATTAATTTTAACAACTGGACTTTATATAATCTCCAATGGAGTCCTGAAACCATTGCAAACCCCTATTTTATTTTTTATTATGATTATGTGTATCAACTGCAAATAACTTTAAAAATGGATAACTCAACTATTTTTTGTTTGTGGCCATGAATTACCTATACCTATCCGCTCTTAGAGTGATCATAATATAAACAAATGTCAATTGTATCCTTCCACCATTTGCACCACAAACTGTCACATTGACAGAGAGCACATGTGAAGTACATAAGACAGTGATCGCTGATTGGGTAGATTACAAGAAAGCTGGTGAAATTTTTCACTGAACTTGTGAAATACACTTTAAATAACATGTTTTTATTACTACTAGTCAAAAGTTTGCCAGACTTGTGTTTTAAAAATTTAGATGGTGACACAGCAACAGAAGACTCGACACATTCAGCCGTTTTGTTGCATCAGTATCAACTGAAGCATGACTCAAATTCATCATACATATGTAATAAACTATTTTATGTTGTAATTATTGATTTTCTCAGAGGAACATTGTGATGTATCAAGGGTGTACCCAAAAAATTATCTACTATTTTTAATCGCAAAAGCAATAGCTTTGAAACGATCGTCCAACAGAATAAACATATAAGGTAAGAATGTTAAAAAATACAAACTCAAATACCAAATCTCTCATTTAAACTACAGGGAAGTAATGAAAATCCTCGGTCTTGGTACATTACAATGCTTTTCTGGAGAAATTTCAAGATAGGTTTCAGCATGCAATGGTTCAAAATTTCTTTGTCAGACCAGTATTCTCCTCTTCTACCCTTTTCTAACCAATCAGCATCAAAACGCATGGTATTATTATTTACAGGTGTTCTATGGCTAGGAAACAAAGTGATACCAGGATCTCCAGATGCCATAAACACTCTGCAGAAGCTCGGGAAGAAGGTTTATTACATAACTAACAACAGTACAAAAACGAGACGTGAATTTGTGACTAAATGTACCAGCATGGGATATCAAGCAACAGAGGTCTGTGTGTTGTCAATAATAAAACTGAAATAATGATTTTTAATTATTTTCAAAATTTCTTGAGCTAATTAGAAATCAAATGGGACACCTGACATCATACATTTATATTCAGGGTTTATAAATGAGTTGGATAAAATGTTTTTACATCTCACCTTTCGTGTTTTCATGATACCGGTTTCAAAGGGCTTGCTTTCATCCTCAGTCAAACTCCAACTGTTGAAATTCTGCCTTTACCACCATCTTCCAAACTGCCATCTGGTGCCTGAGGTGAGATGTAAAAACATTTTATCCAGCTCATTTATAAATTGAAAATTACCTCATAGTGTCACTTCCCACTATAATTTTGATTAAAACAGGATAAGAATTAAATTAAAGTGTTTTAATACCTCACCTCATATCCAGTCTTCTAATTATACCAGTTTTGAAGCTTGGTATTAAACACTTTAATTTAATTCTCAAATTAAACCTCAGTGATTTTTTCCCTATATAAGTTCAGTATATACAGAGTGTTTGGAAATTCCTATTACAAACTTTGAGGGCTTGTAGAGGCGGATATTTTGAATAGGAACCCATGTTCGGAAATGTACCATTTTTGTTTGCAAGTACAAATTCAAATGAAATGTTTAAATCTCTCACTTCCGCTAAGTGTATAAAGTTTACCTGTATTGTTAGCAATCAGGTCAACAACCTTAATGGTGTTTTTTTATTATTCATTTCATACATCTTAATATGGATAAATCATATTTGAAGAGAAAAATATGATTTATTCATCATTAAGATGTATGAAATGTATAATAAAAACATTGAAAGAAGTCTCTCCTTTGTTAGGAGTTATTAGACCATGTTAATTTAGTTACACTTACTAATTAAAACATTTTGTCTGCTTATTCTTACCTCTTAGAGTTGTTTTTGTCGAACATATGTTTCAGAGCATCTTAGCCCCATCGTCAGTGATTACAGACGATGGGGCTAAAAAGCTCTGAAACATATGTTCAACAAAAACAACTCTAAGAGGTAAAGAATGAGCAGACAAAATGTTTTAATTATTAAACAAACCTATTAATTACTTATTTTAGGAATTCTCACTATGAGGTATATTCATTAATATGAACAATATGAGGTGAGTGATAAAAAATATTCTACCTTAATAAACCTATTAACACTGAGCTACAAGCCGGAGGGTCGAGGGTTCAAGTCCCGTTGGGGTCAGGATTTTTAAATTGACCCAAACCCTCTGGCGGCACTATGGCCCTGGGGTCGACTCAGCCTCTAATGGAAATGAGTACCAGACACTTGTTCTGGGGGTAAAGGCGGCCGTCACGCAGGGCTGACAACCCGGATGACATAAAGTGCCGATTGTCTAGAAAATGAGGGAGCCTTAACCTCCTACTACCCCAAGGGCCTCCTGAGGCCTGTTGTGGGATCACTTTACTTTACTTTTTAATAAACCTATTAATGTTACTTCCTATTGTATTGTATTGTTACTTCCTATTTTAAAATTAGTTACACTTATTTTCCAAAGATGTCATGAATGGTATGTGGTCAACATACTGACCCTTTTTCAAAATGTGTGAGGTGTAAAATCTGATTAATTTAATTGTATTGTATTGTAAGCCTATGTTTTCCCTTTACAGAGATTTAGGCGCTCTCCCCCTACAGGGAGTTACACTTGTTTTCGTATAGATGTCATTTTGAGTGGTACGTGGTCAGCGTTCCGCCTTATACTGACATCTAGGAAACCAAGGTAGTACTAGGACAGGAAAATTCGGTAAATTTTGCTTAGAGGCCTTTTCATTCAGGCTTAAGGATTTTTTACGAGTCTGAAAATCTTCAGACTCGGGACCCACGGCTTAAAGTCCCTCCCAGAGGACATGCTCCTTGGATTTTTCCATCCTAAAAAATCTATTGACCCCGGCCGGGTTTGAACACACGACCCTTGGGACCAGAGGCAAGAAGCATAACCACTAGTCCACCATACATTAGCTTATTATCAAGTAAAAGAACCACAAGCCTGAAATCAGAAGCATTTGAGAAATTCTATTGGACCATTCATATCAACAGTAGGCAATAAAAACTCTTAACTCCATCAGTCATTGAAAACCACATAACTCCAGTAGCCAGCACAGAAATATGTGATGCATAACTTGTTGAGAACACGGACTTCAAATTTATTAATAACTTTACTTGTATTCTGTAGTAAAAGATGTGGGAACTATTGCTGTATCAATTTTCATAATTATTTAAAAGTTATTTGTTTCTCCTGTAAAATTTACCGAAATGGAGTTACGAGGTTTTCATTGCTCACCATCGATATCCAGCTTGTAAAAGTGTTAGTTTTCTGTAAATTTTATCAAATTTTTATTATATCAGTTGTATTGTAATTGTATTATATGTTTAATTTCCAGGATAGCATTGTATCAACTGCATTCTTAACGGCTTGCTATTTACAAGATATTAACTTCAATAAGAAAGTGTATGTTATTGGATCTCAAGGAATTACCCAAGAACTAGATGCTATAGGAATCAAATACCTAGACATTGGGGTATGTATTTATAAGTTGTTTTCTAATGGCGAGATTTGACGCTTAAGTCATTTTCTCTCTGGCTTCCCAGTACAAGCGAACAAGATCCTTAGAGTGTTGTGCAGTTGGATTTAAAGCTGGACAGACTAGAAGGTGGTGTTTGTCCATGATCAGGTCCAGGTCTTTGCATATGACACATCTGACGGATTGGAAAATGTGTATTCTGTGGAGGTGGTGAGCCAGGCAGTCGTGTCTTGACATCAGTCTGAATTTTGCTACTGCTTCGCGCCCTTTATATTTTATTTCTGTGTATAGCTTCATCAATTTTTTCCCATGATTTCTCTCTGGCTGTTGCAATGTTTTCTTTCATGTTTTCCATTTGGAATATTTTCTTAATTTCTTCGATCTTTCTGTGGAGGTTCGATTTGGGGTGGGTTATCTGTATTTTGGTACCCTTTTTTAAGTCCATCAGCTATTTCATTGCCAACTATTTCCGATGTGTGAGGGTATCCACTGGAAGGCTATTAATTTGTTCTGGTTGTTGACGTATTTCAGAAGTTTACGGCATTCCAAGATGGTTTCATTTTCTGGTGTTTGGTTGGAGGTTATTGCTTGTATAGCGGCCTTAGAGTCTGCCAGAATAACAGCTTTTGTAAACATTTTTGTTCGGAACAGGAGGTTCTGGAGTGCTACTTCTATGGCTTTTACTTCATCATCGAAGGCTATATTGTTTGTATTTATAAGTTACAAAGCCTAAATGTATGGCTCATGAAATCAGAAGATTCAATTCTATATTAATTAAGGCTTTCTAATAGTCTCCATCTAAGCTATAGTAAAGTTAGTCTAACTTCGGTCTCTATTATTTAATTTAACAGGTTTTAAATGTATACAACATCTTTGTGTGCCCAAAATTAAGTTTTGATTCTCTTCCTACATTCATCTCTATTCTTCCAATCACTATCCTGCAGTTCCCTGTTCTTCCTCAAATTCATGATTCTCTCTATCCATGTCTTCTTAGATCTCCCTCTTCTTTTCCTCTGATTTGGAATCCACTCCAAACTCGTAAATGACAATCTATCTTCATTCATCCGCTTCATGTGCCCAAGCCATTGTAATTGTTTATTTCCCACAAATTGTACAATTATTTCGTTAAAGTTTATTTTTTCTCAGAACTTTGGTCTCTAAAGGTCAATAATAAAATGTTCCCACCTGGTTTGTATGTACACATAATAATCCTCTAGCCGTTAGGTCAAATACATTGCTGACAACATACAAATATTTGCCATTAATGTTAAATATGGAATTTGCTGCTACTCATTAAAAACCTTATTAATATGTACAGCTTTTGATAAAATTAATGAAATATAGATAATGTATAAGGCCCAAAAAGAGAGAAATTCATGTTATCAGAAGACAACTACCTGGTTATTAAATGCACAAATATTGGAGATAAAAAAGAGTCATATTTTATTTTGCATCATGCAAGGGAAAAAATTTAGCATGAATAAGTAATGCAGTAAGTGCTGTAAATAAAATAAAGCAAACAATATAAAAGAAAACAAACAAAATTAATAAAAGATAAGAGAAAAAAATGCATGACATTAGAAAGATGTGTGTTCTAATGCTACCCACTGCACTTATCCTACTTCGGGTCCTGCTATGGGCGGATAGATGGCAGCATTAATATTTGAGTGGATAATATATTTTTAACGACTCATCTCATACAATTTCAAATTTCTTTTATACTGGCGGTTTCAGACAGTATCTTGCCCGTCCTCAGTCATGATTTCCACTGATGAAATTCTCTGGTTGTTGATTTCTCTATGGACATCACCTCTTGTGCTGCCATCTTTGGTTGGGATTATAAACTTTGGAATTAAATTTTATCCATTGGAATATCAAAGTTCATAGATCGATATTTATTCTTATGAATGGATATCTTTTCCCAAATTGTCAATTCCAACAGTTTTAAAATTGAAAAAGAGGCAAAACGTTTGAAACAATTGGATAAACTGTTGAAATTGACAATTTGGGAAGAGAAATTCATTCAGAAGAATAAATGCCGATCTTAAGAACTTCAATATTATGGTGGATAAAAATTGAATTTCAAAGCTTATAATCTCAACCAAAGATGGCAGCACAAGAGGTGATGTCCATAGAGAAATCAACAACCAGAGAATTTCATCAGTGGAAGTAATGACTGAAGAAGGACAAGATATTGTCTGAAACCATCAGTATCAAAGAAATTTGGAATTATATGAGGTGAGTCAAATAAAAATATGTTCTCCACTCACTATTAATGATATAACCTCATAATGTTTACTTCCCAATATTAATTTAAATATAAGCATTAATATGGTCTATTTTCACCACTTTACCAAGCTACTTTATGTATATGATATATTCTTGTATTGTGTACAGAGAGGAATGTAGGATCAATCTTGCTAGGTTTGAAACCAGGAACGTTGGGAGCAGAGGGAAATATGGTAACCACTAGCACATCAAGACTGACTTTGATATTCGGCTTTGAATCTATGACACTAATCCAATGTTAAAAGCATTATTAAATAATATACTATCTATAATATTTAATTTTAGGAAGTTATATTTTGAGATCTGGGAAAGCTGACGATAAAACAGAATTAACTTTTATAAGATTCATGGTGTGTTCCATTGAGGTTTATTCAAAATTAATATAAAATTATAGAATATTCACCTGAAAGGTCCGTCTCCTCAACTTAATTATCATTTAACTGTAGCGCTTTAGGGACTTGTCCCATCATCGGCAGGATTCAAAACTGGTGTTTCACTGAAGATCTGGTAGAGGGGGTTACATGTATTGGGTTCGTTTTCGTTTATCAGGCTGTCGTGAAAGCAGCTCACAACGACAGCCTGATAAACGAAAACGAACCCAATACATGTAACCCCCTCTACCAGATCTTCAGTGAAACACCAGTTTTGAATCCTGCCGATGATGGGACAAGTCCCGAAAGCGCTACAGTTAAATGATAATTAAGTTGAGGAGACGGACCTTTCAGGTGAATATTCTATAATTTTATATTAATTTTAAAACAGAATTGTTTTGAAACATGTCCAAGAACAAATCAACATTAATATTGAGGTAAGATGTCCAGACCAAAAATAATATAATACTATCTATATCTTATATTCACAAATAAAATCTCTAATTAATCCTGAATTCTTAATGATAAGAGAGAAAATAATCAGATAATGGTTGAGAAATGTATGTCAGTAACTAAATGGTGGAATTCCATCACATAATACAGTATATATTTAAAATTAAATTTTTCTATTTATAAATGAATTGGATAAAATTTTTTACACATCTTACCTCATAAAGTTCCATGTTTTCAAGATACCAGTTTCAAAGGCCATTTTGCCTTCATCTTCACTCAAACTCCAACTATTGAAATTTTGACATTTCACCCATCTCCTGAACTGCCATCTGGTGCCAATTTTATGAACTTGGAGATTAAATTTTGCTCACCAGAAACTTTAAAATTCTTGGTTCTATATTTGTTCTTCTGAATGTATATGTTTTCCCAAATGGTTAATTCCAAAGGTTTCTCTAAATGTTTTAAAAGTTTTGTTTCTCTTCCAATTTTGTGATTCTCTAGCAAACTATGAGCTGCAATTACCGATTTTTCAATTTTGCCATTTTTAATATTTCTGAAGTGTTCTTTTGTATGAGTTTCTAAATTCCTTTTAGTTTTCTCCATACAGTACATACTTACTTGCAATCATTGCAACTAATTTTGATAAATTCCAGATTTCTTATTATCTGGGACATTAACATTTTTATTAGTAGATTATCCAGATTAAATTTGTTAATCGGTGCTAATGTAACATTAAATTTTTTACTCCAAGCATGACAGGCCTTGAAGGCCCTAGGCCTACGAGCTGGCTCACATTCACATGTGTTAAACATAGAGG
The DNA here is from genome assembly GCA_030220185.1 of Diploptera punctata. Taxonomy (NCBI): domain Eukaryota; kingdom Metazoa; phylum Arthropoda; class Insecta; order Blattodea; family Blaberidae; genus Diploptera; species Diploptera punctata. The sequence continues at coordinate 3,311,614 of JASPKZ010004196.1, forward strand.
TAGACAGACGATCATAAGCCAGTGTAGGGGTGACATGTGGTCAGCATGTCGCGTCCCCCAACCGTTATAGCTGGTCTTCTCAACCTGGAGTCGCTACTTATTGTAGCTACCCAAATGCCTCACGATGCTGGGTAGGCACTGGTCCCATACTGGCCGAAATTCCATGAGAAAAATTTCTTCCCCCATGGGGACTCGAACCAGCACAAGTCCCGTAGCTCTGCTCCAAGGCTTCTTGCCTTAACCACTCGGCTACGGCATGGGACTAACAATAAATTTAACAAATTCAATATTATATTGGCACCAATTAACAAATTTAGTCTGGGTAATCTACTAATAATAAAAATGTGAATGTTCCAGAAAGTAAGAAATCTGGAATTCATCAACTTAGTTGTAATGATTGCAAAGAAATATATATAAGGAAAACTAAAAGGAATTTAGAAACTCTTACTTTGAGCACTTTAGGAATATTAAAAATGGTGAAATTGAAAAATTGGCAATTGCAGCTCATAGTTTGCTAGAGAATCACAAAACTGGAAGAGAAACTGAACTTTTAAAACATTTAGAGAAGCCTTTGGAATTAACAGTGTGGGAAAACATATACATTCAGAAGAACAATTATAGAACCATGAATTATGAAATTCACAGCGAGCAAAATTTAATCTCCAAGTGCATAAAGTCAGCATGAGATGGTAGTTCAGAAGATGGTGATAATGGCAAATTTCAACAGTTGGAGTTTGACTGAAAATGAAGGCAAAATGGCCTTTGAAACTGATATCATGAAAACACAGAACTTTATGAAGTGAGATGTAAAAACATTTTATCTAACTCAATTATAGATTGAAAATTCCCTCCTAGCGTTACTTCCCACTATAATTTTGAATTAAATTTTTCTCTTTAGATTTTTTAGTCTACCTTAAAATGTTTGGTATTTAAGTCATAATCATCCTGCCAGGTATTAGTCCTAGAACCGTTACAGCCTGAGAAAGCGGTTTTCGTGCCATCTTTCCATAGGTCGACCAAGTGACCATTTCCCATTTGGACAGTAGTTCATTATTGCCTTGGGGATCCTGGATCTAGCCATTCTTGAGACATGTTCCTTCCAGTTTAGCTGATATCTGGAGATGTAATCCAGTATTGGTGACACAAAGTTCTTGAAGGATTTCTACATTTTTCTTTCGATCCCATTTGGTGCAGCCAGCTGTTCAGCGCATAAATTTCATCTCACAAACTGTTAGTCTGCTTTCATCTCTTGTCCTTATAGTCCATGCTTCACTCCCATAACATAGGACTGGTCGAGCCATTATTTGATAAAGACGAGTACGAGTTGATTTTTGCACTAATGAAGGTTTTAAAACTCTATTAATGATTACCATTGATTTGTTGAATTTCACAATTTTCTCTGATAAATCCAAATTTTCAACAAAAGAGAGTTTATATCCTAAATAAGTAAACTCATTAACTAGCTCTAAAATGTTATTTAAACAAATTTTGCTTGGTAATGGGGATTTTCCACAAAAGGCCATTATTTTAGTTTTATTGGTAGATATTTCCATTGAATATTTCTGGGCTATCAAATTTAAATTATGTACTGATCACTGTAAATCATCTTCAGATGTTGCTAGTAAAACAAGATCATCTGCAAACATTATTATATCTAATTTTAAATTTCTATTGATAGCGATACTTCCATGTTTTGTTTCTCTAAAGTCTTTTACAATGGCATTCATATATATATATGTTAAAAAGCAGAGGGGAGAGGCCACAAACCTTGTCTGACTCCTGAGTTTATTTCTTTCCACTGAATTATTATTTCTTTTATTTTTATTACAATGAGAGTTGACTTATAAATGTTATAAATATTATATATGATCTGCTTTGGGATCTGATCTTTCATCAAAATTTCAAATAACAGACTTCTGTTCACTTTATCAAAGGCTTTTTAAAAGTCAATTAGTATTTAAGTATCAAATTATGTTGTAGTATTTTAATGTTTGTCAGCCTGACACCATGAACTGTGATATGCCTACATTACTGCGAGAGAAAGTAGCCCTGGAACCAGATGTAGGAGCTGTTGTGGTCGGTTTTGATGAACACATCAGTTTTCCCAAGATGTTGAAAGCTGCAAGCTATCTCAAACAAAAGGAATGTGTTTTCGTGGCAACCAATACAGATGAACAGTTCCCCACGGAATATCCTCACCTCACTGTACCAGGTTAGTCCATCAAGTTTGTATATGTGTATCTAATACCAACTTACTGTACTTATCAGATAAATGATAGTGTGAATCTATTTTCAATTAAAGATTTAAATTAAAGTGTTTTATACTGCACCTCATTTCCAGTCTTCTAATTATACCTGTTTCGAAGCTTAGGCAGCTTCATCTTCAGTAATTTCTTGTCGACCAGGAGAACTGCTTCTTTCTCCCTCTGTTGGTGGACCAATGAACCTCTGAATAAAATCAGAATCCCTGGGAATTTCGAAGTTCGTAAGTTTTTCTTTCTTGTTTTTTTTATGTGGATTTTTCTGAAACCACAAGTTCTTTTTGTTTAATTAGACTAGCTTTTGTATCAATTAGATGTTTTTCAGACCAAGCATGAGCAGCTACTGCAGACTTTTCCACTTAGTTTCAAATTTGAATATAAGGGTGAAAGAACATCTTAGAAATGTCAAAAATTGGGAAGTGGAAAAGTCGGCAGTAACTGCTCATGCTTGATCTGAAAAACATCTAATTGATACAGAAGCTAGTCTAATTAAACAAATAAAAAACAAAAAGAACTCATGGTTTGGGAAAAAATCCACATTAAAAAAAAACTTATGAACTTCAAAATTTTTGGGGATTCCCGTAATTTGATCCAGAGGTTCATCGGTCCACAACAGAGGGAGGAAGAAGCAGTTCTCCTGTCAACAAGAAATTACTGAAGATGAAGCTGCCTAAGCTTCGAAACCGGTGTAATTAGAAGACTGGATATATAACATTTTAATTTAAATCTTAAATTAAACTTCATAGTGATTTTTTCCTATAAAAGTTCTAATTTCAAGAATTGGTTTCTTTTATCTTCTGTAGGAATTATACCATTCACAATTTACAAATTCCTTTATTAAATGTAACTATTTTATATTCTCAGCCAATTAGATGCATTTAAAAATCCCATACATTAAAGGTCAAATAAAGGTTGAAAAAGGAAAAACTATGAAGATGCTATCAAAGTCTGAATCAATTTTTAGTGATCACCCTATGTTTCCTATCGAAGAGAGAGGATGAAAAAAATTTTTAACACATACGTTTACGCTACATGCAGGAATCAAATGCCACTCCAAGGGGATGGTATAATTAAGTCAACCTTAAAAAGATTAATACAATGATGGATTTCTAGAATTACTTCGCATCTAGTTCCCTTATTTTTATATACGTATTAAATTTGGGATGTTTTAACATTGAGGTTCAATTAATAGGAATTAAATGAATCGTGATTTCGTATTAATTCCCTTATACTAATTTTGTATAGGTACTCTGAAAGCAGTTAAAATTGTGCAATGAAATTCATTTATATCCTTTACATATTTTAGTAATAACCTTAGAATTAATTAGGTAAGTGGAGAATAAAATTGATAATCCACTTAATAATAAAACCACAAATTCTGGAAATAAAGAGGTAGGGGAAAATATAATCAATTTATTATCTGAAAACTTCAACAAGGAAGAAATATAAAGGATGAAAAACATGTATCAATTTAATAATAACTTTGGTCCGTTTAATTCTTACCTCATATTGTTTCTGTTAAGACATATGTTTCAAGACATGTTTGTCTAACAGAAACAACGATATGAGGTAAGAATTAAATAGACCAAACCTAATATTAAGTAAAACCTTTTAATGTTACTTCCTCTTGTATTTTCATGTACCAGTTTTCTGAACAATTCGGAAGATTACATAGCCAACGTAGAAATTTCAATTAGGGGATTAAAATTAGAAGACCAAATGATTATAAGAAAAGAATATGGGGAAGTTATAGAAAGAATTAAAAATACATGCAAAACAAATATGACAATAGTTAAAAACATCAACAACAAAAACAAATTAATGAGTCATTTTTACATTTTACCTCATAGTTTGTGTTTTCTTAAACATAGGAACTGCAGTTTTCAAAAAATCAATCCTTTCATTCCCTTCAAAAGAGCCTCCATTCTATCCTTATATTCATCTTTATCCAAGATCTTCTTGTAAGCCCATGTTTTCCCTTAACAGAGATTTTAGGCGCTCTCCCCTACAGGGAAGAATTTGAACCATGCTAATGTAGTTACACTTGTTTTCTTATAGATGTCATTTGAGTGGTCCATGGTCAGCATTCTGCCTCATACTGACATCTAGGAAACCAAGGTAGTAATAGGACGGGAAAATTCGGTAAATTTTGCTTAGAGGCCTTTCATTCAGGCTTAAGGATCTTTTACAAGCCTGAAAATCTTCAGACTCTGGACCCATGGCTTAAAGTCCCTCCTGGAGGACTTGCTCCTTGGATTTTTTCATCCTAAAAAAAAAATCCATCGACCCTGGCCAGGTTTGAACCTGCGACCCTCGGGACCAGAGGCAAGGAGCATAACCCACTAGTCCACCACGGCCAATTTTTGTCCAAGATAACTAATTTATTTATAATTATATTATTTTTGGTCTGGACATCTTACCTCAATATTAATGTTGATTTGTTCTTGGACATGTTTCAAAACAATTCTGTTTTATCTTCAGCTTTGTCTGGGAAAGCTGAAGATAAAACAGAATTGTTTTGAAACATGTCCAAGAACAAATCAACATTAATATTGAGGTAAGATGTCCAGACCAAAAATAATATAATTAAAATAACCTCAAAATATAACTTCCTAAAATTAAATATTAACTAATTTATTTCCTTTATCTGACTTTTAATATGAAAAAGTTAAATCTAATCCCCTTCCAAAAAAGTAAGGAAAAAAAAAACCTACAATTTTGAGGCAAGTCGTAAAAATGTAACTACTGTACTTATTAATTAAAATAAACCTCAATTCCTTTAAATATTAAGAAAAAAGTTGTTCATATACATTATTTAAAACAAATTACATTATTATATAAACTTATTGGAATTTTATAAATGGATGTTACACACTGCCATAATATGTTTCAGGAACTGGAACATTTGTCAAAGCTATTGAAACTTGCAGTGGAAGAGAAGCTTTCAAGATTGGGAAACCCAGTCCATATGTTGGAGAAGCCATTATAAAGAGACACAATGTTGACCCTAACAGGACACTTATGATAGGTGACAGGTGAGAAAAACAGAGCATAACTAAATCAATGAATCAAAAATTTCAGATACCAAATCCATTGGATTATCAACAGTATGTATTCCCTTACATAAACTTTCTAAAAATTATGATATGTAGAAATTTTCTGGACTTTTTGGCTTTTGTCGTGAAGTTTAAAACTCCGTGATATTTTGCCAGAGACTGCATCCAGCATCCTCAAGGGTTGGCTCGAGACTGGCTATTTTGTCAACTGTCTGCCTTATTTTACTGTTTTCCATGGTGCTTTCTCTGAATGGTCCACTTGTTATAAATTATATCGGACATCTGATTGGTCAGCAGTAGGAATTTCCACTGAACCAATATGATTGCCGTCTGATGGTCTAGGAGGCTGTTGCTGCTGGAGTTTACATATTGTGTCTTTTAGAGCTGGTACACATATTTTGTTTACTTTTAGTCATTCTTTCTTTCGGTTAAAACTATTTTCATGTTTAAATATCTCGATGGCTTCTCATTATAGACAGATAATATAGAATGTATCCTAAAATTAAATATTAATTAGAATGTATAAGTTGATAATACATCTGTATTGTTGTTGTTTCTTCCAAATAGGAGAATTACTTGACTAAATCTCGTGTGGTTTTGCAAATGGATATTTCTCCATTAGAGGTCATATCTCTTTTTTTGCATCGATAGTGCAATTTTGTCATACTTACAGCAATGGATAAGACGCATGATTGAAATTTTAACATCCTACATTTCGAGGTACTGTTTAATAAAATAACTGTACTGTATTATTACACATTACATGACACGCTCGTGGGAAGTCAAACCACTGCCCTTTTTCCCCTATGCGTACTCACAATGTATATAAAAAATATCCAAAACGTAATGTTAATTAACATTATACAAACCATCACTCTCACGCATTTTAAAATGAACTTATAACTTTATTTGAAACAATATAAAATAATAAATATGTACTTTTCTGCCATTTTAATAAAAATATATCCCTCCCTCTTGATGTCCTCACAGCCTCCTGTAGTTTTAAACTAATAAACATTGATGGATAAATCCTATTTGAAGAGAACAATTAGAACACTCAGACCGGGGCTCATACCTCATGATTGCCCACACTATTAACGTTAGTCAATTGTTTTTATAGAATGCAAATATTTCCAACAGAGAGATTATTTTACTTACTTACTTACTTACTCTCTGGCACTATCAAACCCATAGGTTGCATGGCCGTGCGGACATAAGCTCTCCATTCATCCCTATCCCCGAGCTAATGCTTTCCAATCATTCCCTGTATAATCTACTTCCCCTCCAATCATAGTTATGTTGTTCTATTCTAAACAATCTACCCACCTCATTCTTGGTCTATAACCAACCCAGGCTTTCCCTCCGGCTTTGCGACAAGAAGCTTCCATTCACGTCTTTCAATTTTCCCCATACGCGTAAGCATGGTCCTGTGGATCCATTAAGGTCTACAAGACTTAACTGTTCTTATTATATCTGGCTTCCTATAAAGACCATGTAGTTCATTGTTCCTGTGTTTGAGCCTTTGGCATGGGTTCCCTGAAGTAGTCCCCGCCTGGAGAACCGAATGGGGGACTATTTGACCTCCGGAAACTTTTACCCCAGTTGAACCCATGGTCCGCATTTCTTGACGGTTGTAATTTTTAATGGTGAAATATGTCACTGACTACTTCCCATTCTGATCTCCTTCGCCAAGGTACTTTTTTCGTCTGGCTTATCACCTTCGACCAGTCTGGCATGGGTAACCCTATCGGCAGCAATGCTACCGCTGGCATAGCTCTCGAGATCGTTTAAGCACGCAAGTCACTCCACCACAACAAGGTAAAGATACTATGGAGGGGTTATTATTTTACTATTATTTATTATTTTGAAAACACCATCACACAAAAAATAACATATAATACAATTTTATGAAGTGTTTTACAGAATCTCAGAAATGAAAAACCTCACTATCGCTCAGTTTTTAAACATTTTTCTCAATTCTGTAAAAACAACTTCCCAACCTTGCATCGTAATATATTATTACACACCAGAAATCACAAAATTGAGGGTGTCTCCCTAACAAGGATGTATGACTGAATATGAACTGAAATAAATAGATGTAAAGTTTAATACACTACTGTGGTCCAAAATGATTCAATTGAAGGAAAAGAAATATCTGCCTAGATACATTACTCTTACCTACACCATTAATACAGAAACAAATTAGTTAAGTCATGATGCTGAAATTAAAGCAGTTAGGCATTCGCCTCTCTCACTGCTGGGTCATGAGATCGAATCTCGGTCACACCATGTGAGTTTCGTGCTGGATGAAATGAAGCTTGGGCAGATTTTTCTTGGGGCTTCTCCTGTTTTCCCCTGCCACAAATTTCATTTCACCATTTCTCCATACTGATCTCATCCATTTTGTTTCATTTCATTCATCTGCCCCTGTGACAATGTTTCAGGAGTGGTCGGCCGGCACTCTTGTACAGCTCGGGTCCAAGCTCTGTGTGTTTGTGGGGGGAAGTGGAGGAGGTACACTTCTCTGCTTCGCATAGTACTAACAGCTGAGACAGCAAATTCCTTTCAGACACATGGAGCTGGGTCCCGAGCTATAGTTCACAGACCTCTATAAATATAGTGGCTTCATCTCATCTCATCCATCGACCCGATCCTGAGTTGGACACGAGTTGATATTTATTTTATGATGCTGAAATAAATGAGAGTCATTCAAAATATATCTGCAGGCAGACGGATCGCAAAGCACTGTTTGTTGTTACATATGATGTAATATAAGGCAGTGTACAGTCAGCAAAGAATCACAGTTGCCTTTTAATAGCACTTGTAATCACATTGTTCACTCTTAAACAGTGATTTCGTGTCAATACAACAATTTGTATTATAGAGCTATGTTTTATTGTATAAGTATGGAGACACCTAAAAGTCTCCAGGAAAAGTGATTAATTCAGAAGGCAGAAAGATAATTTACATATTGCAATGTGCACCACTAACAAACTTTCTACTAGAGTTGCATTGTCAGTGTCCCACGTCCCATTCCCCTCTGCACTTCATAGTTAGCAGTGTGACGTGTTCTATTCCTGCATAAACACTAATGCAATACCATCCGTCAACAACTGTGCTTACTCCTTAAACGGGTAATATAAATAAAGGCAAATCTGCAATGTCAAAATTAAATGGTGTTTTATGGGATAAGAATATAAATTCTAAAACAAAAACAAACATTTTTAATACAACAGTAAGGAGTACAAAGACATATGATGCAGAAACATGGGAATTAAAATCTAGAACAGTAAGTAAATTAAATTATGCAGAAATGGATTTTTGGAGGCGTTCAGCTGAAATTTCTAGAAGAGATAAAATAAGAAACAGCATTAAGTTATGTGGATAGGAAATAACACTATGAGGTTTATAAAGGCAGCCGGACGTCAGTTGTGAACGTGACACAGCATTGAGAATGTCACAAAGGATGTGACGAAACCCTTTTTAAAAAAAATAAAAATAAAAAATAAATATGAAGTATGAGGTGAGTGAAATAAAAAATAAACAAGAAACAGCATAATTAAACAAAAGATGAATGTTTAAACTTCGGTTGTGGATTTCATAAAAAAAATGGTATGGTCATGTAAAAAGAATGGCAGAAGACTAGATTCCCAAGAAGAATACTAGAATGGATGCCACTTGATAAAAGAAGAAGACAGCCAAAAATAATATGGATTGATGGTGTTTTGAGCAGCATGAGGGAAAAAGGATTAGACGATGGAGATTGGAATGACATAGAGATGTGGAGGAGATTACTTGGGTTCAGGAAAATGTTGTGAAACCTGCTAATAAAAATAAAATATATTTAAATAATAGTAATTTCTTTTCATTTCATTCATTTCACCCATTTCAGGGTGAGAGATACAAGTTGGATGTAAATTTCATTATTATACAAAAATTTACATAGAAATAATAATTGGAATGAGGAACATTGTCGAAAGTTTTGAATGCACCCCATTTAGAACACAAAAAAAGTAATTTCAATCCTTCAAAAATTTGTAATTTTATTTCATTTTATACCTAATTTCATTATTTAAATAAATAAATATTAATGTGTAGATAATTATACAATAAGCGACAGAAAATGATATTTCTACAATATGCTCACAATGTAGATTATTAGGACTATTTCAAGATAAAATGCAAATAAAAGTAATACAGCAAACTCCCGATTATCTGTGTTAATTGGGACCGAGATATGCATGGCAAATTAAAAAAACACAGATAATCCATTATATTATTTAAATAATATAATTAAAATAACCTCAAAATATAACTTCCTAATATTAAATACAGATAATCCAATTAAGTTATTCGGTGCCGTGGAAGTTGATCAGAAATTTATTTACCCACTTTAACACTACTTAAATGCAACAAATAGGGACTATTATTATGCTTTCAGGTCTTATACAAGAATTTCCCTCAAACGCTGGAGGGAAAATTTTCTATAGGATCGTAACAGGCCTTGGCCTAATACTTGGAAGGAAGAAGAAGAAGAAATATTCATAAAATGTTATATTAAATGTATTTAGGTGCGAGTCGTAATTATCATTAATTTATTTTACTCGTAAATATGAAAAAATAGGACTATTTCCTGTCATGACCACTCTAATTACAACAGTTATTCAAAATGGCCATCGTAACCAAGACAACTACACTAGTAACCACCAATGACCACACTTATAACCAGCGATGTCAAATAATCAGCAATAACCACACTAGTAACCACCAATGACCACACAACTAACCAGCGATAAACCCACAGCCACAGCATATCTGTGGTTTCAATCTGTAACAACAAATTTTCAGTGATTCACACAATGGAAATTTCCAAAATTGTATTGTATTCTCAGAATGTTGGTTGGTACCGTTAACACATCAGGGGAGGGAGTCGTGAGTGAAGGTTACTCTATTGTGCTATTTTCGAAGCTCAGTTCACAGTAGCACATTTAAAAAAAATATATTTTTTTCATAACAATATAAAATAAAGTACATTTTTAGCTTAATTTTTTAAAAAATATAGAAAAAGAGTCATGCCCGGATAATCCACAAACCGGATAATACACGCATGGATAATCGGGAGTTTGCTGTACTGTATATCCAAAATAAGTGCTAACAAAATGTTAATCATTGCATAAACTTACACTTATGAATGTGTACTTAGCCATTTGCAATATTACTTACAACAAAGAAACCAATGAAGACTGATTCAATTACTTCATATCAGAACTAGCAACTGACTAAATTCAATGCAAATTGCATAGGTAACAACTATTAAAAAATATACTTTTGTAGCATGAAATTATATATTTTTAATTAGCTTTATAGTGAAATAAGCATTGGTGTTTTGTACTTATTATTTATATCCATCTAATTTTTTAAAACTGCAATGGTTAATTGTTGGTAAACATTACATCCATTTTTGTGAATATTACAGTACCGTAAAATAATAAAATGAGACACAGTATGAAATATAATAAATTTTATACGAGACTTAAAATTATTCTTAATTTCAAAACAATATGTATGTTGAAATAATACTAGTATATTTAAAAAACAAATAATTGAAAGATGTCTCTTGGAAAAAATCTGCGCCATAATAAAATGAAATGATATAATAAGAAAGAAATAAGCTTAATAATAATAAACTAAGTAGTAGTAATAATAATAATAATAATCATAATAACAAATAATTAAGGTGAGTGATCTTGTAGATTTCCGAGCTGTTGGCCTTGGTCTTGAGGCTTGTAGTTCCCCGACATTTCGCCACAGACTGCGTCCGGGCATCCTCAAGGATTGTCTTGAGACCTTGAGGATGCCAGACGTAGTCTCTGGTGAAACATCGGGGAACTACAAGCCTCACGACCATGGCCAACAGCCCAGAAATCTTCTACAAGATCATCATACTAACTCCGGCTGTGAAAGCCTAAGTCAATAAATTAAGGTGAATCTTTTTTCATCTTACCACATAGAAATTGAGTTATTTTAGGACATGTTTCAAAACAAAATTTCTGTTCCATCTTCAACTTGTCCAAACTGTTGATTTTTACATTGTCGGCCCTGGATGTCAACTCCTACTCCATCTTTTTGTGGTCCAAAGAACTTGTAGCCTATATAATAAAATTCAAATCTTTCTCCCCAGGATTTGATATGCAAATTCTTTGCACCACAAAAAATATGGAGTAGGAGTTGACATCCAGGGTCAACAATGAAATAAATCAACAGTTTGGACAAGCTGAAGATGAAACAGAAACGTGTCCTAAAAGAACTCAACTTATACGTGGTTAGATGAAAAAAAAGACTCTCCTTATTTATTAAGAAGAACCTCATAATATAATATTACTTTCTATTGTAATTTTACAATCAATTATTAAATATATGTAGGAAATAATACTATGAGGTTTCTTTTAATTATTAATCAGTTGTCCGTATAATATTAAAAGATTCAGGGCTATGTGGCTGTGGTCTATAACTAGTGTTTCTTCCAGATGTATCTCCCTCAACTGCGGAGGGCATCTTCAGTGGCAAGTGCTTTTAGGTGGTGTTCCCTTGTCACAGACTCGACATTCACAGTCGAGTCTACGACAAGGGAACACCACCTAAAAGCACTTGCCACTGAAGATGCCCTCCGCAGTTGAGGGAGATACATCTGGAAGAAACACCAGTTATAGACCACAGCCACATAGCCCGGAATCTTTTAATATTATGATTACCGGCCATGAAAGCTTGCATTCCACTAATGAGTCCTATATTTTGATTCACCTCTCTTGCTAGAACATGGAATTCCCTTCCACCCTATGTCAGAGACTGCCAAACTTTACCATCTTTCAGAAACAAATTGAAATAAAATTATTAATAGAAACAACTCACTAATATTACTTTTTAAAAATTAATTATTTGTTTTTTTCATTATTTAATAAAAATAGTTTTAAAATTTGTTAATATATTTACCTAATGCCTTGTATAATAAGCGATAGATTAATTCATTACAGGTTATTACATTCTTTGTGAATCGGCTGCGGTGGACTAGTGGTTATTCTCCTTGCCTCTGGTCCCAAGGGTCACGGGTTCAATGGATTTTTTAGGGCGGAAAAATCCAAGGAGCAAGTCCTCCAGGAGGGACTTTAAGCCGTAGGTCCTGGGTCTGAAGATTTTCAGGCTCATAAAAGATCCTTAAGCCTGAATGAAAAGGCCTCTAAGCAAAATTTACTGAATTTTCCCGTCCTAGTACTACCTTCGTTTCCTAGATGTCAGTATGAGGCGGAATGCTAATCACGAACCACTCAAAGGATATCTATACGAAAACAAGTGTAACTAAATTAGTATGGTTCAAATCCTTGACTATAGGGGGAGAGTGCCTAAATCTCTGTTAAGGGAAAGATAGGCTTACAAGATACAAGAAGACTTTCTTTGTATTTTCTTTCTTTCTTTTCTTTTCTTTTTATGTATAGTAGATTCGAGCTGTTATTTCTTTCTGTATTATTGTAATTTTTTGTATTTATATGTAACATATGTTTGTCCTGGTGAGTGGAAGAGAAGGCCACATGGCCTTTAACTCCCCACCAGGCTAAATAAATCTATTCTATTCTCGATTTTTATGCAGACTAGTTTCGTTGCTTCTATGCAACATTCTTGATGCATTACAACTGTTGAACAGCAAGGCAACAGGTGCAATGCATCGAGAATGTCTCACAGAAGCTTTGAAACTAGTCTGCATAAAAATCAAGAAATATGAAGTGAGTCAAAATATACAACTCATTAATAATTTATAATAAATGTTTACTATAATTACTGATGCATTTGTTACAGATGTAATACTGATATTCTGTTTGGAACACTTTGTGGTTTCAAAACACTTCTCGTGCTGACTGGAGTTACAACTCTACAAGAAGTCAAAAAGTGGCAAACTTCAAGTAAAAAAGAGGAACAAGATCTGGTGCCAAATTATTATACACAGAGTTTAGCAGATCTTCTGTCATTACTGTGATAATTACCAAAATATAGCTTAGAAAGGGAATGTGTAGAAAATATTGTATATAATATTATAGAAAATTAAATTTCTTACCAAACATGTATCATATTATATGGAATATAACATTATATGGAAAATATATTACATTTAAATTTTGAATATTTTTAAAAAATAAATAAATAAATCTTCCAGTTTGTATTCTTTAACATTCTTACCTCATATGTTTATTCTGTTGGATGGTTGTGAACAAGCTGAAGATGGAGCAATAGCTTTGAAACGATCGTCCAACAGAATAAACATATGAGGTAAGAATGTTAAAGAATACAAACTCAAACATTAAATTAAACCTCATAATATAACTTCCTAATGATTTTAAAATATGGTTGGTTGGTATCTAATGTCGAGCACTTGATAATGAAATCATTCGCTCTCTTGCACTCCAATATTTAGCAGAAAGGCTGGTCTCTTCTACAAAAGCTGGACAACGGAGGAGATGGTTTCTTTCCATATCTTCATTTAAATTGCAAAAAGGGCATTTAGGTGAATCTGTTATGCCAATTCTGTGTTGGTGTTTATTCAAGCAGTCATGTCCCGTTAGCAGTCTGAATGTTGCTACTGCAGATTTTCTTTGTAATGTAGTAATGTCATAAGCTTGTAGATTTTCCCATTCCTTTCCAGATGTTTTGGTGGTGTATTCTTCTCTAAGTTTATTGATGTATTTATTTGAGATAATTCTTTTGATAGAGTGAAAGGAAACTGGAGCAGAAGTTGGGTTTGAAACAATTTTGCTACCCTTCTTGGCTAGAAAATCGGCTATTTCATTGCCTGTCACTCCACAATGGGCCGGAATCCATTGAAGTACAACTTTTTTATGTAGACGGGTCCAATCCCTCACCTTCTCGTGGTGCAGCTGTTAGTAATCATGCTTATGCATGATGAACGAAAGGGAAGGACTACTCACCAACAAGCACTGGTCAGCTTGGTGAGTTTTTCTTTTTTGACCGAATTGGTATTACTTCTCCTCCCCATACCAATCCTCTTTCAACTTTTCTATCCAGTCTCCCTTGACTGACCTCTTGTTTCTTTCGACCCTGATGGTATTAGAGTACTCGAGGCCTAGGGGTTCATTTCTCCTTCCTTCCTATACCTACTTTCTCTCAATGGGTGACGTAACCACCACATGTGGTGCCTACTACTAAACGGTTATAACTAGTTTATTGTACTCCAATACAAACATGAAGCCTTGGAAAAAGAAATACAAATCCAGAGGTAAAATAGTCCCCATTCGGATCTCTGGACGGGGACCTTTCTTCAAGGAAACAAATATACCAAACCAAACTTGATCAAAATCCTCCAGTGGAATACTGGAGGACTATCACAAGCTAAAAAGACTGAACTTACAAAAATGCTATCTGACCACCAAATTGATGTATTCACAATTCAAGAAGCAAAAATCTCACACAGGAACAGTTACAATATTACCACTTCAAGGATTTTACTGTTCACATACTTCCTAAAGGACGACAAATAAGCAGTGGTATTTTAGTTGGAATTCGAACACATATGACTTCGTCCGTTCAAATTATCAAAGAAATGGACAATGTAGACAAAATTGAAATGATTTTAAAATATAAAATCATTGTATTGTTTAATCCATTTGCTACTTCTTTAAATATCCTAAGCTCTCTTTCACAAACTGAAAAGTATGATCATGTTGTTTTTCTTCATAGTTAAATATGGGAAATAACATTATGACATTCTTAATTTAATGAATGAATCAATCAATTCTTATCTTATCTCATATTTTTTTAAACATGGGAACTGCAATTTTCAAGAGGAGTCCCTCTCATCCTCAGCCGATATTATGACTATCAGATTTTTGTTTGAATCTTCACCTATAACGTTGCCATCTGGTGCTGATTTGATGAACTTTGGGATCAAGTCCAGTTCATCATGAATTCCAAAATTCCAAAATTTGTTCTTCTGAATATATATCTTCTCCCAAACTGTCAATTCCAAAGGTTTTTCCAAATGTTTTAGAAGTATAGCCTCTTTTTCAATTTTATGACTTTGCAAGAAACTATGTGCTGTTATAGCTGATTTTTCAATTTCACCATTTTTAATATTTCTAAAGTGTCCCTTTGTGCGAGTGTCTAAATTCTTTGTTTTTCCTATGTATGCCATATTGCAGTCTTTACGACTAATTTGATAAATTCCCAATGAACTGGACTAGATCTCAAAAGTTCATCAAATCAGCACCAGATGTAAATATTATAGATGAAGATTTAAATGAAAATCCAGTAGTCATAATATTGGCTGAAATGAGAGGGATTTCCTCTTGAAAACTGCAGTTCCCATGTTTAAAAGAGACATGAAATATGAGGTAAGATAAAAATTGACTCATTCATTCATTGAATGTTTTGTTTATTTCTGCACACTAAAATAAACATTATAGATTACAATCAGAGTTTACACACATTCCTCACAAGATGTAATGTTAAAAGAATATTCTATCAAATGACATGTATATAAAATGGGTCTAGTTCATCTTACAAGTTCAAGGTCAATAAAATAGAAGTAGAAAGAATTTAATTATTAATGAGTCGTATATTTTGACTCACTTCATATTTCTTCATTTTTATGCAGACTAGTTTTGTTGCTTCTGTGCAACATTCTCGATGCATTACAACTGTTGCCTTGCAGTTATCCTTCCTGCAATTTTATTTCTGCTCCCTCTGGCTGACCGACCGATAAACTTCCAAATCAAATTTTTTTGCAGACAACTGCAAAGCAACAGTTGTAATGCATTGAGAATGTAGCACAGAGGCGACAAAACTAGTCAAAATATACTGTTCATTAATAATTAAAAGAAACCTCATAGTGATGATTTTATTATTAATTTAACACTTCTCATTGAAGGATAAATTATATTTGAAGAGAAAAATTTTCGCCTAGACCGGGACTTGAACCCGGGACCCTTGGCTTTCCGGGCCAAGTGCTCTACCAACTGAGCTACCGAGGCGAGTTACAATCTAGACGCAAATTTTTCTCTTATGTACATTGTAATTCCCTTGCGCCAAATGCTGAAACCATAGCTTCTATCTTTGCAAATGGCGGCTTCTTAGTTAAGAAGACATTTATTGGGAATTTAACACTACTTTATAGCCAGTAGGGCTTCTATTGACGATTTTATTATTAATTTAATACTTCTCATTGAAGGATAAATTATATTTGAAGAGAAACGCCTCGGTAGCTCAGTTGGTAGAGCACTTGGCCCGGAAAGCCAAGGGTCCCGGGTTCAAGTCCCGGTCTAGGCGAAAATTTTTCTCTTCAAATATAATTTATCCTTCAATGAGAAGTGTTAAATTAATAATAAAATCGTCAATAGAAGCCTTACTGGCTATAAAGTAGTGTTAAATTCCCAATAAATGTCTTCTTAATTATATTATTTTTGGTCTGGACATCTTACCTCAATATTAATGTTGATTTGTTCTTGAACATGTTTCAAAACAATTCTCTGTTTTGAAACATGTTCAAGAACAAATCAACATTAATATTGAGGTAAGATGTCCAGACCAAAAATAATATAATTAAAATAACCTCAAAATATAACTTCCTAAAATTAAATATTAAATGTCTTCTTAACTAAGAAGCCGCCATTTGCAAAGATAGAAGCTATGGTTTCAGCATTTGGCGCGAGGGAATTACAACGTACATAAGAGAAAAATTTGCGTCTAGATCGTAACTCGCCTCGGTAGCTCAGTTGGTAGAGCACTTGGCCCGGAAAGCCAAGGGTCCCGGGTTCGAGTCCCGGTATAGGCGAAAATTTTTCTCTTCAAATATAAAACCTCATAGTGTTATTTCCTACATATATTTAAGAAAGAATTTGTCTTTCCAGGCAAATGGATTAAAATATACTTTTAAAATCTCACAAAACTATAATCTATATAAGATTTAAATTAAAATTCTTTATACCTCACCTCATTTCCAGTCTTTTAATTATACTGGTTTCAAAACCTATGTGGTTTCATCTTTAGCAATATTTCGACTAATGTTATGTCAATGATAATATTATTCGTTTTTAAACATCTTAATGATGGACAAATTATATCTGAAAAGAAAAATATATGACTAGACTGGGGTTTGAACCCAGGACCTTTGACTTTCTATGTCAATGCTCAGATGGAAGAGCATTGACACAGAAAGTCAAAGTCCCTGGGTTCAAACCCCAGTCTAGGCGTATATTTTTCTTTTCAAATATAATGTTATGTCGTTCAGGTCATCCTGACAGATTGGTTATTGGTAATTTTGTTGACTTGTTTCTTGACTCACCTCATACTTCTTAACTCCCTCGCAGATCCGGATTTCTTCACTGTATTTGTGACATTCTCAATGCTGTATCACGTTCACAACTGACGTCCAATGGTCTCCTCTCCTGCAGACTGACCTCCGCGCCATCTGATGGCTGACCGACGAACTTCCAAATCAATCCCCTCTCCTTATCACCGGGTATTTCAAAATTCATAGTTACGTTTTTATTCTTGCATATGTAAATTTTTTCCAAATTGTTAATTTCTTCGGTTTTTCTAATTGTTTAAGTAATTTTGTTTTGGTTTCTATTCTATGTTTTTCTAACCAGGCATGTGCAGCTATTGCAAATTTTTCTATTTCTCCATTTTTAACATTTCTGAGGTGTTCCTTTAATCTTGTATTTAAAAGGAACACCTCAGAAATGTTAAAAATGGAGAAACAGAAAAATCTGCAATAGCTGCACATGCCTGGTCAGAAAAACATAGAATAGAAACCAAAACAAAACTACTTAACTCACAATTTGGGAAAAAATTTACATACGCAAGAATAAAAACGTAATTATATTATTTTTGGTCTGGACATCTTACCTCAATATTAATATTGAGGTAAGATGTCCAGACCAAAAATAATATAATTAAAATAACCTCAAAATATAACTTCCTAAAATTAAATATAAAAACGTAACTATGAATTTTGAAATACCCGGTGATAAGGAGAGGGGATTGATTTGGAAGTTCGTCGGTCAGCCATCAGATGGTGCGGAGGTCAGTCTGCAGGAGAGGAGACCATTGGACGTCAGTTGTGAACGTGATACAGCATTGAGAATGTCACAAATACAGTGAAGAAATCCGCATCTGCGAGGGAGTTAAGAAGTATGAGGTGAGTCAAGAAACAACTCAACAAAATTAAAATAAACCTCATAGTGTTATTTCCTACCTAAATAACTTAATATAGTTGGTTAGTGGTAACTTTTCTTCAGTGCAACTAAGGTCATATCTCAATGCAAACCTTGCTGGCCATTGAACTGTTTATGCTACTATTTATGATCATCTTCAATATCCTCTGTGATCACCTGACTTAACACCATGTCCTTTTTTTTATTTGTGCATGGTATTACATCAGAGAACATGTATATGAGACTCCTATGCATTGTGATTTCGAGGTTCTTCAGTCTAACAACAAAGAGAGCAGGATTCAGCTCTTCAAAATGACATAACGTTGTGAAAATATTGAGAATGGAACCAAACAAGGTTCCAAAACTGATCTAAGAAGAACAATATGAGGTGAAGTGATATATTATATTATTTTTAGTCTGGACATCTTACCTCAATATTAATGTTGATTTGTTCTTGGACATGTTTCAAAACAATTCTGTTTTATCGTCAGCTTTGGGAAAGCTGACGATAAAACAGAATTGTTTTGAAACATGTCCAAGAACAATTCAACATTAATATTGAGGTAAGATGTCCAGACTAAAAATAATATAATTAAAATAACCTCAAAATATAACTTCCTAAATTAAATATGAAGTGATATATTTTGCTGTCTACCTGGAGATTTCAATAATGTTAGTATTTTAATTATTATGACGTAGTTATTTTGACTCACCTCATATTTTTTTGATATTCTGCAGACTATAGTTTTGTTGCATCTATGCAACATTGTCAATGCATTCTAACAGTTGTATTTGTGGTTGTCATCCTGAGGAAGAAGAAAAAAAAATTGATTTGGAAGTTCATCAGTCAGCCAACAGATGGAGTAGAAATTAACCTACAAGATGACAACTGCAAATACAACAGTTAGAATGCATTGACAATGTCGCATAGATGCGACGAAACTATAGTCTGCAGAATAAAAAAAAAAATTGAGGTGAGTCAAAATAATTAACTCATAATAATTAAAAGAAACCTCATAGTTAAAATTCATCGGAGAACATATTGTTTAAACAACTCACCTCATAGGATTCATGCTTCCATGATATCGCGATTTCAAACATAGTCATGTTCATCGTCAGCCATAACTCCGACTGACGATGAACATGACTATGTTTGAAATCGCGATATCATGGAAGCATGAATCCTATGAGGTGAGTTGTTTAAACAATATGTTCTCCGATGAATTTTAATGATTATACCTCATAATGTTTACTTCCCAACATTAATTAAATATAAACCTCATAGTGTTATTTCCTACAAATATTAAATGGTAGTATTTTGTTTAACATGTGTATTTATTTAAAGGCTTGGTCAGTATGAAAATAGGAGGAGTTACAAATCATCCAAAACAGATGTCTTAAAATCATATTTTTGGCTTCTTGATATACAAAGATAACTGAGCTTCACAGAGCTGCACAACTACCGTATATTGAAGAACTAGTACAGGAACGTGTGAATAGAATGGCTACGGCCATAGCTACTCACACGAATCCTGTCATTCGCAATATAGGACAACAGCAACAGCGGCGTATTGCACACCGAAACATATTTAACTGACAGTAACACCTAAATGGTGCTTAACCCAGTGATGAAGCTCTACAATCGCTCACTGGACGGTGTGGCTCATTCCATGCCTCTGACTTGAGCCTAGCTCGTCAGACCCGTGCTAAATAAGTGATCGCACCTCCATCACTCCACTCTACATAACATAAAAGAGCACAAAAATGCTCCAAAAAATCGCCATATAGGCTAGGGACAGCTTGAACAACCCCATACAGAATGCACAATTAATAATTAGCCATCAGGGAGCAAACATTGGCTCCAAAATTGGGACTCTGGACGGTGCTAAAGTCACTGTCAACAATCAGTCAGTCACTCAATGTCAATATTACAATAAACATTTTTATCCATATTTGAAAGAGAAATGTATCGGAACACAATACTGACAATGAACAGAAAATTTTAAAAGAATTTGTTGACTGGGAATCTAATGACTAACACTAACATAACAGTAATAAAATAACTACATATAATGGAATTTTGGTAGTAGATTGCCTTATCACAATATGTTTAGTAAGTAGAAAATGTTTAACGTTTTGAAATCAAAATCATGCTCAAAAAAATTCCGGGATGGTCTCTCTCTAGCTCAGAAATACGGGGATGGTTTCAAATAAATATGCAAGAATTTTTTTATGATTTCTAGTTTATGAAGTTTTTGTTACTAATGTGAATTAACTCAAAACATAAATATTTTGGGTGCAAAGTGGACAATTTTTTTATAAAAAATGGTCTCTATTATGTGTTGCAAAACTACTGCTGAAATTTCAGTAATTTGCAATAAAAACTACAAATATGAGGTAAGTCATAACAGCCTAACTCATTGATGTATTTATTATTAATTAAACACTTCTCACTGAAGGATAAATTATATTTGAAGAGAAAAATTTTCACACAGACCGATGATATTTCCATGTTGTATTTTTTTATATTTAATTTAGTTTATATAGCATTCTTTGTAGTTTGTCCTCTGTTTTTGCTATTAAAATCTGGTCCATCTGCAAAGGCTACTGTTTTTATTACTATATTTCCTAAGTTAACACATTGGTGACCGACAGCTCTGCGTTCCACCCACCGCTGCTAGATCGGACATTTCTGTCAGTAGAGTGGACTTTTAAATTTTAAACCGCGCTAGCACAGTGTGGCTTTTACATCAATATATTTACAGTCAATAACAATAATGCATAAGTAAATCTTTATTAGTGTTCTCACCAGACCTTCTAGTAGAAATTGAGGGTTTGATAGTGTTGGAAACATTTCCCTTTATGTAAAGGCACAGTGCAAAAGAGCATATGTAGAGAGTTTCTTTTCTTGTGTTCACTAAAAAACGCAGCAAAGTTTGGAGGGTATTTTTTTCTTTCCAATCACAGTTGGTGTTAATTTATTTTTCTTAATGTCTTAGCCTCCCTGGTGGGCCGTGAGGTGTTCTCCTAGAAGTGGTTTCTTTTCTGTCTTTCCTCGTCTTCCCTGTCATCTGTTCCTAATTTCACGACTGCCAAACAAGAGGCTGTTTCAAGCAAAAAACTTCTGTTTGATATTTTGCTGTTAGGATTTTGAAATTTATAGACCCTGAAAGCATTAAAAGAGTGCACAATTCAGAAGCCACAATACAACTTTCTAGCTCCATTTCACTATTTTTCTAAGGATGGAGTAATATGATACGCACTGGTCAGCCCTGTCTACACCCTTCACATAGGCCTACTTGTTATATTGAAGTATTCAATAGGGCATTTTTACAACTTTACTCCTCCCACTCTCATGTTGCCTGATGCAATGTGCTAACCATTCTTACGT
The DNA here is from genome assembly GCA_030220185.1 of Diploptera punctata. Classification (NCBI taxonomy): domain Eukaryota; kingdom Metazoa; phylum Arthropoda; class Insecta; order Blattodea; family Blaberidae; genus Diploptera; species Diploptera punctata. The sequence goes on from JASPKZ010004196.1 coordinate 3,333,539, forward strand.
CTCTTTTATCTTTCGATGTTTGTAGCAAAACACTTTCTCCTGGTTTGAGTTTATTTCCTGCTTCCACAAATGATTTTGGAAGCCCTCTGTTAATCTTTATTGCTTCAGAAACTCTCGTCTTTCTTTCGAGCAAATTTTCAGCTATAGCCACACTATTATAATAATTATCCTGGTGGACATGATGCCACAGATATAAATTCGGCTCCAGAACGCAAAATAGAGTTTCTTTTAAATTTTCCGCTCTGCAACATATATTTACAGGTTACATACGTATCCCGTAATCGCCTAACTACCCGCACTAAAATTCCATATTTCACCAGCCATCTGTCATAAAATTGTAAACAACTCTTTCTGTAAAGTTGGCAATTTCATAAAAGAGAAGAGAGGGGTACAAAAACAACTAAAATTTATTTCACAATAAGAAGAAACAAAACTGAATGCCTCATTCAAAAGCGAAGAGGCAGAGAAGTCATAGAAAACGTAAAAACGGAAATCTCCGTGACCAGTCGTCTAGCGCTGGCATTTAAACACGGAGATCTCCGTGGCCCATCACCAATGTGTTAATTCCCCCAGTCGTCATTTGCTTCCATGATCTTATCATGTCATCACAATAAATGTTAAAAAGAGTGGTTGATAGTGGACAATCTTGTCTAACTCCTCCTGTTATATGTATTGGTTCCCTTTCATTTATTTTTGTTTTGTTTTCTTCTTCAATTCTTTCATTTTTATTGGTTTTAATTATCCTATTAAGGCTGTATTCGTTCTTCAGTGCCAATCTTATATTAAACTTTTTGAAACTTATGGTGTTTCAATGGATGGTAAGTGGATTTGTATACCATATTTTCTTCATAATCGTTATCCAATGCAACATTAATTATGTATTCTTTTTCTTTTTCATAGTTTTCTTTGCTCATAGGTATATTTACCAATTTATGTGTCAAACTATTGAATACTGCCTCTTTGTGAGCAAAATGGTTGAATCCTGAAGCTTTAATATAGTTGTCTATATGTATATTCTTTCTATAAATTCCAAATTCTATCATGTTTTCTCCATTTCTTCTTAAAAGTAAGATCTAAAAATGGAATTTGTCTTTCATTTTCAGTTTTCATGGTAAATTTTATAGTTCTACTCTGAATGTTCCAAAGCTTTATAACATCTTCTATTTTGTAGAAGATTTCCGGGCTGTTGGCCATGGTTTTGAGGCATGTAATTTCCCAACATTTCGCCAGAGACTGCGTCCGGCATCCTCAAGGGTTGCCTTAAGACCACGGCCAACAGCCCAGAAATCTTCTACAAGATCATCATAACTTCAGCCGTGAAAGCCTAAGTCAATAAATCTTCTATTAGTTTGTGATTCACAATAGCAATTACATCGTCAACGCATCTACCCCAAAATTTGAAAATCAAAGGATGTCCACTTGTTATTTTCTGCTCAAAACTTCTCATAAATAAATTGGCCAAAAAGGGTGATAGACGATTTCCCATAGAAAGCCCAGAATTTTGTTCCTAGCATTAAATTATTTGGAGTCTATGATGATCTTGTAGAAGATTTCCGGGCTGTTGGCCGTGGTCTTGAGGCTTGTAGTTCCCTGACGTTTCGCCAGAGACTGCATCCGGCATCCTCAAGGGGTTGCCTTGAGACTGGCAATTTTGTCGAATACCTGCCCTATTTACACATTTATCCACGACGTGTTCTCTGCACGGTCCGTTACTTCGTAAATTGTATCTGCCTTCTGGTTGGTTAGCATTAGGGTCTTCCATTGCACCAATGAGGTTGCTGTCTGATGTTCTAATAGATTGTTCTTGTAGAGGTTTACATCTGGCTTTTTTTAAGACTGGTATCCATGCTTTGTTGACTTTTAACGATTCTTCCTTTCTATTGTAACTATTTTGATGTTTGAATATTTCAAAGGCTTCTCGTTGCAGACGGGTAAAATAGTGTGTGCAGTTAGAATAATATATCTGTGTTGTTGTATTGTACTGTATGGCCTTCAAGTAGAGAGTGTTCTGCTACTGCCGACTTTTTCACTTGGTTAAGACGGCTGTATCTTTCGTGTTCTTTAAGTCTGGTTGTGATGCTGCATTTAGTGGTTCCTATATACACTTGGCCGCAACTGCACAGGATCCTGTATATGCCTGCTGATTGATGAGGATGAAGCATGGATACCAGTCTTAAAAAAAAAGCCAGATGTAAACTCCTACAAGAACAATCTACTAGAACATCAGACAGCAACCTCATTGGTGCAATGGAAGACCCCAATGCTAACCAACCAGAAGGCAGATACAATTTACGAAGTAATGAACCGTGCAGAGAACACGTCGCGGATAAATGTATAAATAGGGCAGGTAGTCGACAAAATTGCCAATGTCAAGACAACCCTTGAGGATGCCGGATGCAGTCTCTGGCAAAACGTCGGGGAACTGCAAGCCTCAAGACCATGGCCAACATCCTGGAAATCTTCTGCAAGATCATCATAGTAACTCCAGCCGTGAAAGCCTAAGTCGGTATATTATTTGGAGTCTGTTTATCTTACCTCATGTTGATTTGAATGTCAACATTAATATTGAGGTAAGATAAACAGACTCCAAATAATTTAAATAAAAGAACCTCAAAATATTACTTCCTAAAATAAAACATTCCTAGCATATTTTCCAGATACAGATTTAACTTGGATGAGTAATATTGTAAACTAATATAAAACTTATATAAATGTTGTAACATGTGAAATTCTAATATAAATATAAGTAGCTAATAAAAATCTGTCACTTTTAAAATCTAGAGACAAGAGTTAAGCTGAAGGTACTTTAACAGATTTTTTCTTATAACATAACCTATGTAAGCAGAAATATTGTAATAAAAATATTTTCAATTGTTTACTCTAAGGAATACTTCCAAATGTAGCTAGCTCAGGTGGCAGCACGCATGTCTCCTGACCCATGGATGCTGATTCAATGCCTGACAGCGCTGAAAATAATATTAGAATTTTAAATCCTGGAATTAAAAGAAGTAGCAATGTAGACCTGTTGCAGAATAACTTCTCTTTCACAGGCTTTCATGAGAAGATAGATGTGTAGTGAGAGAGAGAGGCTACATTTTGCAAGTGCATAGAAACATTTCGTCATCAGCAACAATCACAGATTAAGCCCATGTGGCTTGTTCTGGTCTAATAGATCCTCATTCAAAAAGTTGAATCCATCTCTTTTTCAGTCTACCAACATTCCTGACTCCTTTTGGTTTGTAATTAAATATAATTTTTTGGTATGCATTCATCTTTCATTCTTTGAACATGTTCTTTCCATATTTGAAGAGAAAAATTATATGCTCAGACCGGGACTTGAATCCGGGACCCTAGGTTCTCTAGAACAAGTGCTCTACCATCTGAGTTACCTGAGCAAGCACCGATCTAAATGCAAATTTTTCTCTATATACGTATCATTCCCACCCACCAAATACTATGAAGCCTTTGCTTCTATCTTTTGCAAATGGCGGCTCCTTTATTAAGAAGACATATTTGAAAATTATACATTACATTATAAATGCCAGCATGCTTTTTTCAATGTTTTTATTATTAATTTCATACATCTCAATGATGGATAAATCATATTTGAAGAGAAAAATTATATGCCCAGACCGGGACAAAGATAGAAGCAAAGGCTTCATAGCATTTGGTGGGTGGGAATTACAACGTATATAGAGAAAAATTTGCGTTTAGATCGGTACTTGCTCAAGTGGTAGAGCACTTGGTCTAGAGAACCAAGGGTCCCGGGTTCAAGTCCCGGTCTGAGCATATAATTTTTCTCTTCAAATATGAAAACACAAAGTTATTGAAACAGTTAGAAAACACAAATCATATGGGCAAAAAATCTACATACAGAAGAACAAGAGACTCATGAATTTTTTAATTCCCGGGGAAAGAAACTTAATACTGTAAGCAAGTTCTTTGGACCACAAAAACAGGGAGCAGGAGTCAACATCCAGTGCCGACAATTTAAAGATCATCAGTCTGTACCAACTGAAGATAAAGCAAAGATGCTTTGAAGCATGTCTTACAAGAAACAACATAATATGAGGTAAGATGAATGCAGACCCAACTTATTTATTTAGCAGAACCTCATAATGTTACTTCTTATTGTATTTGCATAATGAAAATTCTTGTTAAAAATATTTTGAATAGATGTCATTTGATTGTATTGCTAATAGCTCTTGCTATTTGCCTTCAGACATAAGAGAATTATATACAGTATTACCCCTCTTTTACACTTTTCAAGGGACAATGGAGAAAATGGTGTAAAATAGGGGAAAGCATTAATTGAGGGAATTGAAGATGAGCTCAAAAATGTTGACCCCATACTCTCCATCCATTCCAGAACATATAAAAAACAGATGGGGATAATATTTTTTTAATGTAATAAATTTGGGAATCATATTTAAAGAGAAAAATTATACGCTCAGACCGGGACTTGAACCCGGGACCCTTGGTTTTCTAGTCCAAGTGCTCTACCAAAGTCCCGGTCTGAGCGTATAATTTTTCTCTTTAAATATGATTTATCCATCATTGAGATGTATGAAATTAATAATAAAAACATCAAAATTTGGGAATTTTTAACATTATGAGGTTCTATTGATAAGAATCAAATGAATCGTGAATTCTTCTTACCTCATACTTCTATGTTTTTTTAAACACAGCACCACAGTATCGGCGACCATTGTCACCATCATCAGCTGTTTTCACGACTGTCAATTTTTTTTCTTTTGCCAATAATTTGGATAATTACTGGCAAAAGAAAAAATTGACAGTCGTGAAAACAGCTCATGATGGTGACGTTTGGATAATTACTGGCAAAAGAAAAAAATTGACAGTCGTGAAAACAGATGATAATGGCGACAATGGTAGCCGATACTGCGGTGCTGTGTTTAAAAGAACATAGATGTATGAGGTAAGAAGAAGTCACGATTCTGGAGATAATATACTACAGTATTCCCCTCTTTTACACTTTTCAAGAGACCAGAGGGGAAAGTGTAAATTATGGAAAATGAGGAGGAGCTAACATTTCTTTTAATTTAGAATAAAATTCTTTACACCTCACTTCAGCTCATATCCTGTATTTAGAAGATAGGATATCAGGTGAGGTGTAAAGAATTTTATTTTAAATTAAACCTCTCAGTTATATTCCTATAATAGTTCAATGTAATGTGTGTTTTAAACTCCTGTAAACATAAAATTACTTTATTTCTTTTACCTTCACCATTTAAAAATTAATAACTAACGTTTATATAACACTTTGGATAGACCAGTGTTGACCTATGGTAGTGAAGCATGGACACTAAAAAGACAACATGAAAGCAGAATAACAGCTTGTGAAATGAGATTCATGCGCAGAACAGCAGGTTACACCAGATGGGATCAGAAAAGGAACACCAATATCTTAAAAGAATTGAAGACTACGCCAATCTTGGAATATAATAAACAGTACCAACTAAATTGGAAACACCATCTTGAAAGAATGAGTTCAAATCGGATCCCCAAAGCTGTTTATAATTATATACCAAGAGGACGAAGATCTCTGGGCCGTTCTATGAAACGCTGAGGGAAAATTTTCTATAGGATCGTAACAGGCCTTGGCCTAACACTTGAAAGGGAGAAGAAGAAGAAGATGAAGAAGAAGAAGAAACATTAATAACAAGGAGAGGTTCAGTAAGCTGTACTATCAATCTTTATTGAGAGATTAAAAAAATTAGTTTTGCCATAGAATGTACACTGGTTGAATTTAAAAAATGTTTGAAATATCTGAACCAACTTCGGGGGCTCGATGAACATGCTATGCTCTTTATCAATTGTACAAAAGCCAGCTTCGTTGGCTCATTAAACTTGCTTGACTCCTTATTGATTGTAAAGAGCCAGCTTCGTTGGCATAATGAACTTGCTCTGCTATATATCGATTGTACAGAAGTGAGATAATCGATCAAATAAATCGAGTATCTTTGATCTTTAACGTTTAAGATCGACATGATGTGACATAAATTGTGGGAAAACAAAATTCCAGAAATGTAAAAGCAAGGTTTTTAATACATTGTGAAAATAGGGAAACTGAAGGGACCTTTAAAGAATGTTGTAAAAGGCGGGAAAACGTAAAATCCAGGAACGTAAAAGTAGGGTAATACTGTATGTGGAAAAGAAATGTTAATGTTCGTATTGTATCTCGAATGGTGTAATTGTCTGCAACTGATATACAGAGTCAGAGGTCTGGGGTTCAATTTCCCGGTTCAGATGTTGATTTTTCTTTTAAAAAAAAAATTCTCTCCTGTTATTCATTCAAGCTTGTTACGTAAGAAGAATAAGAATGTGACGAGAAGTGATAAAATTTTACTTAAATATGTAAAAGCATAAAACACCACTAATTATTTCAAGCTAATACTGTATATCATACCTTCTAGGATAACATTGGTAGAAGATCACCTAGTGTTCCTATGTAGTAGTCTGGTATTAACTCATGATCTTCCTTTTTGTCAGACTTTTCCCACTGCATTACGTCTTCCACAGTGTTCACACCTGATAAAACTAGCAACGTCTTAAACCCACATCGAGTCCCAAGCAAGATGTCTGTATTACACCTGAAATATAAATCAACACATGCTACTCATTCAGTGGCACTACAGAACTTGGAGGTTCATGGCTATATGGACATAAACTCTCCATATGTTGTTTTTATTATTCATTTAACATTTCTCACTGAAAGATAAATTATATTTGAAGAGAGATGTTTTCCAATCATTCCCTGTATAATTCACCTTCCATCAAATATTAATTAATGTTATTCTCTATCTGTCTACAATGTCATAACAGCCCAATGTTAGGAGTTACTAGACCAAGTTAATTTAGATACATAAGAGAAAAATTTGCGTCTAGATCGCAACTCGCCTCGGTAGCTCAGTTGGTAGAGCACTTGGCCCGGAAAGCCAAGGGTCCCGGGTTCAAGTCCCAGTCTAGGCGAAAATTTTTCTCTTCAAATATAATTTATCCTTCAATGAGAAGTGTTAAATTAATAATAAAATCGTTAATTTAGATATGTTTACAACAAACTCCCAATTATCCATATTAATTGGGACCGAGATATGCATGGAAAATAAAAAAAACACGGATAATCCAATTAAGTTATTCGGCGCCGTGGAAGTTGATCAGAAATTTATTTACCCACTTTAACACTACTTAAATGCAACAAATATTCATAAAATGTTATATTAAATGTATTTAGGTGTGAGTCGTAATTATCATTATTTTATCATCATCTTCAAGGTATGGGCCTGTTGGCCCGTTCCGTTCCCCGGTGCACTACATGCCGCAGGCGCAGGTCGTCCTTCCAACGACGTTTTGGTCTTCTTACATTTCTTTGGCCTAGAGGCCTATAGTGAAGCAGATGTTTTGATAAATGATTATTTGGCATTCTTTGTATATCATTATTTTATTTTACTCGTAAATATGAAAAAAAAGTGGGACTATTTCCATGTCGTGACCACTCTGGTTACAACAGTTATTCAAATTGGCCACCATAACCAGCGACAACTACACTAGTAACCACCGATATCCACACTTATAACCAGCGATGACATATAATCAGCAATTCCCACACCAGTAACCACCGATGACCACATTAGTAACCCCGATATCCACACTTATAACCAGCGATGACATATAATTACCGATGACCACACTACTAATCAGCGATAAACCCACTGCATTAGCATATCCGTGGTTTCAATCTGCAAAACAAACTTTCACAATGGAAATTTCCGAAAGTGTATTGTATTCTCAGAATTGGGCCATGAATAGATCAGACAGAAGATTACTAGAAACATCAGAGATGAAATTCCTCAGATACGTTGCAGGATATACTCTAAGAGACCACATTCCTAATGAAACAATTAGGCAAGAACTCAAAATTTTTAATCTAAATGAAAAAATACAAAACTATAAACAAAAATGGCATGAATATATTTTAAGAATGGACTCTTTTAGGCTAACAAAACAAGCACTGTTGTACCAACCTCAAGACTATAGAGATGTGGGACATCCTAGAAGATGAATTCTGAGAGCAGAACAGGCCAACGGCCTACCATAAAGATGATGAGATCACAAAATAAGTATTGATATCAGAAAGGAATTGAACGAAGAACCAATCACAACGTTAATAGAAAAATATAGAATAAATTGGAGAAACCATGTCCTTCAAATGTCAAACACTAGGATGGCAAAAAGTGTTTTATATTATAATCCAAGGGGGACAAGAAATGTAGGTTGACCTTTGAAGAGATGGTGTGAGCAATTTTGAGTCAGAACAGACCAACAGGTCTAATCCTTAAAGATAATGATGATAAATCTATAATAAGGGATTAGTGAATTTATTTCACTTCCAAAAGAAGAAGTTAAAATTTACAGAAAACAGAATATGTGTTTGGGAAAGGATGTGGATGACCTCATACTTGAAACAGGGAAAATAAAAAAATGTGAATTTTTTAAATATCTTGGGTCAATAATTACAAGTTTAGGTACCTATGAGAGAGATGTACAGACTAAAATTGCAATGGCAAAAAATGCAACTAAGACATTACATGGAATAATATGGAACAAAAATATTACAAAGGAAACTAAAATGAAAATTTATAAGAGAATAATACAGAATATTTTGTCATATGGAAGTGAAACTTGGTCATTGACAGAATTACAAAAGAATAAAATTAGAACAGTTGAATTTGATTATTTTAGAAGAAGCCTCCAAAAAACAAGACAGGATAAAATAAGAAATGAATTCCTTTGGAGAGAAATGAATGTCACCACATCTGTTGTTAAGAGGATTGAAAATCAAACGCTTAAATGGTATGGCCATGTACAAAGAATGGAAAATGAAAGATGGCCAAAAAATACATACCCCCTGGAAGAAATAAACTTGGCAGACCAAAATGGAAATGGAAAACCTACGTCAGAACTATAATGGATGATAGGAATTTGGAAGAGGGAGATTGGAATGATAGAGATAAATGGAAACTGAAGACGGCAAACCTATAAGTGGGGGAAAGACGAAGAAGAAGAGGAAGAAGTTATACTCAGGATGTTTATGTCCTGTAAAATTCATTAATCCTGGCTTGGAACCAGAGGCGAGTATGGTAATCATTGGCGAACCAAGTGCAACAAATGCATGGGGTATTTGAGTAAGTAAGTACTTATGCTATTCAATATATTTTCCAAAAGTTTTGATGCTAGAATAATTGCTGATAGCAAGATTGTATTCCTGCAGTTTGTTGGCTAAAGAAATGATTTGTCATACCTGTTGTATATCCTCTTGACACAGACACTGATGAAAACCAGCTGCATTTCCTGATATCTCTCTCCACATGGAGTTGTGATATTTTCAACAATTCTTGCTATCAGCAATTATTATTTACCTGCAAACAAAAAATACTTGCAACCAAACTAAGTTTTTGCAAAAAATAAACAAAATTATACTCAGTGTTAACTACCTTAGTACCTTAGAATGTCAGAGAATATTCAAATAGCTTACAAATTATATTACAATAAATCTTCTAATACTTTGGAGTGAGTGGTAATCAAACAGCTCATTTATTATATTGAAATTAATGTTGGGTAATAATCATTTAAATTCGTCGGAGCAAATTTTTTTGAAACCTCACCTCATAAATTTTGTGCTTTTCACAAAACCATGGTTTTTAGTGAAGTCTTGCCCATCTTCAGTCAAAACTCTGACTGATGAAATTCTTCTGCTGTCAACTCTTCTATTGTTACCATTTTCTGTGCTGCTATCTATGGTTGAATTTATGAACTTCGAAATCAAATTTTGTTCATTAGGAATATCAAAATTCATTGATCTATATTTATTTTACTGAATGTATATCTTCTCCCAAACTGTCAATTCCAAAGGTTTATCCAATTATTTTAAACGTTTTGCTTCTCTTCCAATTTTATGATGTTCTAATAAACTATGTGCAGTAATTGTAGATTTTTCAATTTCACAATTTTTAATATTTCTAAAATGTTCTTTAGTACGAGTTTCCAAATTTCTTTTCATTTTCCCTATATAAACCTTACTACAATCATTACAACTTATTTGATAAATTCCAGATTTCTTACTGTCTGGGGCATTGACTTTTTTTATTAGTACTTAGAAGAAGTCGTAATAGACTGTAGCTAACAGGATGGGACGAAAGGCGAGTTCTCAGTGCCTTAAAACTGAGACCGGTTGGCTAAGGGAGCAAATCCTTATAATAAAAAAAAAAAAAAAAAAAAAAAAACCAGGTCCTCTGTGTCTGGGGGTTAGGCTGGCAACCTGGCCCTTGAAAAAAGTATATCGCTACGTACTTCAGTAAAATATGTCAGCCAGATAGATTAAAAGATTATATTTGAAGAGAAAAATTATACGCTCAGACCGGGACTTGAGCATGCATTTTTTCCCCCTGAAATGCATAGAAAATAAAAAAAAATGACAAGTACATTACTTTGGCACCAATAAATAAATTTAGTCTGAGCAATCTTCTAAGTACTAATAAAAAAGTCCATGTCCCAGACAGTAAGAAATCTGGAATTTATCAAATAAGTTGTAATGATTGTAGTACGATTTATATAGGAAAAATGAAAAGGAATTTGGAAACTCGTACCAAAAAGCATTTTAGAAATATTAAAAATTGTGAAATTGAAAAATCTGCAATTGCTGCACATAGTTTATTAGAACATCATAAAATTGGAAGAGAAGCAAAACTTTTGAAACAAGTGGATAAAGCTTTAGAATTTACAGTTTGGGAGAAGATATACATTCAGAAAAATAAATATACATCAATGAATTTTGATATTCCTAATGAACAAAATTTGATTTTGAAGTTCATAAATTCAACCATAAATGGCAGCATAGAAGATGGTGACAATAGAAGAGCTGACGGACGAAGAATTTCATCAGTCGGAGTTATGGCTGAGGATGAACTAGACTGCAGTATTGTGAAAAAGACAAATTCTATGAGGTGAGTTTTTAAAAATGTTCTCCGATGAATTTCAATTATCATATTTTATTTGCCATAAATCTAAAACATCAGACTCTTCTTGATAATCTTTATAGCCTGATAAAATCCAGTGAACTGGGCTAGGGCTGAACCTGTGAATTTTGATCCAGACAGCATGACATTATGTGAAATAATTTACAACTATTACTGGTAGTTAAAATTATATGTAATAATTGTATATAGATAGATCATCGGTTGATTAATGTCTTTGACATCGTCTGATTCCTAATAGCCAATTTTGTCGGTCCATCCAATCTCCTGGTTGTAGATGTTTCTCCTTCATGTATAAATGTATTCCCTGACTCCAGGAGGAAGAACAAAGGAGAAGAAATAGAAACTTTAGGATTGTATGTTCATATTTACAGTGGTGTTAAAAAGAATGAAAGGGTTAAAAGAGGAGTTTCAGTACTTATCAAGAAGAAATATAAGAGATATATCACAAACTGGGAAGCAATAAATAAAAACATAATTAAAATTAATATATCTCTTTTTGGTATAAAAAGCTCTATATTAGGAATATATGGAATATTGTATTTAAAATATATATATATATATATATATATATATATATATGTGAGAATGAAGGAATTATCTGTCCTGTGTTCAAGAAGGGAGATAAACTGTTATGCAATAATTACAGACCTATAACTCTCTTGAACATAGCATACAAGATTTTTGCAATTATATTAAACAATAGACTTTTAGAAATAATAGATGGGAAAATGAGTGAGGCCCAAGCAGGATTCAGACCAAACAGATCAACAATAGACAATATCTTTGTAATGAAACAAATCTTTGAGAAATGTCACGAATACAATATTAACTTATATAATACATTTGTTGATTACTCCCAAGCTTTTGATACTGTACATCGAAACAAAATAATTGAAAGTCTAAGTGAATATGAGATACCTCAAAAATTAATAAAATTAATAGCTTTAACCTTGATAGATACCAAAGTAAGATTAAAATGTAGCAACGCACTCAGCGATGCGATTGAAGTAAACTCTGGGGTCAAACAGGGAGATCCTTTATCTACGACATTATTCTGTATAGTAATGGATATGGTCTTAAAACAACTGGATCTAAGAGGAAATATTTCAACAAGACTAAAACAATGTCTTGCATATTCTGATGATGTAGTAATAACAGCAAGAACAAAAAATTCCCTACTGGAAACCTTTGACAAATTGAAAAATGAAAGTATAAAATATGGGCTTGTAATCAATCTAAATAAAACAAAATATTTAAGATATATGAGAAATAAAACAAATTTGACTGAACTAACTATAAATAGTGACTGTATTGATCAAATTAACTCCTTTAAGTACCTAGGCACAATACTAAACGATAATAATACTAATAATTAAATGAATCGTGATTTTTTCTTACCTCATACATCTATGTTTCTTTAAACACAGCACTGCAGTATCGGCGACACTTTGTCGTCATCGTCGTGAAAACAGCTGACGATGACGACAAAGTGTCGCCGATACTGCAGTGCTGTGTTTAAAGAAACATAGATGTATGAGGTAAGAAAAAATCACGATTCATTTAATTATTATTAATTGAACCTCATAATGATAAAAATTCCCAAATTTAATATATAAAGATAATACTGTTGAAGAAGAAATCAAAACAAGAATATCGCAAGGGAATAAAGCATATTTTGCTAATTTCGATATATTCAAAAGCAAATTAATATAAAAAAATGTTAAATTCAAACTATATACAGCAATAATAAGACCAATCATATGTTATGGAGCTGAAACCTGGGTGCCAAAAGAAGCAGATAAATTAAGACTATTAACGTTTGAGAGGAAAATATTTAGAAGAGTGCTAGGTCCAGTAAAGGAAAATGGAAATTGGAGGTTGAGAATTATACCTCAAGAATAATAAAGAAAATATAGTTAGTTTCATCAAATCCAAGAGATTACAATGGTTTGGACATACACTAAGAATGCCAAAGGGAAGATGGCCGAATGATATTTTGAATTAGAAGCCACAGGGAACAAGACCAAGGGGAAGACCCAAGGATCGATGGGAAGATGACGTAATTGAGGATATGAAAGAGATGGGGATTTTTGATTTGAAATCTACTGCACAAGATAGGAAGAAGTGGTGTAAACTGGTTGAGAAGGCCAAGACATTCCACTGGAAGTCGTAGAGCCTGACGAAGAAGAAGAAGATATATATATGTGATGTTTAAGTATTGTCAAAGTACTATACCTGTCACCAATCATAAGTGTTCTCTTAGGGTCCACATTGTACCGTTCTCTTATTGCATCAATTATGTAAGCACCAGGCTTCCCAACGAGGAATGGTTTTCTGCCGACACATGTTTCTATCGCTGCCACCATGCTTCCAGTACCTGTGACACATGTACTTTAATTACACTGAACAATAAAAAAGAAACTTTTTTGGTCTCAGAAAGAAAAATATGTGATTCTAATAGTATTTTTTCCTGAATTCAAATATGATATGGGTTTTTCTCCATCATGCAAGGTTTCCGAGAGACAGGTTTTTATAATTTCAAACACTTTAATATTTTCTACATTCGTAACTACATAATATTCGAACATTCGGACTCACCTAGAAAGTAAGAAATGACGATTTTCTGCTATATTTCGCGTGTGGAGCATCCCTCTTGATGGTCCAACAATAATTCGCCAGCTTATTAGGATTCCATTTGCCTTGATATCTCTTTTCCATAGCTGAAATCTACTAGTGTTATTATTCATTTATTCATGCATGTTCAAATAGAATACAAGTTATTAAGATGATTGCGGATTCACCTTATTTATTAAGAAGAATCTCATAATGTGACTTCCTATTTAATTTATTAATAATTTATTTATTTATTTATTTATCTATCTTTTTGTAATATTCCATACATTAAATATTATTAAATTAATGAGTCATTTTTACATCTTACCTCATATTTCATGTTTTATCAAACACGGTAACTATAGTTTTCAAATGATCTTGTCATTCATTTTCAACCGCCATTATGACTACCGGATATTCGTTGGAATCTCCCTCTATAACGTTGCCATCATTACGTTATAGAGGGAGATTCCAACGAATATCCGGTAGTCATAATGGCGGTTGAAAATGAATGACAAGATCATTTGAAAACTATAGTTACCGTGTTTGATAAAACATGAAATATGAGGTAAGATGTAAAAATGACTCATTAATTTATTAATTAAGAACCTCATAATGTGTTTCTCAATTTTAACTTTGAATTAAATATTATACTAAACTAACCACTGATAACATTGGACAACTTTTTGTTCCTCTCAGTTTTTTCATGGTTCTTATATAATTCAGGCACCCTAAGTTAAAAAATGTCAGTTTCACATAGAATTAGCTTAGTGCACAGAGCAATAGCATGGAAAGCTAAAGGTTTGGGGTTCGATTCCCGGTTCAGGCAAATTTTTCTTTTCTTTTTACCATTGATTACAATAATTTAAGTCATATTTTTTGCTTTAGTTCACACTCTGCTTAAAGAAATTAGAAAAAGAATGTATTTAAATTATTCCAGCTGTAAAGGAAAACATCACAACATACCTGGAACAACACAGTCATTAACACGACTAGGACCTCTCTCATCCGTGTTGGTAGCAATAAAGAGACAATCTGGTTGATTTAAATAACTTGCAGCTTTCAACATCTTCGGATAGCTGAAGTGCTCGTCAAATCCTACAATCACTGCACCTACTTCAGGATCCAATTTAAAATCTTGCATTACTAACGTAGCAACGTCCACTCTTAGAGGATCTGGCTGCACATCAACAAAGTTATTGAACTATTATACAAAATATCACTAAAAATTTAAAATAAAAATTCTTTTCACCCTCTCCTTATTATGTCTTATAATTATACTGTATAGCAGGATTTTAATATCATAATAAATATGGAAGTTAAAGTTAATAATTTTGTATTTTAAAATTCTTTTAATATTTAAATATAACTTAAATAAATAAAAAAAAATCTAAATAATTCATTGTTGGTTATTGTTGAATAAAAATGTCTTATCAACTTTTATAAGATTCATGATGTGTTCCGTTGAGGTTTATTCAAAATTAATATAAAATTATATATTCTATAATTTTATATTAAAAATGTCTTAGTAACAAATAAAGAAATTGCACTACATAACAGTCTTTGTAAATAATGCTTTTAAAAATTGTTTTAAGTCATTGTTGTCAGAATTATAAATCCTTCTATTATAACTGTAATAAGAACACCTGCCTAACTTCATATTCTTAAATGAAAGTAAACTAAACTCTGATTGGATGTTAAAATAATTAACTTTCTTATTTAGCAAATCAAATTAAACCTTATATTTAAAGGACTATTAACCAATAGAATTTAAAAATAACATCATGTGATGTAATAATGTTCTTTAAAATTATAAAAGAATAACACTAGTCATTCTGCATACAACTTTCAACAAAGATAGAAGCAATAGAGCTCTCCTGATAAAATGTAATATTTAATACAAGAAGAATAATTGATTCAAGAAAAGAAAATAATTTAATTTTAATTGACGGTGAAGAATAATACCACCTACATTTACTTAATCTGCTGGAAAATTAAGAAGTGAATAAATTTGCAATTATTTCTACAAGAAATATTTTTTAGTAATTTTGAAGTGTTTTCCTATCCAGTGTGCCAACTTCCAACCCTAAGAAGAGAATCCGGCTCTACCAAAAATTAACCCTACCTGAACCAGTAATTCTTTTTAAGACACAAATCCTTCTTCAAAATTTACTACAACATCGGGCATGAAGAGAATTACTTCAACTGATTTCGTAACCTTAGTGGTTACATCTTTAGTATTACATGACCAATGTTCTGTCGATCAGGAGCAATGCTTCTTCAATGAAGGATGACAGAAT
Source organism: Diploptera punctata (assembly GCA_030220185.1). NCBI lineage: Eukaryota > Metazoa > Arthropoda > Insecta > Blattodea > Blaberidae > Diploptera > Diploptera punctata. Next base: position 3,349,509 of record JASPKZ010004196.1, read on the forward strand.
ATCGGTCGTGTAATACTGAATATGTTAACCACTATGGTTACAAAACCAGTCTAATTAGAAGACAGGATACGATGTGAGGTGAAAAGAATTATTTTAAATTATGATTTACAGTATTCTGTATATACTGTAATCTAAATATCAATACATCATCATCATTCTCCATACAAGTTTTAGGCCATGTATTCTCTTATGATCTAACAAAGGAAGAATTCTCCTCTCGATGCTTTTTGGTAAGTAATTTAATTACATATTCTTTCCCTTTGTTTATACATGGCTAAAATTGTAAATGTCCACGAATTAGAAGCTTACTTGTCATATATGAAAATTTATCATTGCATATTTTTACATATTTGATTATAATAACATATTTTTACATATTTAATTTTTTTATGTAAATTTACATATTATGCCTCTTAATTAAAAAAAAAATTTCATAAGCGGAAAATAATTTAAAATAATATTTGTTTACATTAAAAAACTCGGATACCTGAATGTACATTGAAACTGTTTTTTCCAACCTATACAAAAGCTGCTGAGAAATGGTCAAAGAAGAATTACATTTACTAAACATGATAAACATAGATACAGGAAGACTCTGAAAACTTGAGTATAGTATGAATGAAATGGTAGAAATATATATATATATATATATAGGGGGCACACCATGGTATTTTAATATAAAAATTTGGAAATTTTTAACATTATGAGGTTTTATTGATAAGAATCAAATGAATCGTGAATTCTTCTTACCTCATACTTCTATGTTTTTTTAAACACAGCACTGCAGTATCGGCAACCATCATCACCATCATCAGCTGTTTTCACGACTGTCAATTTTTTTCTTTTGCCGGTAATTATCCAATTATCACCAGATGGCAGTTTGGATAATTACCGGCAAAAGAAAAAATTGACAGTTGTGAAAACAGCTGACGATGGTGATGATGGTCACCGATACTACAGTGCTGTGTTTAAAAAAAACATAGAAGTATGAGGTAAGAAGAATTCACGATTCATTTGATTCTTATCACACCATGGTATAATTGGTTGAGGCAATATCCAAGCTGCAAAATCCAGGGTCGAGATCCGATGGGGTCAGGATTTTTAAACTGCTTAATCTTCTGGCAACATCATGACCCTGGGGTTGACTCAGCCTATAAAGATTAATATCATACAATGTTGTGGGGGTAAAGACTGCTATCACACAAGGCTGAAATCTCTTGCCAATTGTCTAGAAAGATGGGAGCCTTAACCTCTCAGTATCCCTAAGACCTGTAGTGGGATCATTTTATAATAGAAACATGACAATACCCAAATATTTAACTGTCCCATTCCTTCAAATGTTATCTATCTTAAAGTTAACATTTAATATAAATTTATATAAAATTAAATTTTAATATATTTAATATTACAAGTCATTATAAGTCAATTTTATAAGTCAAGATGGATGCAACATGTTCATCGAATGGAAGATCACAGAATACCCAAACAAATGTTAAGATATCAACCTGCAGGAAGAAGAAGACCAGGACGTCCACTCAAAAGACTTTTGGATGGTGTTTCTCTTGAGGCCAAAACAGGTCAACAAATGGCCTAAATTCGTGAATGTACTATGATGATGATGATGAATATTACATATTTTAAGGAATTTTTTGTAATCTTACATATTTTACATAATGTTATTACATAAATATGTGCATATTTTCATCATCATCACTCCAGGGATTAGGCAATTGCCCGTTCCGACTTCATAATGCATCAGCCCAACGATTTCTAGGTCTTCCAACATCATGTCTTCCTCTTGCTTGATAATTTCTTGCTAACAATTGATATCTCTCCTTACTCATTCCATCCATATGATCAATCCATTTCTGTCTGTAATTTGTGACCTTATCCAATAAAGGCTATACTTTCAATTCTTCTCTTATATCCTCATTTATTATTCTATCAAGTCTTGTACATCCTTTTACTTGTCTTAGGAACCTCATTGTGCATATTTTGCGTGTTAATATTACATAAAAATTCTAGCCTTAGTACTGAAGCACAGATTTTAAGATTCTCTGGGATCTCATCCATTATAAATGGCTCTTCCAATTATTTTGATATTTCAACATGATTGGAGAAAATTATAATATATATGATCCAAGAAATTTATAACATGAAAAACTATAGAGAAAGCGAAAGTATGTAAAATATCACACCCGTAGTAAAATGTGTTTAAGAAAAATTTTAGAAAGGGTGAATGATTTCACATATCTTGGATACAAATTCACATTCAATAATATGGACAAACAAAATCATAATAAAAATCAAATGAATCGTAAATTCTTCTTACCTCATACATCTATGTTTTTTTTAACACAAATCATAATATATTACAGAACTATGACAATGACATACAGTAAAGTTACCCTGCCTCCTAAGGGAAAGTACAAAAATATCCCTTCATAAAATCTTGGCAGGAAGATGAAAATAGATTAATGGTTAATGAAATGAGATTTAAGGGAAGATCAAAATAGTGAAACTACTGGAGGAACTAGATTTGGACAAATGCTCCATATGTGCTAAAATCTTAAAACTTATGCTAACTCCAGTTTTCCTGATACTGACTAGATTAAGTTACAGTGGTTCCTGCCTAAACAAACTGAGATTCTTTTAACTTTTATGGGAAAAAAATCACTATGAGGTTTAATTTAAGATCTAAATTAAAATGTTTTATACCTCACCTCATATGCAGTCTTCTAATTATACCAGTTTCGAAGCCTGAGTAGCTACATCTTCAATAATTTCTTGTCAACTGATGTTATGTTGATCAGAAGAAGAAGATTTTAATTTTAATCTTAACTGAGGTTCGTTAGATATTGTTAAAGTTAGCTTGTAATTAATTTGTTAGGGGGCACAAACAATTTGAAAATCTCAATAAACAAGGACTAGTTATAAAACTATATCCAATTAATTAACATTCAGACTGCTAACGGGACATGACTGCTTGAATAAACACCTACACAGAATTGGCATAACAGATTCACCTAAATGCCCTTTTTGCAATTTAAATGAAGATATGGAAAGAAACCATCTCCTCCGTTGTCCAGCTTTCGTAGAAGAGACCAGCCTTTCTGCTAAATATTGGAGTGCAAGAGAGCGAATGATTTCATTATCAAGTGCTCGACATTAGATACCAACCAACCAACCATATCCAATTAATTTAAAATAAAACATCAAAATACGTAGCTTTACCGCTTATAAGTAATGTTTAGATAGATAGATCATCGGTTGATTAATGTCTTTGACATCGTCCGATTCCTAATAGCCAGTTTTGTCGGTCCATCATACTGACCGGCTTATCTCTATTAGGCTTTTTAGCATTGCAATTTTTTTCTGATGGTAGGGAGCTGGCCTACTGCATCAACCCCCAACCTGGAGGACCAGGGATTTTTTCAGGTGTCCATCCTTAGACCAGTTGCTTTCACTACAGCTAAGAGCCTGATCTGCCCTTTAGGAAGAATTTGACAGAAAAGATAAGATGAAATGATCCCCTCGGCCTCGAATACTCTAATACCATCGGGGTCGGAAAACAACAAGGGTTTGGTCCAGAGAGACTGGATAGGAAAGATAAAAAAGAGATATGGTATGGAAGTAATACCATATCGGTCAATATCTCACCATGCTGACCAGTGCAATTGGTGAGAAGCCCATCCCGTCCGTTCACCACATAACTTATACGTATAAGTTATATGGTTACTAACAGCTGCATCACGTGAAGGTGGGATTGGACACTAGGAAGATGTGCAGGTTGGTTCTCTAAGTCTTAGAATTTAAAGCAATTAGAGGCTCTCCTTCCTCTTAGCATCTTCCCTTTTAAACCAGTAATGTTTAAATTCTCAATAAAAATACTTTGGAAAGAAGTCGTCAGATGGCATTGTTGATAGCATTGGCTATCGGTCTTTGGATGAGAGGAGAATTAATTGTAAAAGTAGAAAGAAATTTGACATTCCTATTGGAAGTTCGAATGGTGTAACTGTTACCTCACTGATGTACAAAGTCTGAGATCCGGGGTTTGTCTCCTGGTTCGAATGTAATTTTTATTTCTAAAATAAAACCATATCCAATTCTAAAAGTGTTAATTTTACCAGATTATTTTACCTTTACTATCTAACTTCTCTTGGTTAACTCTTGTTTTTTCGACCCCAATGCTATTAGGGCATCCGAGGGCTAGGGAATCTTTCCTTTCTTCCATTTCTTCTTTCCTTTATTTTCTTTTCTTCTCCAGAAAAGCCTGGCCAGAGGCTAAAGATGGCAGCCCCATCACTGGTCTTGCCTTCCTTTGGCCAGCAACCAATCGAAGGGACTATTATTATGCTTTCAAGTATTATACGAGAATTTCCCGGAAGATCTCTGGACCGTCCTAAGAAACGCTGAAGGGAAAATTTTCTATAGGATCGTAACAGGCCTTGGCCTAATACTTGGAAGGAAGAAGAAGAAGAAGAAAAATGTTAATTTAAAGTATAACATCAAAAAGAAACAGTTGGTTATAAAATTACAAAAGGAAGTAACATTATGACATTCTTCTTAATATATAAGGTGAGTTTGTTACAACTACCTCATAAAAGTTTAGTTCTTCTAGGACATGTTTCAAAACAATTCTGTTTCATCATCAGCTGGATAGTTTGGACAGGCTGATGATGAAACAGAATTCTTTTGAAACATGTCCTAGAAAAACTCAACTTTTATTAGGTAAGTTGCAACAAATTCACCTTATTTATTAAGGACAGTTGGAATAACTGTTATAACATATTTCTCTTGCTATAACAATATTAAAATCATGGAATTTTCAGATTGACTCTTCAGTTTCAGGCAGAATTTATGTTGAGTGTTAACACCAATGATGATACACATGTAAATATGCTATCTTTCCCCTACCCTCTCACTTCTTTTCCAAGCCTGCAAATTGATTTCAAATGGTTCACATAAAGAAAATGCACTTCCTATATGCTTCTAAGGCATACATGTATGAAATATCTGCAGTTGGAATGCAATTCTAATTCAAACTGTCTGGATATTTAAGGAACTTGCTAAAAAAGTACAACTACACTCTTTATTTAAATTAAATTATTTTTAGTCTGTTCATCTTACCTCAATATTAATGTTGATTATATCATAATCGAAACATGTTCAAGAACAAATCAACATTAATATTGAGGTAAGATGAACAGACTAAAAATAATTTAATTAAAATACCCTCAAAATATCACTTCCTAAAATAAAATAGTCCACCGCTGTGGTCTCAAGGTAGCGTGCTGCCTTGTCACACAGTGGGCCCGGGTTCGATCCCCGGTCGGGGCAGTTTTTCTGGGTGAGGATTTTATTGGGGTTTTTCCTCATCTGTAAGACAAATGTCAGGAAAACTTTAAGACCCAAACGGTCCCCGAAATCATATGGCCATCATCATCCTGATCATTATCATCATCATCACTATCATCCTTCACCGGTGTGGAAAGCAACGGGAAGCTACCACACCTACACAATTCCCTGGTAAAGCTGCAAGCATAGCATGAAAGTGCTGTGATTGCAGCGAAGGACCTGCCTTCGGGCAGAATTACTATGGATGAATTGAAAATAAAATATTAACTACACTCTTTATTATTACAACTATTCACTAATTTTTATGAATTGTATTTTTATTGGGGTTCAGTGAATCATTGAAGATACTGGATGTGCTGCCCCTATATTTTTTTTATTTTATATGGTTGGCAGTATATTATTTGGGGTAGAGCATGTGTTTTTTTTTATTCAATGCCACCAGGTTGTCATTAAGACATTTCTGGTATTATCTCCTGGCATGGCATACTTGTAATCCATTACTGAGGTTGGGGCGCCTGGAAGGTGGAGTTACGCTACCCTGATGACATGAAAGGTTATGTTGATGGTATTGGTGTGTCAGGAGAGGCCTTAAACTAAACTTAATCTAATAAAGTGAATATGAAATGATGGCCAAATGGTGCTTGGGGACCGTTTAGGCCTTAAAGTTTCTTGACATTTGTCTTACAGATGAGGAAAAATCCTGGAAAACCTCACCCAGGAAACTTGTCCTGACCAGGGATCAAACCCAGACTTGCTGTGTAATAAGGAAGCATGCTACATAGAGATGACAACGGTGGATGCGTAGAGCATGTAAATTACTTTTCAGGAATTAACACTATGGGATAATATTAAATTAATATTGACAAGCTAATGCTATTACCATGATAGAAATAAGTAAATTAATGAACACAATTAAATTATTGTAAATCAATTGTAAAGAGAAAAATTTTTGCCTGAACTGGGAATCGAACCCGAACCTATAGCTTTCCGTGCTAATGCTCTGACCACTAAGCTAATCCAGGCTTCATTCCCATCTAAGGTAAAGGAAGGATATCTGCTTGGATGGGAATGAAGCCTGAATTAGCTCAGTGGTCAGAGCATTAGCACAGAAAGTTAAAGTTTCGGGGTTCGATTCCTGGTTCAGGCAAAAATTTTTCTCTTTACCATTGATTTACTATGGGATATTATTTATTTAAGTAACATTTTATCATTACATTAAAATGTTTCATTCCTCTCCTCATATCCAGTCTTCTAAGTAGATAGTGATTCAAAGCCTTTGCGGCTTCATCTTCAGTATTTTTTTGTTGACTGATGTTACGCGTCAATCAGATGAACTACTTCTTCTTCCCTCTGTTGGTGGACCGATAAACCTCCGGATAAAATCAGTATCCGCAGGAATTTCGAAGTTCATAAGTTTTTCTTTCTTGTTTTTTTGAATGTGGATTTTTTTCCAAACCATGAGTTCTTTTAGTTTTACTGTTTGACACATAAATTAGTAAAAAAATAAAAGAATAAATAATAATTAATGTGGCAACAGAAAACAGTTTTGAAGAAAATATGGTATACAAGAAAATAAATTTAAAAAGACGAAAGTTAATTAATGAAAGCACCTTATAAAACAAACAAAAGAAAAAATAAAATTCAAGAAATTCAGTTACCATCCATTGAAACACCACAAGTTTAAAAAAATATTTAAAAAGTTTAATATAAGATTGGCACCGATGAACGAATACAGCCTAAATAGGATAGATAATTAAAACCTATAAAAATTGAAGAAAACAAATCAGGAATTTATCAGATCAAATGCAGGATTTGTGACAAAATTTACATAAGAAAAACAAAAACAAATTAGAAAACAAGAGTCAAAGAACATCTTAGAAATGTCAAAAATGGTGAAGTGGAAAAGTCAGCAGTAGTTGCTCATGCTTGGTCCGAAAAAATCTAACTGACTAAAAGCCTCTAATTAAACAAACAGAAAAAACTAAAAGAACTTATGGTTTGGGGAAAAAATCCACATTAAAAAAAAAACAAGAAAGAAAAACTTATGAACTTCAAAATTCCTGCAAATACTGATTGGATCCAGAGCTTTATTGGTCCACCAACAGAGGGAAGAAATAGTTCTTCTGATCGACATAACATCAGTCAACAAGAAATACTGAAGATGAAGCCGCAAAGGTTTCGAAATCACGATCTACTTAGAGGACTTGCTATGAGGTGAGGTGTGAAGCATTTTAATTTAATCATAAATTAAACCTCATAGTGATTTATTCCTAAAAAAAAGTTCAAAATTTTATCACCTCATCTCACATTCTTCTTAAAATAAATAGAGCATGTAAAGCCTACATAAATTACATGCTACTAATCTTTCAACTTACCCCAACTCCAATGTTTCTGATGCCAACTAGGTTAAGTTCCCTGGAAATACCACTAGTTCCAACAATGTATACTTTCTTTTTGAAACCAATGTCTTGAAGATAACAAGCGGTTAGATAAGATGTGGTAAGTACATCTTCCTATAACAAAATATACATCTTCCAGTCAAGAATAATACTTCGACACGTAACTTCATCAAACAATTACACTATATTTCTGAAAGTCAGGTTCAAGGAAGGCCATGAGAATTACACAAAAGTTAGGATAAAGGAAAAAAATATTTCTTTTATATATTGTGAAAAGATCAACACTGGAGTAAGACAGGGATGTGGACTTTCACCGGTGCTTTTCATTATATATATGAATAAATTAATAAACGAATGGAGGAAAACACAATGAGAATATATACCCATCAATAGGAACCTCAAACTCGATACTATTCTTTTTGCAGACGATTTATCTCTTCTGGCACTTTCCAAAAATGATTTGGAACAATCAATTTATAATTTACAAAAAATAGGTGCCAAATTTAATATAGAAATATCAATTAACAAAACTAAAATTATGGCATTTCATGGGAAGGACCCCATACAAAGTAAAATCTGTCTCCAGAATAAAATTTTAGAGAGATCTAATCAATTTAAATATCTTGGATATTATCTCTCTATCTGGGATGAAAAGGATATCCCTGAAAAAATTACTAGTTATAATAAAAGTTTGGGAATTATTAATCAAGTTATGAAACCATCCCTTGTACAAAAAAACACCAGATTATGTTTATATAACACTTTGGCTAGACCAGTGTTGACCTATGGTAGTGAAGCATGGACACTAAAAAGACAACATGAAAGCAGAATAACGGCTTGTGAAATGAGATTCATGCGCAGAACAGTGCGTTACACCAGATGGGATCGGAAAAGGAACACCGATATCTTAAAAGAATTGAAGACTAAGCCAATTTTGGAATATATTAAACAGTACCAACTAAATTGAAAACACCATCTAGAAAGAATGAGTTCAAATTGGATCCACAAAGCTGTTCATAATTATATACCAAGAGGACGAAGATCACTGGACCGTCCTATGGAACGCTAGAGGGAAAATTTTCTATAGGATCGTAACAGGCCTTGGCCTAATACTTGGAAGGAAGAAGAAGAAGAAGAAGTGAAAATATATAACAGTCCATAAAACTAAGAAGCATCTTAAACTATGAAGATAGGCCTAGACCCCTAAATGCATAATTTTACATAGCAACTGTGATTCCAGTTCTATTTTCTCCCCCTTCCAATATCTTAAGAAGTGAGTTTGTGCATAATAGTATTTTCTTCATGAATAAATGACTACATGGTAGAAGAAGAAGAGATAGGGGAGAACAGTCATGAAGTTTTCATGAAGACAATACTATTATTATACATAAACAAGTGACTGTCAGCTGATCTTAAACATCACTAAAACTAATACGTAAATTAATGAGTCATTTTTACATCTTACCTCATATTTCATGTTTCTTTAAACACGGGAACTAGTTTTCAAGAGAACCATCTCTCTCATTTTCATCTGACATTATGACTACCGGATTTTCGTTGGAATCTCCATCAATAATATTGCCATCTGGTGTTGATTTGATGAACTTCGAGATGAGGTCAAATCAACACCAGATGGCAACGTTATTGATGGAGATTTCAACGAAAAGCCGGTAGTCATAATGTCGGTTGAAAATGAGAGAGCTGGTTCTCTTGAAAACTAGTTCCCGTGTTTAAAGAAACGTGAAATATGAGGTAAGATGTAAAAATGACTCATTAATTTACGAATTAAGAACCTCATAATGTTATTTCCCATATTTAACTATGAATCACTAAACTAATCCATTTGCACATATCAGACAAATTATTTGGCTATACCTCTACCCATTGAATTATTATTATCATCTTTTCTAAAGGAAAATATAATTATTACATCTTGAAAATATTCATCCACCATTTTTTTTTGTTTACTTGTTGTTTCTTAACTCACCTCATACTTCTTAACTCCCAAGCAGGCTCGAGTTTCTTCACTTCATTTGTGACATTCTCAATGCTATATTACGTTCACAACTGATTCCAACGGCTTCCTCTCCTACAGACTGACGTTGGAGGCCATTGGACATCAGTTGTGAACGTAATACAGCATTGAGAATGTCACAAATGAAGTGAAGAAACTCGAGTCTGCTTGGGAGTTAAGAAGTATGAGGTGAGTTAAGAAACAACTAAACAAAATTAAAATAAATCTCATAGTGTTATTTCCTACCTACATAACTTAATTCATCAACCATGTCTGGGTTAGAATCTGCAAACAATTCCAGAAGTGAGCACGTTAATTAGATCACTGGGATTGGTTAATAAGTAATTTATAAACATAAGAAAAAACAATTGAAATCCTACCTTAACAGCTGCATAACCTAATTTTTCACATTTGATGAGAAAGTCATCTCTTGTTATAACATTATTGTTAGTGATATAGAATACACGTTTCCCCATTTTACGAAACTCATTCAACACTTCTGGAGATCCTGGTAGCGCTTTTGTATGCAACCATAACACTCCTGTAAAAATGATACATTTCTTACAAATACTGCAATATGCACACTTATTATATTTGAAGAGAAAAATATATTTAATGCTTACTTACTCACTCAATGGCACTATCGAACCCCATAGGTTCATGGCCGCATGAACATAAGCTCTCCACACATTCCTAAAAAACTAAAAAAAACTCCTGGCGCGACAGGCCTAGATTGCCCTTAGCCTACCAGCCGGCTGCTGGCCTAATATCCACATGTGTCAATCACAGAGGTAGATGATCATCAGCCAGTGTTGGGGTGACATGTGGTCAGCATGTCGAGTCCCCCAGCCGTTATAGCTGGTTTTCTCAACCTGGAGCCGCTACTTATTGTAGCTACCCAAATGCCTCACGATGCTGGGTGGGCACCGGTCCCATACTGGCCGAAATACCATGAGAAAATTTCTTCCCCCACGGAGACTCGAACCAGCGCAAGTCCCGTAGCTCTGCGCCAAGGCTTCCTGCCTTAACCACTCGGCTACGGCGTGGGACCCACACATTCCTATCATGAGCTAATGTTTTCCAATCATTCCCTGTATAATCCGCATTTCTTGATGGTTGTATTTTTACGGTGAAAGATCATCACTCCTTCGACCAAGGTACTTTTTCCATCTGGCATATCACCTTTGACCAGTCCAGCATGGGTAACCCTATCGGCAGCAATGCTACTGCCGGCATAGCTCTCGGGATCATTTAAGCATGCAAGCCAGTCCACCACAACAAGGTAAAGATACCATGGAGGGAAAATATATTTAATATTTAAAGGAAGTGACACTATGAGGTTTATTTTAAATAATAGGAATTATGTATGCACAACTAGTCCACCGCTGTGGTCTCGAGGAAGTGTGCTGCCTTGTCACGCAGCAGGCCAAGGTTCGATCCCCGGTCGGGACAGTTTTTCAGGGTGAGGTTTTTATCAGGGTTCTTCCTCATCTTTAAGACAAATGTCAGGCCCAAACAGTCCCCGAAATCATATGGCCATCGCAATCATCATCATTCATATTCATCTTGGATTAAGCTTAGTATTAGGGACTCTCCTGGTGCACCACTATCATCATCATCCATCATATCATTGGGGCAATGTAACCCCGCCTTCCAGGCGCCCCAACCTCAGAAGTGAGTTATAAGTACCATGGCAGGAGAGCATGCTCATTTAAGCATGCAAGCCACTCCACCACAACAAGGTAAAGATACCATGGAGGGAAAATATATTTAATATTTAAAGGAAGTGACACTATGAGGTTTATTTTAAATAATAGGAGTTATATATGCACAACTAGTCCACTGCTGTGGTCTCGAGGAAGTGTGCTGCCTTGTCACGCAGCAGGCCCAGGTTCGATCCCCGGTCGGGACAGTTTTTCAGGGTGAGGTTTTTATCAGGGTTCTTCCTCACCTGTAAGACAAATGTCAGGCCCAAACAGTCCCCGAAATCATATGGGCATCGCAATCATCGTTCATATTCATCTTGGATTAAGCTTAGCATTAGGGACTCTCCTGGTGCACCACTATCATCATCATCATCCATCACATCATCGGGGCAACGTAACCCCGCCTTCCAGGCGCCCCAACCTCAGAAGTGAGTTATAAGTACCATGGCAGGAGAGAACACCAGGAATGTCGAAAGACAACCTGGGACATTTGAAAAAAAAAAAAAAATATATATATATGCACAACTCACCTCATATTAGTAACTTTCTTGATGACCCGGCATTCTTCAAGAAAGCTACAAATATGAGATGAGTCATGCATATCTAACCCCTGTTATTTAGAAAAATATATGCCTAACTGGGGTTTGAACCCAGGACCTTTAGCTTTATATGCTAATGCTCTACCATCTGAGCTATCCTAAGCCTTCAATCTAAACATAATTTTTTCTCTTATACATTTCAATTACAGAGTGCAGCAAAGACTATGAACCATTGCTTGACACACGCAAACGGCAGCTTTTTATTTAAGAAGACTTTTTATGACTTCAATGAGAAATGTTAAATTTATAATAAAAACATTGAAAGAAGCTCTACTGGCTTTATAAAGTAATGTTTAAATTCCCATTAAAAGTTGGCATAGCTTGGGAATTAATACATATTAGAGAAAAATTTGTATTTAGATTGGAGTTCTCAGGTAGCTCAGTCGGTACAGCATTCACGTAGAAAGCGAAAGATCCTGAGTTCAAACGCAAGTCAGAGCATATATTTTTCTCTTCAAATATAATTTAACCTTAATTGAGATAGTAAAGGGAAGTTTAGGTAATGTGGACCCTTCTGTTTGAGAGTGGACCCTGTTAATATCTTCTTTAATTGGTGCTGCCCCCAAACAGAAAATATTTTTACTTCTTCCCCTCATCAACTTTTACATGTTCAAGGCCAGTTTCTTTTATTCTTTGTGCAAAGAAGGGTTTATTTGTAATATTTATGAAAATGACCACTTTGAAAGTTTTTCAAGCTAAGAATCAATTTTTAATTTCTGCTATTGAATATTACAAATGTTGAAAAAACTCCTAAATATATTATATTATGTAGATGCTGTTTTAATATACTAATGGGTTTGGTTTGATATTATGTGACATGGTGGCTGCATAAAATAATTAAACTTATCAAAGGAATTTGGTTGATGTGGACCCTCCACGAGGACCTGGGCCCACTTTACATGAATATGTACATTTTATCAATGAGGATGAAAAAACCATTCACTTAATTAATTTTATTTAATATCCTTGCAATTTTACTAAACCCAAAGACCATCGCTTTCTGCAGTTGAATGACATGTGAATGTTATAATCAACAATAATTTTTCAAAATAGTAAATATATATCAACGCATTTTAATTATGATCAGTCATAAATATTTTCAGATTATTCTGTGTCTGTCTATATAAATTAATAGAATAAATAAACTTAAAAATTGACAAAGCTAAGGTGGACTCTAGGGTCCACTTTATCCAAATATGGAAGCTAAAGTGGACCTTTCTTGTAATGTAAAAAAGTTTATAAATTATGATGTTTCCATATTTGAATAAAATAACAATGCTATTTCATAGTTACAACACTAATGATAATCACTGTAATTAAACAAAATTCAAATTAAAAGAAGAAGAACTACAAATTCAAAACACGGGTTCAAATTATCCAAAGTTACTCGATATGTGGTTTAGAAAACATCCATACAAATGGATTTTATGCATGGCCAGCATTTTACTTATCTTTTTCAAGGTGAGACACTACTGGTTTACAATAACAGTTAAAAAAGGTTAGCAGAAAATGGCTATCTTGGTCCACCTAGGGTTAACAGAATGTATAACAAATGAACAAATACCTTACCATCACAGTCAGTTAATATGGTGTCTACAGAGTTGAAAAGATCCTTTACTTCATCTTTACTCAAAGATTTTAAACTTCTAGTAGACATTTTCCAAGTCCCTGTAACATAAACACAAACAGTAATGTAGACATTCTTCAGACTCACTTGGTCAATTGCAGTAACAAAATCTGAGTCATGACAATAATTTTACAATTGTTATAGTTTTTATGAGAATGATAAAAAAAACTGTAGTCATGGTTCTGACTTTCTGCAATCGGCTGAATAACTTCACATTTAAACTTCAACAGTTCTCAGAACTAAGATTTCTATTCTATAGTAATTATGTCCGAGGGCAGTTCTTTCACCGTAATCATAGCATTTTCATGCTATGCTTTGCAGCTTTACTAAGGAATTATAGGTGTGGTAGCTTCCCATTGCTTTCCACACTGGTGAGGGATGATGATAATGATAAGGATGATGATGATGATGGCTGAATGATTTTCAGGGACTGTTGGGCCCTAAGCCTTCTGATACTAGTCTTATAACTTACAGGTGAGAAAAAAACCCAAAAAAAAAACCTCACCCAGAAGCCAGTCCTGACCGGGAATCGAACCCGGGCCCGCTGCATGACAAGGCAGCACGCTACCTTGAGACCACATCATCATCAACAACAAGGATTAAGCCCAATGGCCTGTTCCGATCTCATTATAGGTCAAATTGGTCCTTCTATCTCTTCAATGGTCTTTCCAACATTATTCTCCCTTTTGGTTTATAATTATACATTCTTCTTGGTATGCGCTGTTCATTCATTCGTAATATGTGCTGAAGATAAGCATTTTGATAATATTTTATTCTTTCACAGAGATTAAATATATTAAGTTCTGTTCTTATATCTTCGTTTTTCTTTTTATCGGTCATTTGGTATCCTGCTATTGCTCTCAACATCTTCATTTCTGCAGCCTCTATTTGTTTCTATCTGCCTTTGAGACCACAAAAATGAAAATAATGAATGAAATTAGAATAATAATGTTATCATCATCATCACCACTGTCATTACAGCCCTTTAAGTGTAGCCTTAGACTCCCTCATGACAGCCACCCAATCATTCTGACCCAAAGAAAACAATTATAATTGAGCTCTTCAAGGATTATTCCTAACAGTTATTTTAGGCCTATATTTTACAGCCCTTCAAGAGTTTGAATACTTTGAAGCCCCGATTTACAATCACAGATTCAGTTTATGGTTCAACCTTTTTTATAGCAACAGGCTTCCATGGGCTTCATGAAATTATTGGAACTACTTTTCTACTAACATGCTTACTCCGGCATCTCTTTCTACACTTCTCATCCCCAAATAAATAAAAATGAAATGAATCTTAATTTTAAAATAAAATAATAAAAAAACCTTCAGTCTCCAATCTTTTTACAACTGCCTTTGTAAGATCAGCCTGGACATAATCAAACCATCTTGTCTGCGTTATAGATATCGGCTATGGGGATTTATATCGAGCTTTGAAGCTTGTGCATTGAGTGACATGGTCCAGCTCGATGTAGAGCAGTTAGTAGTTCTCTCCATTAAAGTCTTATTTCACAATTTGAAAATTATATTTTATTGATATTACAATTATTATATTAGAAATTAATCAACGGGTCAGACAAGGATGCCCGCTATCTCCTGCACTCTTTAGTATATATATATATATATATATATATATATACACACACTGCTCAAAAAAAATTAGGGGATATTGTAGAATAACCTATTAAGACTATGTTTTTAGGAACAGTATTAGATGCAATCACTTTCTATTACTCCAAAAGAATGTAAACAAGAGTTTGAAGTCATTACGTAACCTCTGTACCACACCAGATGTCAAAGAGATCCTTATTCGGAATATGGGCAACAAACAAAGCAACATTAACATGTGTGAAAATGTTTCTTTAGAGTATGGTGTATGGTCTCCCCTCGAACGGCCAGCAACTGCTCACCTCACACCCACCTGTGTGCCTTGTTGCAATGATGTTAGCAATGAGTTCTTGGGGGAGACGTGGCCACTCTTCCATAAGAGCAATGTGCAGCTCTGGGGGAGGTGCTTGGTCTGTCCTGCAATGCAACCTGCCTAATGCTTCCCACACATGCTCAATTGGATTTAAGTCGCGGGGAGGAATCTGGCCATTTTATACGCTGCGATAACCCGCCACTTCCAGCATGAGTTGTCCCACAAGCCAGCTCTGTGGCAACCGTGGCATTATCGTCCATAACGAAGAAAAGAATCACCTTATGGGTGCGCTGCGGCGGATTAGCATAAGGCACGACAAAATTTCGAGAGAATCCTCATCTCTATACCTTACCGCAGGGTCAAAGTACCGACCTTAGGATGACGTAGATGTCCGTACGTCCACCACTACTGACTCCTGTGCACACCATCAATCCACCGCCACCATATGGGGATCTTTCACGTACAAATGCTGGATTGTTTCGTGTCCCTTTTTCTCTCCAGATGAATACACGCTGACTATCACATTCCACGTTGAATCGCGACTCATCAGAAAAAAAAAACTGATCTCCATTCAGCATGCCTCCACCCACGATGTTCCTCCGCCCAGTTTCTGCGATCTCTACGGTGTTGTGGAGTTAACCTGGTACACACCATGGGCCTACGGACATAGAGACCACTTCCATGCAGTCAATTAGGGACAGTTTGAGTTGACATCCTGCGTCCTGTTGCTGTTTGAAGTGTATTTCGCAGTTGAGTTGCATTCTGCTGTCTATTCCAACGGGCTGTTAACAAGAGGTAATGGTCATCCCTTGCTGTTGTTGCCCTTGGTCGACCTTGTCCGGCTCTTCTGTGAACACTATGTTCTTTGAAAATGATTCCAAAGTCTAGAAATCACGCTTTGAGACACCCTAATGGCTTGTGCCACCTCTTGTTGTGTCTGTCCAGCTTCCATCCTTCCTATGGCCCTCCAAGCCATTGGTTAAGGTAAATCACGTTGTCGAGGCATCACTGTCCCTAAGGCAAGTCATTCACTAACTGAAAACTGGACTGGATTTAAAAACAGCAACAAAACATTCACCCCCACATCACCCTTTCACATCAACAGTACAGACACTGCCCTCTGGTGTGGTACCGAGGTTACGTAACAACTTCAAACTCTTATTTACATTATCTTGGAGTAATAGAAAGTGATTGCATCTAATACTATTCCAAAAAACATAGTCTTAATAGGTCATTCTACAATATCCCCTAATTTTTTTGAGCAGTGTATATATAGATGAGATCATTGTACAATGGCAATAAAATTTAACCACAGAGTTTAAAGTTGGCAGTACGATTCTAAATACCATACTGTTTGCAGACGATCAGACAATCCTTAGCTCTTCAGAAGACAATTTACAAATAGCAGCATATAAATTAAACGAAATAGCAAATAAATTCAATATGACTATCTCTGAAAGTAAATCGAAAGTAATGGCATTCAACGGGAAAGACCATATGAGGTGTAAAATCAGTATTAATAACAGTATAATACAACAGGTGAACAATTTTAATTATTTAGGATGCAACGTATCATACTGCCAGAAGGAAGATATTAATATTAAATTAAATAGATTTTACAGAATGTGTGGCACTATAAGACAGACACAAAAAAATAAAACTTTGACGAGCACACAACTAAAATTTTACAAAATTATGGCAGTGCCTGTCTTAACATATGGAAGTGAAAATTGGACTCTTAACCGTTCAGACAGAAGGAAAATAGAAATTGCAGAAATGAAGTTCCTACGTTCAGTAGCGGGTGTGACAATTTTGACAAGAAAAGAAGTGAGGATATTAGGAAGGACAAATATTTTTAATTTAACAAATAGAATTGACAACATGAGAAACAACTGGTATGAACATGTCAAGAGAATGCCTACAGATAGAATCCCTCAGCTGTTACTAAAGTACAGACCAATAGGACATAGAAATGTTGGATGCCCATTTACTAGATGGGAGGATTCATTAAATCCCACTTGATGTGAAAACAGGTAAAAAGGCCTAATTTCATGAAGCAGAAGAAGAAGAACTTTTTTTTTCAAATGTACATTGGTTGGCATACAATATATTGATTTAGTTTATTTACATAAGATAATTACAATATCTACAACTACAATGACATAACAGCCCAATGTTGGGACTTAGTGTGTCCTTTTCTAGAGGTTACTACTCTATTTTATAGTGTTCTGCCCTAGGGCAGTTCTTTCACTGCAATCATAGCATTTTCATTCTTTGCTTTGCAGCTTTACTAGGGAATTATAGGTGTGGTAACTTCCAATTGTTTTCCACACTGATGAAAGATGTTAATGATGATGATGAAAGTCAGATGATAATCAAAGACCTTTTGGGCCTTAAAGCTACCTGGCATTTCTAGGAGTTACAAGACTAAATTAATTTAGTTATTCTTATTTCCCAATGATGTTATGCATGGTATGCAGTGAACATGTTTCAAACATTTCACAACGATACTTATTTTTTACAATTATAAATATTTATCCATGTATGCAATGATTTAAGTTATGTAGGTAGGAAATAACACTATGAGGTTTATTTTAATTTTGTTGAGTTGTTTCTTGACTCACCTCATACTTCTTAACTCCCTCGCAGATCAGGATTTCTTCACTGTATTTGTCACAAATACAGTGAAGAAATCCAGATCTGCCAGGGAGTTAAGAAGTATGAGGTGAGTCAAGAAACAACTCAACAAAATTAAAAATGCATTGATTTAAGAATTAAATTAATATTTTTATTACCTCACCTCATATCCTTTTTCTTCTATATACTGCAGTTTCGGAGCTTATCTCCATCATCAGTAGCCTCTGGTAGACTGGTGTTATGTCGTTTCTTGGTGGTTTTCTTCTTACTTCTATCAGTGGATCGATGAACTTCTGGATCAGGTCAAAATTTGTGGGAGTTTCGAAATTCATGAGTTTATCTTTCTTGTTTTTTTGGATGTGGATTTTTTCTCAGACTGTGAGTTCTGTTTGTTTATCTGTGTGTTTGATTAGGCATTTAATCGATACAGAAGCTAGCCTAATCAAACACATAGATAAACAGAACTCACAGCCTGGGAAAAAATCCACATCCAAAAAAACAAGAAAGATAAACTCATGAATTTCGAAACTCCTGCAAATTTTGACCTGATCCAGAGGTTCATCTGTCCACCGACAGAAGTAAGAAGAAAACCGCCAAGAAATGACAACACCAGTCTACCAGAGGCTACTGATGATGGAGAAAAGCTCCGAAACTGCAGTATAGAAGAAAAAGAATATGAGGTGAGGTAATAAGAACATTAATTTAATTCTTAAATTAAACCTCATAGTGTTCTTTCCCTGTGAATGTTAAATATGCAATGATTTATTCAAAGTTTTACGGAAGCGCAGTGCACATGTGCAAGATGTGCAAATGCTTAATATAACTTCCACTAGATGGCAGTGAAATTGACATTACAAACATTTGCAATTATTTCCACACCATATTTCAACAAATTAACTTCATTTTGTTAGGTTCTGATGGGACAAGTTAGTGTAAGGCCTACTTCATGGAATAATATGTATGTAGGCTATACATTAAATAATATGCCAAATCATTGAAACAGTTAGATAAATCTAAGGAACTCACAGTTTGGGAGAAAATTCACATCCACAAATATAAAAGGAAAATCATGATTTTAAAATTCTCGGGGAAAAATATTTTATTTGGTAGTTCATCAGTCAGCCAACAGAGGGAGCAGGAAGCAACCTGCAGGATCATCAACCACCAATTCAACAGTTAGATAGAACTGAAAATGATAAAAATATGTATAGAAACTAGTAATATTTAATTTTAGGAAGTTATATTTTGAGGTTATTTTAATTATATTATATTATATTATTTTTGGTAAGATGTCCAGACCAAAAATAATATAATAGAAACTAGTATTCAAGAAATCTACAATTATGAGATGAGGTTTAAATCTAACTCTATTTATTAATTAATATGAACATAATTTGTTTTGTAAGGTTAGGAAGGGGAAGATTGGTGTACATTCAATTCTAATAAACATTTGGGAATTTATTGCGAAGGTTGGTCATTTCAATTTCACAGCTAGGTTGTTCCATCTAGCAACAAGTCTACAAACTTTTTGTAGGACTTCACAGATATGTGGTTCCACCTAGCATAAACTCTATAAATGTTTGCGCATGCACACTGTCATTCTGTAGAACTTAGAAAACTTATTATGAAAATCAAACTAAACTTTTTTCCTCATTTCATTTGGTTTATTTACCAATTTCATTATTATTCACGAGGTTCAACACTTTGTCAATTGCTTGATTGAAATATGAGGAACATTTTACGTGAGATTTTTTTTCATAATTGACTTATTAGCTGAGATGGCTAAATATGAGTAAGACAGATGTTAAACCACAATGGCTATGGTTTGAGCCCACTTCATACCACTAAATTTAAATAAATAAATTGTTAGATTAACCCATTCGCTTCAGATTAAAATATGCAATGCATTTCCCCAGAAACCAGATTTATGTTACCATAAATTATATTGTTTATTTTCAGACATTCAAAACAAACAAAATATAACGGTACTTTATATCACAATAAGGGTGAAGGCCAAAACACATTCCTCTACTATTCATAAATGTTAACAAAATATCACCCTGCCAAGAGATGTACAAAATATTGCAAAATATATAACAGCAGAGTTAAGCGAGTGTACCTCGTCTTCTGAGTTGAAGGTCATTTAACTACCGGTGAGTCTACCTCGTCTTTTGAGGTGAATGCGTTAAATATAGTGAAATATATGTATACGTGGTTAGAGGTAAGAAATGGGAAAATATAGAATGAAGATAGGGAAAGAGAGAGAGACATCTTGGGAGAAATGAAGTATGAATAAAGAGGGAATTGTTCACTTGGATTAACTATTGTGAAAGTTCATATAAACTAATAAACTAAAGATCTTTGAGTGACATGTTACGTAAATGGTAATTTACTATAACATGCTGTTATGAGATTCTGTGGTGTAATTTATTTCATTAGATTATGAAGGGGTTGAGGAACCAGCTATAACGGCTGGGGGACTCGACATGCTAACCACATGTCACCCCTACACTGGCTGTTGATCATCTACCTCTGTGATTGACACATGTGAATGTGAAGGGCCAGCAGCCGGCTGGTAAAAGGGCAACCGCTGAAAAGTGGAAAGACCCTCAATCGGAAGATTATGAAGGGTCAGCATATATATATGTATATAGAAAATGAATAACATTTGCAACGTCTCATTACTTTGTTTACGAAACACAAATGCAATACTAATGCAAAAGTGTCTGATTAATTTAAATTAAGTCAAGTTAATTACCAAAAGCAGCATATAGCTATTCATCACAAGGAAGAAAAAGTCTGGGAAGACCAAAGAAAAGATGGAAACAGCAGCAATTTGGAGCCGGAACAGGCTAGTAAATAAGCCTAAACTGTGACGATGAAGAAGTTAACATATAATTTCATTATACAAGTAAATCCTGGAATATTGCATCACTTCATATAGACAGATTCTAGCAGGTAAGGTCGTGGGTCTAGTGGAGGGAGCTTCTGTTTCCCCTGCATGAGGTCGCATGTTCGATCCCACAGTCATGCTATTTTCTGTCTCTTGTCCTTATTTCAATTAATTTTTTTGTTTTGCTTTGTTTTATTTACAGCATATACTGCACTACTTATTTATGCAAAATTATTTTCCATTGCACGACACACAACAAAACAGAACGGATTTTAGTTTCTCAAATAGTTGTATACTTGTGAACCAAACAGCTGATATGTGATCAGATGTAGTGGCTTTGTTCTGGAACTTGAAAATTATATGTGCACCATCAATTATTACATTGAATTGCATACTGCACTTAAACTGACATGAAATATTTTCTAAGTCCTATAGAACAACAGTGTGAATGCACCAGAGTTTATAGAGCCAGCGATAACCCACCTTGAAATTTCTCCCACAGAAGCATTGTATGTACCAAGGCCATGTCCAAAAAATTATCTGCTGGTTTTGGCTACAAGGTACAAAAATCCAGCACCAAATCTCTCATTTAAACTAATCATCGAACCACATATTGATTATCATCCTAGATCACTATCAATATCGTACTAAAGTTAAAAAATCTTATGCTAGATGGCAGCATCTCGCTAAGAAATTTAAATGACCAATCTTTACAATAAATATGAAATCTATGTTAAAAAATATATTAAAAATATTAAAATTACCAAATGTTTATTAAAAATGGGTGTACACTTACTTAACACTCCCTAACGCCAATCCAACCAGCGATAACCCAAAACAGCGATAGAAAAATCATGGACCAAGTAATATACTCTGTGGAGAAAATTGCTGTTAGCATCACAATATTGTCTAACAGTGTCATAATACTGTAATTTGCATATTTAAATAAATATTTGAAAATTGTCTAATAATGTTACAAAAATTGTTTGAAAAAGTTTAAAATATTAAATAATGTTAGTAAATACATTAGACGAGCTGTAGTTTACAACAATAAACTGAAAAATCAAAAAGCAGTAAAAGTACAGTTGAGCCGGGCAATTTACTTCATGAATGTACACTAATTTGCCCCTTCATAACCTAACGAAATAAATTACACACAGAATAAAATGATGGTATTCTGGTATCTTCCAGTAAATTAACTGGTAAATAATCGGTTTCTGCTTTATTCAGAAAAAAATACCGTACTGGTACCTAAAGCATAGTTTTCATCAGGACTAAATTAAACTTCCCAAAAGAATAGGATTCCATCTTTTAATTGTGTCTGATTTGGTAGGCTTTACTGTAATAACAAATAGTACACATTTTTCAAAATTTCGCAAAAAAAACTTTAAAACGTTTAAAATAGTACGAAATGTTAGTAAAGATGGAAAAAGTACACAGAACAATTACTTGAATGTAATCACAGAGAGAGATATTCTAAAGTTGAGACAAAATCTCTTATGTAGTAAGCAATGTGAAATTATAGTAGTCTATTACATAAGACTTACCGGTACCTTAAAAGGATTCGGTTCAGCCAAGACGATACTTAAGTTTAGCGCTACAAATTAAATCATTCAGAAAATAATTTCAATTTCCATTATATTTCTTGCGTGACCCAGTGCATTTGGTGGAGTTGCACTGCGTCGTGCATTTTAGAAAGTGTGTTCAAATTTATAAATTTCAAAATTGCCAAAACAAGGTACCGTAACTTGTCATATTGTATTAAATAAAAATAAAAATCCCTGAAATTCAATCTTGGCTATATGTGACTTACAACATTCACCATGTTAATTAGTTAAAACCTTTTACGTTTATGTATATTCAAATTTTACCTGTTATAAAACTCTGAAATGTCACAACGCCAAATGACCGACTATCTACAAACAGACGTTTTAAATTTCTCACTTGATTATACAATACTCCCATTACTATAGTGGGTTCGATATCACTCGGTACATGAAATCAACGTCATTGGCGGAACTACTTCTCTTCTATCACCTCATTTGCTCTGCAGCTTATCACGTGACTTACCTACAACGACATCGCTACTGTACTGCAATCATTATGTAAGCGCGTGCCAACCTCAGTGACTTAGTTGAAGTCATTGGTAGCTGTAATAAAAATTATATATTTCATTGGACTCTAGACCTGTCATGTTTTATTTTTTCTGCCTTGTAATCACCTTGACTTTTAATAGAATTACGAGCTATTAAATATGTAATAAATACTAGCACCATAGCCAAGTGATGTAAGGCATCATGCTTTGGCGCAAATCTAGTGGGACATGCGCAGGTTCGAATGTCCGAGGAGGAAGAAATTTTCTCTTGGATTTAGGCCTGTATGGAATTTTACAAAATCAAAGTATAGAACAGGAGTCTAGTTTCAAATATTTGGGCTGTGATGTTGGCTACAATGTGGAAAGAGATATTATCTCCAAAATAAATAAATTTCAGACGGTGTGTGGAACAATACAGAGAACATTCAAAAATAAAATTAGAAAAGAAACCAAGATAAAAATGTATAATGTTATGGCGGTTCCCACAATATTGTATGGATGTGAAACTTGGGCTCCAATGAAAAAACAGAAGGATAGAATACAGACGGCGGAGATGAGGTTCCTAAGACAAGTAAAAGGATGTACAAGACAGGATACAATAAGAAATGAGGATATAAGAGAAGAATTGAAAGTACAGCCTTTATTGGATAAGGTCACAAATTACAGACAGAAATGGATTGATCACATGGATGGAATGAGTAAGGAGAGATATCCATTGTTAGCAAGAAATTATCAAACAAGAGGAAGACGTGATGTTGGAAGACCTAGAAGACGTTGGGCTGATGCATTATGAAGTCGGAACGGGCAGGAGTGATGATGATGGGATAGGTGCCCATCCAGCATCATGTAAAAGTGATCCCACGACAGGCCTCAGGAGGCCCTAGGGGTAGTAGGAAGTTAAGCCTCCCACTTTTTCTAGACAATCGGCACTTGATATCAGCCGGGTTGTCAGCCCTGCGTAACAACCGTCTTTACCCCCAGAACAAGTGTCTGGTACTCATTTCCGTTAGAGACTGAGTCGACCCCAGGACCATAGTGCCGCCAGAGGGTTTGGGTCAGTTTAAAAATCCTGACCCCATGGGACTCGAACCCTCGACCTTCCGGTTTGTAGCGCAGTGCCTTAACCACTACGCGTTCCCCTTCAAGCATCATGAGGAATCTGAATAATCGCAACAAGTAGTGGCTCCAGGTTGAGAAAATCAGCTATAAAGGCTGGGGGACCCAACGAACTGACCACTTCATCCCTATATTAACTGCATGATCGTCCAATTATGAAAATACACAAGTGGGTGTGAGACCAGCAGTCGGATGGTAGATCAAGGACCTTCTAAGTCTTCTTACCATGAAGTTTGCATGTTTGGGTCAATTTTCTTAAGATGCTCACAATCATTTTTTATTGCTCCAATGCCACTAGATTGTATTTTATGACATTCCTGGCTTTCTCCCCTGGCATTGGCAGAACTGTAATCCATTCCTAATGTTGGGGCAATATGATAGATGATAAATGATACGAAGTGCCAGGAGAGTCCTTAACCTAATTCCAGACCATGGGTAACTTAACCACAGGAATAATTTCCTTTAAGGAAAAATTCCTATGATCTGACTGGGAATCGAACCCAGGACCTCATGAACTGTAGTTAGAAACGCTGACCATTAGCCCATGTGGCTGATCATAAAAAATAAAACTATACAATTATACACACAGGGGCATGCCATAGGATAGTTAAGGCAATATACGACAAACCGGAAGTTTGAGGGTTCGAGTCCTGGTGGGGTCAGGATTTTTAAACTGAACCACACGATTTGGCAGCATCATGGCCCTGGTATCGATTCAGCCTCTAATGGAAATGAGTACCAGGTACTTGTTCTAAGGGTAAAGACAATCATTGCACAGGGCTGACAATATATCCATCCATAGTAATTCTGCCCAAGGGCAGGTCTTTCACTGCAATCATAGCATTTTCATGCTATATATTGTAGCGAAGAAGAACCTGCTGAAGATGGAACGGATGTTCTGAAAGGCTTACAGGCATAAAGAATACATATTTTATAAATTGAGGACGACGGATCTTACCTAAGGAGGTATATATATATATATATATATATATATATATATATATATACATACATATATATATTGTTTATTTATATACTTGCATAATTGACTCCCTCGCATAATTTCTCCATTAGGTTTTTCATATATATATATATATATATATATATATATAGTCCACCGCTGTGGTCTCGAGGTAGCGTGCTGCCTTGTCACGCAGTGGGCCCGGGTTCGATCCCCGGTCAGGACAATATTTCTGGGTAAGGTTTTCATCGGGGTTTTTCCTCGCCTGTAAGACAAATGTCAGGAAAACTTTAAGGCCCAAACGGTCCCCGAAATCATATGGCCATCATCATCATCATCCTTATTATCATCATCATCACCATCCTTCACCGGTGTGAAAAGCAACGGGAAGCTACCACACCTACAATTCGCTAGTAAAGCTGCAAGCATAGCATGAAAATGCTATGATTGCAGTGAAAGACCTGCCCTCGGGCAGAATTACTATGGATGGATATATATATATATACGACGAATGCAAGAAGAAAGATTACCCAGGAAAACATTGGAATGGTGTCCACCTGGAAGAAGAAGGAGAGGAAGACCTCGAAACTCGTCGATGCAGGACATAAGAACTGGAATGAGAGCAAGGGGACTGGAGGACATGGATTAGATGGAGAGAAACGAGTGGAGAAGAAAAATAAAACTTTAGGCACAGAAAGATGTGTAAACATTAAAATTCTGTATATAAATTATGTATGTATATATATAAAGGTTTTTTTTGGGTCTTCCGCGTCTTGGATTCAAGTTCGGCCTCTGGCCACTGATACCGACGTTTCGACATGATCCCACATGCCATTATCAAGGAATGATAAGTTCGAGTCACAGGTTTAGGTCTTATATAATAAAATACATACTCTATGTATTCATACTTATATCCTCGAAAATCTGCAATATAACATTCACACACACACACACACACACACACACACACACACACACACACACACACAACATATATATATATATATATATATTAAATCCTTCTCTGATACAATGTGCATTACCCAGGCCAAAAATTTTCAGTTATAACTTTGGACACTCTTATGAAGATTTGAAGTACAACACAAAGGAATTCTTGTAAACCCAAAGTCGAATCCATCCCCTTCTACAAAGAGCTAACGGTACCTTCTGTCTCTATCACCCGCGCATCTGTTGTCGTCAGTCTGAATAGAATTACATATAATTGTGTCTGGGTAACAGTGTCATTCCATCACAACGTCAGTGTTGTTAAACTCAACTATGGGAAGAAAGTATAACAGCTACACTGCAAATTTTAAGTTACAACTGGTAAATTTCGGGGGCACGCCGTAGCGTAGTGGTTAAGGCACTGAGCTACAAGCCGGAGGGTTCAAGTCCCGTTGGGGCCAGGATTTTTAAACTGACCCAAACCCTCTGGCGGCACTATGGCCCTGGGGTCGACTCAGCCTCTAACGAAAATGAGTACCAGACGCTTGTTCTGGGGGTAAAGGTGGCCGTCACGCAGGGCTGACAACCCGGCTGACATAAAGTGCCTATTGTCTAGAAAAAGTGGGAGCCCTAACCTCCTACTACCCCAAGGGCCTCCGGGTCTGTTGTGGGATCACTTTACTTTTACACTTTTTACTGGTAAATTTCACCATGAAAAACGGAGTGAAACACACCCTTATTCTGATCTATTGTACCGTTATCTTTTGTATGTTTTGAGTGTCTGAAAATAGAGAAACACTAAATACAACTTATTCTTTCAATTTCTCAAAATGTCTTTGAGAGTAAAGTTTAATGGCCGTGATGGAATTACCGTAGATGTCTAATTGACAGTGTTCTATATTGTGAAAGCGTATTGATATTTTCATTGTCATTGCATAATTTGCCCCCCCCCCGAATTTTCACTCGTAAATCTTGAAAACAAGGGGGAAATTACTCGAGTAAATATGGTATATCCGTATATATAATGAATTTATGCATTTCTGAGAGAGAATGGACTAACTGGACCCAGAATGAGTCTTTCTCCATTTGCTGTCTTATTAATCTCTCTTTGGTTTAAAATTTTCCTAAGAACTTCAAATACTTGTAATCTTTTTTCCTCCTATGTTTCGCATCCATATAACTGGGAGAATAACAGTTTGATATATTTTCAGCTTAACATTCTTTGAGAGAAGTTGGGTTGACAAGAGTCCCTGTAATGCATAATAGCTTGCATTTCCAGAATTGAGCCTATGTTTAATTTCTCTGTGCATCTCATTCCTGTTTGTAATTATTATTCCTAAGAATTTGAATTCAGCCACCACTGGACATAATAGCCAATGGAGTCATATTTCAAGACTACTTTAAAAACACTATCACACTTGCTACTTACATGTTTCTGCAATATGAACACCTCCATATTTTCCCATGCAGAAATGATTGCTGCCTGCAACTCATTGACATCAGTGCAGTGTCCCCATCCGTACACCGCATGCAAATACATTAGTCATCATCATCATCACTCCAAGGATTAGGCAATTGCCCGTTCCGACTTCATATTGCATCAGCCCAACGTCTTCTAGGTCTTCCAACATCACGCCTTCCTCTTGCTTGATAATTTCTGGCTAACAATGGATATCTCTCCTTGCTCATTCCATCCATGTGATCAATCCATTTCTGTCTGTAATTCGTGACTTTATCCAACAAAGGCTGTACTTTCAATTCTTCTCTTATATCCTCATTTCTTATTCTATCAAGTCTTGTACATCCTTTTACTTGTCTTAGGAACCGCATCTCTGCCGTCTGGAAATACATTAGTCTCTACTCAAATTACTTCCAATCACTGGTGAGCTGACTCACCGTGAGCAAGTGCACAGATCGAATTAGCTACCCACTAACTGGTCATGCATGAAAGTCGTCGTTTTCGTAATATTGGCAAGAAATTACCCAGAATTTTCAGCGATAAAACCACTTCCGTTATTTTAGTCTGCTAGAGGCACGCATTTACGCTTGCGTCCCGCAAATAATACCGTATACAACGACGTCTGCGTCGCGCAATATTACGCCGATTCTCCTGTTCTTCCAGTTGAATTCTTTAGTAGACTATCAAATTCCTCTTCTCCGCGTATGCAGAAAACAAGATCGAAGTCTTCAAGGTCCGACATCTTGGATAAAGCAGCAAGGTTTCAAAGTACATCGGGATTCTCACGATTTATTTCTCTCCTAAGTTACCTCGGCAGGTAGCTTAGGAATTTCAACAATTATTATCGCATGAACGGATTTTTGACAATAAGATACAGTGGAAAGAACATGTAGAAAGAATGGAAGAAAGTAGATTACCAAATAAAATCTTCCATTATTTTCCAAGAGGAGGAAGAGATGTCGGACGTCCTCGGAAGAGATGGCCTTAGATCTATTAGTGAAGACGGAACAGGCAACTCTTGCCTAAACCAGGAAGTGAAGAAGAAGAAGACAGATTTTTGAGTACGCAAAAACGTATTTGGATACAACTTTCTCAGCAGAGAACGACTTTTACGGTCTAATGCGTTCAAAGATTCGAGCCTCGTATACAATACAATATACCAGAGATTCTCTATAGGATGTACCTCATTCTGTAAAAACAATTTCCAAGTGGAGTTTGCAACATGAATAGAAGATTTTTTTTTATTATTCATTTCATACATCTAAGTGATGGATAAATTATATGTGAAGAGAAAAATTATACACTCAGACTGGGGTTTGAATCCAGGATCTTTCGCACTCTAGATGAATATCTCTACCAACTGAGCTATCTGAGAAACTCCAATCTAAATGCAAATGTATCTCTTATATACGCTATTAATTCCTGTGCACCAAATGCTATGAAGCCATTGCTTCTATCTTACAAATAAAAAAAAACTCCTGGCGAGACAGGCCTACAAGGCCCTTAGCCTACCAGCCGGCTGCTGGTCTCACATCCACATGTGTCAATCACAGAGATAGATGATAATCAGTCAGCGTAGGGGTGACATGTGGCCAGCATGTCGAGTCCCCCAGCCGTTATAGCTGGTTTTCTCAACCTGGAGCCGCTACTTATTGTAGCTACCCAAATGCATCACGATGCTGGGTGGGCACTGGTCCCATACTGGCCGAAATCCATGGGAAAATTTCTTCCCCCATGGAGACTCGAACCAGCGCAAGTTCTGTAGCTCTGCACCAAGGCTTCCTGCCTTAACCACTCGGCTACGGCGCGGGACCTATCTTGCAAATGGTGGCTTCTTAATTATGAAGACCTTTAATTGGGAATTTTATATTACATTTTAAAGCCAGTACGGCTTCTTTCAATTTTTTTTATTATTCATTTCATACATCTAAATGATGAATAAATTATATTTAAAGAGTAAAATTATATTAATTAAATAAAAATAAAACGTAGTTTTATTTGATTTTCATATTTATTATATAATTCAGTGACATCTGTTTCGGTACACTGTACCTTCTTCAGACATGTTAAATTATGAATTGTGTTCCAACTGATCTAAGCAACAATACAACAATATTTATTTAAATTTTTTAATTTAACAAAGGGGATTCATTCAAATCAAGTTGAGAATTTAACAGTTTTTTACTACTTTTAAATTTATTAATTTCTACAGCCTCCAAAAGATCTAACTTCTTACCCTTATCACAAATATGTAAAATTTCAAAATTTGGATCGAAACAATGATTAATTTGGAATAGGTGGTTAGCATATTTTGAATTTTCTAAATTTCTGTTAGACCTATATATCATGTGAGAGCATATAACAGAAATTTAGAAAATTCAAAATATGCTAACCACCTATTCCAATTTAATCATTGTTTCGATCCAAATTTTGAAATTTTACATATTTGTGATAAGGGTAAGAGGTTAGATCTTTTGGAGGCTGTAGAAATTAATAAATTTAAAAGTAGTAAAAAACTGTTAAATTCTCAACTTGATTTGAATGAATCCCCTTTGTTAAATTAAAAAAAATTAAATAAATATTGTTGTATTGTTGCTTAGATCAGTTGGAACACAATTCATAATTTGTTAACATGTCTGAAGAAGGTACAGTGTACCGAAACAGCTGTCACTGAATTATATAATAAATATGAAAATCAAATAAAACTACGTTTTATTTTTATTTAATTAATAAATATGGATTTTCATCAAGTAAACACCAACTCAATAGATTATGTAAAATTCTATACTCAGACTGGGTTTAACCCAGAACCTTTCGCACTCTAGGTGAATGCTCTACCAACTGAATTATCTGAGAAACTGCAAAAACACAAATTTCTCTGTTATACACACTGTTAATTCCAGTTAATTATATTGAAAAAAAAAATTGAACAGAGAAATTTTCTTGTTGAAATGTTCAAAATGAGTCTCTAATCATCTCCACAAAAGTTAAAAGATGAATATCAATTTGATATTAATAGTCAGTGGCATTCATTCAGCCTGTAGGGAAGGCTACATTTTTGATGTTTTTATTTAAATTAACATTTTTCAATCATGGATAGAATCTAATTTAAGAAAGGAAAATTAATGCTCGAATGGGGCTAGACCTCTGGATCTCTGATTCTGTACATCAGTGCGATACCAATTACATTTTTTGAGCGCTGATAAGAACATCAACATTTCTTTCCACTTATACAATTCTCATTCCTAATCGGCCGCAGTGGACTAGTGGTTATGTGTTATGGTCCTTGCCTCTGGTCCCGAGGGTCGCAGGTTCAAACCTGGCCGGGGTCAATGGATTTTTTAGGATGGAAAACTCCAAAGAGCAAGTCCTCCGAGAGGGACTTTAAGCCGTGGATCCTGAGTCTGAAGATTTTCAGGCTTGTAAAAGATCCTTAAGTCTTAACGAAAAGGCCTCTAAGCAAAATTTACCGAATTTTCCCGTCCTAGTACTACCTTGGTTTCCTAGATGTCAATATGAGGCAGAACGCTGAACACGGACCACTCAAAGGACATCTATACAAAAACAAGTGTAACTAAATTAGTATGGTTCAAATTCTTCCCTGTAGGGGAAGAGTGCCTATGCAAATACATTAGTCTCTACTCAAATTACTTCCAATCACTGGTGAGCTGACTCACCGTGAGTAATTGCTGAGATCGAATTAACGGCCGACTTACCGGTCATGCATGAAAGTCGACGTTTTCGTAATATTGGCAACGAATTGCCCAGAATCCTCAGCGATAAAACCACTTCCGTTATTTTCGTCTGCTATAGAGGAACGCATTTACGCTTGCGTCCCGCAAATAATACCGTATACAACGACGTCTGCGTCGCGCAATATTACGCCGATTCTCCTGTTCTTCCAGTTGAATTCTTTGGTAGACTCTATCAAATTCCTCTTCTCCGCGTATACCGAAAACATGATCGAAGTCTTCAAGGTCCGACATCTTGGATAAAGCGGCAAGGTTTCAAACTACATCGGTTACCATCGGGATTCTCACGATAAGTTTCTATCTTGAGCTATGATCTTAAGTTACCTCGTCAGGTAGCTTACAATTATTATCGCATGAATAGATTTCTGTGTAAGCAAAATGTATTAGGATAAAACTTTCTCAGCAGAGAACGCCTTTTACGGTCTAATGCGTTTATAAATTCGACCCTTAAATTTCTGTTAAGGGAAACATGAGCTTACAAGAAGATAATTCTCATTCGTCCGAAGGCTGATAGCTGTTGCTACCATCACGCCAACTGACATCTTCTATTCAAAAGTATTTTTATTGAGAATTTGTATATTACTTTTTTAGTGGCAAAGCTTCATATTTTCAATGTTTTTATTTACATTAACATTTTCCAATCGTGGATAGAACTAATTTAAGAAAGAAAAATCCAAGGTTATATTTGTTTGATCCCCATAACCAAACCCAGCCCATACCATTGTGACTTACTTCCTTGTTAACATATTGAAAATATCTACTCTTCTTTCTGCAAATCATGCTAATAATAGGCTGCCCTATCCGGCCCATCTAAATTTAATTTTTTCTCATCACTGAACAATACTTGTTTCCATTTGGACATCCATGTCATGAGTTGCTTTGCCTAGGCTAGGCATTGTGTAATGAGTAATTTGGTCAGTCAAGACTGCCTTTTTTTTCTGTATTTCAACAATTTGCTTTGAATCACTGTTCTAAATAACGAGACTTGTTGGGATCTTGAGCTAATCTTCCCCGGGAGGTACCGCCTGCATTCAGTCCTCTGATAACCTGCCTCTCGTGTAGCAGTGTGAGTTTACGTGGTCTTCCAAGATACTTTCTTGTACTCATGATTCAAAAAACTATCATCCATAGGGATCTGACAATCCTCTATATTATTTCTCTAGATGATAATCCTTCATCCTTACATGCGAGTATTTGCCCTTTCTCCACATCTGACAGTTCTGGTTTTTATTCCATTGCTTTAAATCAGAGCCGCCAAACTATGGCCCATCATGGCTTTTCGTATGGCCCGCGTAAGGAATGAAATGAACAAATTAATTTTATATTTTCAATTTAGATTTTAAAATGAAACATCTACTTTGGACATCCCTGTGTGAAATTCATCTCTCTGGAATGTGGATTTGAGGTGTCACCGCTTCTCTTGACAAAGTAGTAGAGATGATTCATCCCTTATTTACCATTTTCTTCCCCACTCCAAACTTTGAGCATTAATTAATTGTTTTGCTTGTTATATTGTCAATCAAACAGTAGCCTGTGCAAGGAGTAGTTGTAAAAATAGTGTTAAAGTTTGAAAATACTTTAAAAAAACTCAAAGTTGATTCCGAGTGTAGGGAGTTTAACTAATCCTGGACCAGCAAGTACTTTGTGAAGGAGCATGGAAACAAAGTGTTATGTGTTATTTGTAATTATGTTATTGCAGTTGTGAAAGAATATAACATTAAAAGACATTACCAAATAAAGCATAGCCATTTTGATAAATTTGATGGAGATGAGCATACTGAAAAAGTGAATGAGCTCCTTTCTAAAGTTACGGCACAACAGCAGTTATTAATTCAGGGTGGTGATGTAAG
Organism: Diploptera punctata; assembly: GCA_030220185.1. NCBI lineage: Eukaryota > Metazoa > Arthropoda > Insecta > Blattodea > Blaberidae > Diploptera > Diploptera punctata. Next base: position 3,382,841 of record JASPKZ010004196.1, read on the forward strand.
ACAAAGAAATGGTACCAAAGTGAGTTATGAAGTTTCAAAACTAATTGCTGAAAATGGGAAAACGTTTTCTGATGGCAAATTTGTGAAAAAGGGTCTGATTGCTTGCCAAGAAGTTGTTCCGGCCCACGATCAATTGCACAATCAGTTATTGGCCCGGCCCATAAAAAGTTTGGGCGGCCCTGCTTTAAATGCTTCAAATGAACTGAAAAGTCCAACATATTCTGCTACTTATATACACCCTCTACAGTAAACACCATCAGTAACAGGAAGTAAGAGAACTATGACTTGTGTTTCATAAAACTTACTATGGCAGCCTGATCTCAAAGTTCATCAAATCAACACTAGATGGGAGTTTAGAAGATAAAGGTGAAGGTGAAAATTCAACAGTCATATAGATGGTTGAAGATAGGAACAACTGTTCCTGAAATCACAGTCCTGTGTTTTGTAAAACATAGAGGGTATTAAGCTTTGTTTTATCTCTTAATGACATGTGTTTGTTTACATGAAACTGGTCATTGTTCATTATGCAACTGCTGGTTGTATCAATTTGCAACAGGCAATTGATCTCGTGGTTGTATTATCAGACAGAAGGAGATGTCTTTGTTTATATCATGTTATTGTGCACACAACATAGCATCCATACTCCCTAGGATAAGTTGTAACAGATCATTCTGCCATTTTTTTCAGTACAGCCTCGAAAAATATGGTGGTTGTATAATTTTGCAATGCACCTTATGATATAAAAAACAATGGAATCTCATGAATTTTAGGCTAGGTGGGGACAGACTGAAAATAAACTTTGTCTTATCAGTCTCTATATGTGCCTCTCGATATGTTTAATTTCTTCCTGCGCTTGCAGGAGATACTTAACCTAGCTAATTTAATTATGCCTATTTTCCTATAGATGTCAGCAAGTGATAGTGTTAGGTCAAGGCCTCATAAGAGATACCTGATAATTAGAGCTAGGATTTGTATGTACCAAAAGGTAAGATTGCAACATAGTATAATGATAAGTTAGACATATGACTGTGTTTTGTTTTGATTTCATGTACAAACAGTTGAATAGTATTATGAGAAATATGACTTCTGGCTATCTTTTGTCTTTGTTTCACTCAAACAATTGGGTAATATATACTATTTGTATTATAATCTTACATTTTATTAGATAAACATCCTAGCCCTACTAATAAGAAACTAAGATACCGGTATTCAATGTTTTTATTATTCATTTTATACAACTCAATGATGGATAAATCATATTTGAAGAGAAAAATTATACGCTCAGACTGGGGCTTGAAACCAGGACCTTTGGCTTTCTAGGCCAAGACTCTACCAAATGAGCTATCTGAGCAAGTTTGAATCTAAATGCAAAATTTTCTCTTATATACATTGTTAATTCCTGCGCACCAAATGCTATGAAACCTTTGCTTCTATCTTGCAAATGGCGGCTTCTTTATTAAGAATACATTTATTTGAAGCAAAGGTTTCATAGCATTTGGTGCGCGGGAATTAACAGTGTATATAAAAGAAAATTTTGCATTTAGATTAGAACTTGCTCAGATAGAACAGTCGGTAGAGTATTGGCCTAGAAAGCCAAAGGTCCTGGTTTCAAGCCCCAGTCTGAGCATATAATTTTTCTCTTCAAATATGAACTAAGATATTACTTGGACAGGAGAAGCCAATTAAATTTTGCTCTAAGGCTTTAATTCAGGCATGAGGCTTTTTTATAAGTTCGTAAAAATTTTCATGGGACCCATGGCTTAATGTCCCTCATGGAGGAATTTTCCATTGTAAAAATTCCACTGACCATGCTTGAGTTTGAACACTCAGGACTAGAGGCAAGGATATTAACTCATAGACCAATGAGACTGATTTTAAAATACAATAACCATGAAACTTCAATTATTAACCATAACCATACCAAAGTATTTTAAGTAACTTATACTACACACTTATTTAATTATGAACTACTTGTATTAATTCTTCTTCTTCTTTTTTTTATCCTACCAAGTCTTAGGCCTATAGGTCTGTTATGATCTCACTGATGAATTTTGTATCCAGAGTTTCCTTGCACATCCCAGAAATTTCTTCTCTGTTGGACAATAACAAAGCATGGCCTTGGGGACTCTATCTGAACTCATTGTTACAAATGATTCATCCAGTTGTTCTGGTATCTATGTATGTATTCAATGACCGGTTCTAAATGTAGTTCCTTCAAAACACCATCATTGCGTTTGTGATCCCATTTGGTACATCCTGCTGTATACCTCATGAATCTCATTTCACTAGAAGTTATCCTGCTCTCTTCTCCTTTCCTCAAAGTCAACGTCTCACTGCCGTAGCAAAGTGCAGGTCTTGCTAAGGTTTTGTATAACTGTAGTCTGGTATCTCTCTGGACTAGCGAAGGTTTCATTACTGAATTTATTATTCCCATGGTTTTATTAAAATTAATAATTTTATTTGATATATCTACTTCATCCAAATATGTTAACCCATTCGCTTCAGGTTTAAATGCTCCATGCATTTCCCCAGAAACCGGATTTAAGTTACCGTAAATTATATTGTCTATTTTCAAACATTCAAAACAAACAAATAATAATAGTATACTTGAGATCACAATAAGGGTGAAGCAAAAAACACGTTCCTCTACTATTCATAAATGTTAACAAAAGTTTATCGTGCCAAGGGATGTACAAAATATTGCAAAATATATAAAAGCAGAGTTAAGAGAGTGTACCTCATCTTCTGAGTTGAAGGCCATTTAACTGCTGGCGAGTCTACCTCGTCTTTTGAGGTAAATAGGTTAATGTACATCCATTGTAGGTAAATGAATTTACTCTCTCAAGTATTTTTGAATCTATACAATTTTTGTTACGTATAGGGCATTTTCCTTGAAAATGCCATTACTTTTGTCTTCTCTGTATCAATTTTCATTTTTACTTGATGGCTATTTTGTTAAAATTATATACTGAATATTGTAATTTTTCCTCTGAGGGTACCACTAATGCTACATCATCTGCAATAATTAATCTATCTAATTTCATATTTCTATTCAATTCTGTATTAATTCTAAGAGTAAAAATATGTATAATAATAGATTGAAATGTAATTTTATATTTTTCAACAATACGTACCTTTAATTTAACCCTTGCAGAGCTGTGTAATCATTCAGAGCTGCTATATCTATGAGTGTGTAAAAATAAAGAGAGGCCATCACCTGGTACCTGGTTGAATAGTTGTGTAACATTTGACCCACTGATGACTCAAGAATAAAACATAGGAATAAAGTAACTGATAGGAATATCACACCACACTACAAGACCACTTAGATTATAAATATTAGCAAGTTGTGTAAATCTCACCTCATAAACTCTGTGTTCTTCAAAGCACAGAACCATGGTTTCTGGAACAGTTGTTACTAACTTCAACCATTTTTATGACTCACTTAGATTCAACTAAAAAGTAAATAATAAATATACCTAATCAATGGTGAAGAGAAATTTTTTTTTTGCCTGGGCCGGGAATCGAACCCCAAACCTTTAGCTTCCTGTGCTAATGCTCTGACCACTAAGCTAATTCAGGCTACATTCCCGTCCAAGCATAAATCCTTCCTTTACTTTACTCTCCTGGTCCCACATTCAATGCAATGAATCATCATTCACAAATACACAATGAATGGTTTCTACATTAAGAAGACATGAAGGGATTCCACACAGCTATAGCATTATTTATTATATTGATATTAAGATGATAAAGCTATTATTACGATTGAAATAAGTAAATTAATATACACAACTAAGCAATTGTAATCAATGGTAAAGGCAAATTTTTTTCTTAATTAAATATGGATTTTCATCAAGTAAACACCAACTCAATTGATTAAAATTTTTCCTCTTTACCATTGATTACAACAGTTTAGTTGTGTATATTAACCCATTGAAGACACGTTTAAAGCGCCAGGTAAGTTCACTGGAAACCCATTTAAATCTCCCCAGCGCTACTCCGGCTGCATTGGATTTTAAATCAGAATACCCAGACCATACATACTGCGTTCTATCACAAATGGATTTCAGATAGTTTGTTTACCCCTGTTTTTCTTGTAGTATTTTGTACTTTTATGAATAGGAAAGGAATGTGGCCTGCCTACAACCCTCTTTTTTTGCAATTTAACCATTATCTATTGTTAGTTTGAAGGCTGTGAAAGTTGACTAATATTTCAAAAACCATCTTTTACTAACATTTCTCGGTCATTATATTTAAAGAAAACACGAATCATATGTTCTAACAGGAACGGTAAAAAGTAACAAAAATATATAATACTGTATATTATAAAAATAAATTAAGCTAAACATATAAAAGTATAGTCTTATACATAACAAATCATAGAAACTTCTTGCTATATATCTTCTCAAATTATTGATAATGTAAAAAGCAATTTTTCTATAGCACTTTACAAATCTCATCATTACTGCAACCTTGTCATGTCAATCTTCTCCCCCCATACCTTTATTGTATTCTAGAATACATTTAGCCTTTATGATTTTTTCTTCGTGTTCTCCGTCTTTATTCTTCCATAGCTTCTTACTGGTGTCAGTCATGTCGGCATTTTCCTGTTTGGTTGATAATAAATAAATGTCTTTCCTACCTATCCGCTTCTATGCTAGAAGTCTCCGACTATATTATGTTGTTAGCTCTCCTTTTTTTTTTTTTCTTTCCAATTTGATGTTTACTAAATCCATAGACATATTTCTTCTGTTAGATTTTACTGTCCCTAATATGTCTCTCATCTACTCAGCTCTAAAAATAAATTAGGAGAACACAATTATAATGTGTAACCTTTCTCTACAAACAGGTTTGCTAATTCTAGGACTACACTCTCATTTTCTGTAAAATCTGAATTTTCATGTGCATCTTGTCCAGTGTTTATTTGAATCATATCCTGAAGAGTACAATTTCTAATATGTTATTCCAAATCGTGCCGTTTTATTCCGTTTAGAGAGTTTGAACTGAACGTGTTTCTAAAAAAGTTAAATTTACAACCATGATATTCGAAAAAAACATTGAAACTACATATATTACCGTAATAAATACCTAAAATATATTATTCTATAAATTATATCTATAATAAACTATACAATATACTAGGACTACATATACACTTTATATAAACCAGTAACAAATTTTACAGATGGCAAACATAAATTTTTAATCACTAAAGATGGAGCCAACTTCTTATAGTGGAGGGATTTAACACAATAATGAGTGTAGGTCGTGGTTGATCTGTTTGGACTTTCTACCTGCTCACGAGGGAGACTCGTTAAAAGTCTCCAATGGGTTAATTTACTTATTTCAATTATAATAATACCTTTAGCTTCTTAATATTAATTTAATAATAAATATACCTACAGCACATCATTGTTGATGACTGGATGCAAACAGAACAGATGTCAGACCACAAGTGACTAATGAGATACAATAAAAGTAATAAAAATGTTCATTGTTGATGAGACAGGAACTAGAAATAAAACAATTTAAAAATCGTAGACATAAAAATCAATAATAAGTAAGTTGATTCTGCTGTCATCTTACCTCATATTGGTTGTTTCTTGTAGGGCATGTTTCAGAGCATCTTTGCTCTATCTTCAGCTTGTTCAGACTGATGATCTTTAAATTGTCAGCCCTGAATATCAACTTCTACTCTCTCTTTTTGTGGTCCAAAGAACTTGCATAATAAATCTCTCTCCATGGGAATTTCAAAATTAATTACTCTCTCCTTGTGCTTCTGGATGAATATCTTTTCTCAACTTAAAGGTCATCATTCTGTAGAAGCTGAAGATAGAGTCAAGATGCCCTGAAACATGTCCTATGAGAAACAACCAATATGAGGTAAGATGTCAACAGACTCAACTTGCACTGAGGAACAAAAAAGAAACTTTTTTGTCTCAGAAAGAAAAATATGTGATTCTGATAATATTTTTTCTCCAGAATTCAAATGTTATGTCGGTTTTTCTCCATCATGCAAGGTTTCCCAGAAACTGGCATTTATAATTTCAAACACTCTAATATTTTCTACATTCGTAACTACACAATATTTGAACATTCGGACTCACCTAGAAAGTAAGAAATGACGATTTTCTGCTATATTTCGCCTGTGGAGCATCCCTCTTGATGGTCCAACAATAATCTGCCAGCATATTAGGATTCCATTTGTCTTGATATCTCTTTTCCATAGCTGAAATCTCCTGATGAAAGTGTTCCCCGTGCTCATCGCTCACTGCGCCAAGATAATAAATGGACGAAAAAAGTTTATTAACCCTCTGCATGCCACTGGTAAAATCTCTTGTGTCAGAGATTTAAATTGCATCCACCAATGTGATTGGCTTTGCAAGTAGTTTAAGTATATTGTCTGGCAGGTAATGGACAGGAGCATCAGAGCCAATCTAATCAGCTCATGGCACCTAAAGGGTTAAAAAGATAATTATTTAAATCCATTAATTGAAATTGAAATAAAAAAAAACTGTGGGTGATGGAGAAATTCCGAATACATATTTGAAAATACGATAAAGAACTGCATTAAGTACATCTATTGGTACTCATGAGACAAAAATCATGTTGACCAGTGTTATTTATTAAGTAAAAAGGTAAAGTGATCCCACTACAGGCCTCAGGAGGCTCTGGGGTAGTAGGAGGTTAAGGCTCCCACTTTTTCTGGACAATCAACACTTGATGTCAGCCAGGTTGTCAGCCCTGCATGATTTACCCCAGAACAAGTGCCTGGTACTCATTTCCATTAGAGGCTGAGTCGAGCCCAGGGCCATAGTGCCACCAGAGGTTTTGGGTCAGTTTAAGTAGAACCTCATAATGTTACTTCCTATAGTATTTTGACAAAAATCAAAACAAAACAACCAGATCATATAGGGAAAACTGAAAAGGAAATAATAAAATACATTCATTGTTGAAGCAGTAACAATGTTGTAACCTAAAGCACAACAGTAGTGTTCCATGAATCCTAAATCACACTTGAAATTAGGAAATGGACCTAAACACTAGACATATTATTCGGTCACAAAAGGGGGAAACAATGAACTCATCTTGAGATATTTAGTTTTTTTAGGAGTACTTTTACTGGAAATATTTGGGTGGTAACAGAATTAGGCCGAAGAATGCATAACTGACAATAAATAATATTTTCATATTTTTAAAAGACTGTTTAGTCAGCTGCAGTGAACTAGTGGTTATGCTCCTTTCCTCTAGTTCTGAGGGTCATGGGTTAAAATCCGGCTGGAGCTGATGGAAAAATCCAACAAGCAAGTCCTCCGGGAGGGACTTTAAGTCATGGGTGTCGAATCTAAAGATTTTCAGACTCATAAAAGATTCTTAAGCCCGAATAAAGAGGTCTCTAAACAAAATTTACCGACCTCAATGTGCTAGTAATACCTTAGTTGCCTGTTAGATGTCTCATTGAGTCCATGTGTTGACCACATGCCAGTCAGGACATTTATGATCAAATAAGGTAATTAAGTCCACTGCTGTGGTCTCCAGGTAGCGTGCTGCCTTGTCATGCAGCGGGCCCGAGTTCGATGCCCGGTCGGGACAGTTTTTATCGGGGTTTTTCCTCACCTGTAAGACAAATGTCAGGAAAACTTTAAGGCCCAAACGGTCCCCGAAATCATATGGCCATCATCCTTATCATTATCATCCTTACCATTATCATCATCATCATCCTTCACCGGTGTGAAAAGCAACGGGAAGCTACCACACCTACAATTTCCTAGTAAAGCTGCAAAGCATGGCATGAAAGTGCTATGATTGCAGTGAAGGACCTGCCCTCGGGCAGAATTACTATGCATGGAAGGTAATTAAAAAATAACTTGGTCTATTTACTCCTTACAAAGGAGAGACCATGGCTCAACAATGGGCTATGCCATTGTAGATAAAAAGACCATTTACATATATAAAAATTATATTGTGGTGGTGAGCATAAAGTAATATTGTTGGTATTTCTAGTGTTAATAATAATTACAATAATATGTGTGTCTATTCCAATGCCATCAACTATATATATATATATATATATATATATATATATATTGTCCTTCAGATTCTATGAGTCCACCGCTGTGGTCTCGAGGTAGCGTGCTGCCTTGTCATGCAGCAGGCCCGGGTTCGATCCCCGGTCGGGACAGTTTTTATCGGGCTTTTTCCTCACCTATAAGACAAATGTCAGGAAAACTTTAAGGCCCAAACGGTCCCCGAAATCATATGGCCATCATCCTTATCATTATCATCCTTACCATTATCATCATCATCCTTCACCGGTGTGGAAAGCAACGGGAAGCTACCACACCTACACAATTCCCTAGTAAAAGCTGCAAGCATAGCATGAAAATGCTATGATTGCAGTGAAGGACCTGCCTTCGGGCAGAATTACTATGGATGGAGATTCTATGATATGTGGATAACTATTTTTAATATATGTACAGTTTAAAAAACCTCTTAACTTAGATTATGTATACTTATATTGTGCATAGAGAGGACTATAGGATGAATGAATATTTTAAGAGTTTTAAAATTGATTGTTCCACATCGTAGCTGAGAGGTTTAAGACATCCTGCCGGCACAGAGCTACAGGATACATGCTGCTTTGAGAACACATAGGAGAAGAAATGTTCTCATTGTATTTCACCCAGTTCATGGGATAGGTGCCCACTCAGCATTGTGAGGAATTTGAGGAAGAATTCTAAGTTGAAAAAAAAAATATATATATATATATATATATATATATGTTATAATTAAATGTTTAACATTGAGCAATGCAAGCTTAATATGGTTTGATAAGAAAAATAAATGCCTGGACGGGATTCGAACCCGGATCTCTGAGTCTGTACCTCAGCGTGATATCCATTACACTACCAGGCGAATCCAATTCAAACACTTATTTTTCTTATATATGTATTATACTCTCCATTATTACTAGATGTCGCGAGAACACTGTCTTCACTGCCATCTAGTAGCTGACTATATCAAGTAAACAAATTAAAGAGAATATTTACATCTAGTAATAATGGAGAGTATAATACATATATAAGAAAAATAAGTGTTTGAATTGGATTCGCCTGGTAGTGTAATGGATATCACGCTGAGGTACAGACTCAGAGATCCGGGTTCGAATCCCGTCCAGGCATTTATTTTTCTTATCAAACCATATTAAGCTTGCATTGCTCAATGTTAAACATTTAATTATAACATCGATAAAGCGTCACTGCTATAAAGTAAAATAAATATTCTCTTTAATTTGCTTACTTGATATAGTCAGCTACTAGATGGCAGTGAAGACAGTGTTCTCGCGACATCTAGTAATAATGGAGAGTATAATACATATATAAGAAAAATAAGTGTTTGAATTGGATTCGCCTGGTAGTGTAATGGATATCACGCTGAGGTACAGACTCAGAGATCCGGGTTCGAATCCCGTCCAGGCATTTATTTTTCTTATCAAACCATATATATATATATACTAGATGTCCCGGCCACACGTTGCTGTGGCTAAGGTATACGTTAAAAATTTAAATTAAGTTGCTGTCTTTCAGCCAGATTACTTAAAACTAATACACACGAAATTAATAATATTGAAAATAAAATAAACACACTAAAATTATGAAATAATCAATATTTGTAATTCAATTGAAATTCGCGGTTGCAACAAAAAGCACAGCTATCTGGATCTCTCTTTGTTAAATAATAAACCAATTACCTTACCAAATTATAGCTCGGGACACAGCTCCGTGTGTCTGAAAGGAATTTGCTGGACTCAGCTGTTAATACTATGCGAAGCAGAGAAGTATACCTCCTCCACACTTCTCCCCGCAAACATACAGAGCTTGGACCCGAGCTGTACCTTACACCGCCATCTTTTAGAATCGTATGGAACTCACAGATTATAACTCTTTGTTAAATAATAAACAAATAATTTGCAATAAAAAATAATGCGACTATAAATTAGTTATAAACTACCCTAGGTCTCAAGTTGGATCAAACTGCACGCAGTGTGCAAAATTTTATTAAAATTGATTCAGTAGTTTAGGATTCCATCGCGGACAAACAACGTGACACAAAATTTTTATATATTAAGATATATATATATATATATATATATAGATAAAGCATCACTGCTATAAAGTAAAAATATTCTCTTTAATTTGCTTACTTGTTATAGTCAGCTACTAGATGGCAGTGAAGACCGAGTTCTCGCAACAACTAGTAATAATGGAGAACAGAATATATATATATATAAGAAAAATAAGTGTTTGAACTGGATTTGCCTGGTGGTGTAATGGATAACATGCTGGGGTACCGACCCAGAGTTCCGGATTCAAATTCCATCCAGGCATTTATTTTTCTTATCATGTCAGATATATATATATATATATATATATATACATACAATGGCTGAAGGACCTTTCATGTTAACCAGATCATCCCTTATACTTAACTCCATGGGACGATAATTCTAGAAGGTCCTTGGCCTACCAGTCTCCTGCTAACCTCATATATGTGGTGGATGATCATCCAACCAGTGTAAGTATGACATGTGGTCAGCATGTCGGGTCCTCCAGCCATTATAGCTGATTTTCTTAACCTGGAACCGCTACTTGTTGTAGCTACCCAAATTTCTCGAGATGATGGATGGACTCTGTTCCCATACTGGCCAAAATTCCATGAGAAAATTTCTTTCCCAATAATTATTATTCTACCAGCTATATTATATGGATGCAAAACTTGGACTCTTACTTTAAGGGAGGAAAGGAGATTACGAGTATTTGAGAATAAAGTTCTTAGGAAAATAAACTAAAAAAACCAACAAAAATTAAAAAAAAACTAATCAAAGTAAAAAATCAGGAATATATCAAATAGAACGTACTGGGTGTGATAAGATATATATAAGGAAAACAAAAAAGAAACCGAAAAATTAGAACCAAGAAACACATAAGAAATAGTAAAAATGGGGAAATAGAAAAATCTGCAGTTGCTGCTCATGTTTGGACCGAAAAATACAATATAAATTTGAACACTAAATTATTAAAACAGTTAGAAAATACAAAGGAACTGACCATTTAGGAAAAAAATACATTCAGAAGAACAAAAATAGAATTATGAATTTTGAAATTTCTGCTGAACGTGACCTAGTTTGGAGGTTCTTCGGCTAGCCAGAAGAGGGAGCTGATATCGACATTCAGGGTTCACAACATAGGCTCTCAATAGACCGAGCACCAAAAAAAAAGGTGCTTACAGCAAGTTTTATGGGGAATAAACGGGTTGGAAGACTGAAACAAATGATGGAAGGATGGTATTAAGGATGATGCTGCAAACCTACTTATGTGTCGCAACTGGAGGCTTGCTGCGCAAAATAGAAATAATTGGAAGCAGAAGTTAAGGGAGGCCAAAGCTCGAATTTGAGCCAATCAGCCATTGGATGGATGGATGAACGGTTCACAACATAACTCATCAGTCTGGGCAAGCTGAAGATGATATAGAAGATTGTATCGAAACATGTTTGAGAATAAATCAACATTAATTTGAGGTAAAGATGTTTCCAGTCTCAAAAAAACTTCATTAAAAGAACCTCAAAATATTACATCCTAAAATAAACCATTAGATTATTTTGTGTTTCAGTTTTAAAAGAAAATCTAACAGTTCTGAGAATTGATGTGACAGGCAGCAATATTATAATTGGCCCATGTAAAAAATTTGTTTTGGAGAAATGTGTTATAAATGTTACAGAAATAGGTCAAAATAACAAGGGTCTCCAAATACACCATAAGTCCTATGCAGGAGACCTATAGGTAAGTAAAATGGAGAAAAGTATTAATAAATTACATTAGGAAGTAACATTATGAGATTCTTCTTTATAAATAAGGTGAATCCAGAGTCATCTTATCTCATAACTTGCTATTTGAACATATTTCGGTACATCATGTGTACAATCGTGAGCTTTTCCAGACTGTTGAAATTTACATTGTCGGCTCTGAATATCACCTCCCACTCCATCTTTTGGCTGACCGAAAAACTTGTAAATCAAATCATTTTCACTGGAATATCAAAATTCATCATTTCCTTTTCAGTTCTACTGTATGTAGATGTTTGCTTATTTAGGATAATATCTATATACAGAAGAATAAAATTAAATTATGAATTTTAAAATTTCTGGGAAAAAAGATTTGATTAACAAGTTCTTCGGTTAGCCAAAAGATGGAGTGGGAACTGATATCCAGGGCTGACAGTGTAAATTTCAACAGTATGGAAAAGCTGATGATGGTATACATGATGTACCGAAACTGTTAAAATAGAACACAAGTTAGGAGGTAAAATTACTCCAGATTCACCTTATTTATTATGGAGAAAAGTAATTCTGGAATTAATGAAAATTGGTTTGGGAAGACAGAGAAAATAGTACAGAAGAATTTGGGCCACGAAAAATATGTAAGCATTATACATCCGTTCATATATAATAATAATAATAACAATAATAATATAATTAAACATTTCAGCGGTTTTTTAAAATATTAGAAGTAATCTCCTAGAACACATCTGCCTATGAGGCATCTAATATAAAAAATTACATTGATTATACAGTTCAATATCTGTAACTGTCAACATAGCAAACTGTTGATTATTCACATGCCTTTCATGAAGAAAGAACATTTAACAGACACAATGCTGCTTTCCAACTCTTGATTTCAACTTACAATTTGTTATGTAGTTCTCTAAAAAATATTGCTTTGGAGAAAGACAAAAGTCTGAGATATGCTATTAATGGACTAGAAATTGATCTCCACAGCAAAATTTTAGAGAACTACTTAAAAAAAAACATGATTTTGTCACATGAAAAATAAAATTTTTAGCATATTAAAAAAAAACATTTATAATAAATTCTGCTCTTAATTTGGGGAAATTTATTTTGAAATTAAATTGTTTTTAGTCCGTTCTTCTTACCTCAATACTAATGTTAATAATATTGAGGTAAGATGAACAGAGTAAAAACAATTTAATTAAAATAACCTCAAAATATCACTTAAAAAAAAAACTCCAAGTGCAACAGGCCTAGAAGGCCCTTGGCTGACCAGCCGGCTGGCCTCACATCCACATGTGTTACTGACAGAGGTAGACGAACATCTAGCCAGTGTAGGGGTGACATGTGATCGGCATGTCGGATCCCCCAGCCATTATAGCTGGTATTCACAACCTGGAGTCGCTACTTATTGTAGCTACCCAAATGCCTCACGATGCTGGGTGGGTACCGGTCCCATACAGGCCGAAATTCCATGAGAAAAAATTTTTTCCCCCACGGAGACTCAAACCAGCGCAAGTCCCATAGTTCTGTGTCAAGGCTTCTAGCCTTAACCACTCGGCTATGGCGCAGGACTAAAATACCACTTCCTCACTTCCTAAAATAAAATATTCTTTTGAAATGTTGCTAAATTCACATAAATCTGTTCTGAAATTTTCACAGCTTTAATAAAATTTTGTCTAACTAAATATGTTCAATTTTTTTTTCTAATTTTAACATGAAGGAATTTTTATTGTTTTTATTTTAAATTAATTAGTCTTCAATTTAAAAAGGCAACATCTATTCCTGACTTTATTTTTCTGTGGTGTATCAGAATGTTTTATTGGCATACCAAAGATCTCAGTCTGATTTCTAGCTATACCATTTTTTTTAATATAGGATCTGGAACAGGATCCACTAAGTTTTATATGAAGACAATTGAATAACTTTTTGAAACAAGAAAAGCTGGTTAAGAGAAACATCATATTTACGATAACACGTTCCTGCATAGTCACCTGCTAGCTAGTGACAAAATCATTTGATTTGGCATGAGATCTCTCAAATTGTCATGCTACGGATTTTTGCTACTGGCATTTATGTTTTATTATTGCTTTTGTATACCATATTTCTTTAAGTTAGATTTTAGTTTGGCTTTTGATTTTTTAGTCTCAAACTTAAAAGCTAAAATCAGTACCATACATAAAGATCTCTTAAGAGTCACTCATCAAAATGAACTATAAAAAATAGTTTAACAATGGCTTCTAAAAATAACTGCCATTATTTTAACTCTTCAATCTAACATATAAAAATGAATGTTTGTTTGTTTGTTTATTTGTTCGTACTTTATGCGTTGCCATACCGTTGATCCGATTATGATAGGGCTTTTTGCAAAATGTTCAGAAGATTCCCGGGATGAACATAGGCTATAAGAGAGTTATGATACTCAACTCCTACACCCTTAAAAATCACCCTTTGTTGTGAAAAACATGAAAACAGTAGCTCTTTGGACGCTTGAATGGCTTATGCTGCCTAAACCATAACAAATACACAAAATTAATGTACACAGAATTGAATATTTCAAAAAGCTCTACAAAAAAGTTTGTGTTAGCATATGTTTATCTCTTACGGATAACTCACAATAACCATTTTTGTCTTTCATTGATGCCAAGAAGATCGAGACAAGTACGTAGATTCCTGTGCAAGCATAGTAGCACATGGCGGGTAATCTTCTTGGATAACTCACAATAACGAATTTTGTCTTTTAGCTCATTTATGCCAAGAAGATCGAGATAAGTAGATTCCCGGGCAACATCGGGTAATCAGTACAGGGAATCTTAAAATAATAATTCTTCTTCTTCCTTCCAAGTATTAGGCCAAGGCCTGTTACGATCCTATAGAAAATTTTCCCTCCAGCGTTTCATAGGACGGCCCAGTGATCTTCGTCCTCTCTTAAAATAATTACGATATACATTTATAATTATTTTTCATTATACTTATTCAACTAATCATAAGTAGTACATTAATTTTTGTCTTTCAGCTCATTTATGCCAAGAAGATCGGGATGAGTAGATTCCCAGACAACACTGGGTAAACAGCACGGGGTATCTAAAAATAATTACGATATAAATTTTTCCTTCTATTTATTTAACTAAATATAAAACACATTAATTTTCATATTTCAGGTAATTTATGTCAAGAAGATCGGGATAAGTAGATTCCCGGGCAATGCTGGGTAATCAGCACGGGGTATCTAAAAATATAAATTTATAATTATATTTCCTTTTACTTATTTAACTAAACATAAAAGCACATTAATTTTCATTTATTTAAGCATAGCAGCGCATGCCGGGTATTAGCTAGTTAACAATAAAAAAAACTAAAAATGATTGATTAATATTTAATTTTAGGAAGTTATATTTTGAGGTTATTTTAATTATATTATTTTTGGTCTGGACATCTTACCTCAATATTAATGTTGATTTGTTCTTGGACATGTTTCAAAACAATTCTGTTTTATCTTCAGCTTTCCCAGACTGGTTTTATTTATGTTGCATTATGTTGCACCACCTGGATGTCGATGTCAGCTCCATCCTGTGGTTGGCCAAAGAACCTCCAAACAAGGTCACCCTCCATCGGAATATCAAAATTCATAACTCTGTTTCTGTTCTTCTGAATATAAATTTTTTCCCAAATAGTCAGCTCTTTTGTATTTTCTAACTGTTTTAATAAATTAGTGTCTGAATTTATATTATGTTTTTCAGACCAAACATGAGCAGCAACTGCAGATTTTTCAATTTCTCCATTTTTAATATTTCTTATGTGTTCTTTGGTTCTAATTTTTAGGTTTCTTTTTGTTTTCCCTATATATATATCTTTTCACAACCCATGCATTCAATTTGATATATTCCTGACTTTTTATTTTTATCAGTTTTTTCATTTTTGTTGGTTTTTATTAGTTTATTTAAACTGTAGTTATTTTTTGGTGCTAATTTAATATTAAACTTCTCAAATATATTTTGAAATTTATTATGTACCCAGGGGTGATATGTGAATTTCCTATATTTTTTCATAGGTGGTTCTTCTTTTTCAGAAGAAACCTAAAAATTAGAACCAAAGAACACATAAGAAATATTAAAAATGGAGAAATTGAAAAATCTGCAGTTGCTGCTCATGTTTGGTCTGAAAAACATAATATAAATTCAGACACTAAATTATTAAAACAGTTAGAAAATACAAAAGAGCTGACTATTTGGGAAAAAATTTATATTCAGAAGAACAGAAACAGAGTTATGAATTTTGATATTCCGATGGAGGGTGACCTTGTTTGGAGGTTCTTTGGCCAACCACAGGATGGAGCTGACATCGACATCCAGGTGGTGCAACATAATGCAACATAAATAAAACCAGTCTGGGAAAGCTGAAGATAAAACAGAATTGTTTTGAAACATGTCCAAGAACAAATCAACATTAATATTGAGGTAAGATGTCCAGATCAAAAATAATATAATGATTGATTAAAATCGGTTTGCATTATCCACACTGTTCTGTTTGGAATAATCAAAAGTTTGCTATATTTTAAACTGTTTTTTTATAATAAACATTAAATATACAACATTTAAACTGCACTCTCATGATCCTTTGGATCACTTGCTATTAATTCTCGTCTTTTCCACACAGATCCTTTCTGAGGACTCTTCCTTTGCCGCGCAAGTGCACCACTTTCACTGCCCTCTACGCCTGGAGAAGTCGCTTTAAGCAATGTTTCAGGATCCGGTATGTGTTTTGTCTGATGCCTGGAATCTGTGTATCTTCTTTTTGAAATTTTCTTCTTGTCATCCTGAATTTGTGTTTGTTGCGGCTGTACTTTTGACTCTGCTTTTATTCTCAACATTCTTTCAATGTCTGCTGTCTTTGATCGCATTACAGCACCACCTATACTAGATATACTTGTGCTATATTTTCTATCAATCACAGACTCGGGTTCTGTCATTGGCTTCTTTAAACCACCAATAACAGCTGTTGTACTAGCACTTTTAGGTAATTCACTCACTGGTAACATTTTCTGCTGAGCTGCTGTCTTAGATATGGTTCCATCTTGTTTTTCACACATCGCATCACTTCTCTGTACTTGTTTTAACTCACTTGTTGATGTAAACGTCACTTTCTGGAGAATCACAGGCATTGCCTCCTTCACAATTTTCTGTGTTGGTAACTGTGTTGAGCTTGAGTTCTTCGGTGAAGTTGCAATAGATATTCTAGCAGTTTGCATGTGATGCTGTTGGATTTTTGATGTGATCTCTTCTGGGATGAAACTGATGGCTGCTGCTGCAGCATCAGGAGAAGTTGGAGGAGTGGATGCCCAAGATGGAGGAGAGCTGAATACCCCAGCATCGCTGCTGCAAATCGAGGGAGTTGCATTGTAAGGAGGGCTGCTGAATGTTGTGGTTGAACCGATGGCAGAATCACAGCCTGGCTGAGTTGGAGGATGAATACTTGTTGATGCTTGTGATGAGTCGCTGCCACTTCCTGAACGCTGTTGTCTCACCCGAACGTCACCCACATGCCGCACAACACCTGAGAACATAGCATGAATCTAACAATGTTTCTCTCATTTATTCACTGAAGGAAAAAATAGAAAGAAGAAATTGTTTAACATATCATTAAATCAGATTAAATATAATTAAGCACAGATTTTTTGCAAACATTTATATCATGGACTCTTTTGGACTTAAAAAAAAACAAATTGGTCAATGAATTCTATTATACCTCTTCTGAGCTAAGATCCAGTTGTAATGTAAACAAACTAGCTGTATGGACTGCATTTTCATTGGTTGAATAATTTACCTTTTAGGGTCGAATGTTTGAACGCATTAGACAGTAAAAGGCGTTCTCTGCTGATTAAGTTTTATTCAAACACATTTTTCTTACTCAGAAATCTATTCACGCGGTAATAATTGTAAAGCTACCTGACAAGGTACCTTAAGATCGTAACTCAAGATATAAACTTATGTGAAAATTCCGAAGGGAACCGATGGTAACCAATGTAGTTTGAAACTTATCCAAGATGTCGGACCTTGAAGACTTCGATCATGTTTTCGGTATACGCGGAGAAGAGGAATTTGATAGAGTCTACCAAAGAATTCAACTGGAAGAACAGGAGAATCGGCGTAATATTGCACGTCGCAGACGTGTTTGTATACGGTATTATTTGCGGGATGCAAGCATAAATGCATTCCTCTATAGCAGACGAAAATAACGGAAGTGGTTTTATCGCTGAGAATTCTGGGTAATTCGTTGCCAATATTACGAAAACATCAACATTCATGCATGACCGGTTAAGGCAGCCGTTAATTCGATCTCAGCTCACCAGTGATTGGAAGTAATTTGAGTAGAGAGTAATGTATTTGCATACGACCCTTAGTGTGCAAGAAAATCTAGTTTGCTCTCTAACACTAAAAATAATTAAAAAAATAATAAAAATATGTATTATCTACTACATACCTATATAAGTTATATGGGAGAATTTTAAAATATATAATCCATCCGTCTATAGTAATTCTGCCCGATGGCAGATCCTTCACTGCAATCATAGCATTTTCATGTTATGCTTTGCAGCTTTACTAGAGAATTATAGGTGTGGTAGTTTCCCGTTGCTTTCCAAACAGTGAAGAATGATGATGATAACATAATGATGATTTTTGGGGACCGTTGGGCCCTAAGCTTCCTGACATTTGTCTTACACGTGAGGAAAAACCCTGAAAAAAACCTCACCCAGGAGCCTGTCCCAACCGGGAATTGAACACGGGCCCGCTGCATGACAAGGCAGCATGCTTACCTTGAGACCACAGCAGTGGACAATATACAATTACAATTTTAATAGATGACATAAATAAACATTTTATTTTTGAAGAGAAAAATTATATGCTCAGACCGGGGCTCGAACCCAGGACCTTTTGCTTTCCAGGCCAATATTCTATCGTCTGAGCTACCTGAGCAAGTTCCAATCTAAACACAAATTTTCCTCTTATATACGTTGTTAATTCCCGTGCACCAAATGCTATGAAACCTTCATTTCTATCTTTGCAAATGGCAGCTTCTTTATTAAGAAGACATTTATTTGGAAATTTTTATATTAAATTAGAACCAATAACAAATTAAACAACATAATAAACAATAACATTGAAGAAAATAACATTTTCAACAGCAAAGGAGTTTATAAACTGACATGTAAGGACTGCAACAAATTTTATATAGGAAGGACAAACAGGAGTTTTAACATCAGATTCAAAGAACATTTTCGAGACTTCATTCACGCAGAAGGTAAATCAAGCTATGCAAAACACGTTATCCATGAAGGACATCACATGCTAAATATTGAAAACACCCTAACAGTAATGCACAGAGAAAATAATCCAGCGAAGATAAACGTACTCGAAGAGATGGAAATCATGAAAGCAGCTCACAACGACAGTCTGATAAACGAAAACGAACCCAATACATGCAACCCCCTCTACCAGATCTTCAGTGAAACACCAGTTTTGAATCCTGCCGATGATGGGACAAGTCCCGAAAGCGCTACAGTTAAATGATAAATAAGTTGAGGAGACGGACCTTTCAGGTGAATATTCTATAATTTTATATTAATTTTGAATAAACCTCAACGGAACACATCATGAATCTTATAAAAGTTAAATTGTAATGCCAGTACGGCTTCTTTCGATGTTTTTATTATTCATTTCATACATCTCAATGATGGACAAATCCTGAGCGTATAATTTTTCTCTTTAAATATGATTTATCCATCATCGAGTGTATGAAATGAATAATAAAAACATCAAAAGCATTTCATTGTTTAATTATTACGAATTTTAATTGCTTCAAATGGCTGCTTCTCCTATGCAATTTTTGAAACATTAAAAAGGAAAACCTTTGAAAAGTGGGGAGAAACAAATTATTTTGAATGTTTTCAAACAGTTTAGTGAAAAACATCTTACTTTGGCCATTGAAGATGTGGTGAAAATAATAGCAGAATTTACAGGTGAGTTAGTTACCATTAAGCATATATTCTGCTCATAGGCCTAATTAAATTGTAAATAAAGGATACACATCGACATCATGGAAAATAGTAAACTTCTGATTTTGTAAGTCCATATGTAATTTGTTGTAATAAATAAATAAGAAATGGAAGTTACTAATTATTGGTAACATCTTATCTTGTTAATAAATTACTGAGTCATTTTAACATCTTACCTCATATTTCATGTTTTTCAAACATGGTAACTATAGTTTTCAAATGATCTTGTCATTCATTTTCAACCGCCATAATTTACCGTGTTTGAAAAACATGAAATATGAGGTAAGATGTTAAAATGACTCATTAATTTATTAATTAAGAACCTCATAATGTGTTTCCCAATTTTAACCTTGAATCTTATCTTGTATTCAGTCTTATTTTTCATGAAATACGATATAACCTAAGAAAAATGTTTCTATCATTGACACTTCCATGGACAATTTACTCATATGGCAGGTAAAAGCAGCACCATGGTTCCCACAATAGATGTAATCGGTGGAGTAATACCTTAAGCAAGTTTGTTTACAGTACAAGTTAGCTTGGATACAGTATACATAAATAAGCCTCTATATTCATAATATTGTCTCCTTTCAATAAAAACTACGCAAGTCCCTTTTTTTCTCAGATTTTATACTATTTAGTTTATAAGAATCCTGCCAACCTGGGACCAAATGGAAGCCAGGCTCTGTCTGTCACAAGCCAGAACCAAGAGGGGAGTGATAGAGGAGTAACACTTCTTAAAAAGTCCATCGCTGTGGTCTCGAGGTAGCGTGCTGCCTTGTCACACAGCAGGCCCGGGTTTGATCCCCGGTCGGGACAGTTTTTCTGGGTAAGGTTTTTATCGGGGTTTTTCCTCACCTGTAAGACAAAGTCAGGAAAACTTTAAGGCCCAAACGGTCCCCGAAATCATACGGCCATCGCAATCATCATCATTCATATTCATCTTAGATTAAACTTAAGATTAGGGACTCTCCTGGCACACCACTATCATCATCCCATCATATCATCGGGCAATGTAACCCTGCCTTTTAGGCGCCCCAACCTCAGAAGTGGTTACAAGTATGCCATGTAGGAGAGAACACAGGAATGTCGAAAGACAACCAATTGGCACCTACTGATAGTACCTTATGAGGGTTCCTAACCAGTGTTATGGTGAAGATCTGAATGGCAGATATGGCAGAGTAGGAGTCTTACGGTATGGTATTGAAGGTGGAAGAGGCAACTCTTCTCCCTGGAGTTTAGAGGAAACCGCTGCCTTGCAGTGAAGAGGGATCTTCAAAGGCTAAAGAAGCTCACCCCGACAGAAAAGCAAGGAGTAGATCAGAATCTAGAGCTGCATGAAAGCAATTGATCTAGGGGATGGAAACTCTAAAATCAAATGACCTGGTTCCCCCAGTTGGGGTTGGGCTTAGAATTGACAAATCTACCTGTAAAAGTTGTACTGTTTAGAAGCCTATACAGAATTTAACTGGACTGATCAAACAATGGCAACCTAAGACAAGAATAAGGGTTGGCAAGAATGGACGGTTGCCACAGATAGAGAAGCCTGGAGAAAAATTCCGAATGAAGCCTTCAATCACCCAGGGTTGTTGTGCTAATGATGATAGTTTATAAGTTAGCTTGTTTTGACTCACCTCATATTTGTAGTTTTATTTGAGACTGCAGTTTCCACACTCTTTGCGTCATTGTCAATGCTTCCTAACTGTTGAATTTGCAGTTTGAGATCTTGTAGGTTGATTTCTGCTCCCTCAAAATTTTTTCTTTATCCTCAGGAATTTCAAAATTCATTATTTTCTCTTCATTCTTGTGGATGGAAATTTTCTTCCAAATTGTGAGTTCCTTAGATTTATCTAACTATTTCAGTCTTCGGAACTCACAATTTGGGAGAAAATTTACATCCACAAGAATAAAGAGAAAATAATGAACTTTTAAATTTCTGGAAAAAAAAAAGATTTGGAAGTTCATCAGTCAGTGAATAGAGGGAGCAGAAATCAACCTATAAGATCACTAACTGCAAATATAACAGTTAGGAAGCACTGACAATGACACATATGGAAACTGCATTCTGCAATAAAACAACAAATATGAGGTGAGACAAAACAGCCTAACTCATAATAATTAAAATAAACCTCATAGTATATGATGAAATCAAATGTTTCCTACATCTCCTCATATAAATCTTCTAAGTAGATCACAATTTCGAGACCATAACGGTCTCATCTTCAATACAATCTTGGCGAATGATGTTATGTCGATCGGAAGGAATACTTCTTCTTCCCTCTGTTGGTGGACCGATGAGGGAAGAAGGGTTTCTTCCGATTGACATAATATCAGTCGCCAAGATTGTATTGAAGATGAGACCGTTATGGTCTCGAAATCATGATCTACTTAGAACATTTATATGAGGAGATGTAGGAAACATTTGATTTTATCATAAATTAAACCTCATAGTCATTAATTCTTATAAAAGTTCAAAACCTCATAGTGTTACTTCCTTTGAATATTAAATATAAGTTTTTAGTCAATATAAACACACAGCTTACCTACCACACTATATATTTAAGATCCTAGAGGTGATATGACCTAGATGTTAAGGCATATATAAATAAGAATTGACTAAAAATTAATATGTTAACAGTACAATTTGTTTTTCATCTTTACTATAAAATTTTGATTTTTGGACTTAATGCTTTTTAAAGAAAGGTGACGATATATAAATATTACTTATTTATGATGTTTTTATTATTGATTTAACATTTCTCACTGAAAGATAAATTATATTTGAAGAGAAAAATTTTCGCCTAGACCGAGACTTGAAACCAGGACCCTTGGCTTTCCGGGCCAAGTGCTCTACCAACTGAGCTACCGAGGCGAGTTACGATCTAGACACAAATTTTTCTCTTATATACGTTGTAATTCCCTATCGCCAAATGCTTTTGAAACCATTACTTCTATCTTTGCAAATGGCGGCTTCTTAGTTAAGAAGACATTTATTGGGAATTTAACATTACTTTATAAAGCTAGTAAGGCTTCAAATGATGTTTTTATTATTGATTTAACATTTCTCACTGAAAGATAAATTATATTTGAAGAGAAAAATTGCAACGTATATAAGAGAAAAATTTGTGTCTAGATCGTAACTCGCCTCGGTAGCTCAGTTGGTAGAGCACTTGGCCCGGAAAGCCAAGGGTCCCGGGTTCGAGTCTCGGTCTAGGCGAAAATTTTTCTCTTCAAATATTACTTATTTAATTAATATTTCATACAAATTAGGCCTGTCACACCATGGAGTTATTTTTTATGTGGAATTCAAGACATAAAAACGCAATAGACTGACATTAGAAAAAAAAACACACATTATTTTGTATTGACTTAGGCTTTCACGGCTGGAGTTACTATGATGATCTTGAAGAAGATTTCCAGGCTGTTGGCCGTGGTCTTGAGGCTTGAAGTTTCCCAACGTTTTGCCAGAGACTGCATCCGGCATCCTCAAGACAACTCTTGAGGATGCTGGATGCAGTCTCTGGCAAAATGTCATGGAACTTCAAGCCTTAAGACTATGGCCTACAGCCCGGAAATCTTCTTCAAGATCACACACATTATTATTATCATTGTAAAATGGAAGCAAATGACATTAGATTGAAAGAATGTGCATACCTATTGTCATTTGCTGTCGCCCAGCATCAGTTGATGCAGCACTTCCACCACCAGTGTCCTCTATGTAAGGAATATCGGAATCATCAACATTTAGCGCGAATGAGGTCCCACTTGTTGCACTAGGCATTGGAATTTTAAGACTGGCTGTTATGATACTTCCCCCAGTACTACTGCCTGGTATTGCTGGAGCTATATCCACTTGATCTCCATCTACAGAAGATGATCTTGATTTCTGTCCCACTATGAACTGATACCGTGACTTCTGTTGCTGGTTCAAATTGCTTATCTGCGAGGCCGATGCTGAAGTGCTGATATTGAATGATGTCTTGGGAACTTCTGGAGTTCCCACAGACTCTGCTTTTTTTCTTAAAAGCTGCTCTTCCTTCCATCGCCTTTTAGAGGAATGTTGTCCTATGTGATCACGGTCCTTGCTTCTGAAATTTAAACATGGAATATTCAAATCTGACTCCAAATAAAAAATGCTAAATATATTAATATAGGGTCTTTCATATATTATGCAATTTAAAAAAATTAATAATTAAGTTAAAAATGCATTGAAAAAAAAAATTCTCATCTACATACATTGTCATTTAAGTGCGGAAAATTATATCATGCATATGTCCCACCTCTACTGTCTCGGCAGGCAGTTACTCAGTCTATGAAATTTGTGATAACCCATTCACAGACATCTCTCTTGATGTTGTTGATGACACGTTGAATTTCTTTTTAAGTTTGAGAATTGTTTGTGGTTTGTTTACGTAGACTTTGGACTTCACATAACCCCATAAAAAGGAATCAAATGGAGTAAGGTCACAAGATCTGGGAGGCCATTCCAAGTCGCCAAGAATTGAGATCTCAAACTGAGGTAATTTTTCATGGGGTAGGGTTATTGTCTCGTGGGATGTGAAACCACATATTGGCTGTATCCACTTTACCCAGAGCAGCCAATAATTTGTTTCTGTCCATTTCTCGATAACGCTCAATGTTAACTGTTACTGCATTATTGTGAAAATCTTCAAGAAAGAAGGGGCCGATCACACACCTGCCCATAAAACACGCCTAATTGTAGTTTGCAGTGGATGGCTGAGGCACTCTTGGATCACCCTTAAATGGGAGTGTAGTAGATGAATATAAAATATTTTTTTTATGCATTTTTGACTTAATTATTGCATTTTTAAAAATTGCATAATATATGAAAGACCTTATATATATATATGAATATGAAAGTTTTCTTGGGTTTTCCGTGTCTTGGATTAAAGTTCGGCCTCTGGTCACTGATTCCGATGTTTCGGCATGATCCCACATGCCATTATCAAGTAATGATAAGTTTGAGTCACAGGTTTAGGTCTTATATAATAAAATACATAGAGTTTTCGCTGTGGTCAATTTCCGAAGCCGTATCACACTGAAAACTGAAGGTGTTTAAATTAGAACGGGGGGGGGGGGGGTTCCTTGGGGGACCAAATGGCCAAATATATGTTGTGTATTATTGATTCATCCAATTACTATAAATGTTAATCCACAAGAACTAAACCTTGGATGGGTGTACGGCTTCGGAAATGGACCACAGCGGAAAACTCTATGTATTTTATTATATAAGACCTAAAACTGTGACTCGAACTTATCATTCCTTGATAAAGGTATGTGGGATCATGCCGAAACGTCGGAATCAGTGGCCAGAGGCCGAACTTGAATCCAAGACGTGGAAAACCCAAGAAAACTTTCATATTCATACTTATATCCATGAAAATCTGCAACATATATACATATATAATACTATATTATATTAAAATTATATATTAAACTAGCAGACTCAGCAGACATTGTCCTGTTCTCTTTCATGGCTGGACGATAAAAAATATGTTACTTTTTTCTTCTTCTTCTTCTTGCTTCCAAGTATTAGGCCAAGGCCTGTTACGATCCTATAGAAAATTTTCCCTCCAGCTTCTTCCGGAAAATTCTCGTATAAGACTTGAAAGCATAATAATAGTCCCTTCGATTGGTTGCTGGCCAAAGGAAGGCAAGACCAGTGATGGGGCTGCCATCTTATAGCCTCTGGTCAGGCTTTTCTGGAGAAGAAAAGAAAATAAAGGAAAGAAGAAATGGAAGAAAGGAAAGACTCCCTAGCCCTCGGATGCCCTAATAGCGACGGTGTCGGAAAAAACAAGAGTTAACCAAGAGAGGTTAGATAGTAAAGTTAAAAGAGTGCAAAACACAAGTAAGTGGAAGAAATGTTTTGCACAGCTTGGGCACCTTGTGGTCGCCATCCACATATCCCCTAGATGAGGACCCCTGAGGGGTGTTACTTTTTTTTTACCATAAAATTCACTAATTAAGACATAATTAGATATTATTAAATAAGTTCACAAGAAAACTCCTCACTGCCATCTGTTGTGGCTCAAGAAGTGTGCATGATGATGTTACATTGTTGTTGCAAGGAATTTGTCGATAAAGCAGATGACTACATATATCACATAAAAAAATCCTATAACCTGATCGCAGTGCCACCTACCGAGTCCAATTGTGAATCTAAACCAACCAGGGACCCACTCAAACACACAAAAATTTTCATCAAAATCGATCCAGTTCATTTAGGCAGATTTTAATTTTGGATTTCAGGTAAACCTCCACGTCTAATTGTTGGATTTTGCTCATTTTTGGATAATACCTACCTCGGTTTATTTTAATAGGATATGCTAAGTTTTGTTATAAAACATCGAAAAATGTGACCGCTACAACAATTTTCAATTTTCACTTCAGGTGAACTCCTACACCTAATGGTTTTAGAGGATCCAATTGTGAATCTAAACCATTGAGGGACCCAATCAGATACACACAAAAAATTTCATCAAAATTGATCCAGTCGTTTTGGAGGAATTCAGTGACAAACACACATACAGAAGGATTTTATATATATGTATCCACTGCTGAGGTCTCAAGGTAGCATGCTGCCTTGTCATGCAGAGGGCCCGGGTTCGATTCCCAGTTGGGATAGGCTCCTGGCTGGGGTTTTTCCTCACCTGTAAGACAAATGTCAGGAAGTTTAGGGCCCAACAGATCCTGAAAATCATCCAGCCATCATCATTATCCTTATCATTATCATCATCATCCTTCACTGGTGTGGAAAACAATGGGAAGCTGCCACACCTATAATTCCCTAGTAAAGCTGCAAAGCGTAGCATGAAAATGCTATGATTGCAGTGAAAGAACTGCCCTCGGGCAGAATTACTATGGATGGATGGGTATATATAAAGATATAACTTCAGTTTTTCATCATCATCTTCATTCATGGATTAGGTCTGTTGACCCATTCCGACTTCAGCCCATCTCTTTCTAGGTCTGCCCACATCTCGGGTGCCTTTAGGTTTGTATTTTTGTTATTTGTTTTGGATATCTTATCTTCATTCATTCTGTCTATGTGTTGCTTCCATTTTTGTCTATATGTATCCATTTTATCAGTTATTGCAAATATTTCAAGTTCCTGTCTTATTTCTGTGTTCTTGATTCTGTCTTCCTTAGTGCACCCTTTAACAGATCTCAAAAATTTCATTTCTGCCGCCGTTATCCTACTTAGATCTTGTTTTTTATGTATCCAGGCTTCTGAACCATAGAGCAGTACCGGTACTGCCAACATTTTATAAAATTTCAGTTGGGTCTCTCTTCTTGTTTTGTTATTTAGTGTTCGTTTTATCGTACCACATATTCCCTGGAATTTTGCTATTTTATTATTTATATCATTATCATAATTAAATGAAATGTCACTTCAGTTTTTAAATTTCAAATATGGGAGCAAATTTTTACTCTCAACAGTCTGCCGTGCTGTCTCAAGTGGTAGTATACCTGCTTCCTGACTAGCAGAGCTGGGTTCCATACCTTGCAGGATTGAAAATTTCACTTCCTACTAAGTTTAAACATTTAATGATTATTAAACTAAAGCAATTTATTAAATTAATATTAAGAAGCTAAAGCTGTTACTATGATTGAAATAAGTATATTAAAGTACACTACTAAATTATTGTAATCAAATGGTAATAATATTAATTTAATAAAAAATGCTATAGCTATGTGGAGTCCCCTTCATGTCTTCTTCAGGTAGAAGCCATTCATTGTGTATTTTGAATGATGATTCATAGCATTTGAATGTGGGACCAAGACAGTAAGGTAAAGGAAGGATTTATGCTTGGATGGGAAGGAAGCCTGGATTAGCTCAATGATTAGAGCATCAGCACCGAAAGCTGAAGGCTCGGGGTTCGATTCCCGGTTCAGGCAAAATTTTTTCTCTTTACCATTTGATTACAATAATTTAGTAGTGTACTTAATATACTTATTTCAATCATAGTACAGCTTTAGCTTCTTAATATTAATTTAATAAATAATGCTATAGCTATGTGGAGTCCCTTCATGTCTTCTTCAGGTAGAAGCCATTCATTGTGTATTTGTGAATGATGATTCATAGCATTTGAATGTGGGACCAAGACAGTAAGGTAAAGGAAGGATTTATGCTTGGATGGGAAGGAAGCCTGGATTAGCTCAATGATTAGAGCATCAGCACCGAAAGCTGAAGGCTCGGGGTTCGATTCCCGGTTCAGGCAAAATTTTTTCTCTTTACCATTTGATTACAATAATTTAGTAGTGTACTTTAATATACTTATTTCAATCATAGTAACAGCTTTAGCTTCTTAATATTAATTTAATAAATAATGCTATAGCTATGTGGAGTCCCTTCATGTCTTCTTCAGGTAGAAGCCATTCATTGTGTATTTGTGAATGATGATTCATAGCATTTGAATGTGGGACCAAGACAGTAAGGTAAAGGAAGGATTTATGCTTGGATGGGAAGGAAGCCTGGATTAGCTCAATGGTTAGAGCATCAGCACGGAAAGCTGAAGGTTTGGGGTTCGATTCCCAGTTCAGGCATAAATTTTTCTCTTTACCATTTGATTACAATAAAGCCATTTAACTTATTTGATATACCTTGGTCTCATAGATACATCTGGACCACCCATGCCAGCTGTCTCATGGAGGAATTCTTCTCTGGACCAAACACGTCTTGTTGATTTGACAGCCTCCTCACTGTCGCCTAGCATGTCTCCACCCATCAATGTAGGGGTGTGAGGTGTGCTTGCAATGTCAGTGTTACTGCCTTCTGGATCATCTATAAGCCTGCAACATCCAATATGATAAAAATAATAATCTTCTCTTATAAAAGGACTGCTCTTAATGAGAATTAAGGGAATTTATTTTAGAATGTTATAAAACTATTTTCTTACATGTTTCAGCAAAGAATAATATCGTACTCCTTGTTACCATCAACCAAACAACAACAACTTTGATTTCCAAAAAAATAATATTTCTCTTTATAGAAGAGGATTATGTGTTTCTTTTATCTAGGTTTTCCTGGGTTCAAACCCCAGTCTGAGCATATAATTTTTGTCTTCAAATATAATTTATCCTTCAGTGAGAAGTGTTTAAATTAATAATAAAAATATTGAAAGAAACCCTACTGGCTTTATAAAGTAGTGTTTAAATTCTCAATAAATGTCTTCTTAACACATTGATGACCGACAGCTGTGTGTTCCACCCACCGCTGCTAGACAGGACATTTCTGTCAGTAGCATGGACTTTTAAATTTTAAACCGCGCTAACACAGTGTGATTTTTACATCAATATATTTATAGTCAATAACAATAATGCATAAGTAAATCTTTATTAGTGTTCTCACCAGACCTTCTAGTAGAAATTGAGGGTTTGATAGCGTTGGAAACATTTCCCTTTATGTAAAGGCACAGGGCAAAAGAGCATAATATTATGTAGCGAGTTTCTTTTCTTGTGTTCACTACAAACACAGCAAGGTTTGGAAGGTTTTTTTTTTTCAGACACAGTTGGTGTTAATTTATGTTTCTTCATGTCTCAGCCTACTTGGTGGGTCTTAACATGGTGTCCTTTTCACTCTGTCTTCCCTCCTCTTCCCTGTCATTTGTTCCTAATTTCACGACTGCCAAACAAGAGACTGTTTCAAGCAAAAAACTTCTGTTTGACATATTGTTGTTAGGATTTTGAAATTTATAGACCCAAAAAGCATTAAAGAGTGCACAATTCAGAAGCCACAATGCAACTTTCTTGCTTCATTTCACTGTTTTTCTAAGGATGGGGTAATATGATAGGTACTGGTCAGCCCTGTCTACACCCTTCACATACTTGTTATATTGAAGTATTCAATAGGGCATTTTTACAAATTTACCCCTCCCACTCTCGTGTTGCCTGATGCAGTGTGCTAACCATTCTTACGTCTCTTTTATCTTTCGATGTTTGTAGCAAAAGGTCCCCATTACTACAAAATACACATTCTCCTGGTTTGAGTTTATTTCCTGCTTCCACAAATGATTTTGGAAGCCCTCTGTTAATCCTTATTGTTCCACAAACTATCGTCTTTCTTGCGAGCAAATTTTCAGCTATAGCCACACTGTTATAATAATTATCCTGGCAGACATGATGCCACAGATATAAATTCGGCTCCAGAACGCAAAATAGTGTTTCTTCTAATTTTTCCCCTCTGCAACATATATTTACAGGTTACATACGTATCCCGTAATCGCCTAACTATCGGCACTAAAATTCCATATTTCACCAGCCATCTGTCTTAAAATTGTAAACAACTCTTTCTGTAAAGTTGGCAATTTCATAAAAGAGAAGAGAGGGGTACAAAAACAACTAAAGTTTATCTCACAATGAGAAAAAACAAAATTGCATGCTCCTTCAAAAGCGAAGAGGCTGGAAAACCATAGAAAATGTAAACACGGAAATCTCCATGACCCGTCGTCTAGCGATGGCCATTTAAACACGGAGATCTCCGTGGCCCGTCACCAATGTGTTAAATAAGAAGCCACCATTTGCATGATGTAAATGCTTGTAGCATTCGGCACTAGGGAATTAACAGTGTATAAGAGGATAATTTACATTTAAATTGGAGTTTCTCAGGTAGCTCAGTGGTAGAGCATTGGCCTAGAAAGCCAAAGGTCTTGGGTTCGAACCCTAGTCTGAGCATATCATTTTTCTCTTCAAATATTACCTATTTTTGTTGACTGGTTATAAGACTTATCCACTTCCCTTTTTTGACATTCCTGAGATGTTCTTTCACTCTAGTTTTCAAATTTCTTCTTGTTTTCCCTATGTAGACTATCTTACATTCTTCACATTTAATCTGATAAATGCCAGATTTGTTTTCTTCTTCTATTTTCTCATTCTTATTGGATGTAATTAATCTAATGATGCTGAAATTGTTTTTTGGGCCAATCTTATGTTGAATTTTTTTTTTAAATTTGAAACTTATGGTGCTTCACTGGATGACATGTGAATTTTTTTTAATTATATGTTTTGTTCTTTTTCTTTTAGAAGTGTACTTTGATTAATACATTTTTGTCTTTTGAACTTGTTTATTTTCTTGTGCATCATTCTTTTTTGAAATAAATTTTTTAAAGCCACGTTGATTGTGTGTTCTTTTTCTATCTACTTTCGGGTTTTTACAGCTGCTGCCGTCTTCCCATGCCAAACCTCCAAAGACTATGTGTTCTTTTTCTTTTTCATAATTTTCTCTGTACATGGGTATGTTCACTAATATGTGTCAAACTATTAAAAACTGCTTCTTTGTGAGCTCATAGTGATAATTCCTTTAAAAAAAGTACTTCCTTCTTCTTCTTCTTCCTTCCAAGTATTAGGCCAAGGCCTGTTACGATCCTATAGAAAATTTTTACATCCAGCATAAATAGTTTGATCCTTCTGGAAAATTCTCATATAAGATTTGAAAGAATAATAATAGTCCCTTCGATTGGTTGCTGGCCAAAGGAAGGCAAGACCAGTGATGGGGCTGCCATCTTATAGCCTCTGGTCAGGCTTTTCTGGAGAAGAAAAGAAAATAAAGGAAAGAAAAAATGGAAGAAAGGAAAGACTCCCTAGCCCTCGGATGCCCTAATAGCGTCGGGGTCGAAAAAACAAGAGTTAACCAAGGGAGGTTAGATAGTAAAGTTAAATGAGTGCAAAACACAAGTAAGTGGAAGAAATGTTTTGCTCAGCTTGGGCACCTTGTGGTCTTTAACGTTATTAAATTATGTACAATGTTTAGTTTATATTTAAATTTACATTACAATTGTGACTGTGTGAAAGGATGATATTTATAGTAAAATTCACAAGGATACTCACTCATCACTGATGTTCCCCCTCTTTCTGAGAAGTTGGTCGAGTGCTTCTGGATGTGTGTCCATCATGTGAAGGTACACTTCATCCATCAGCTCTGCAGGAATCTGGAAACCAATATCATAACATAAAATTGCACACAGAGTGATTATTATTTTCACCTTTGACAATATTTTATTTTACTTCCAAAATATTATGAAATGAATAATAAAAACATTGAAAGAAGCCGTACTGGCTTATAATGTAATATAAAAATTCCAAAATAAATGTCATCTTAATATAGAAGCCACCATTTGCAAAGATAGGAACAAAGGTTTCATAGTATTTGGTGCATGGGAATTTACAATGTATATAAGAGAAAAATTTTGCATTTAGATTGTAACTTGCCCCAGTAGCTCAGTCAGCTTGGTCAGAAAAACATCAAGTTGAAAGAAAGGTTAAATTAATAAAACAAATAGAAAAACCTAAAGGGCTCACAGTTTGGGGAAAAAATCCGTATTAAAAAAAAACATGGAGAAATGAATGAATTTTGAGTTCCTGGAGAATATGATTTGATTTGGAAGTTCTTTGATCTACCAACAGATTGAGGAAAAACCATTGCATCGCCATGACAGAACAACGAACATGAAAATACTGAAGATGGAATTATTATTATTATTATATTATTATTATTATTATTATTATTATTATTATTATTATTATTCCAAAAGCATCTAAAAAGAAGACAAACAAGGAGGTCAGGTGATAAGTTTTTTAATATTTAAATGAGCATTTAATACATTTCTTTGCAATTTAAAATTATTTCAGGGTACATCAAAGAGAGGTGGATCCGTATTGTACCACTCAAATATTTTGTACCCATAAAAAGAAATGGTAAATCAAATAAATTTAATTGGAAATATGTATATTACACATCACAGGTACATTTTCTCATCTGGAAAGGTTTTTGAAATTTATGTTCCCATTCTCAACTAGAATCAAACTAGTTTTTTGAGGTGAGGTTTATATATATTTCTGATTAAATTTACTATTTATTTACTGTTCACTTCCTATGAAAAACAGGCCAATATCTCAACCTTTTCTAGGAAAGTTAATAAGATGCTCATCCCGATAAGATTATATGGAGATATCCATCCATCCATATTAATTCTGCCCAAGGGCAGGTCTTTCACTGCAATCATAGCACTTTCATGCTATGCTTTGCAGCTTCACTAGAGAATTATAGGTGTGGTAGCTTCCCGTTGTTTTCCACACCGGTGAAGGATGATGATGATAATGATAAGGACGATTATGATGGCTGGATGATTTCTGGGGACCGCTGGGCCCTATGCTTCCTGACATTTGTCTTACAGGTGAGAAAAAACCCCAAAAAAAACCTCACCCAGGAGCCTGTCACGACCGGGAATCGAACCCTGGCCTGCTACATGACAAGGCAGCACGCTACCTTGAGATCACAGCGGTGGATATATAAGTCTAATTAATAATATAGTATTAAGTAGGTATCCACAACTTGTGTCCAACTCATGGTTGGGTCGAGGGATGAGATGACTGACCACATCTGACGCACCATCACAGAGGTACATGAATTAAATGGATGATATGAGTATGGAGAATTGGTGGAATGAAATTGTGACAGGGGAAAACGGGAGAAACCCAGAGAAAAACCTGCCCGAGCTGAGTTTCGTCCACCATGAAACCCACATGGAGTGACTGGGACTCAATCTCGGGACCCCAGCGGTGAGAGGCAAGCATCTAACTGCTTATGCCACGGAGCTGCCCTCTAATTAATAATATAAATATTAAAATTTTATTAAATGTCACATAACAGTTCAACATTAGGTACTCCAACAAGTCTTGTAACATAATTCTAAATGTAAACAGTGCAGAATTTTAAGGACAAAAACATTAAAATTTCCAATAATAGTAAAAAAATGTACACTTCCTACATGGAGAAATTGCACTATTAAGTTACAACCCCTTAACATAACTTTGATCTTATGCTTTTTAAAGAAACAGTAAATATTAATTGCCAATTACTGTACAGTGTTTTAAAACCATTATTTCACATAATCATATGTGTAACCATTTGCAAAGATAGAAGCAATGGTTTCAAAAGCATTTGGTGAGAGGGAATTACAACGTATATAAGGGAAAAATTTGCATCTAGATTGCAACTCGCCTTGGTAGCTCAGTTGGTAGAGCATTTGGCCCGGCAAGCCAAAGGTCCCGGGTTCGAGTCTCGGTCTAGGCGAAAATTTTTCTCTTCAAAATTTATCTTTCATTGAGAAATGTTAAATTAATAATAAAAACAACAAAATAATATATTAAGATAAATTATTAATTATTCCAAAATTTGGTCAACTACTTGGAATACACATTAAAGACTTTTTTTTGGCAAGTGGTTAGAGGATGTCCTGACAACATGTTCTTTCCAGTTCAATTTGTATTGTTCTGTAGCATATATTGGGTAACAGAAACTATTTTTAATTTTTGAGATATCTTAATTTTTTATGAACAAGATAGTGCAGCTGCTAGATCAGTCATGATATATGTATGATTTATATATATAAATGCTTCAGTCTATCAACAGAGGAAGTGGCAGGTAACTCTTCAAGATGATATAACAACGATTATGAAAATACTGAGGATGGAATCAAATAAGATACCAAAACCAACCAAGAAGAATAAGAATATGAGATGAATTAATAACATTTTACTTAAATTAATACCTAAAAACTATATTGAAATATTGCTATATTTGAAGAGAAAAATTATATGCTCAGAATGGGGTCCCTGACCCCAGTCTGAGTGTATAATTTTTCACTTCAAATATAATTTAACCATCGTAGAGATGTATGAAATGAATAATAAAAACATTGAAATATTGAACTTTTATAGGAAGAAATCACTATGAGGTTTAATTTAAGATTAATTAAAATGCTTCATACCTCACCTCATATCCAGTCTTCTAAGTAGACCACAGTTTCAAATCCTTGGCAGATTCATCTTCAGTACCCTCTTGA
This sequence comes from Diploptera punctata, assembly GCA_030220185.1. Taxonomy (NCBI): domain Eukaryota; kingdom Metazoa; phylum Arthropoda; class Insecta; order Blattodea; family Blaberidae; genus Diploptera; species Diploptera punctata. The sequence goes on from JASPKZ010004196.1 coordinate 3,417,609, forward strand.
TTGATGTTATGTCGACCAGAAGAATTCCTTGTTAATCAGAATAACTACTTCAGAAGAACTACTTGTTTATCAGAAGAACTACTTCAGAAGCAGTTCTTCAGATTGACATAATTCAGTCGACAAGAAATTACTGAAGATGAAGCTGCCAAGGCTTTGAAATCACGGTCTCCTTAGAAGACTGGGTATGAGGTGAGGTATGAAGCATTTTAATTTAATCTTACATTGAAATATTGTTTAGGTACCAAAACTGTGGTGCCAGGACAATAGATTTTCAATAAGATGCAGTGAGTCCAATACCTTAAACAGTTCTTTATTGTGATCGATCATGCTCCTGATAACATTGATGACATCTATCCTCTCCTCAGCACGCTCCGTGCTCAGTTCCTTGTTGCTGCCTGGTTTTATGCAGTGCAGGATGTTGGGTGCAAACACTGTCGCTAGATTGTTGGAGTCCATTTTGCTTCCAGCCACCCAGTCACCTGTCACATAACGCATCATATTGTACACATGTCCAAATATAAAAGTGGACTTTACTGTGTGCAACTAACAACAATACCTGAATCATCCTTGTGGTCATCTGAGTTTCGAGCAACATTCACCAGGAAGTTAAGTAGAGCCCACAGGGTGTCTCTGTTAGGTACAGGAAGTAACTGGATCAGATGTTGCAGAGCCTCAAACTGCAGACGTCTGTTTCTTATCTCTACATAAGTTTAATAACATCAATAGAATTAATAACGACAAGGTAATAATTTCAAAATACAATAGAAAGTAACATTATGAGATTTTCTTAAATTTACAAAATCTTTTATCACATCCAAAAATTTACAAAAGTTGTAATTCTATGTGACTCCAAAGCAGCCATTGTTGCTATAACACGGAACACAACACCCATAAGCATCAAAATTATCGAATGTTACAAGATGATAAAACAGTTATCCCGTCTACATAAAAAAGTTGTACTTCAATGGATTCCGGCCCATTGTGGAGTGACAGGCAAATGAGATAGCCGATTTTCTGACCAAGAAGGGTAGCAAAATTGTTTCAAACCCAACTTCTACTCCAGTTTCCTTTCACTCTATCAAAAGAATTATCTCAAATAAATATATCAATAAACTTAGAGAAGAATACACCCCAAAACATCTGGAAAGGAATGGGAAAATCTACAAACTTATGACATTACTACATTACAAAGAAAATCTGCAGTAGCAACATTCAGACTGCTAACGGTAAAAGACTGCCTGAATAAACACCTAAACAGACTTGGCATAACAGATTCACCTAAATGCCCTTTTTGCAATTTAAATGAAGATATGGAAAGAAACCATCTCCTCCGTTGTCCAGCTTTTGTTGTAGAAGAGACCAGCCTTTCTGCTAAATATTGGAGTGCAAGAGAGCGAATGATGTCAAGTGCTCGACATTAGATACCAACCAACCAACATTATGACATTTTAATTAATAATTATTAACATATTAGTAATAACTAGAGAGTGGATTTTTATGTTCTAAAAGCTAAGATTGCAACATAGTATAATCCATACTGGCCGAAATACCATGAGAAAATTTCTTCCCCCATGGAGACTCGAACCAGCACAAGTCCCATAGCTTTTCACCAAGGCTTCCTGCCTTAACCACTCGGCTATGACGCGGGACTTAAGTTGTGTAATATAAATGTAATATTGCTAGATCCCACACAAAAATTATTAAGAAACTTTTTTGTAAGTTATATTATTAAAGTCCACAGTTGTGGTCTTGAGGTAGCGTGCTGCCTTGTCAACAGCGGGCCCAGATTCGATCCCCGCTCAGGACAGTTTTTGTGGGTGAGGTTTTTATCGGGGTTTTTCCTCACCTGTAAGATAAATGTCAGGAAAACTTTAAGGCCCAAACTGTCTCCAAAATCATATGGCCATCATCATCATCCTTATCATTATCATTATCATCCTTCACCAGTGTGGAAAGCAACGGGAAGCTACCACACCTACAATTCCCTAGTAAAGCTGCAAAGTATAGCATGAAGATGCTATGATTGCAGTAAAGGACCTGCCTTCGGCCCCAGCAGAGTTAAAACTGTAGAGTAATATAAAACTGGTATAATAAAATAAATAACAATAATAATAATAATAGTCCCTCAATGAATTAATTACTACCCCTGCACACATAAATAATAATACCTTAAATAAAACAAAAGCTAATCCAATAACAATAACAATTTTAAAATACAATAGGAAGTAACATTAAGAGGGTTCTTTAATAATTAAGACATTTTGTTTGTACCTTATTCTTCTTCTTCTTCTACTACAAGGTTTAGGCTATGCAGCCTGTTCCGGCAAAGTTAAAAGTGGAGTCCATCTTCTACGTGGTCGGCCAACATCTCTTGTTCCTCTGGGATTATACAGGAAGGTTCTTTTTGGTATTCTTTCGTTGTTCATTCTCATTAAGTGTTCTATCCATTTCTTATTATTTTCGCTGATTTTATCTTCAATTTTATATATATTTAATTCTTCTCGTATAGTTTCATTCCTTATTCTATCCACTCTTGTGCATCCTTTCACATTACGTAAAAACAGCATTTCTGCAGTCTGTATCCTGCTTTTATCCCTTGATTTCATTATCCAATTTTCACTTCCATACAACAACAAAGGAACAGCCATTGTTTTATATAATTTAAGTTTCGTATCTTTCCTTGTCTGTACATTATTACAGTCTGTAATTGCTGACGATGGGGCTCAGCAGCCTTGAAACATATATTCGACAAAAACAACCATAAGAGGTAAGGATGTACAGAGAAAATTTCTTAATTATTAACAATAACAATAATAATTAATAAGTGTAGCTTCACAGTCTTGTGATCAGAGTTTCAGTCTTTGAGGTCCCAGGTTCGATTCCATTAAACATCATTATTTTTGTGGTTGGTTATGGTCTGGAATTTAGATTAAGTTTAACGACTCTCCTGGTACTTCATTATCATTTATCATCCATCATATCATTGGGTAATGTAACTGCACCTTCCAGGTGATTTAATTTTAGGAGTGGACTACAATTCTGCTAATGCTAGGAGAGAATGCCAGAAATGTTATAAGAAAACATGGTGGTATTGAATAAAAAAATAATAAAATAATAAATAACTTGTAATAAACATTATTCCTTTCATCATAACGAAACAGTAAAAAATATAAAAATATTAATAACAACAGTATTCATCATCATTATTATTATAAAGTAATAATGTGAATTGATGATGTTTTGAATAGCATGCAGGAAAAATGATTGGACAATGGAGATTGGAATGACAGAGAGATGTAAAGGAGAACGACTGTAGATTAATTGGGCGCAGGAAGATGATGTGAAACATTGTGAAACCTGATAAAATAAAAATAAAATATAAGGTGATTTTATTTTAAAATACAATAGGAAGTAATATTAAGTGGTTTGTTTAATAATTAAAACATATTGTCCGTTCATTTTTACCTCTTGTAGTTGTTTTTGTTGAACATATGTTTCAAGGCTTAATTTATCAGATATCTGTATGTAATTCTGTTGTCTGGTACTTACTTTGAGTTTGAACAAATGCATGATACAAATCTCTGCAGAGAAGAGGCTCTGGTAAATCCCTGAAGAACTCTTTGAGCAATGTTGCCACATCATGTGGACAATGATCCTCCCCAAGCATAATGTCTTTACCACAGTCAAAATCTTCACGAAGCTGTAATAACAAATATTCATTCGATAATAAGATGATATACTAGGGCATTCAACAAGTAATGACAACACACACTGTTGTAAATCAGTGATCCTAGTAGTGTCAATTGTAATCTTGTAGTATGTTGTTGAGTAGTCTTTGTTATATAAATCTGTAATATTGAAAGTCTCAAAATAGCAATATTTTGTGAATACATTCACTGTTTCTCACAATTAGTAAGTAATATCACCCTAAAAAGATGTTCAGCAGAATTTATAAGAATTAAATGAATCGTGATTTCTTCTTACTCATACTTCTATGTTTTTTTAAATACAGCACTGCAGTATCAGTGACCATCGTCACCATCCTCAGCTGTTTTCACGACTGTCAATTTTTTCTTTACGATAATTGATAGTCGTGAAAACAGCTGAGGATGGTGACGATGGTCACTGATACTGCAGTGCTGTGTTTAAAAAAACATAGAAATATGAGGTAAGAAGAAATCATGATTCATTTAATTCTTATGAATTAAACCTGTCGGCCGCGGTGGACTAGTGGTTATGCTCCTAGCCTCTGGTCCCAAGGGTCACGGGTTCAAACCTGGCCGGGGTCGATGGATTTTTTAGGATGGAAAAATCCAAGGAGCAAGTCCTCCGGGAGGGACTTTAAGCAGTGTGGTCCCGCGTCGGAAGATTTTCAGGCATTTGTTATAAAAATCTTTTAAGCCCTGAATGAAAGGCCCTCGAAACAACAATTTACCGAATTTTCCCGTCCTAGTACTACCGTGGTTTCCTAGCTGTCAGTATGAGGCAGGACACTGACCACGTACCACTCAAAATGACATCTATCCGAAAAACAAGTGTAACTAAATTAGTATGGTTACACATTCTTCCCTGTAGGGGGGAGGAGCGTCCATCCTAAAACTCTCTGTAAAGGGAGAAAGCATATGCTTACAATACACTTACAATGAATAGTAAACTCAGAATGTTAAAAAGTTCCAAATTTATTATGTAAATTCAGCAGAATTTGTTTAGAAGGTGGAATTGGGAAGTACTTGAACATCCACTAAATTCACCAGACTGGAGCTCTTCTGACTATAACTTATTCTCAAAGACGAAAGAATCTCTATGAGGCATTCAATTACAATCCAGAGTTGATATCCAGAAAGCTGTAGATCAATCAAATGAGATGTCAAGAAATGGTGCTGCAGATGGAATGTTCCATATTCTAAGGATTTGGTAATGTATTGTTGACTTGACAAGATACTATAAATGAAGTTTGTAATGTCAAAAGTAACTTAAATACATTTTTTTGTGAAGTTATAGCAATGTTGCCATTACTTATAGAATGCTCTAGTATTTTATTGCTCTTGCAAAGTCCGCTATGTGAAATTTTTGGTAAAACATATTCTTATGTTACTGGACTCAGAATTTTATAAAGTATCTATTGTATCCACTACATCTAAAAATAAAATCTAAACTAAATCAAGACCACGGTCAACAGCCCGGAAATCTTCTACAAGATAATCATAATCTTCTAAGTAGATTACAATTTCAAGCATTGCGGCCCCATCTTCAGTACCATCTTGACAACTTAGAAGATTAATTATGAGGAGAGGTATGAAACATTTAAATTCATTTTACCACTGAAATACTTAGCATCGGACCAGTAATCCATCCTAAGGAATCTCAACTTTACTTGCAAGTCTCAACATAAAGAAATTCAGAAGGAATTGAAATATGATGGCCCACAGCAAAATCTTAATAAAATACAACAAAAATGAGTAGAATTCTAAGAGGTAAAAAAAATGTATTAGCACATCACAAGTTACCTGACGAACTCGCTTCTTGGAGCTGCTGACTCGGAATATGCCTAGTGTGTGTAGACCAAAGTTCTCAAGGTGTCTGAAACAGGCCTGCACTAGCTGTGGAATGCTGGGGTCTCTATCTCCTGTGATGTCAGTCGTAGAGCTACATGATATTGTGTCCAGAAGTCCTGGTACACTGCCTGCCATTCTCTCTGGCGGTGACATCAGACTTTCACATGATCCCCTCTACAAAACACAACACACAAGAGGAATCATAATGTTCACTTATTATTCGTGCAGCTCCTACTCCTTTTATTTAACAGCTTCCTTTATAAAAAAGTTGCCAATATAAGCAAAACTTAATGTACACTAGATATATTACAATTTCTTCTTCTTCTTCTACTTCATGAAATTAGGCTTTTTGACCTGTTTTCACATCAAGTGGGATTTAATGAATCTTAAGATAAAAACTTAAATTATGTACCTTGTTGCAGGTACCATCATCCTCTTCTGTGTTAAAATATTACATTTAAAATGTTATCTGGAGGCCTTTCGGAAGTTAACTTCCATCATCAGCAGGTTGAGTATCTGGTACTAGTTGTTGTTGTTTATGACATTGTATACTCGATGCGTCTTTAGTTGCAACTAAAGACACTTGAGTATGCAACATAAAATGCACTTATTTAAGGATAAAATTAGACCATTCAGGCGATAACACAGTGGAAATTAAAAATAGAATTGCACAAACAAAACAAGCAATATATGCTTTAAACTCCGTTTGGTGGAGCAAGAATATTACAAAAAATAGAAAATTACAAATGTATCAAACCATAATTCAGAGCATTTTAACATATGGTGCAGAAGTTTAAGTACAGAAATGGATGTTTGAAGAAGATCAGCTGGAAAATCTAGAATGGATAGAATACAAAATAAAGAAATAAGGGAAAGTATGAGTGTGCAAGAGGAGCCAGACATCATTGACATTATAGAAAAGAAAAGATTACAGTGGTATGGCCATGTCAAAAGAATGCCAGAGCAAATATTGCCCAAAATTGTTATGGAATTGATTCCAATGGAAAGGAGGAAGAGAGGAAGACCGAAGAAAACTTGGATAGAAAGGGTACAAGTGGCTATGAATATCAGAGGATTGGAGGAAGATTAAAGGACGGACAGAGAGGAATGGCATTTGGTTTCCAGAAGACGGCAGCAGCTGCCATAATACCGGATGATGATGATTATTATTAGTAGAAAATTAGAGAAATAATGAATGTTCAACATAACATTATATAGAAGAACGAAGATTGAAATGATAGGACATATGAAGAGGATGGAGAATAATAGAATCCCAAGAATGAAGAATGATACTGCATTGGAAGGAGGGGGAGGAGCGGGAAACCCAGGGAACAGTGGATGGTTGAAGTGAGAAGAAACATGATCAGCAGAGACCTCAAAGAAGAAGATGCTGAGGATAGAAATATGTGGCGGAGCAAAATACATTTGGGATGAAAGGATAATTATTGTAATTTTAAAATTCATGACGACATACCATTGAGGTGACTATGTAAAATTTACAATATAAAAATAGAATACGATCTCAGTCTTCCTCAACTTTGAATGTAGGATTTGGAGTACTTTCGGAGCATATACTCCATCTTCAGCTTGTAAATGAGTACCGATTTACAAGCTGAAGATGGAGCACATGCTACGAAATGAGTACCGATTTACTAGCTGAAGATGGAGCATATGCTCCGAAATGAGTACCGATTTACAAGCTGAAGATGGAGCATATGCTCCGAAATGAGTACCAATTTACAAGCTGAAGATGGAGCATATGCTCCCGAAATGAGTACCGATTTATAAACTGAAGATGGAGCATATGCTCCGAAATGAGTACCGATTTACAAGCTGAAGATGGAGCATATGCTCCGAAATGAGTACCGATTTACAAGCTGAAGATGGAGCATATGCTCCGAAATCCGATTGAGGGTCTTTCCACTTTTTCAGCGGTTGCCCTTTTACCAGCCGGCTGCTGGCCCTTCACATCCACATGTGTCAATCACAGAGGTAGATGATCAACAGCCAGTGTAGGGGTGACATGTGGTCAGCATGTCGAGTCCCCCAACCGTTATAGCTGGTTCCTCAACCTGGAGCCGCTACTTATTGTAGCTACCCAATTGCCTCACGATGCTGGGTGGGCACCGGTCCCATACTGGCCGAAATACCATGAGACAATTTCTTCCCCCATGGAGAATCGAACCAGCGCAAGTCCCGTAGCTCTGTGCCAAGGCTTCCTACCTTAACCACTCGGCTACGGCTCCGAAATGAGTACCGATTTACAAGCTGAAGATGGAGCATATGCTCCGAAATAAGTACCGATTTACAAGCTGAAGATGGAGCATATGCTCCCGAAATGAGTACCGATTTACAAGCTGAAGATGGAGCATATGCTCCGAAAATACTCCATATCCTACATCTAAAGTTGAGGAAGACCGAGATCTCAGGTATTCTATTTTTATATTGTAAAATTTAACTACTGTAATGTAGAGAAAATCTAATACATAAATATTAATGTTTTGTTTGTTTGTACTTAATGTGCGGCCATACCGTTGATCCGATTATGATGGGGCTTTTTGCAAAATGTTCAGGAGGTTCTCGGGATGAACATAGGCTATAAGAGAGTTGTGACACTCAACTCCTACACCCTTAAAAATCGCCCTTTGTAGTGCAAAGCGCGAAAAAAGGAGCTCTTTGGACGCTTAAATGGCTTACGCTACCTAAATCATAACAAATACGCAAAATTAATGTACACAGAATTGAACATTTCAAAAATCTCTACAAAAAAGTCCCCGACAGCATATGTTTCTCTCTTACAGATAACTCACAATAACCATTTTTTGTCTTTCATTGATGCCAAGAAGATCGAGACAAGTACGTAGATTCCTGTGCAAGCATAGCAGCACATGGCGGATATTCTTTTACGGATAACTCACAATAACGAATTTTGTCTTTTAGTTCATTTATGCCAAGAGGATCGAGATAAGTAGATTCCCGGAAAACACCGGGTAATCAGCACGGGGAATCTTTAAATAATTACGATATACATTTATAATTATTTTTCATTTTACTTATTCAACTAATCATAAGAAGTACATTAATTTTTGTTCTTTCAGCTCATTTATGCCAAGAAGATCGGGATGAGTAGATTCCGGCCAACGCCGGGTAAACAGCATGGGGTGTCTAAAAATAATTACGATATAAATTTTTCCTTCCACTTATTTAACTAAACATAAAACACATTAATTTTCGTATTTCAGCTCATTTATGTCAAGATGATCGGGATAAATAGATTCCCGGGTAACGCCGGGTAATCAGCACGGGGTATCTAAAAATATAAATTTATAATTATTTTTCCCTTCACTTATTCAACTAAACATAAAAGCACATTAATTTTCATTTAATTAGGCGTAGCAGCGCACGCCGGGTATTAGCTAGTCCTTAATAGAAATTATTATTATTATTATTATTATTATTATTATTATTATTATTATTATTATTATTATTATTATTATCATCATCATCATCATCATTATTTCATTTATATTTATATTTAATAATTTATCACATTCCAAATCTTTGAATGTACAGCATAATCAATTAAAGAAATGATGGAAGAAAAAATAAAATGAAAACGAGGCAAAGAAAAAAAGATAATGAGGAAGAGTGAAATTAAAAAAAAATCAGGAAATGAAGATAAACAAAATGAACAAAAAAAACATATCGGTAGCGTTATAAAAAACGTAATTTAATAAAATGCACGAGCATTTAAAATTGTAAAGTGATATTGGTTGGTACACTTAGATTCAACCCAGGAAGTTACTGTGAGTTTGGAATAGGGAACTGGGTTGCCATTTTAACAGTGTTTTCTTGAGAGAAACTCTTATATAAAACTGAAGAATGCAACACAGCAGGTACATAGTTGTAAGTTGTAGCCGTCCAAGCCACCCCCTCTTCAAGAAAAAAAAAAACAGTTACCACTTGTCACTGAGCTCTTGCGGATCTGTACTATCCTGTGTAAAAGTGTCGACTCTCATATTTACTATAAAACTAGTTTGCATGCCGTAAAAGAAAAACCATGTTTTTTTAATATATAGTCATACAATAAAATAAGTTAAAATATACCTTCTTAGGTAAGATCTGTCGTCCTCAACTTATAAAATATGATTTCTTTATGCCTATAGGCCTTTCAGAACATCCGTTCCATCTTCAGCAGGTCCCTCTTCGCTACATCAACCAACATACTGGATATTGTAGCGAAGATGGACCTGCTGAAGATGGAACGGATGTTCTCAAAGGCCTACAGGCATAAAGAATACATATTTTATAAGTTGAGGACGGCGGATCTTACCTAAGAAGGAATATTTTAACTTATTTTATTTTATGACTCTCCTCCTCAACGGTTTTACAATGAATTTTATTAGTATTGATTAATGTGTAGTACATAGATTTGGAAAAAGTACTGCTAACCTTGCCGCTCCACCCCTCCTTAACAAACAATTACCGTTATTATTGAGTTTGGCAACATCTACCCTCTGTAGATAGGCGGATACTGGCATACCCCATAAGGTCTGTAGTAACTTCCTGGGTTGAATTAGAGTGTAAGTCGTAAAAAGTGGGTCATACAGGAAAAGGTAAAACGAGAGAAAGAGAAGAAGAGGAATGGTAGACGAGGAAAGAGCGTATTATGACGCAGAGTCCCTGGAGCAGTTTTAAATTAGGAAAGCTACTTTGGTCGTGTGACGGTTTTAGAACAATAATGACGTCATCTCTATTCTACAAGCCGGCGCCACGTGCAAATATGACAATATGTACCGGCATCACAAAGCACTGCTTTTATTATCCTACAATTTCATGTGCTTGTAAAAATTAATGTGTTCGGGTCAGTGGCGTAACCATACTACTGTAATTAACTTGGGTGGGTTCAGATATTATATACGGGGGTTTGAAAGTATCTGACTCATCTCTTGAAAACGCCGCTGGAGTCAACTCTAATTCTCAAAAAAATTATAAACAATCAAGCAAGACATAGGCCTATCTTTATATATATATATATTTTTTTTTTTTTCAAATGCCCCAGGTTTGTCTTTCGACATTTCTGGTTTCTCTCCTGGCATGGCGTACTTGTAACCCACTTCTGAGGTTGGGGAGCCTGGAAGACGGGGTTACGTTGCCCCGATGATATGATGGGTGATGATGATGATGATGATAATGATGCGCCAGGAGAGTCCCTAAACCTAAGCTTAACCTAAGATGAATATGAATGATGATGATTGCGATGGCCATATGATTTCGGGGACCGTTTGGGCCTTAAAGTTTTCCTGACATTTGTCTTACAGGTGAGGAAAAACCCCGATGAAAACCTCACCCAGAAAAACTGTCCCGACCGGGATCGAACCCGGGCCCGCTGCGGAACAAGGCAGCACGCTACCCCGAGACCACAGCGGTGGACCTATCTTTATATGTAAAAACTAGCTAATACCTAGCTACGCCTAAATCAATTAAATCTGTTTTTATGTTTATTTGAGAAACTAAAAAGAAAAATAATTATAAATTTATATCGTAGTCATTTTTAGATACTCGTGCTGATTACCCGGCGTTGCCCGGGAATTTACTTATACCGATCTTCTTGGCATAAATGAGCTGAAAGATAAAAATGGTTATTGTGAGTTATCCGTAAAAGATGGACATATGCTGTCATGGGCTTTTTTGTAGATTTTTTTGGAGATATTCAGTTCTGCGTGCATTAATTTGGTGTATATGTTATGGTTTAGTCAGCGTAAGTCATTTAAGGGTCCAAACAATTCCGAAAAACACTTTCTCTACAAAGAGTGATTTTTAGGGGTGAAGGGGTTGAGTATTACAACTTTCTTATAGCTAAAACATTACCGGGAAACTGATGAACATTTTGCAAAAGCCTCATCACAATCGGATGAACGGTATGGTAGCGCATAAAGGACACACAGACGGACAGACATATATATATATATATATATATATATATATAATATGAAAAGAAAAATGAATGCTTAAGTCGGGATTTGAACCCGAGCTTCTAAACTCGGTACGTTTAGCGCTCTAACGACCTGAGCTACCCAAGAATTCCAACACAAACATACATTTTTCTTATACATGTAGTATTCCCAAATGTCAAAAATATAGTTATATATATATATATATGATATGAAAAGAAAAAAGAATGCTTGAGTCGGGATTTGAACTCGAGTCTCTAAAGTCTGTACCTTTAGCGCTCTAACCAACTGAGCTACCCAAGAATTCCAAGACAAACATAAAATTTTCTTATACATGTAGTATTCTCAATTCACACAAGAGGTAGCGGAAATTTCTTTCAACTGCCATCTAGCGGCTAACATAACAGTTAAGCAAATTATTAAAGAGAATATTTACTTTATAGCAGTAACGCTTGTATATATATTTATAATATATATATATATATATATATATATATATATATATATATATGTGTGTGTGTGTGTGTGTGACATGATAAGAAAAATAAATGCCTGAACGGGATTTGAATCCGGACCTCTGGGTTGGTACCCCAGCGTGCTATCCATTACACCACCAGGCACCATTTGATTAAAAAAAATTAAAATTTTACATGTTTTTGTGACAATGGAAAGAAGTTGGACCTTTTAGAAGTTGTAGAGATAAATAAATTGAAAAGTGGTAATAAACTGTTAAATTTCCAACTAGATTTGAATGAATCGCCTCTTTTAAATTTATAATAGAGGTTGTAAAAGTCCACCGTTGTGGTCTCGAGGTAGCGTGCTGCCTTGTCACGCAGCGGGCCCGGGTGAGGTTTTTATTGGGGTTTTTTCCTCACCTGTAAGACAAATGTCAGGAAAACTTTAAGGCCCAAACGGTCCCCGAAATCATATGGCCATCATCATCATCCTTATCATTGTCATCATCCTTCACCGGCGTGGAAAGCAACGGGAAGCTACCACACCTACAGTTCCCTAGTAAAGCTGCAAACATAGCATGAAAATGCTATGATTGCAGTGAAGGACCTGCCTTCGGGCAGAATTACTATCGATGGAGGTTGTCAAAAATAAATTGTTGTATAGTTAATGTTTTTATGTACTATAATAACAAAATTCATTCGTTTGTAATCATGTGTGAAGAAGGTACAAAGTACTGAAACAGCTATTATTAATTTATATTTTAATAAATATGAAAATCACATGAAACTAAGTTTTATCTTTATTTAATTAAATTAATTAATTTTCGTTTCAAGTGAACTACACCTAATGGTTTTAGAGCATAATAGATAGCGGCGTACTTGAAAAGTTGTGGGCCTGTGTATACATCTTCATGAAGATCGGTTGAGGGGTTTACAAGTCTATAACTCACAAACATACGCAGGCAGAAGTTATCCTGCCCGAGCGTTCAATTCTCCTGTCATGGCCAGACGATAATAAATATGTTACTTTCTTATCATAAAATTAACTAATTAAGACGTAATTAGATATTATTACATAAGTTCACAAGAAAAATCCTCACTGCCATTTGCTGTGGCTCAAGGAGCGTGCATGATGACGTTACATTGTTGTCGCGCGGAATATGTCGATAATTCAGATGACTAAACATCTGACAAAAAAATCCTATAACCCGATCGCGCAGCGCCACCTACCGTGTCCAATGGTGAATCAAAACCATCCAGAGACCCACTCAAACATACGCACAAAATTTAATCAAAACCGGTGCAGTTTTTAATTTCGGGTTTCAAGTAAACCTCCACTTCTAATTGTCGGATTTCACTCATTTTTGGATAATATCTACCTCGATTTATTTTAATACGATATACTGAGTTTCGTTGTGAAACATAAAAAAAAATGTGACAGCTAGAGCGATTTTTAAATTTTCACTTCAGATGAACTCCTACACCTAATTGTTTGAGAGTGTCCAATTGTGAATCTAAACCATCGAGGGACCCAATCAGATACACACAAAACATTTCAACAAAATCGATCCAGTCGTTTAGGAGAAATTCAGTGACAAACACACGTACAGAAGAATTATATAGCCTATAGGATATATATAAACTTAACACTAACATATTAAATTGCTGAAAACTTTTATTTATCATTAAATTAGCGCTCAACAGTTTGCTATTCGACTTGCGGTTTCTTGCTATTCTTCCTATCTGAACTTCATATCCTATATAGTGGGCTATGATGCGAGCAAGTGAAACTAATTCGATCCGAAACTAGCTTCGGTTGTAGCTGAAAAAAAAAATGAAAAATGCACATGGCAAACGGAGGTACGACTGTCAGTCGCTACTCAACACGTGCGGGAGTAAAACTGCTTCAGCTAGGTCACCAATGTCCATGCCAGTCATCTTCATGAAATTAGCATTACAGCCAATTAATGACCTTAGCTGTGGTCTCGAGGTAGCGTGCTGCCTTGTCACGCAGCGGGCCCGGGTTCGATCCCCGGTCGGGGCAGTTTTTCTGGGCGAGGTTTTTATCGGGGTTTTTCCTTACCTGTAAGACAAATGTCAGGAAAACTTTAAGGCCCAAAAGGTCCCCGAAATCATATGGCCATCATCGTCATCCTTATCATTATCATCAACATCATCATCATTCTTCACCGGTGTGGAAAGCAACGGGAAGCTACCACACCTACAATTCCCTAGTAAAGCTGCAAGCATAGCATGAAAATGCTATGATTGCAGTGAAGGACCTGCACTCGGGCAAAATTACTATGGATGGAATGACCTCAGCTTCTTTTGGAATTTTGCGCCGTTTTGATCTCTCTTTAGCTACGTTCCACCAGTTTTTTTGAAGCACATTTTCTTTATGCCCTGCAATAGTCCGTCAATCCATTTAATGGGTCTTCCAACCTTTTATATTCCTTCTGGTACGTTATCAGTAACGTCTCGCGCTGTAGCCGAGTGGTTAAGGCAAGATGACATGGTGCAGAGCTACGGGACTTGCGCTGGTTCGGGTCTCCATGAAAGAAGAAATTTTCTCATGGAATTTCGGCCAGTGTGGGACCGGTGTACCCAGCATCGTGAGGAAGTTGGGAAGGTACAATAAGTAGCGGCTCCAGGTTGAGGAAACCAGCTATAACGACTGGGGGACCCGACATGTTGACTAAATGTCACACCTACACTGGTTGGATGGTCTACCTCTGTGATTGGCACATGTGGATGTGACGCCAGCAGCCGACTGGTAGGCCAAGGACCTTCTAGCTCTGTCGCGCCATGGAGTTTTATGTTATCAATAACTTTTTTAGTTTTTATTCTCTGAACATGTCCTGTACATCTTAATCTTATCTGTTTGAAATGAGGTAACTATGAAGGTGAGTTTTATCTAACTACAATGGCTTAAAAGCCCAATATTGAGCCTTAGTCTCTCTTTTGTTTGGAGTTTTTAGACTAGAGGTCCGTTCGTACCGTTTTTTTCTGGGACAGTCCTGTTTTTTTGGAAAATGTCCCGCTAAAGCAGGATTTTAATATCATAATAAATATGAAAGTTAAAGTTAATAATCTTGTATTTTAAAATTCATTTAATATTTAAATATAACTTAAATAAAGAAAAACATCTAAATAATTCATTGTTGTTCATTGTTGAATAAAGATGTCTCAGTAACAATTAAAGAAATTGTATTACATAACAGTCTTTCTAAATAATGATTTTAAATTTTTTTAAAGTCATTGTTGTCAGAATTATAAAGCTTTCTGTTGTAACTGTAATAAAAACACCTGCTTAACTTCATATTTTTAAATCAAAGTAAACTAAACTCTGATTGGATGTTAAAACAATTATTTTTTCTTAATTTAACAAATCAGATTTAAACCTGGTATTTAATGGATTATTAACCAATAGAATTTAAATATAAAACCATGTGACATAATATAATGTTCTTTAAAATTATTAAAAGAATTACCTAGTCATTCTTCATGTAACTTTCCACAAAGATAGAAGCAAATAGAACTATCCAGATAAAATGTGATATCTAATACAAGAAGAATAGTTGACTCCAGAAAAAGAAAATAATTTAATTTTAATTGACGGTGAAGAATAATACCACCTATATTTACTTGATCTGCTGGGAACTTTAAATAGTAAATAAATGTGAAATTATTTCTACAAGAAACATTTTTTTTATGATTGTGAAGTGTTTTCCTATACAGTGTACCAACTTCTGACCCTAAGAATAGAATCCAGCTCTACCGAAAATTAAACCCAACCTGAACCAGTAATTCATTTTGGGGACACCAATCCTTCAAAATGTTACTACAACATCGGGCATGAAGAGAGTTAGCTGCTTCAAAACATCGCCACAACATGGGAAAAAGAATTACTTCTTCACCGCTGTCCCGAAAGTTTTCTTGGGGACGCTCAAATGTCTCCGCTTCTGGGGTGATGCTGTGTCCCAATAAGAACGCCGGATTTGAATTGGCAGCCATTTTTTATTACGAGGTTGGCAGCACTCTACCTACACTTTTTGTTTTCTATATTTGTTGCAGTTACTGGATATTGAGTGTTATACTGCTGAACAATGAGTTTTAATTGTGAAAACTCATTACCAGAATGGTGTGTGTTATGCTCAAACTGTTCCAAGGCTTCGTGCTCTTAGGCCGGAATCGCGCAGAGGTGACCAAAACTGGCCACCAAGGTCATGTGACTTCTTTCTTTGGGGGTTTATCAAATCACAGGTTTATGAACACAATCCCCGAACCATACAAGACCTGAAGCAGGAAATCCGACGTGTCAGCGCAAGACTGTGCAAAAGTAATCACAAATTTCATAAACAGAGTCACGAGCTGTAGAGCGTCTCGTGATGGACATATGTCAGATGTCATTTTCCATACTTAAATCGGAACGTATACCCTTTGTGTTCATGTATAAATATGTAATTTATTTCAAATACAGTTTATTTTGTGCCTTATTAAATCCGTCGTTCTTATTGGGACACCCATTATTTATGAATGGCGAATTTCGTTTTGTTCTTTACTATGTAATTATAAATAGCCTATGAACGTTGAAAAGCGCCAGTTGTATGACAACGATGCACTGTTTGGTCTATAATTTTTGTTTTTTACTATCATATATTGGTAAAATCACAAATTTTACAAAAAATAACGGGAATAATTAACAGTATAATGAAACCATCTTTAGTACAGAAGAACACGAGATTACGGCTTTATAAGGTTCTCGCAAGACCAGTATTAAGATGTGGTAGTGAAGCATGGACAATACGAAGAAGAGATGAAAGCCGAATAACAGCAAATGAGATGCGATTTATGCGCCGTACAGCAGGCTACACAAAGTGGGACCATAAAAGAAATGAGGAAATTATGGAAGAGTTGGATGTAGAACCCATTCTTCACCATATACAAAACTACCAGAACAACTGGAAAGCCCATCTTCAACGAATGCCTTCTCATAGAAATCCTAAAACCATGCTTCATTACTGTCCCAAGGCAAAAGATCGCTGGGACGTCCAAAAAAGCGCTGGATGGAAAATTCCTCTGAGACCGTAACAGGCCACACGGCCTAATACTTGCATGGGTGATGATGATGATGATGATGATATTGGTAACTGGTACTTTCAAATTGTCAATCCATGGCCAGTGCAGCCAATGTCGGAGATTTCCTGCTGATTATGGCACTTGGGCGGTGGAGAAATATAATTTTGGGATCAATTTAACTTAGATGAAAGAGATTTAGTTAGTGGATTTTTATGCCCCTTGCAGCGATAAATAAATATTTTTAAATGTTAATAAATAATCACAAATAAACCAAGGAGTACGACAAGGGTGTTCACTCTCACCTATATTATTTAATATTTATATGGACGATATCCTAAAAGAATGGAAGAAGGTTTTAACTAATGAAGGAATATTAATTGATAATAAAGATAAAATAAATGCTTTATTATTTGCTGACGATGTTGTACTTTTAGCAGAATCTGAAAATGAGCTCCAAATGTTACATATAAATTTAAATTAATAGCCTATAGATATAATTGTAAAATATCAATAAATAAGTCAAAAGTAATGGCATTTATTGGTAAATATGGAATTAGATAAAAAATTGTACTGGATAACAAAATAATAGAACAAGTATCACATTTCCAATATTTAGGATGTGATATAACTTATAGAGAAAATAAAGATATAGAAAATAAAGTAAATAAATTTCAGGCTATTTGTGGAACCATAAAATAACCTTAGGTCGGAAAACAAGGAAAGATACGAAACTTGAATTATATAAAACAATGGCTGTTCCTTTGTTGTTGTATGGAAGTGAAAATTGGATAATGAAATCAAGGGATAAAAGCAGGATACAGACTGCGGAAATGCTGTTTTTACGTAATGTGAAAGGATGCACAAGAGCGGATAGAATAAGGAATGAAACTATACGAGAAGAATTAAATATATATAAAATTGAAGATAAAATCAGCGAAAATAATAAGAAATGGACAGAACACTTAATGAGAATGAACAACGAAAGAATACCAAAAAGAACCTTCGTGTATAATCCCAGAGGAACAAGAGATGTTGGCCGACCAGGTAGAAGATGGACTCCACTTTTAACTTCGCCGGAACAGGCTGCATAGCCTAAACCTTGTTGCAGAAGAAGAAGAATAAATAATGACTTTAGTGATTTTTTATTTGTGAATGGTTGATTCTTATAAATTTGTATTAGCAACAGTGTCGTGGTACAAACAAAAACAACCGTTTTTTATATGTTGTTAAAAGTCCCACATTTTTTTTAAATGTCCCAGGTTTTCATTTGATTTTTTGTACATGTCCCCTTTTACATTGAAAGTATTATGGACACCCTATCTTAGACAAAGTTAATTTAGTTATGCTTGTTTGTCCATAGATGTTATTATTTTTTTCGTTTATACTGGTTTTTCTTCTTGTTTTGCTTTTTTCTTTTTTGTTTTACCTGTTTGTTAACTTTCTTTAATTCTCACATAGACACAAAGACGGGACACACACACCCACCCAGATCCAAGGTGGAGATTTAAAATCCCCTGCCCCGCCAGGAATCGAACCCGGGTCGCCGGAGTGGAAGGTAGGGACTCTACCGACTACGCCACGACGACGGACAATTATATGAATGCTATGCTGTCAACATACTGACGCAATGAGACATCTAGCAGGCAAATAAGGTATTACTAGGATTATGAGGTAGGTACAATTTTTGCCCAAAGGCCTTTTTATCCAGGCTTAAGGATCTTTTATGAGCCTGAAAATCTTTAGACGACTTAGAGTCCCTCTCGAAGGAATTGCTCCTTGGATTTTTTCATCCTTAAAAAATCCATCGACCTCGGCCGGGTTTGAACCAGCGACCGTCGGTACAGAGGCAATGAACACAGTTAATACTAATAAACTAATAATTATTAGTATTAGTTCCAATACATTATGTTATAACCAGAGAGCGGAATTTGTTCCACAATGCCGATGACTTACTTGTACTGGCATTGGAGCGATCGCAAAGGGGTGGGATGGACTGTATCACATGTCTGCATACCTATCGGGCGACTCTTGCGTAATAGTATATAATGGAATTTATTGCCTTTTTTCTGAAAAAAAGAAAATACATACGCATTTACATTGCGAACGGGCCTGCTTTGCCGTACGTGCATTATTTTTCTATGAATGAAAAAACTAATCCCTCGAGAACAGTGCGGTGTTGTCAAATTTTAAAAATGCAGGAGATGAAGAGGGATTCCGAAAGACGGAGGACATGGTATCTATGGTAAACTCTGTCGTGGAGAGGGCTCAAGAAATGGAGGTAGCCTGGAGTAGTGTGGAAGACAGAGTTAGGTGGCTAGAAGAAAAAAATGACTATCTACAAAATCAATCTAGAAGGAACAATATTATGTTGTATGGTGTGGGGGAAGAGGAGAACGAGTCTTGGGACACTCGGCAGTTATAAGAAGGCATGTCCTAAGGCAAATTGGAATAGTTCTGCTAGAACGAGACATCGAACGCGCTCATAGAGTGGGTCGCGGACGGTATCCCAGGCATATAGTGTGCAAGTTAGCTCACTATAGGGATAAAGAAGAAATCATAAGGGAGGCAAGATATCTACGGGGCATTGGATTGGAGATGAGTGAAGACCACAGCCGGAGAGTGAGAGAGGAGCGAGCATTCCTGAAACGACATTTCGTGGATGCAAGGAAGCAGGGAGCTCAGGCATTCATCCGTTTCGATAAACTTGTGTAATATAAACATGTATATCTGGTATAACTTGGCAAAGAGAGAGATGAAGATATAAAGGTAGATCCTTGACCGCTTTCATCCTGTTACAAAAGAAAGAACCCACCCTGTTGTCAGTTTTCGTCTTCCCCCTTATCCCTATTAACATATGGTGAAGAAATACCGTCAACACTGGTGCGAGTAAGAGAGGTAAGCACAGCTGTCTCTTTTTACAAATTTCTTGCAAAATTAAGCCAGACGAACTATAGGAAGCAATATAAGGTGCATAATACAATAAAATATACTTAGGTTATGCATTGCTTACAAGGTAATGGAACGTTTAAAGACAAATGTTGCCCTATCGCATGCACATTTATTTTCGTTTTGGGTGGCATTTCACTACTGTACACGTAAAATCAGGTACGCGCAACTACCGACGTACTCTACAATAACTACACTTCTTTGCTAAATGAAACGTCGTTTACTGTGTCTCTCTTTCTACATCACAGAGCTCTCTTCACAGCCCGGTAAGTATGCAGCTATGTGATACATCCCATCCCACCCCTTCTACCGCGTTCTACAGTCAGATTCAACCCAGGAAGTTACTGTGTGTTTGAAATAGGGAACTGGGTAGCCATTTTAACAGTATTTTCTTGACAGAAATCCTTATATAAAACTGAAGATTGCAACACAGCAGGTACATAGTTGTAAGTTGTAGCCGTCCAAGCCACCCCCTCTTAAAGAAAGAAGAACAGTTACCACTTGTCACTGAGCTCGTGCGGACCTGTACTATCCTGTGTGAAAGTGTTGACTCTCATATTTACTATAAAACTAGTTTGCATGCCGTAAAGAAAACCTATGTTTTTTAAATGTACAGTACATAGATTTGGAAAAAGGTACTGCTAACCTTGCCCTTCCGCCCCTCTCGAAACAAACAAATACCGTTATTATGAGTTTGGCTACATCTACCCCCTGTATGTAGGGGGACACTGGCTTAGCCCTTAAGGTCTGTAGTAACTTCCTGGGTTGAATTAGAGTGCAATATAGTCTATACCAATACAAATAAACCTTCGACATAGTGGAACAGATTCCGCTCTCTGGTTATAACATAACATATAGGCCTATTGAAATGTCGGGGAATGCCGTAGTGTAGTGGTTAAGGCAATACGCTACAAGCCGGAAGGTCGAGGGTTCGAGTCCTGGATGGTCAGGTTTTATAAACTGACTCAAACTTTCTGGGGGCATTATAGCCCTGGGGTACTCAGCCTCTAACTGAAATGAGTACCAGACGCTTGTTCTGGGGATAAAGACGGTCGTCACGCAATTAAAAATAAAGTAGGAATTAAACTTCTTTCAAAAAATAAATAATAAGTAAAATATCTTATGGGATGACAACCCGGTTGACATGAAGTTACGATTGTCTAGAAAAAATAGGAGCCTTAACCTCCTACTAATCCAAGGGCCTCCTAAGGCATCTAGTGGGATCGCTTTATATTGAAATGTGTTTGGAAGATGTGACGGTTTTATCAATATATTATTAATGTAGTATTTAATCGTGTTTTATCGATATTGTTACTGAAGCATTTCTTAAATTGCTTCCCCTGATATACTGAACTGTTTGGGACATTCCGAATAAGAGCCTCAAATGTTACAATTTGAGCTAATGGGTGTGTGCTAAAGCGTTGAAAATGTTCCCACTAAAATATAGCTCTCAGAATAACCCCCTTTTTGAAAGGTTCAATTTTCTTGATTAACGAAATTGCATTTTTCTTATTGAAATGTTACATTCCGTTTCATTGCAGAAGGGAAAAAAAAAAAAAAAAAAAAAAAAAGGAAGAGACGGTTGCTAGAGTAATTTTAACGATTCGGCTATCAATTAAAACTCGCCTTCCAATGGCAGGAGTGTACTGAATTGGAGAACATTTTTCTCGTTTTATTTCATGGGCATATACCGAGTTTCGTTGCGAAAAATCGTAAATTGCCGATGCTAGAGCGATATTTAAACTTTCGCTTTAGGTTAACCCCCATACCTACGTATTCGAAAAAAAATGCTGCTCCTGTAGAGTTAACGCACGCACGCACACACACACACACACACATGCACATATAGGCCTACACGAACGCAAGCACACACACATATAGGGAAAGCACCCAGTTGATAAGGTCGGGGGTTCGAGTCCCGGTCGGGTCAGGATTTTTAAACTGACCCAAACCCTCTGGCGGCACTATGGCCCTGGGGTCGACTCAGCCTCTAACTGAAATGAGTACCGGACGCTTGTTCTGGGGTAAAGGCGGCCGTCACGCAGGGCTGAGAACCCGGCTGACATCAAGTGCCGATTGTCCAGAAAAAGTGGGAGCTTTAACCTCCTGCTACCCCAAAGGCCTCTCGAGGAATGTCGTGGGATCACTTTACTTTACTTTTACCCAGTTGATAGACCAAGAATGAGGTGGGAGAATAACTAACTATGATTTGAAGGAAGTGGGTTATACAGGGGATGATTGGAAAACATTAGCTCAGGACAGGGACGTATGGAGAGCATTATATATGCGCGGCCATGAACAGACATATATATATATGAATGGGGGGCACGCCGTAGCGTAGTGGTTAAGGCACTGAGCTACAAGCCGGAGGGTCGAGGGTTCAAGTCCCGTTGGGGTCAGGAATTTTAAACTGACCCAAACCCTCTGGCGGCACTATGGCCCTGGGGTCGACTCAGCCTCTAACTGAAATGAGTACCGGACGCTTGTTCTGGGGTAAAGGCGGCCGTCACGCAGGGCTGAGAACCCGGCTGACATCAAGTGCCGATTGTCCAGAAAAAGTGGGAGCTTTAACCTCCCACTACCCCAAAGGCCTCTCGAGGAATGTCGTGGGATCACTTTACTTTACTTTTACCCAGTTGATAGACCAAGAATGAGGTGGGAGAATAACTAACTATGATTTGAAGGAAGTGGGTTATACAGGGGATTATTGGAAAACATTAGCTCAGGACAGGGATGTATGGAGAGCTTTATATATGCGCGGCCATGAACCAACATATATATATATATATATATATATATATATATATATATATGAATGGGGGGCACGCCGTAGCGTAGTGGTTAAGGCACTGAGCTACAAGCCGGAGGGTCGAGGGTTCAAGTCCCGTTGGGGTCAGGAATTTTAAACTGACCCAAACCCTCTGGCGGCACTATGGCCCTGGGGTCGACTCAGCCTCAAACGGAAATGAGTACCAGACGCTTGTTCTGGGGGTAAAGGCGGCCGTCACGCAGGGCTGACAACCCGGCTGACATAAAGTGCCGATTGTCTAGATAAAGTGGGAGCCTTAACCTCCTACTACCCCAAGGGCCTCCCGAGGCCTGTTGTGGGATCACTTTACTTTACTATATATGAATGACTCAATTCAGGAAATGTATGCTATTATGCATTACAGGGATTATTGCCCTAACTTCTCTAAAAAAAAGTTTAATTTAAAATATATAAAAACTGATATTCTTCCATTTCTATTTATTATGATCACATGAACATAATCTCTCCATACATCCTTATCCTGAGCCAATATTTTCCAATCATCCATTGTATAATCATCGTTAATCGCTCTCACCTCATCATTGGCCTACCTACCGGGCGATTTCTCTCTGATTTTCCTACAAGTTTCGTTCCCCATTCATCGCAGTTTATGAGACTTAATTATTCTTATTACAATAGTTTTCTATAAAGATCGTGTAGCTCATTCTTATATAAGCTATAGTATTCTGCACTCACCTGTCTGATCATCTCTCTTTGATACAAAATTTTTTCTAACAAGGGAACTGTCAACCATTGCATGCCGAAACCTACCTTCAAATTTCTCAGAGAAGCTTTGTGATATACCAAAACCGTGTCCAAAAATGTATCTACCTTTTTAACTGCAAGACACAGAAATTGAATTCAGAATCTAGGAATGACAACCCACTTTACAGATAAGATGGACTCCCTGTTTGAGTAAGAGAGGAATGGAGTGAGGCCGGACGTGGAGCAGTCAGCAGGTAGTGATGGTTATCAAATCTACCAATTCACGAGTTGTATTACTTCCCTATAATATACTTTGAGTCCGGCGATGGTATAAGTACCACGGCATTTAAATTATATTGAAGCCGGCAGATGTACAGGTATGCCGAGGGATTTAATTTTCTCCGGCTTCAATATCATTTAAATGCCGTAGTACTAGCACCACTGCAGAAATCAAAGTGTTAAAGGAAAGATTTCGAGCTGAATTTTCTTGCCTTGCAGTTAAAAAGGCAGATCATTTTTTGGACACGGCCTTGGTGCATCACAACGCTTCTCTGGAAGAAATTTAAAGGTAGATTTCGAAATGCAGTGGTTGATTGTTTCCTTATAAGCATAGTCTAAAAGTCTACACATTTCATTCAACTTAAGCCCGTGAGTGAAAAGACTTATCAATTAGTTAAGATGTACTCACATCATCACCATGGATACTTGTTTCTATCAGTGAACTACAGCTGGTACGACTGCCATGATGTGACTTCCTTCTCAGTTCTGAGGGCTCATCCCTGCTGGGGGACCCTCCATGCTGTAATCTTGTAAGTCTATCATTCTCCAAGCACTGACCGATGGGAATCCCAAATACAAGTCCTCCATTCTCTGTGAAAAATAATGATTTGCAGTTCTCCATTAATATTTTGTTTAATGGAAATGGACAGTTAATGACAAATGAGGGGAATTTTGAAGAAGTGGCTGAATTCAAATACCTAGGAACAATAATCACAAATAGAAATGAGATGCACAAAGAAATTAAACATAGGCACAATTCTGGAAATGCGCGCTAAAATGCATTACAGGGATTCTTGTCTCAATTTCTCACAAAAAAATGTTAAACTGAAAATATATAAAACCGTTATTCTCTCAGTTATATTACATATATTGCGAAACATGGACTTTAACTTTAAGGGAGGAAAGAAGATTATGAGTATTTGAGAATAAAGTTCTTAGGAACATTTGTGGATCAAAGAAATATGAACAGACAATGGAGAAAACTTTGTAATAGTTTTTATAAGAAACCAGATATAATAAGAACAGTAATGTCTCCAATGAGCAGGATGTGTGGTATGAATAGGGAATGAAAGAGAGGCATGGAAGCTTCTTGTAGGAAAACCAGAGAGAAAAGTCCAGTCGGTAGACCAAGAATGAAGAGAGAGAATAACATTAACCATGATTTGAAGGAAGTAGATTATGCAGGGGATGATTGGAAAGCATTGGCTCAGGATAGGGATGTGTGGAGAGCTTATGTCGGCGCGGCCATGAACCTACGGGTGATTTTGCGTGTAGAGTAAAATCGGTACGTTTGCGGACATGGGTCGCATGTTAAATTTAATTGTCTTAGTTCCTACTACAAGTCCTCAAACTCTGTAAGGGGAATTTAGATTCACCGTATAGGCTACATATATAATGGAAAGAAAAATTAATGTCTGAACCAGGATTTGAACCTGGAACCTCTAACTCTATACATTAGTGCGTTACCAACCAGGTATCCCAGTGCAAACAATTTGCCTTTCCTTATATACAATTCCCAAATCATAAGAGGCAGCAGGAAGAGTTCTCAGCGCCATCTTACGGCTTCTATAACAAAAAGCATTTTTAATGAAAATATTTTAACTTTGTAGCAGCAATACTTTTTATTTCGAAGTGACAATTAAATTTTGACATTAGGTAATGAAAATCAAATATGTCATGAAAAGAAAAAATAATGCCTGAGCCGGGATTTGAACCCGCGACCTCTAACTCTATACGTTAGGGCATTACCAACCAGGCTATCCATATAACGGGCTTCCAATATAAAACCGGACCAGCCTTACGGAGTTTCACCCGGCACGCAGTGCTGTCTCTTCCTCCCGCAATTCACCCTGCCTGCCACCCGTCCTTGAACTGTTTCTTACCTTATAGAAAATGCTGGAAATGTTGTCCTCCCGCAGTTAAACAGGCATTATACCGAGTAAACACATTTAGATTGACACGCTTTAGTTCGGGCACTGTCAAGTGTCTGATTTCATTTCTTATGTTGTTCTTCAGTTTTTCCAATGTGTGCGGATTTGTTTTGTACACTTTGTCTTTCAGGCTACCCCACAAATAAAAATCACACACTGTTAGATCTGGGGAGCGAGTGTTTCTTCTTATTTTGTACTGAACCAGTGGTCTCAAATTTAGTCACAAGATCGTTGATTGTCGATCTGGAAGGAGGTAATTGTCCAGGGAAGTTGCGAATAAATTCCTCGCGAACGCGATGGGCTGATTCGTATTTATAATAACATTTACACACATAAATGCGCTGCTCTAATGTCAGCTGACGTCTCATCTTGCCGAACGATAGTAAACTGACTAGTTCAAGGACGAGCGGCTGGCAGAGTGAAATGCGGACGAGGAGAGAGCGCTGCCTGACGGGTGAAACCCCGTGAGGCCGGTCCGGGTTTATATTGGAAGCCCGGTATATATATATATATATATATATAATAGCTTTATTTTACCTGGCAGAGTTAAGGTCTTAAGACCTTGTCTGCCACTCAACCAGGTTTTTTTTTAAAAAGTCTTACAACTAAATTACAATAAACATAAACGATTACATGCTATATATACAATTATTATTTATAATGTATTTTGGTTTACTCTAGATTTAACAAATTAAATGTAATATTTACAAGATAAGTCGGCCGCGGTGGACTAGTGGTTATGCTCCTTGCCTCTGGTCCCAAGGATCGCGGGTTCAAACCTGGCCGGGGTCGATGGATTTTTTAGGACGGAAAAATCCAAGGAGCAAGTCCTCCGGGAGGGACTTCAAGCCGTGGGTCCCGAGTCTGAAGATTTTCAGGATCGTAAAGAATCCTTAAGCCTGAATGAAAAGGCCTCTAAGCAAAATTTACCGAATTTTCCCGTCCTAGTACTACCTTGGTTTCCTAGATGTCAGTATGAGGCGGAACGCTGACCACGTACCACTCAAAATGACATCTATACGAAAACAAGTGTAACTAAATTAATATGATTCAAATTCTTCCCTGTAGGGGGAGAGCGCCTAAATCTCTGTAAAGGGAAAACATAGGCTTACAATACAATACAATTTACAAGATATATAAAAAAGAGAAAAATTATTGATATAGTATAAATTTAAGTAAATAGAGAGAAAAATTAATCACTGGACAACAGATAACTATATAAGCGTGACTTAAAAGTGCCAAGTGTGCGGCAACCCGTAATATCTTAAGGAAGGAAATTCCAGGAGCGTGCAGAGGCTACTGTGAAGGAAGTAGAATAATAGGAAGTGCTATGAAGAGGGATTGGTAAGCAGACTTATCTTGTAACCTAGTATCAATATTGTGGTAAGAAGATAACTTCTCAAATCTGGACGCCAGGTAACTAGGAGTATAGGAATTTAGAAGCTTTAAAAGTAGTGAAAGAGAGTGCAATTATATATATATATATATTATTACATGTCGTGTAGCGACGTTTGAATTGCGCGGGTGAGTCTCCCCTAGCGAGTTAGGTGACCCGCAGAGCCGCTTGAATTGTGTGGAATGTGTTGCCAGACATTTCTACCGGCGCGGCGGCTTCATCCCCTTGGAGAAAGATCAGAAGCCAGAGGTATCTGGGCTTCGAAGTTACTCGAATCTGTTACTAGACCTTTCCTCCCGCTGATATAAATGAGCGGACGAGAAGGCCGGTCGGTCAGTCAGTCTGCAATAGTCAGTGTTGCGATAGTCCTGTATTGAACGGCGGGAGGTTAAGTGTGAGAGAAAGTGTGAGGAAGGACTGTGTCTGCAACTGTGTTAGAAATGATTGTTAAATAAACCTTCAAAGAATAATAATTGTAAGAATAAATTGTGATTGAAGATTTAGTGATAATTCTAAGAAGAAAATAAAATGAAAAAAAAAATACATAACATCAGTGTATGTATTTAAATCGAAATAAGTAAAAGGAACACCCTGTGCCATCCGGGACAATATATATGAGGCGGTTAGAGGCAAAGGGCTGTAAGTGATTTTTTTTTTCAAAAACCAAGTTTGGTGCATAATTACATTTTGAAGCATAATTTCATTTAGCGGTCAAAGCACCCCCTTTTCCCGGTCAGTTAACTAGAAGACGGGCGACAGAGCAGGTTTTATTCACATTCTCTCTATCTACAGTGTGATTATAAAGTCCCAGTACACATTTTGTGGATAACGTAGCGCAAATAAAACAAAAATTATAAGGTAGTTTCTACTATCAAGTTAGTGTTCAACATAACCTCCATCAATCTCAAAACATGTTTCCCAACGACGCACCGTCGCGTCGCCCGGAAAACATGCACCAACATATCCTCTGTAATCATTTCACTCGCTTGGCGTACGCGTTATTTCAGCACTTGCAGATTAGGAAACTTGGTTCTGTACACCTGTTGCTTGATGAACCTCCAAGCAAAAAAGTCCAGGGGTGCGAGGTCTGGCGAACGAGGTGCCCAGATACGAGGAGATGCCCTTCCAATCCACCTGTTGGGAAACCTGTCATTGAGATACCCGCGTACAGCCAGAGCAAAGTGTGGTGGTGCTCCATCTTGTTGCAACACCACTGTATCAATGATACCATCTTGCTGTAACTGTGGCTGTAAGAAAAGTGTAACATATCAAGATACACGTCTCCCGTGAGGGTTTCCTTTGGAATCAGTCTCTAACTTCTTCGTACGACTGGCCTCTTAAACGCGCAGCAACAATCTCTATCCGCTCTTCAATGGTGAACATATTTGTATCTTTCGAATGGCTGTAACAGAAATACAATATGTACGCGATTTCTTTAAAATGTACTGGGACTTTATAATCACACTGTAGTGTTACTTGTGTAACTTTAAGGCATAGGCGTGTTTTCAGAAGTTTATTTTAACCAACTTGTGAACTTGTGTTCAGTTGTGACTGTGGCGATTTTAATTAACATGGTTGTGTATCACTGAATATAGGGTTTTTACTTTTGACAAATACAAAATCTTACAAAAGTTGTCGCCGTAAATTTTGCCGTCAGTTCTCTAACGCAACTGTCCCAAATAAAGCCACGATTTCAAAACCACGAACATTACAGGATTTTTAAATATTCGAATGTAAACTCCAATATTTCAAGACAAGAATTGGATAGCGTGTTTCAAAATCTTCTTCGCCGGTTTGAATGTTGTATTGAAACTGAAGAAGATAATTTTGAAAATATTTTGTCATAAGGTAAGGAATAAACAGCACAAACATCGATTTTATTCCATTGCAATCTCTAATCATTTTCACAGCCACTTAGATTTGTTAGGTGAGATTGCCATATGAAATCCATGTGATTCTGTACAACTTCAGCTTTGAACAGGATTTTTCAATACTGCAAAACTTGCACTTACACACCTTTGCTTCTATATATCATACACAAACACACACTCACAAACACAAACACACAAAAACCCACACACACAAACAAACACACACACACATATATATGTGTATATTGTACATAATTATTTTTGGTTTAGTAAGTAGGATCAATGAAGATTAAAAAAAATAAAACAAGTCTCATTAATATCTACATTTCTTCAAATTCTCTAAAATAAAGAATTACTAATAAAATAAACACAGATAAATTAAAAGAAACTTGGATGCTTAAGGAATGAAGAGGTATGAGTATGTTAAGAAAATGGAGATAAAGACAACACTATGTGAGATGACAGAAAGGAGATCAAGTGGTAGTTAGGTGGGAAGATAAGGTTAAAAAAAAAAAAAAAGAAAAGAAAAAATATCATTCTTTATTTTTAATGGAGGACATAAGGAAAGTTGAAGGTAAAACTTTTTTTTTTGTTAGATTTCAATAGTTTTAAAAGTTACCTTTGTCCTTGTCATCTTTGCCTCGGTTTGCATCAAAGAACCCTGTGGTGAGAGCCTTGCGTTTGAGCAAATAAGGTCTTCTCTTCGTCTTATGGGACATGGACACCACAGATTCTGTAAATAACACATACTTATTTATATATTTACATAATCTGGCAATTTTTTGTTTTTTTTTTGTATACTTCGTCAAAATTAAGACTGATATGAATGACAAAACTGCTGCAATAGTAGTAAAATTGTTTGTAAATACCAGTAATGCTTATACAAACTGGCATTCCAAACTGTGAAATACAACATTGCCATTAGTTAATAAAAATAATATAAGTAATAAGAATAATAAAACTAATAATAAAACCAATAATAATAAAAAAAAAATATATAATAATAATGATAATAAAATAATAAAACTATTATAAAATAATATAATAATAATAATAATAATAATAATAATAATAATAAAATAATAATAATAATATCCTCAACTCGTGTCCAACTCAGGGTAGGTTCGAGGATGAGATGAGATGAAGCCTCTTATATAGAGGTCTGTGAATGACAAGGGTACCGGCCGACCACGCCTAACACACCGTCACAGGGGCAGATGAATGAAATGAAACGAAATGGATGAGATGAGTGTGGAGAAATGGTGGAATGAAATTGTGGCTGGGGAAAACGGGAGAAACCCCGAGAAAAACCTGCCCAAGCTCCGTTTTGTCCATTACGAAATCCACATGGAGTGACCGAGACTCGATCTCGGGACCCCGGAGGTAAGAGGCGAGCGTCTAACCGTTTACGCTACGGAGCCACCAAAATTATTAATATCAAAAAATAAAATAATATAATATATAATAATAATAATAATAATAATAATAATAATAATAATAATAATAATAATAATAATAATAATAATAATAATAATAATAATACGAGTAATACTAATAATACGAGTAATAATAATACGAATAATAATAATACGAATAATAATAATAATAATAATAATAATAATAATAATAATTAGAAAAAATATTTATAATAAAATAATAAGATGATAATGTAAGATGCACACTGAAATTTGTAAACAAATAGAGAAAAGTTTAAAAGTCCATAATTTAATTAAATATTTAATCTGGAATAAAGATATACCCATAAAAGTAAAATGCCAAGGTATAATACTTATTTCAAACCAGTTCTAACATATGCATCTACGACTTGGACATATACAAAGAAAGAATTAAGCAGAATTCAAGTTACAGAAATGCAATTCTTACGTGGAATAGTACATAAAACATGGAGAGAGAATAAGAAACGACAAAATCAAGGAGACATTAAATGTAGACAAAATTAACAGACACAGAAATAATAGACTAAAATGGTTTGGATGTTTAAAAAGAATGGAAAAGGAATAACTACCACAAATACTGTTAAATCTCAAGATACAAGGAAAACGACCATGAGGTAGACCACGAGAAAGATGGGTTAACCAAGTGAAGAAATGTTTACAAGAAAGAGGATATGACTAGGAAGAACTAAAAAAAAAGCAAAGCATGAGAAGATAGAGATGGTTGGAGGTATATTTGGAGTCAACATTCCGAAAGGAGGACGGGACAAGAGGATGGTGATTATGATGGGGGATAATAATAATAATAATAATAACAATAATAATAACTGCAATTATAACAATAATATAATAATAATATAGTATAATAATAATAATAATAATAATTTAAGCTGAAAATATATAAAACTATTATTCTACCAGTTATATTATATGGGTGCGAAACATGGACTCTTACTTTAAGAGAGGAAAGGAGATTACGAGTATATGAGAATAAAGTTCTTAGGAAAATTTTTGGACCAAAGAGAGATGAACAGACAGGTGAATGGAAAAGACTACATAACAATGAACTACATGGTCTTTATATGAAACCAGATATAATAAGAACAGTTAAGTCTCGTAGACTGCGATGGGCAGGACATGTTGCACGTATGGGGAATGAAAGACTTGCATGGAAGCTTCTTGTAGGAAAGCCAGAGGGAAAACGCCCAATTGGTAGACCAAGAATGAGGTGGGGAGAATAAAATTAACTAGCCGGTGAGTAAGTAAGTAAGTATGATTTGAGGAAAGTAGATTATACAGGGAATGATTGGAAAGCATTAGCTCAGGATAGGGATGTATGGAGAGATTATATCCGCGCGGCCATGAATCTACGGGTTCGATAGTGCCAGTGAGTAAGTAAGTAAGTAAGTAAGTAAGTAAGTAAGTAAGTAAGTAAGTAAGTAAGTAAGTAAGTAATAATAATAATAATAATAATAATAATAATAATAATAATAATAATAATAAAGTTTGCACAATAATGAACTTGAAATAAATGCTCCATATGACATCAGGCCTAATAGGCCCTTGTCTTACAAGCTAGCTGCTGGCCTCACATGCACACATGTAAATCATAGAGATGGGCGATCATCCACTTAGAATAGGGGGAACATGTGGTCAAATGTTGGGTTATTTTACTGGTTTTCACAACCTGGAGCCACTAATATCTGTAAGTACCCTAATTACTCAAGATGCTGGATGGGCACAAAACTCACACTGGCCAAAATTTCAGAGAAAATGTCTTTCCCACAGGAACTCGAACTAGCGCAAGTCCCATGTCTTTGCCCAAGGCATGATGCTTTTAAATTGCTCAATTACGGGATGGGCCACAACAATGGTGGATATTACACCTTTTTTGCATGGATACTAACCATAATGCAAAAAAAAAAAAATACACCTTTCATTGCTCTAGAGAAGACAATTATAAGGTACTTTAGGGCAGATCACTTCTAGCTGACAATATGTTATATTACAAAGATCAGACATAAAAATAATTGATAAATCTCAAAAAATGAATTACTTTAGTGACAAAGCTATTCCTAATACTCACATTTTACATACAATTCATAAAAAATGGAAAATACACAGTTTTTACTGTGGAACTCGGTGCTCAGTGGAAATAAGAACAATTGACAAATGTTTCCATAGTCATAAGTACAGCATCAGATCCAGGTGTTATATCTTACAGAAAGAACATTAATTCCGACCTAAGTTCCAGTTATACTGTAAACAAAGTTGCAAGCTATTACTCTGCCGATTCCGTCTAATTGGCGGAACCGTGGTGCTATTTTTACCTGCATATGGCTGAATTGTGTACGGAACTGTCATCAATAGAAACCAACATTGTATTTTACAGGAAATAAGACTGAATGCAAGGTAAAATGTACCAATAATTAGGAACTTCCATTCTTATTTATGACAAGAAATTACATATGGGCCTATATTTTTGGACGTTTATATCTTTGTATGTATGCAATTTCATTATGAGCAGAATATATGCTCTATGCTGATTCACCTGTAAATTTTGCTGTTATTTTCACCACATCCTCAATGACTAATGTAGGATATTTTTCACTAAACTCTTTGAAAACGTTCAATAGTATATTACGATGCGAGGTTGGAAAGTGGTTTTTACAGAAGCGAGTAAATGTTTAAAAACGGAGCGAAAGCGAGGTTTTTAATTTCCGAGATTCTGTAAAACGCTCCTCACAAACGCGCGTTGTAATCTTTTTTTTTTTTTTTTTTTTTTTTTGCGCGGTGGTGTTTTCAAAATAATAAATAATACTAAATTAATAACATCTTTGTTGGAAATATTTGCGTTCATTATAAACAACTGACTAACGTTAACAGTATAGACAATGTTTATTAGTTGAAACTACAGGGGGTCGTGACACCAATTCAGTGATAAAATGACGGAAAGTACGTATTTATTGTTTTATATTGTTTCAATAAAGTTCAGTTCATTTAAAAAGCAGTGACTTGTTTCGTATGATGTATATTAACACTCCTTTTGGATATTTTTTGTATATACATTTTATGTATGTAGTATACAAAGAGGGCAGTGGTTTTACTTCCCACACGCGGTTTGTAATATGTAATATTACAGAAGTTATTTTATTACAGTATAGTTAAGTTGGCAACCCCGAAATGTAGGAAGTTGAACTTTCAATCATGGTCGCCATTGCTGTAAGTACGACAAAACGCACTATCGCGCAAAAAAAAATGTTTCTCTCCGATTTTCAAATGATTTCTTTTCCATTGTTTTAAGAAATTCTACAGAAAGCGGCCATTTTGAAACAATATAGATCCCAACTTATTCTGCTTTGTATATTCGTAAAAATACAATGCTTATTTAATCTATTAAAACTGTAATTATATGTTTTAAGATTCTCCCATATAACTTATAAGGAAATGTAATATATATATATATATATATATATATATATATATATATATTACTTATATGGAAATATAATTATATATATATATATAACTTATATGGAAATATAATTATATATATATAACTTATATGGAATATAATATATATATAATATATATATATAAAATTATATGGACATATAATTATATATATATATATTATATAATATATATATATATAGATATATATATATAACTTATATGGAAATATAATTATATATATATATATATAACTTATATGGAAATATAAATGTACTATATATATATATATATATATATATAAAACTTATATGGAAATATAATTATATATATATATATATAACTTATATGGAAATATAATTATATATATATAATATAACTTATATGGAAATATAATTATATATATCATCATCATCATAGTACATTCACGAATTTAGGCCATTTGTTGACCTGTTTCGGCCTCAAGAGAAACACCATCCAGAAGTCTTTTGAGTGGACGTCCTGGTCTTCTTCTTCCTGCAGGTTGATATCTTAACATTAGTTTGGGTATTCTGTGATCTTCCATTCGATGAACATGTTGTATCCATCTTGACTTATAATCAGAATTTTGTTTTCTAAAGATTCCATGTGTAATTCTTCTAAGATATCTTCATTTTTTTGTGATCTAGTAGTGTGTATCCTGCAGTCCTCCGAACGAATATCTCATTTCTCAGCAGATCTAAGTCTCTGTATATCCTTCTGTTTCAACGTCCATACTTCGCTACCATACAAAAGAGTTGGAAGAGCCAGTGTTTTATACACTTTCAGTCTTGAATGCTTTTGGACTAACTGTGGCTTGAAGATAGAATTTATTAACCCTAAAATTCTTAAAAATTTAGATATTTTTGCATTTACATCCTTTTCTTCTTCATATGAGATATTGCATCCTAGATATGTAAAATTATTCACCTGCTCCAAAATTTATTGTCCAGTACATTTTACTTCTGACAGGATCTACACCTTGAAATGCCATAATTTTTGTTTTTTCTGTAGATATCTTTAATCCATATTCTTCTGTAATTTTGTTAAGTTCATACAGACCTTTCTGTAGATTATCTTCGGAATTTGCTATTATTATTTGGGTCATCTGCAAACAATAGGGTGTTTAATTTTCTATTTTCTGATATTCTTATTCCAAATTTATATGTTTTGTTCCAGCAACATATTACTTCATTGATATAAATTGCAAAGAGTGTTGGGGATAGGGGGCAGCCTTGTCTCACACCACGATTTATAATTCCTTCTTCAGAAAATCTGTTATTTAATTTAATCTTTATGGTGTTGTCTTTGTAAATATTTGTATGTTCTGCCGAAGTAAATTTGGTATATTTCTGTCTCCAATATATTTAAGAGTTTTGATCTCTTGACTGTGTCGAATGCTTTTTCAAAATCTATGAAAGCAAAATGTGTTTCTAAGTTGAATTCTCTTCTTTTTTCAAGCAATAGTTTAACAGAAAATGCTGAATCAATACAAGATCGTCCTTTCCTAAATCCATTTTGACATTCCATAAGGAATTTTTCACTGAAACTTTTCAATTTTCCATTTAAAATGTCTGCATAAATTTTGTAGCATGTGTTTAACAAACTGATTCCCCTATAGTTGTCCATTTTTCTCTTGTCTCCTTTCTTGAACAGGGGTATAACAATGCTTGTCTTCCATTCTTGTGGTATATCTGCATTTTTGAATACATTATTAAAGAAGGACAACAGTCTTTCATGGAACTGTTTGCCTGCATATTTGTACAATTCAGAATTCAAACCATCTGTGCCAGTTGCCTTCCCATTTTTTAATTTCTTTAAACTATTGTTCAATTCTTCCAATGATATTATGGAATCTGTCTCATTATTATTCGGAAAATTGTATCTTCATAGCTATTGTCAGTCCAAAGACTTTTATAATAATTGAAAAATCTTCTTTTGTTACTCCGCAATTAATTTTGGTAGATTCTTTAATATCTTTATTCAAATGTTTTAATATTTTGAAGGCATTAGGTTGGAGCTTATGCAAATCTGATTCTAAATGTGTAACAAAATTTAACCATGTTTTCCTATGTCTCTTTCTTATTTCCCTCTTAACAATAGCTCTACAGCGTTTGAATTCTATTTCATTTTCTACTTTCTTTGTGTTCAAATATTTTTTATAAGCTGCATTTTTTTCTTCAATCAATTGTTTTATTTGATCATCCCAGATTTTTAGAGTTCTATTTCTTCTTTGTTGTATATTTACTTTTCCTAAAGTTTCATTAGCTGCATTTTGAATTATCATTTTAATGTTTTTCCCATTCTTCTTCGACATCATTACTTTCTGGAGTTGTAGCCATATATTGCTGAATTCTTCTCGAATATAACCATTTAATGCTGTCATCATAAAATAATTTTACCTTGTACTTTTGTTCTATGCTCTGTTGTTGTTTCTTCTTTTTAACCATCTTGGTGGAAATCTTATTCTTGCTTCTACTAGGTAGTGATCTGAACCAATATCATATCCTCTGTAGGCTCTGACATCGAGAAACAATTTAAAAATCTTATTATTTGCAATGAAATAATCAATGATTGATTTTGAGTCCTGACGATGCCAGGTATATTTATGTATGTTTCTATGATTGTAAAAGGTATTCGTTATTTTCAGTTCATTGTAGATAGCAAAATCTATATATAACTTATATGGAAATATAATTATATATATAACTTATATGGAAATATAATTATATATATAACTTATATGGAAATATAATTATATATATATATATAACTTATATGGAAATATAATTATATATATATATATATATATATATACACACACACTTCCTTTATTTTAAGTGTTAGATAGCAAATTACATTTTTACACGCTTAAAGGTAAAACCAATGTTCGATCAATGAAAATACAGTCGCACATCTGGTTGTTTACATTACAACTGGAACTTAGCTCGAAAGAGGGGTAAGTTACATGCCTACCCCTTATAAATCACACAGATCAGGCTACCTAATTGACATGTCTATTCCTCATACATATAATTTACACAAAATACACACACGAAAAGAGAAAATACATAATTGTTGAAAAGGAATATAATCTTAATGGATACTGGAAAAAAAGTAAGTTTTCTAATGTTTGCAATTTCACAGATGTTAATAATACCCTGTTTTAGTTTAAGAAATTACATACGTATTTAATTATAGAAGGAAGTTATTACACTGGTCAACCAGATTTTTGTCTCATGAGTACCAATAGATATACTTAATGCAGTTTTATTATCGTGTTTTCAAATATGTATTCGGAATTTCTCCATCGCCCACAGTTTTTTTTATTTCAATTTCAAAATTTAAATAATTATTTTCTAATACACGTTTTTTCGTCCATTTGTCCATTGTAAAATAAAACAAAATGAGCTAACTCAAGTGGTTTCAGGTATGGAAAAGAGATATCAAGGCAAATGGAATCCTAATATTCTGGCCGATTACTGTTGAACCATCAAGAGGGATGCTTCACAGGCTAAATATAGCAGAAAATCGTCATTTCTTACTTTCTAGGTGAGTCCGAATGTTCGAATATTGTGTAGTTACGAATGTAGAAAATATTAAAGTGTTTGAAATTATAAATTCCTGTTTCTCAAAAATCTTGCGCGGTGGAGAAAACCCGATACTTACTTACTTACTTACTCACTGGCACTATCGAACTCGTAGGTTCATGGTAGCACGGACATAAGCTCTCCATACATCCCTATCCCGAGCTAATGCTTTCCAATCATTCCCTATATAATCTACTTCCCTCAAATCATAGTTGATGTTATTCTCCCACCTCATTCTTGGTCTACCAACTGGGCGTTTTCCCTCTGGCTTTCCTACAAGCTTCCATGCAAGTCTTTCATTTCCCATACGTGCAACATGTCCTGCCCAACGCAGTCTACGAGACTTAACTGTTCTTATTATATCTGGCTTCCTATAAAGACCATGTAGTTCATTGTTATGTAGTCTTCTCCATTCTCCTGTCTGTTCATCTGTCTTTGGTACAAAAATTTTCCTAAGTATTTTATTCTCAAATACTTGTAATCTCCTTTCCTCCCTTAACGGAGAAAACCCGATATCATATTTGAATTCAGAAGAAAAAATACTATCAGTATCACATATTTTTCTTTCTCAAAAAAAATTTTTTTTGTTGTTGTTCAGTGTTATAATACTCACCACTTGGGACTCGAATCGTGACACCTAGATTGAGAGCTTGCAGTTTTGCAAGTGCAACTTTCTGAAGTAGTCGTCGCTCCACCTCACTGAGTGTCAGTAGATTGCAATCTCCTAGAGTCACTTGTCTTCCGGTCACGTTGCTCCAAGCACAATTGCCCTGGTGACACAAAACAATATTCAATTCTTAAAATATATATACAGTCAATATGCCCATTTCACCAATTAATGTTTTAAAATGGTCAACAAGTTTCTACAGCCAAGCTGTCATTCTCAAGACCAGATATTGACTGAAGACAAAATTGATAATAAATAAATAAACAAATTCAGTTAAAAATTGAATTTGTGTATTTATTTATTATAAATTTTGTCTTCAGTCAATATCTGATCTTGAGAATGACAGCTTGGCTGTAGAAACTTGTTGACCATTTTAAAACATTAATTGGTGAAATGGGCATATTGACTGCATATATATTTTAATATTTTATCACCAAGAAGATCACTTGTGTATTAAATATTAAATTCAACGAATTGAAGAAATGAGACTCAAGATTCCACTTAATTATTCTAAAAAATGTGATATACTACATAATTGAAGATACATAAAGCATCAGGTTCAGATGGGATCCCAGCAGAACTGATAAAATCAGTAGGACAAAAATTGACAACATATGTCGGCTGCTTGGTATGATTTGGGAGAAAGAAGCTCTTCCAAATGAATGGAGAGAATTGATTATCACAAGTAATGCCACGAGCGATTTCCAAATTATCGATAAATTCACGATTCACGGAGTGAGGAGTGAATTTATCTAGGGAATTTGGAAATCAAGAGTTGCATTTGTTAGTACTATTTAACGAATAAAATTAAGCTGTTTACTCACAAATCATTATTTAAATATAATTATTTTAAAATATTTATATATTTAATGTAAACGGCGATGTTTGAAAACAAATGAGAAATGATTGCTACGCTTCATTTGCTTCTTTTGTTCGTCACTGCAACCAGATAATATTATTTATTGCCAAAGGAACGCAATATTGTAAGAATGCACTCTAGTGGAGAAAAAATGAAACATCAAACTGTATATTAATTCATTTCTGATGTCCTATGATGTAAATATGACAATTCAATTTTTCTGGGAAAAAATACATTTAAGAAAGTGCAAACAGTGGTTTCTTTTTTTGGTGGTATAATCAATTGCTACAAATATTTTTATATTAACTCCCGCATGCGCTATGTGTTGACATGCATGCACTATATATACAATCAGGTAGCCGTATTTCTTAGTGAGTCAGTCACTACAAAATAATGTTGTTGTTGTTTTCAAATGCTGGGCCTTGGCACCGAAGCCATTAGCGTTCTTGCTCTCCAATATTTCTCTATTGTGGATCCAACAGGTAATACTTCACAGGTTTGTAGGTGTTCTTCATTCATTTCTTCGTCTTTATTGCATAGAGGACAATTTGGATTCGTGTAGATTCCTATTTTATATAAATGTTTGGCTAAATAGTCATGTTCTGTAAGCAGTCTAAATGTTGCTACTGTAGTTTTACGTGGAAATTCTGGAATAATATCTGGCTTCTTTACTAAAATATTCCATTTTTTTTTTCTGTGGCCTATTCAGAATGTTAAAAAGGAGGTGCTTTCTTTATTATGATAAACTTTCGTTGGTAAATTCTAGGCGAAACACGACTGTGATTGGTTGTAAATAAAAAATCATTGAAACCTGAATGGTCATTGACTTCCATTTGGGGCATGAGTTAAATAGTCAACAGTAATCTAACAAGAGGTTGTGTTTTTGAAAAAAAAAATCACGAGCGATAAAGTCCTGAGTGATTTTGTCTAATGAAAAACTCAACCTCGCGTTGGAATTGGGGGACTATTTAGCGAATAATACAACATCTTCTCTTGTAAGCCCATGTTTCCCTTAACAGATATTTAGGCGCTCTCCCCCTACAGGGAAGAATTTGAACCATACCAATTTAGTTACACTTGTTTTCGTATAGATGCCACTTGAGTGGTCCGTAGTCAGCGTTCCGCCTCATACTGACATCTAGGAAAGCAAGGTAGTACTAGGACGGGAAAATTCGGTAAATTTTGCTTAGAGGCCTTTCATTCAGGCTTAAGGATATTTCACGAGACTGAAAATCTTCAGACTCGGGACCCACGGCTTAGAGTCCCTCCAGGAGGACTTGCTCCTTGGATTTTTCCATCCTAAAAAAATCCATCGACCCCGGCCGGGTTTGAACCCGCGATTCTCGGAACCAGAGGCTATACCACTAGTCCACCGCGGCCGATATAATACAACA
The DNA here is from genome assembly GCA_030220185.1 of Diploptera punctata. Taxonomy (NCBI): domain Eukaryota; kingdom Metazoa; phylum Arthropoda; class Insecta; order Blattodea; family Blaberidae; genus Diploptera; species Diploptera punctata. The sequence goes on from JASPKZ010004196.1 coordinate 3,458,024, forward strand.
TCAGAAGTTAAAAATAATTATAATGTTTAATATTTACCAAATGTGAAAGTTATGTATTCCGATCTTACTTCCGGGCGATTTCTAAGAGTTATAAATAGTAGGCCTATATCTTTACTATCAAATCTCTTTGGGCTTGGGAAAAATGAATAACAAATGATTGTATGAGAAATAATTATTAACAATAATGCAGATTGATTATACAACATTTAATTTTTTTTTGAGAAACAGAGCTCACTTTTTTTTAGTAATTTTTGAAGTCGTTTTCTTTTGACATTTCTTGATGGACCATATCGATCGTACACTGTTCAATCGATATACTTGTCAGGGTCGATATACTTGTCAGGGTCGATATACTTGTCAGGGTCGATATACTTGTCAGGGTCGATATACTTGTCAGGGTCGATATACTTGTCAGGGTCGATATACTTGTCAGGGTCGATATACTTGTCAGGGTCGATATACTTGTCAGGGTCGATATACTTGTCAGGGTCGATATACTTGTCAGGGTCGATATACTTGTCAGGGTCGATATACTTGTCAGGGTCGATATACTTGTCAGGGTCGAATACTTGTCAGGGTCGATATACTGTCAGGGTCGATATACTTGTCAGGGTCGATATACTTGTCAGGGTCGATATACTTGTCAGGGTCGATATACTTGTCAGGGTCGATATACTTGTCAGGGTCGATATACTTGTCAGGGTCGATATACTTGTCAGGGTCGATATACTTGTCAGGGTCGATATACTTGTCAGGGTCGATATACTTGTCAGGGTCGATATACTTGTCAGGGAAGTTAATTTACGGAGATATCTCTCATTACTAACAGGAAGAAGCAAGATTATCAACAAGAAGAGGCAAAATTATCGGTCTATGAGCTAATAGTCATGACAATCTATAAGAAAGGAGATAAAAACTGTTTGCAGCATCTACATGTTGCTTATACAGAAATAATAATTTTCTGAAGGTTGTCTACATCTGACAGAGTTTTTAAAGCCAATATCTGTGCTAATACTTTCATCGTTCTATTATCCTACAATATGCCATCTTTACAAATAAAATTTAGAGTCTCTGAGTCTGTCCTTCATGGAACCAGAAACTACTTGACTGATTTGAATGGGATTTCCACCATCATTTAGAGAATTCTCCTGGCACAATTAACATACATAACATATTACCGCACGTACTATAGGGCCGGAGCTAAAAAAAAAAGAGTGCATCGATGCACTAAAATAGTAGCTTTTTGGACGCTTAAATGCTTACGCTGCCTAAACTGTAACAAATAACCAAATTAATGTAAACAGAACTGAAAATCTAAACAAAATTATATTAACAAAAAACCACGACAGCATGTCTATCTTTTACGGATAACTCACAATAATTATTTTTGTCTTTCAGCTCATTGATGACAAGAATATCAGGATAAGTAGATTCCCGGGTAACGCCGGGTAATCAACACGGGTATCTATAAAAATAATTACGATATAAATTTATAATTACTTTTATTTTTAGTTATTCAATTAAACATAAAAACACATTAAATTTATTTAGGCGTAGAAGCGCACGCCGGGTATTAGCTAAAACTAAAACAAACTTCTTGATGCGACGGGCCTAGAAGCCGCTTAGCCTACCAGCTGGCTGCTAGCTTCACATCTACATGTGTTAATCAAAGAGGTAGACGATCATACTGCCAGTGTAGGAGTGACGTGCGGTCAGCATGTCGGGTCCCCCGGCCATTATAGCTGGTTTTCTCAACCTAGAGCCGTTACTTATTGTAGCTACCCAAAATCTTCACGATGTTGGGGGAGGGACCGATCCCATACTGGCCGAAGTTCTATGAGAAAATTCCCCCCCTCCCCATGGAGACTCGAACCAGCGCAGGTCTCGTAGCTCTGCGCCAAGTCATCTTGCCTTAACCACTAGGCTACAGCGAGATACTACTAGTTAAATACATTTATTTTAAAACAACAAAACAGGTTTTGCTAAATAACACCGGCCAACATGATTTTTGTCTCATGAGTACCAATAGTTGTACTTAATGCAGTTTTTTATTGTTTTCAAACGTATTCGGAATTTCTTCATCACCCACAGTTTTTTTATTTCAATTTCAATTAATGGATTTAAATAATTATTTTTTTAATAAACCTAGATTTCTTCCCGGAAAATCTTGGCGCAGTGAGCGATGAGCACGGGGAACACTTTCATCTGGAGATTTGAGCTATGGAAAAGAGATATCAAGGCAAATGGTATACTAACTAATATGCTGGCCGATTATTGTTGGATCATCAAGAGGGGTGCTCCACAAGCGAAATATAGCAGAAAATCGTCATTCTTACCTTCTAGATGAGTCCGAATGTTCGAATATTGTGTAGTTACGAATGTAGAAAATATTAAAGTGTTTGAAATTATAAATTCCTGTCTCTCGGAAGAGAAAAACAGATATCATATTTGAATTCAGGAGAAAAATACTATGAGAATCATATTTTTTTTCTGAGACAAAAAAAAAGTTTCTTTTTTGCTGCTCAGTGTAATCTTAATGGGCATCTCTTGATCCCTTCTACCATCTCTTTAAACTTGTAAATGCGATTCTGAAACACCATGCAGTAGTTCAGCGGATCCCAACCTCTTTAGACTCGCGAACCCCTTCCACAACGATCTGAGTTGGATGAACCACTGACTTTTAAAAATACATACAGTAGACATGCATAAAATTTAATTCCAAACAAAAAGTTTAATACCCTTAAATTAACTTAATCCTTAACGCTTAAAACAAAAAGTAACTCCGGTTACGGCTTAAAAGTTACACAACGTGTAGGCCTAGTTGCAATAATAAATACAAAGTTTTTATTGTAATTACTTCTCTTCCTTGGAATTCAGTGGGAAGGTTGCGCCTGCTTTCCTTGGCACAGAGTTTTGGAGTCAGGAACCACAGAAGTTTCAGCACAAAGTGTGTTTCTGTATTTATTTTTTAAATAGACATATGAAGAAAACGAGTTTTCGCACAAATTTGTGGATGAAAAGTTTAATAAAGCCGTTATGGCTTTATTCGCTAACACTGGGAACTCCTTTAAACTTAACCAAAAACCAATTAATGACAAAGATTTATAACTTTTCTGTGACTAAAAATCATTGGAAATTTCGAGAAGCTGCTCTTTTTCATTTACGCTTAATATGGATTCTAAAATTGTTCACTCTACCAAGAGATTGCGAATCCAATGATTATTATTATTATTATTATTATTATTATTATTATTCCGATTGAGGGTCTTTCCACTTTTCAGCGGTTGCCCTTTTACCAGCCGGCTGCTGGCCCTTCACATCCACACGTGTCAATCACAGAGGTAGATGATCAACAGCCAGTGTAGGGGTGACATGTGGTTAGCATGTCGAGTCCCCCAGCCGTTATAGCTGGTTCCTCAACCTGGGCCGCTACTTATTGTAGCTACCCAATTGCCTCACGATGCTGGGTGGGCACCGGTCCCATACTGGCCGAAATACCATGAGCAAATTTCTTCCCCCATGGAGACTCGAACCAGCGCAAGTCCCGTAGCTCTGCGCCAAGCTTCCTACCTTAACCGCTCGGCTACGGCGCGGGACATTTGTTATTATTATTATTATTATTATTATTATTATTATTATTATGAAAATGTTACAGAAATGAAGAACACAATAATAGGCCTAACCTTGAAAACCGCCATTACGGAAAAAAATTGGCGAACCCCTTGAAATATTTTGTGAACTCCCTTGGAGGTTCGCAAACATAGGTTGGGAAATGATGCAGTAGTTTATCATCAATGGTTAAAGTTTATGGAGTTTGCTACTTGTATCATTTTTATATTAATAAAGGAAAGTGATGCAAAGTGCAAATCGAGCACAAGGTCAACAAAGTCTGTACAGTTTCTAAACAATAGGCTAATTCTGATAATAGATGTCAATTATTGTAGGGGCCGTAGGAGGTTATAACCAAATTTCAATTCGTAAAATCCTCACTTATTCATCAATTAATCATTTAGGACTGCACTCATGTAAGCTCCATTCCAAATATAATGACGTAAAGACGTCCAGTTTAACTAAAGTCCATACATTTTAGAAATGTTCACTATTATTAGTATTTCAGATATTAAAATTTTGATGTAATGGTGAAGATATTACTTACATCTTTTTATCTTCTCCATCAGTTAACATATCGTATTATAGGCGAATTTACACGCCTTACATCACCCGGGCCTTACAGTGGCATGGCCTGTCGCGAAAGGGATTTTAAATTTGGAACACATACATACTTTTTGACCACATAAGGACTTGGAGGACCTCCCCGAATGAGTGATCACCTCGATCTACGGCCTCCTCCGGGACAACATGAGCATTTAAGTCGAAACACACGATTTACTCACACTATCATAATAAATATGGCGAATGTGATAATGGCGATTATAATGGACAGATGATGTTCGGGAACCCTTTGGACCTTATAATTTCCTGACATTTGTATTTACTTGTTTCAGACACTCGACTCTGGAATTATTTCCCCTCTTATATCATAGACTGCCAGATTCAAAAAACAGTTAAAAAAAAAGCTCACTAAATATTTCCTTAGACAATATAATATATAGAGGAAGATCGGGTAATGTGTACCCTTCTGTTTGAGTGGACCCTGTTAATATCTTCTTTAATTGGTGCTGCCCTCGAACACAAAATATTTTAACTTCTTCCCCTCATCAACTTTGACGGGTTCAAGACCAGTTTCTTTTATTCTTTGTGCGAAGAAGGGTTTATTTGTGATATTTGTGAAAATGACCACTTTAAAAGTTTTTCAAGCTAAGAATTAATTCTTAATTTCTGCTATTGAATATTACAAATTTTGAAAACAACTCCTAAATATATTGTATTATGTAGATGCTGTTTTAATATACTGACGGATTTGGTTTGATATTATGTGGCATGGTGGCTGTATAAAATAATTAAACATAACAAAGGAATTCGGTTAATGTGGACCCTCCACGAGGACCTGTGTCCTACACGAATACGTATATTTTATCAATGAGGATCTATCTGTAAAAAACATTCACTTAATTTATTCACGTAGACTTTCACGGCCGGAGTTGCTATGATGATCTTGATGAAGGTTTTTCGGGCTGTAGGCCGTGGTCGTGAGGCTTGTAGTTCCCCGACGTTTCGCCAAAGACTGCGTCGGGTGCCAGACACAGACTTTGGCGAAACGTGGGCCAGACGCAGTCTTTGGCGAAACGTCGGGGAACTACAAGCCTCACGACCACGGCCTACAGCCCGAAAACCTTCAATCAAGATCATCATTCACTTAATTAATTTTACTTAATATCCTTGTAATTTTACTAAACCCAAAGACAGTCGCTTCTTGCAGTTGAATGACATGTGAACAAATTAAACATTCATTTGTTTACGTTCATACTGAAAGTGCATTGTTGTAAGAAGAGAATTGTCAGCAGTAATGTGAATTGACTTACTCTCGCTTATTTATTATTAGAGGTTTATTATTATTGGTTTAAAAAGTAAGTACATTTTATACCAACCTCCTAAAATAAAAGCCATCGCTGAAATTGAGTCCACTTTACAAAACGCGCGAATACAATATGAACACGTTATCGTTATGGGCGACTTTAATATAAATATACTAGACACTGATAACAGACATACACAACAACTGATTGCTACGTTCCAGGCTTGTGATATGACACTCCTACCCCTACGACCTACACATCACACTCATCACTCTGAGACGTTACTTGACTTAATTGCAACTAATAATCCAGACAGAGTACTTACTCACGGGCAACTGCCAGCCCCGGGAATATCAGCACATGATATTATATTCTTAGCATATTCACTGCAGTGCCCTAAACCGACTCGAAAGACTATTACGTATAGAGACTTAAAACATATAGACAATGCAACCCTAATTGAAGAAGCTATGCAGATGCCGTGGCATTCAATATGGACGCTGCATTCTGTAGATGAAAAAGTTGAGACACTAAATGACTTTATACTACAATTATACAACAGACATGCCCCACCAAAAACTAAACTCGTGAAACGACGCCCTGCACCCTGGATGACTCTTTCAATTCGTAACTTGATGACTGATAGAGACGCAGCACATAAGAAATATAGACTCAACACAAAAACAGACACAAGTCTCACTCAATATAAACAGTTACGTAACAAGACAAATCAAGCTATAAGAAACGCCAAACTTAGACATTTATACAACCTAACAAATACCAATACTTCAGAAATCTGGAAAAACTTGAATAGAATGGGAATTGGGAGAAAAGACACACAGGTAGACAAATTACCTGTTTCCCTGGACACACTCAATAATCACTTCACAGGTATAACTACTACTCCAAAGGATAAAGAACAAACAATAAATGAATTATCACTGACAAATCAACCCGACAGAGAACATTTCCACTTCTCATATGTTACAGACTACGACGTAAAGAAAGCCATCATGCGAATAAAAACCAAAGCAGAAGGAACTGACCGTATAAATATTACTTTACTGAATAAAATAATCGAAGCTATACTACCTACTATAACTCATATTTTTAACTCCTCACTACAAAAACTTCTACATATCCCTCATTGTGGAAACAAGCCCTCGTACGTCCACTGCCTAAAGTTAAAACGCCCTCAACCCCGAACGACTTTCGACCCATTAGCATTTTACCTACTCTTTCAAAAGCTCTGGAACGATTAGTCCATAAACAACTGACTGAATACCTAAATGATTACAACCTTCTAGATCAATTTCAGTCAGGCTTCAGGACAGGACACAATACAAATACTGCTCTACTAAATATTTGCGAAGACATACGCGAAGCTGCTGATAATCGAAAACTTACCATTCTTACATTACTTACTGGACTTTAGTAAAGCATTCGACACGGTAGACTTGGACTTATTGTTGCATAAACTTAAAAAACCTCTTACTCTCTGATAGTGCCACGAAATGGGTTCAATTCCTACCTTCATGAGCGCCAGCAATCTGTTATAGGAAATCATACATTATGTTTTCTTGGTCCTTCCGTAAAGCTGGGGTTCCACAGGGTTCGGTACTTGGACCTTTGCTTTTTTCAATCTACATAAATGACATATCTAACTCCCTAAAGCATTGCAAACATAATTTATTTGCAGACGACATGCAAATCTACATCCACACAGACAAATATTCACTAAATGACGCTGTTGCCAAAATTAACGAGGATCTTGACTCACTAATGACTTGGACAGTTAAATATGGACTGCAATTAAATCCTACAAAGTCACAATCAATCATTATGGGTCATCAGAGACTATTATCTACAATTAACCTAAACACAGTTTCGCATGTGTCACTAAACGGAGTTCAAATCCCTTATAGTGGAGACAGTAAAAATTCTAGGAGTATTTATTGACAAAAACTTAAATTGGAATACACAAATAAACCATACATGCAAAACAGTCTTCTCAATAATACATTCATTAAATCGTGTACGAAATTGTTTGCCATTCGCCCTTAGGAAAATGTTAGTAGAAACACTTGCAATGCCCCATTTTGATTATTGTGACACTCTTTTTACAGACTTAAATATTATTTCCACTCAAAGACTTCAACGTGTTCATAATTCTTGCGCACGTTTTATTTGTGGTATTCGCAAATTTGACCATGTTAACACCGTCCCTGGAACAATTATCGTGGTTTCGTCTAAGAGATCGTAGAACTGTCCATTCCCTATCCCTTCTCTATAAAATACTTCACACATCATCGCCTAATTATTTATCACGCCGCTTCATCAGACTATCCGACACACATAATCTTGACACTCGATCCCATCAGCACATTGTCCTTTATATCCCGCCTCATCACACTGTATATTATTCATTATCTTTTACGGTGTCACTTACCAAAACATGGAATTCCCTTCCACCCTATGTCAGAGACTGTCAAACTATAACATCCTTCAAAACAAACTAAAGAATTATTTAATAACAAACTGACTTATACACCTCACTGATAGTATTCTTTTAGCAATATTAATATATTTAATTATTTATGTAAATAATATTAAGAATAACAAATATTTTTATTTGTTTTGTTTTAAATATTGTATAATCGTAAAATTAGTTTTCTATATCTCATTATTTTCCTGTTTTTTATATACACTAGACAGGGACAATTTAATATGTCTTGCTTGTATACATTTTATTATTAGTTTTAGTCTTAATTTTAACTAATATTAACTGGTTGTATTATAGATCGTAATATGTATATTAGATATTATCTTTTGATCAAATTTTTACTTAGTGTTTAATATTAGAGTTAATTAAGATTGTTATATTCTTATGTAATATATGTTTGTCCTGGTGAGTGGAAGAGAAGGCCACATGGCCTTAACTCCACCAGGCTAAATAAATCTTAAATCTTATTATTTCTTCTTCTTCTTCCTTCCAAGTATTAGGCCAAGGCCTGTTACGATCCTATAGAAAATTTTCCTTCCAGCGTAAATAGTTTGATCCTTCCGGAAAATTCTCATATAAGATTTGAAAGCATAATAATAGTCTCTTCGATTGGTTGCTGGCCAAAGGAAGGCAAGACCAGTGATGGGGCTGCCATCTTATAGCCTCTGGTCAGGCTTTTCTGGAGAAGAAAAGAAAATAAAGGAAAGAAGAAATGGAAGAAAGGAAAGACTCCCTAGCCCTCGGATGCCCTAATAGCGTCGGGGTCGAAAAAACAAGAGTTAACCAAGGGAGGTTAGATAGTAAAGTTAAAAGAGTGCAAAACACAAGTAAGTGGAAGAAATGTTTTGCTCAGCTTGGGCACCTTGTGGTCGCCATCCACATATCCTCTAGATGAGGACCCCTGAGGGTATTAAATTTAAATTAAACCCTGTTTAATCTTGGTTTCAGTAATTTCATTACATTTTTTATATTTAGACATTTGCACCTACTTCCATTATGCCTCGACATAGAATATTGACGGGTAGGAGTGAGAGACAAAGAACGAGGGATATATATCCCTGTACACATAATAATTGCAAATTTAAATAGTATAAATGGCATACGAATGTCAAATGACGCGTTATTGTTTTTTAATTATGGCTTAGCCAAGCTATACCACATACTTCCTATTGTTCGTATTTAAACAAAAAATCGAAAATAAATGCATAATGACATATTTGTGACAAACGTAATTTTTAATCAATTGTCGAATTTCGACCGCTGGGCGACCACGAGTTGGAAATAAATGGAACAAAGATTAAAATAGTGGAAAATTTTAAGCATAATAATACAAAAAGAAGGAAAATTTGAATTATACATCGAAAAAAGAATAATAGAGACAAAGAAAGTTATTGGCATATTAAATTATATTTTATGGAGTAGGAATAGCCTATAATCAAGAGGACTAAATTATTAATATATAACACAACTGTGAAGTGTATTTTATTATAAAGTGCGGAAATATGGACGTTGAAGCAAAAACACAGACATAAATTATTAGTCACAGAAATGCACTTTTTAAGAAGATCGGCAAGAATATAAAAATTAGGCAAAATAAAAAATAATACAATAAGATAAATTATGAATGTAGAAAAGGATATTGTACAAGAGATTGAAGAAATCCAACTAAGATGGTATGGGCATATAATGAGATGAAGGGATACAGAAACAAACAAAGAAGTATTGAAATGGATACCTCCTGGAAAAGAAACGTAGTAGACCAAAGTCGACGTGGATAAAGGCAAATCAAGACAACATGAAAAAGAGAAATATAACAGAAGCAGACACACAATACCGGGAAGTGTGGAAGAAAAAAATTGTATATTTTGGTTGAGGATACCTGTGTATATAACTGGAACAATCCAGAAATAAATAAATTTATATATATATATATATATATATTATAAATATATTTTTGACATTTGGCAATGAAGGCAAATATGATATGTACTACATGTATAAGAAAATTGTATGTTTGTCTTGGAATTCTTGGGTAGCTCAGTTGGTTAGAGCGCTAAAGGTACAGACTTTAGAGACTCGAGTTCAAATCCCGACTCAAGCATTCTTTTTTCTTTTCATATCATATATATATATATATACACATACATACATACATATAACAGAGTGATTCAGAAATATGGCTATACGTTTGATCGCATTTTGTGACGAAAATATTATTATTAAAGGAAATATGATGTTATCATTGGAAAGGGAATCCTTCAAATTACAATAATGGAACAAAAGAAAACAAATCACTGCTCACATGCAGCTTGGCGGATTGATTTTTGTGGGCTAGCGTCGAACGCCTCCACAATTCTCTTCGTTGTTTCTGCATCCGTGCTAATGCGAGGCCATCCTGGAGGTTTGATTTTCTGCATCCTTCCCGTTTGCAGCAGTCGTTTTCTCCACTTCCCCACAGTCGACAGCTGCAATGCTACGTTAAACTCACGTCTTGCCCGTCTTGCGGCCTCACGATCATTAGCATACGTTATTGCCAATGCAGCAATTGTAATTTGCTGTTGCATATTCAACACCATTTTGACTAATGACGTAAGTCCTACACTGTTTTATTTTATTCCATTGTTGTAATTTTAATAATTGCCTTTCCAACGGTAATTTCATATTTTCCTGTAATGGTAATATTTTCATCACACAACGCGATCAAACGTATAGCCATATTTATGATTCACCCCGTATATATATATATATATATATATATATATAGGCTATATTTGATGGTTGTCAGTAGTAAATATGTTTAGGTCATTTTTCATCTCCCATTCTCATAAAATGGCCAAATCACTTAATATATTATTTTCAATCTGTCTCTTCAGTATGCATTTGCTCCCAATATATTAATTTTATACGGTCTAGTCATAATCATTTGCTAAGATGATTAAAATTATTCTAACTGCCAACAATACAATACGCAAATATCAACGAGAAAAACGTATATAGCTTACAATACCTAAACAATCTGTTACATGTAAACTAGCACTAAGTAATAGCCTAAGATTATAAGCAAGTAATGCGTTTTTTTTAAATTATTACTGTTATTATCATTATTTCTAAGGGATGAAAAAATATTACGACTATTTGAGAATAAAGTTACGAAGAAAAGTTTTGGACCAATGAGAGATGAACTAGGAATGAGATGCACAAAGAAATTAAACATAGACTCAATTCTGGAAATGCATGCTACGAGTATTATGCATTACAGAGACTCTTGACGTCTCAATTCTTTTAAAAATCCTTAAACTGAAAATATATAAAACTATTATTCTAAGTAAAGTAAAGTGATCCTACAACAGGCCCGGAGGCCCTTGGGGTAGTAGGAGGTTAAGGCTCCCACTTTTTTCTAGACAATCGGCACTTTATGTCAGCCGGGTTGTCAGCCCTGCGTGACGGCCGCCTTTACCCCAGAACAAGGGTCTGGTACTCATTTCCGTCAGAGGCTGAGTCGACCCCAGGGCCATAGTGCCGCCAGAGGGTTTGGGTCAGTTTAAAAATCCTGACCCCAACGGGACTTGAACCCTCGACCCTCCGGCTTGTAGCTCAGTGCCTTAACCACTACGCTACGGCGTGCCCCCAAAACTATTATTCTACCAGTTATATTATATGGATGCGAAACATGGACTCTTACTTTAAGGGAGGAAAGAAGATTACGAGTATTTGAGAATAAAGTTCTTAGGAAAATTGTTGGACCAAAGAGAGAGATGAACAGACAGGTGAATGGAGAAGACTACATAACAGTGAACTACATGCTCTTAATAGGAAGCCAGATATAATGAGAACAGTTAAGTCTCGTAGACTGCGATGGGCAGGGCATGTGGCACGAATGGAGAATGAAAGACGTGCATGGAAGCTTCTTGTAAGAAAACCAGAGTGAAAACGCCCAGTTGGTAGACCAAGAATGAGATGGGAGAATAACATGAACTATGATTTGAAGGAAGTAGATTATACAGGAGATGATTGGAAAACATTAGCTCAGGATAGGGATGTATGGAGAGCTTATGTCAGCGCGGCCATGAACCTACGAGTTCGATAGTGCCAGTGAGTTAGTTAGTTAGAGAGATGAACAGACAAGAAAATGGAGAATACTACATAACAGTAAGCAACATGATATTTATAGGAAGCCAGATATAATAAGAACAGTTAAGTCTCATAGAATGCGATGGAAGGGACATGTGGCACGAATAGGAAATAAAAGAGGGACGTAGAAGCTTCTTATAGGAAAACCAGAGGGAAAATACCTAGTCGGTAAACCAGTAATGAGGTGGGAGAATAACTTTAACCATGATTCGTGGGAAGTATATTATACAGGGGTTGATTAGAAAACATCAGGATAGGGATGTATGGAGAGCTAACTAATGTCCCGTGAACCTGAGGGGTTCGATAATATCAGTGAGTTAGAGTTAATCTTTCTTTCTTTTTCTTTCTTTTTCTTCTTTCTTTCTTTTTCTTCTTTCTTTCTTTCTGTCTTTCTTTTTCTTTCTTTCTTTCTCTCTTTCTTTTTCTTTCTTTCTTTCTTTCTCTTCTTCTTTCTTTTTCTTTCTTTCTTTCTTTCTTTCTTTTTCTTTATTTCTTTCTCTTTCTTTCTTTCTTTCTCTTTCTTTCTTTCTTTCTTTCTTTCTTTCTTTCTTTCTTTCTTTCTTTCTTGTGTTCTCAGTTTTTTTTCTTCTGTTTTAGATTTTTAACTTTTTTCTTTATACATATGACCATAAGGACAAGACACACATCCAAACCCAAGGTGGAGATTCAAAGTCCTCTACCTCGCCGGGAATCGAACCCGGTTTGCTGGAATGGATGGTAGGGACTCTATCGACCACGCCACTGCGACGGAATTAAATATATCACAACGGTGGGATTTGAATATACGACTTTAGCATCCTTTGCACTTCGCCTACGCTACTAGTTCACATGCTTGGGTGTTAATATTAACCAGCAATTAGAATTTAACTGCAGAAGTCTAATCACTATTAAGAAAGGCATCAATTGTATCAGGAGCATTAAGTGACAATATTGGAGAAATAAACATATGGGCAAAGAAAGTAAAACTTATATCAATCAGTGATGACATATGCAGCGGAAATTAGAGTTGACACAAAGAAAACAGAACAACTTATAAGGGCAAAAGAAATGAAAATATTAAAATCGGTAATAGGGGATACAAAATATGATAAAGATGACTAATGAAGAAATAAGAAATATATTATGCGGGATTATCTTAAGTAATGCCACGAGTGATTTCCAATTTATTTAGAGGATTTGGAAATCAAGAGTGGCATTTGTTAAGACTATTTAACGAATAAAATTAAGATGTTTACTCACAAATAGCTATTTAAATATAGTTATTTTAAAATAGTTATGTATTTAATGTAAACAGCGATGTTTGAAAACAAATGAGAAATGTTTGGTTATGTTTCATTTGTTCATCACTGCAACTTGAACATACTATTTATTGCCAAATAGATTCGCAATATTGTAAAAATGCACCCTAGTGGAGAAAAATGAAACTCATCAAACTGTATATTATAACCAACATTATAGGTTATTAATTCATTTTTTTCGGAAACACACTTAGTAAAATCAGTATTTAAAAACACTATTATTGAACACACAATTATCAAATGTGTAGGTCGAAATAATCTGTTCATTATTTGCTATATTCAACGTATTTATTAGAGAGTCAGTTACTACAAAATAATACCCTGACCTGTTCAGAATATTAAAAATGAGGGCTTTCTTTATTTTGGTAATCAAAATTCGATAATTATCGGGGTGAAACACGACTGTGATTGGTTGTGAAACAAAATTCATTGAAACGTGATTGGTTATTGACTCCCATTTGGGGCATGAGTTAAATAGTCAACCTACAGAACTTTGAGATAAAGTCAACACTTTTGAAATTCATATTAAAGCACCGTTGAGGTTATGTAATAAGATGTTAATTATAAAATTGTTACCTGGTAAGTCAGTCGTCTTCAACTAAATTATTAAACTTCTTCAAGTTATTCCAATATGGAGGCCTTTCAAAAACAATGTTTCATCTTCTGCATTTTAGCTGGAACTCCATATTGAATGGCCTCCACATTGGAATAACATGAAGTTTCATAATTTAGTTGAGGACGAGTGACTTACCAGGTACCAATTCTATAATTAACATCTTATTCGAGATAAAGTAACACCAAAATTAAGATGGATTGACCAACCACATCTTGAGATTTCACAGGAACAGGCTCATACAACCTAAACCTAAATACGTTCATGATTATGATGATGAATAATTTAAACAAATGAATTAGTACATTAAGAGTAACAGAAAACAAATCAAAGAACATTTCCAATTTAATGAAGTATGTTTGGTTATCCAGTGGGCCGTGAGAGATCGCTGTGAATCATGGCCACTAAGAATAGAGGACGAGAGGGATCCACACATTTTATTTACTACTTCACAGGTGTAACAAATCTGCTTTCATGTCTTCCCACTACAGATTCTATCATCGAATCTTTAAACTCAAAATATCACTATCAACAATCATTGTACGGAACGAGTTTGTCTAGACAATATTCCGAAGGCACTGGGTTGAAATCTCGGTGCCAGGCAAAGTGCTTGGAGATATTTCTGTTTGTTTTCCAGTGTCCTAAGGATATAGCTCTGAACAACACATTAAGATGCAGAATAATACATTTGAGAAAGTAAATAATTTCATATATCTTGGGGTTTTAATAAATGAACGAAATAATATTCAGGAATACATGACAAATGTTATTTTTGCAATAATAAAATATTTGAATTTACAGTATCTGACACGTGGTACAAAAATCAGATTGTAATAAAACACTAACTAAACCAGGGCTTACGGGAGTGAAATCTGGGTTCCAACTGACAAATCTAGATTGATTGTTTTTTTTTTTTTTTTTTTTTTTTTTCAAATAAAGATGCTTAGAAGGATATATGGGTCTATTAAGGAAAACTGAGAATGGCGAATGATTATATATATATTCATCCATAGTAATTCCTGCCGAGGGCTGGTCTTTCACTACAATCATAACATTTTCATGCTATGCTTTGCAGCTTTACTAGGGAATTATAGGTGTGATAGCTTCCCGTTGCTTTCCACACCGGTGAAGGTTGATGATGATAACGATAAGGATGATTTTCGGGAACCGTTGGGCCCTAAACTTCCTGACATTTGTCTTACAGGTGAGGAAAAACCCCGGAAAAAAAACCTCACCCAGGAGCCTGTCCCGACCGGGAATCGAACCCGGGCCCGCTGCGTGACAAGGTAGCACGCTACCTCGAGACCACAGCGGTGGATATATATATATATATATATTTCATTATATCCAATGTATTAAACCCTTTTTACCTTACGATATATACTTACTTACTTACTTACTCACTCACTGGCACTATCGAACCCGAAGGTTCATGGCCGCGCGGACATAAGCTCTCCATACATCCCTATCCTGAGCTAATGCTTTCCAATCATTCCCTGTATAATCTACTTCCCTTAAATCATAGTTAATGTTGTTCTCCCACCTCATTCTTGGTCTACCAACTGGGCGTTTTCCCTC
This sequence comes from Diploptera punctata, assembly GCA_030220185.1. Classification (NCBI taxonomy): domain Eukaryota; kingdom Metazoa; phylum Arthropoda; class Insecta; order Blattodea; family Blaberidae; genus Diploptera; species Diploptera punctata. The sequence goes on from JASPKZ010004196.1 coordinate 3,473,624, forward strand.
TGGCTTTCCTACAAGAAGCTTCCATGCACGTCTTTCATTCCTCATACGCGCAACATGTCCTGCCCATCGCAGTCTACGAGACTTAACTGTTCTTATTATATCTGGCTTCCTATAAAGACCATGTAGTTCATTGTTATGTAGTCTTCTCCATTCACCTGTCTGTTCATCTCTCTTTGGTCCAAAAATGTTTCTAAGAACTTTATTCTCAAATACTCGTAATCTCCTTTCCTCCCTTAAAGTAAGAGTCCATGTTTCGCACCCATATAATATAACTGGTAGAATAATAGTTTTATATATCTTCAGCTTAACGTTTTTGAAAGGAGTTGGGACATCAAAAGTCTCTGCAATGCATAATAGCATGCATTTCCAGAATTGAGTCTATGTTTCATTTCTTTGTGCATCTCATTCCTATTTGTGATTATTGTTCCTAGGTATTTGAATTCAGCCACTTCCTCAAAATTTCCCTCATTTGTCATTAGCTGTCCATTTCCATTATATACTGAATTTCTACGTGTGACCATATATTTAGTTTTACTGATATTTACTTCCAGTCCTAATTTCTTAGTGTTACTCAATAGTGTGTGCGTGTTGGCCTTTAGTATCTCCTCGCTATCGGCCAGTAGTACTACATCATCAGCATAAACTAACAGCTTATTAATACCATTGAGTTGTAAGCCTTCCTCATTCTCTAAAGATTTAATGGCATGCTCTAGTACAAAATTAAATAGTAGAGGAGATAGTGCATCTCCTTGCTTTAACCCATTCTGGATTTCAAAAGTGTCTGAAAACTGTTTGCCTACACACACCCTACTCTTTGAGCCATTTAGACACATTCGTATAAGTCTAACTAACTTTTTAGGAATTCCGAACTCCAGCAGGATACTATATAACTTCTCCTTCTTAATTGAATCATATGCTTTTTTGAAGTCTACATATAGTTGATGTACAGTACCATTATATTTCCATTTATTCTCTAAAATCTGTCTTATACTGAAAATCTGATCTGCTGTAGACCTGTTTCTTCTAAATGCACATTGATGATCTCCTAGAATGTCATCAATATAGGGAGTAAGTCTGCTTACTAATATATTTGTTAGAATTTTGTACGAAGTTGAAAGTAATGAGATGCCCCTGTAGTTGTTGCAATCAGTTTTATCTCCTTTCTTATAAATTGGTATGATAATTGATTCCTTCCATTCATCTGGAAGAGCTTCTTTTTCCCAAATCATACTAAGCAACCAGCGTATCTTGTCCATCAATTTTTCTCCCCCTGATTTTATCAGTTCTGCTGGGATCTCATCTGAACCTGATGCTTTATACATCTTCAATTTTTCAATCGCCATTTCAACCTCTAATGCACTTGGCTCTGTGACTAGCATTCCGATATATAAGGGTTATAATTATGTAACATTATGAAGTAAATTAACGTAATACAGTAGAACAAAAGACAATTACATAGCAATATTATAACAAAGTTGAACAGTATAAAATTAAATTATAGTTGAGAATAAACATCATTTATAAAATAAAATAAGTAATTATAATATATCTCGTTGTTAAGAATATGAGATGTTAAATATAAAATTGGTGCCTGGTAAGTCAGTCGTCCTCAACAAAATTATTAAATATTTCCAATACGGAGGCCTTTCAAAAACAATGTTTCATCTTTTGTATTTTAACTATTAAATATGATCAGTGCCAGTTAAAATGGGGAAGATCAAACATTGTTTTTGAAAGGCCTCCATATTGGAACTATTTAATAATTTAGTTGTGGATGACTGACTTACCAGGTACCAATTTTATATTTAACATCTTATTACATAACCTCAACGGTGCTTTAATATGCATTTTAAAAGTGTTGGTAAAGAATATGATAAAGAGGAAGGATATATTACACGGAATTATATGTGCTGTGTAAATCATCAGAGAGATTAAAGTAAACAGACTAAGATGGGCGGAACATACGCAGAGGATGACAAAAAATGAAGTAGTTGAGAAGAAAGATAGGTGGTAAGTTAGAAGGAAGACGGAGAACTGAAATATCGAATTTGAGATGGATGGATGGGTGGATGGGTAACGGTCGGTTAATTTTACACAGGGGCCTCTTTATTCAGGCTTGCGGTTCTTCTACGAGCCTGAAAAATCTTCAGACTCGTGACCCACGGCTTGAAGTCCCTCCCGGAGGACTTGTCGCATAGATTTTTCCATCCTAAAAATCCATCGACCTCGGTCGGGTTTGAAGCGGCGTCCCTCGGAAATAGAGGCAAGGAACATAACCACTAGCCCACCGCGACCGACACAAAATAATAATAATAATAATAATAATAATAAGTTAATAATAATAATAATAATAATAATAATAATAATAATAATAATAATAATAATAATAATAATCGATCCATAGTAATTCTGCCCGAGGGCATGTCTTTCACTGCAATCATAACATTTTCATGCTATGCTTTGCAGCTTTACTAGGGAATTGTAGGTGTGGTAGCTTCCCGTTGCTTTCCACACCGGTGAAGGATGATAATGATAAGGATGTTGATGATGGCCATATGATTTCGGGGACCATTTGGGCCTTACAGGTTTCCTGACATTTGTCTTACAGGTGAGGAAAAACCCCGATAAAAACCTCACCCAGAAAAACTGCCCCGACCGGGGATCGAACCCGGGCCCGCTGCGTGACAAGGCAGCGCGCTACCTCGAGACCACAGCCGTGGAGTATAATAATAATAATAATAATAATAATAATAATAATAATAATAATAATAATAATAATAATAATAATAATAATAATAATAATAATAATAATAATAATAATAATCCCTACCATATTATAGACCTAGGGGTTTTTTACGGTCTCAATTCAACGTTTGAAGGGTCTGCCCACGGATAATAATGATAATAATGATAATAATAATAATAATAATAATACTAATAATAATAATACTACTAATAATAATAATTGCATAGTATTTATCAAATGTGGGATTATTTTTAAAATACCGGAAGCATTTTTGCACAGTTTTATCATTCTCACCGCATAAGCCTCTGTCTTGTTAAGCCTGTATAGAATGTTCTACCAGTTCGCAATCTCATTTCTATGTTTAAAAACAAGGGCTGAATGTAATGGACGCACTGGGTACCTGTCTTCATAAAGCCTACGAGCTTGAGCCGCATTTGTCGTGTTTCACAACGGAGCAGACCTACTTCCCATTCGTAAACGCGCCAACATCAATCATGTCTCATAAAGCGAAGGTCCGCAGTTTTTAATATATACTGCCTCAAACAAAGAGAACGAAATGCATGGAAAAGGTTCATAACTCTTGTATTTATGTGTCAGCAACCAAGATAGTCGAGTCAAACGAACTGAAGTGCCACTATTATCTACAAACGTAAAGGAGAAAGTGGATAGGCCACCCAACTGACTCCACATTACGGAAGAAAATATAATACAAAGGTACAATTAATATTTGTAACAAAATTAAATATTGTAGCAGTAATAACTGCTCTAATTAATTTTATTATTATTAAACATTATTATTTATATATATAGTTGCACTTTCCAGAAAACGTTTCGTGAGAAATTTGTTCCAATCTGTTACGCTTCAGTATACATAAAAACATTTCTGTCCATTGTATACTGAAGTTCTTTGAAGATGGACACATGTAAGTAAATTGGTTTATGACCCCGGGACAATGCTTCCCTAATATTACGGCCTCACAGCTGGAGATGTAATGTCCACAGTCCGGCTCTGGGAGTCATCCTTCCAGACCATAAATGACGGTCAACTTTAAGTGTGTCAAAAAATCACTAGACCGCCTGCTGAGATGGCGACAGTGGCAAAAAAAACTTATGTCCACCTGTTTTTAGTAAATTAATAAAACTTCTCACCAGCGTGTGAAAATCACACCCTGTAAATACACGACCAATCAATATCCTGAGATTCTGCTTGAAGTATAGTGGAAACCGTAATGCCCAATCAGAATCCATAAGTAAATAGTATTCTACTAGTAAGGCGTTTTTTATGTATGTCCAGCCAATGAAAATATTGGTCTTGTAAAGTGCATTTGTAAGATGGAGTTGAATATATTCCGAATATCGGGAAAGTCAGTCTGCTCCGGGATTTGTCCCCGGGTGGAACAAAATAAATTAACAGCAGTCTGCTCCGGGATGTGTCCCCGGGCGGAACAAAAAACTAACATAAGACTCCGCGCAGGATTAATTGTTGAGAGTCCGCGCCAGTACGGACTTGTATATTTCGCCGGTCGCAAGTAAGCGACTCATTAGTTACACGAAAAGTGTTAGGCCGAGAACGGGAAGTTACAAAGTGATTTATATTAAAAAAAACATCAGTGTGCTGGTGTTATATCAACTTAGGTCGTGTGAAGACCAGTAATTATCAGTGTTCCAAAAATAGGTCCTGTATTGACCGTTACTCGCATTCCCGCGACCATTCCGAAGGAAAAAAAATTCCGGAATATATTCAATTCAATCCAGTGTTTTGGATTGGAACTGTCTTGTGCTACTTATGTTATAATAAATATTATCATTAAATTGACGCCAGTGTTGTCTCGGTAAGCCTCCTTAATGTCAGCTGTCCTTAGTTCGAACCTCGCCTTGTCCCGCGGCGAAAATCCGCAACCCTGAGATACTTATAGAGTCCATGCCTTGTCTGCGGTGAGCCCCCTATCTTTACCGTTATAATATTTAGGGGTTAAAATAAATGAAGACGAAATAACAAAAATAATAGTTAAAGGTCGATTGGTAATAGCAATGTTGAATGGAATTTTGTGGGATAAACATATAATTTTCAAAGAAAACAAAATCCATATTTATAAATCAACTAGCTAATACCCGGCGTGCGCCGCTACTCCTAAATAAATGTTGTGTTTTTACCACCAGCCGTGCGCTGTTATGCTTGCCCGGGAATCTGCTTATCCCAATCTTATCATTATTGTGAGTTATCCGTAAAAGATAAACATCTGTTGTCGCGGACTTTTTTGTAGAGTTTTTCGAGATATTCAATTATGTGTGCATTTATTTGGGGTATCTGTTATGGTTTAGGCAGCGTAAGCCATTTAAGCATCAAATAGGGACTTTATTTCACGTTTTTTCACTACAAAGGGTGATTTTAGGGGTGAAGGGGTCGAGTATCACAACTCTCTTATAGCCTATGTTCATCCCGGGAATCTTCTGAACATTTTGCATAAACCCCACCAAAATCAGATCAACGGTATGGCCGCGCATAGAATACGAACGAACGAACAAACAAACAAACAAACAAACAAACAAACTGATTTTTATATATTTGAATAATAAGTTTTAATGTTCTATGGAGCATAAATACAAATTAAAGTCAAAATTAGAACCTACAAAAATGGATTTTTAAGAAGATCTGCACGATGCCCTAAATTAGACAGGATAAGAAACAGTATTATCCGAGAAAAAATGAACTTTAACGAAACAATTATACAATTAATCAATTGAGTTGGTGTTTACTTGATGAAAATCCATATTTATTGATTAAATAAAAATAAAACGTAGTTTTATTTGATTTTCATATTTATTATGTAATTCAGTGACAGCTGTTTCGGTACATTGTACCTTCTTCAGACATGTTAACAAATTATGAATTGTGTTCTAACTGATCTAAGTAACAATACAACAATATTTATTTAAATTTTTAAATTTAACAAAAGGGATTCATTCAAATCAAGTTGAGAATTTAACAGTTTTTACTACTTTTAAATGTATTAATTTCTACAGCCTCCAAAAGATCTAACTTCTTACCCTTATCACAAATATGTAAAATTTCAAAATTTGAATGAATCCCCTTTGTTAAATTAAAAAATTTAAATAAATATTGTTGTATTGTTGCTTAGATCAGTTGGAACACAATTCATAATTTGTTAACATGTCTGAAGAAGGTACAGTGTACCGAAACAGCTGTCACTGAATTACATAATAAATATGAAAATCAAATAAAACTACGTTTTATTTTTATTTAATCAATAATTATACAATTGGTAGGAAATAAACAATTACAGTGGTTTGAACATGTGAAGAACATGAATGAAGATAGATTGTCAGAAGTTTGGAGTGGGTTCCAAATGGGATGAAGAGAAGAGGGACTTCTAAGAAGTCATGGGTAGAGGGAATTATGAATTTGATGAGGAACAGGGGACTGCAGAATGGTGACTGTCAGGATATAGATTAATGGAGGAATAAAATAAAAACTTAATATTGGGCTCAGGAAGATTTTGTATACATTTAAACCCTGTTGAATAAATAATGTATCTAACACAACATAAAACGGTGCAGATGAGCCACTTGGTATGTATATGCATTGTTCGGCACTGTCTAGGTATGTATATGCATTGTTCGGCACTGTCTAGGTATGTATATGCATTGTCCGGCACTGCCTAGGTATATATTTTATCCCAATCCTTGTTATCACCAAGCGGTTTAATGACTTAAAAAAACTATAGATTCGATACTATGTTCGACCATTTTAGACATTTCATTTTTTACCCCTTCTCAGCCCTATGCAAATAAAAATTGACATTGCCAGAATTAATTTGTCTTCTTGGTCACGGTTTAAGTTTTTTGCTAGCCTGTTCCGACTCCAAATTGCTGCTCTTTCCATCTTTTCTTCGATCTTTCCAAATGTCTTCATCTTGGTAAATAGTTGTATGCTGCTTTTGGTATTCTGTTCTCAGTCATCCTTGCTGTGTTCGTTCCAGTTCGTTCTGAATGTAACCATTGTTGTGTTAAATTCCTCTACTTTTAGTTGCTGTCTTATTTCTGTGTTGTTTTTTGTCTGTTCTTTGATATCCTGCGTTTGGTCTGAGGAATTTCATTTCATCAGGTTGGATTCTGGATGATTGTTGTGTTGTCACTGCTCATATTTGGAATCCGTAAGTAATGTTAGCAACTGTCATTGTCTTGTATAATTTCATTATAGAATCTTTTCTGGCTTTATTTTTCAAAGTTCTTTTTAGTGTTTCTGTTATATCCATCCATCCATAGTAATTCTGTCCGAAGGCAGGTCTTTCACTGCAATCATAGCATTTTCATGCTATGCTTTGCAGCTTTACTAGGGAATTATAGGTGTGGTAGCTTCCCGTTGCTTTCCACACCGGTGAGGGATGATGATGATTTTCGGGGACCGTTGGGCCCTAAGCATCGTGGCATTTGTCTTACAGGTGACGAAAAATCCCGAAAAAAAACCCACCCAAGAGCCTGTCCCGACCTGGAATCGAACCCGGGCCCGCTGCGTGACAAGGCAGCACGCTACTTCGAAACCACAGCGGTAGACTCCAGTTATATAATTAAACCATTTCATTGACCCCGAAAAGCATGATTTCGATACTAAAATAGCTCGTTTTCCATCATTTTTACATGTCACCCTCTCTCAACTTTATGGGTGCAAGGGCTCAAACTTGAGCTTAAATATTATGGTGACTGTTGCCAATCAGTTTAGCTACCCCGAAAATGTTGGATTCCACTCTAATATCAGTCAATTTGTGCATTTTATTTTCCACTCCTTTTCAACACTGCTCAAGTTAAATGCATTATTATTAATACACACTATTATCATTACTCAGTAATTACAAACATCAGCTGCCACCATCGAAGACAAAAACGCGGTTCTTAACAACCTTTCTTGCAAAGGGAGCTGTTGGACATGGTTATTATGCCTAATATACGCATCATATAACTTTCACAAAATTTTGCACAAACTGGGGCAAATGTTTCCAACAGGGACACGGGAAATACTAAGGAGAACCGAATGGATTGCTCACGGCTAGTTAATATTTAATTGGCTAACCGCAGGGCCTTCCTCAGATTTTGATTTTTGATAATCCACCCCACGGCAATCGGGAGTGTCATTATACATTCTTAGCGACCCTAAAACTAAGGATTTCATTTTTCACTACTTTTACATGTCAGCTCCCCTCACCCTGCTAGGGGTACTAGGGATCAAACTTGGGCTTAAATAACATCGGGATTGTCACCAATGAACTTAACGATTCAGAAAACCATGGATGAGACACTACTCTAGATTTTTTAAACATAAATACTACAACCCGTGTTTCACCAAGTTGTATATCACAGGGTATTTATAGTTTTTTGTTATACAATTATTTTTTTTTGTAGTTGATGGAAGATCTTCGTGATAATTTCTGCAACGTTGACTGCGTTGAAATGAACTTTCAGAATATTTGGCGAAGTAGTATTTTGTAGTATAGCTGGTCGATCTCTGGAGGACATGTTGCATTCAGTTATTAGATGGTGGGCCGTCTGCAGTGATTTTTCTGGGCAGTAGCAATAAGGTGAATGCTCTAGGTCATTTCGAACATATTATTTTTCATCCTTTCTCACTTTCTAGAAGTTCTATGGGTCAAGCTTGGGCTTAAACGGGATTTGGACTGTCATTAATCAGTTTAGAAAGTTATAAATTTCACACCAATCTCGGTCAGTCTTGTCATTTTATTTTTGACTTATTATCCCAGTTAGAGATACTAGGATCAAATTTGGGCTTCAATGAGAACGACAGTTAACAGTAAGATTAGAGACCCCGAAAACGCTGAATTAGACACTAATCTCGGTCATTAAGGACATTTTATTTTTCACTACTTCTCACATGTTACAGCTTCTAGGGGTAAAATTTTGGCTTAAACTGTTACCAGTCTGTTTAGGAACTCCGAAAACTATGCATTTGCAGTTATTTATTAAGTACATCATCATACTGTTAAAGTCAATCTCAGTAAGTGTGGTTGAAATTTCTCCAGGCATTCGAGAATAATACTAACACGCATATACATGGTTTTTGTCCTCAGAAAGTACGGAAAATACACGGAAATTGAATTAGAAGTTGATACAGAATAACTTAAAGAAGGTCATAGGTCTATTAACAATGACTTACGTAAAGTTCGAAAATAACTATTAATTATGGGAGCACGCGCAAAACAAAAAGAATAACCACATCAATGTTAAATCTACATAAACAACTTCCCTTAAATCATGGTTAATGATATTCTTCCACACCATAAAACGTGGCGCTTTCCCTCTGGTTTTCCTATATATCCTGTCCATCGCAGTTTACGAAACTTAACTGTTATTATTATATCTGGTTTCCCATAAAGATAATATATCTCACAGCTATATAGTCTTCTCCTTTCGGCTGTCTGTTCATCTCTCCTAGATCGAAAAATGTTTCTAAGAACGTCATTCTCAAATACTCGTAATATTTTCTCCTCCCTTAAAGTAAGCTATCTAACTTCCTGTAAAGCGAATATATCCAAGGATGATTTATCTAATTCCCGCGTTAATATTTCTAGTGCCCCACTATTATGTATGTCCTAACATTCTATGTTCCTAAGAATATGTCTCTGTGTTTCACTCTTTACCATGGATTCCGCACGGAGTAGATACTTTTACCATGAAAATAAAATATTAAAGACACATTACAAATTATCTTCCGGTATAAGATAATTCAAAATATTTAATTGAAGTAAACAATGCGAATTACGGCTTCTTTAAGGTTATTAATACTCATGTAGAGAAGCATTCATTAACACTGTTCCTATAGTCCAGGCTATTCAACATCGGTCTAAACTTTACAACACGTGACATACTTTTTTTAATTACCTCATAAACTTCTGTCGAATTTTAGTCTTAGGGTTTCATTTTTCAAATTATTTTACAGCATTTACAATGATTTTTACATGTTTTCTAACGGTTATTTGAATATATTTTTTCATTATATTGAACTGCATGAAGACGTGGCGGCCATATTGATTATAACCAATATTCTGTGTTCCAGTGCAGCCCATTGAGTCTGTACTAATTAACTAACATTGGATAAAATCAGAGTACATTCTATCACAGGTTTGCATTAGATTAGTTTTTATGTTGGCCTTTCACAGGTTAGAGCACTTACATTGCGTTAGGTTAACTTTTAGGTACGTTAGGAACACGAGTTCAAATATCCTATATATGCGGCTGCACCCCGTGATTCCATAGTGTAAATCTCTTCGTGTATATTGGCGCATGGTGTATGGTTGGAACTTCGAAAATAATTTCTTATCACATATTGTAAAGTATTTCCCAACATTGTTTAATCATGCGTTTTGTATGGAAAAATAAAATTATATACCAATAAGATACTTTTCCTAAATGAAGAGGGTTATCCAAACGGTACTCGAACATCATCTGGCCATCATAATCATTTTTATCATATTCGCCATGTTTAGTATAAATGTGTCCTGAGTGGTTAAGGCAGGAAGCCTTGGCGCAGAGCTACGGAACTTGCGCTGGTTCGAGTCCCCATGAGAGAAGAGATTTTCTCATGGAATTTCGGCCAGTATGGAACCGGTGCCCACCCAGCATCGTGAGGCATTTTGGGTAGCTACAATAAGTAGCGACTCCAGGTTGAGAGGACCAGCTATAACGGCTGGGGACCCGACATGCTGACCACATGTCACCCCTACACTGGCTAAATGATCGTCTACCTCTGTGATTAAAACATGTGGATGTGAGGCCAGCAGCCGGAATGTAGGTCAAGGGCCTTCTAGGCCTGTCGCGCTTGGAGTTTTTTTTAGTATAAATGTGTGTGTGTGTGGGTGTGTGTGTGTGAATGGCGTGCTTCGTCTGAATGTTGAATTGTCTCGTAGGAGGCCTTAGCATTGAGCTGATCACTCATTCGGGAAGACCCTCCTTGTCCTTGAGTGGTCAAAAAATTGTGTGTGTGATCCAAAGTTTAAAATCATGCCTCTCCCTACAGGTCATGCCACTGTAAGGCCCGAGTGGCATGTGGCATGTAAAGCGTACCTATAAGGTGATGGGTTAAACTGAGATAAGTAGAAGAAAAAATAAAAAGAAAAGAAGAAGAGGGTATTTAATATGTTTAAATTGAGAAAAATGTTATTGGCTGTCACATGTACAATCTACACGACATAAGGTAAATGTGGAACGGTAAAAACGAACTTTTTGCACATCGTATTAGTGGTAATTGATGTGGAATTCAATGTTTAATTTAAAAACAGCTTTGTTTTGGATAAAGAAACACAAGCACATGCCTTCAGATATATATTTAATTCTTTTAAAAAAGAAAGAGAAATAATCATTCTTAGAAACACAACCTAACGCAATACATTTAAAAAAAATGTTTTGGTTTATCTGTCTGCATGTACAGTGTTTCAGGGGTCTCCAAGCTATTCCGCCAGCCAGTCGAATTAGCTAAACATGAAGGAAGTAAAGATCGAATATAAAATAAATCATTTTTTAAATAAAACTAAGGAATATAAAGTAGGAATAATCAAAACGAATTGATGATTTTGCATCGCAAACATACTGTTTCCTTACACAGAAAAAATACATAAAATACTCGTGCAATAAATACTTTATAATGATGAAAGTAGAATTGTCTTGATTTTAACAAAGTTGGGACTATAAGCTGTGGGTCCCGAGTCTGAAAATTTTCAGGCTCGTAAAATATCCTCAAGTCTGAATAAAAAGACCTCAACTAAATTTATCGAAGTTTCCCATCCTATTAAAATAAGAACACGTACCAATTTAAAGGAAAATTAAAGAAGGCAACAATAAACTACATTTCATTTTTGTTTCATTTCATTTATGTTTCATTTCAATATTTTTGATCTTACATAATTACCGGAAATGTAGCATTGCACTAGGCCTATATAATAGATGCATATTTCAAAGCAAATGAATGCTATTATTTTATTTCTTAAATAAATATCAGTTATAAATAAATAAAAACACTGGTCAACATGATTTATGTCTCATGAGTACCAATAGTTGTACTTAATGCAGCTTTTTATCGTGTTTTCAAATATGTAATCGGAATTTCTCCATCACCCACAGTTTTTTTTATTTCAATTTAAATTAATGGATTTAAATAATTATTTTCTGCTTAATAAACATTAAAGGGATTACGTCAAAATCAAAACATACAGTGGTGTACCCTGACTTGCAATCTGCAATGAGACCAGTTCGACACTGCGAAGAATTGCCCATACCAAAGCCTCCAGAACATGTGACATTAGATCAAGAGAGCTCAGATTCTGATGGAAGTAAGGAAGAAGGAGAAACAGATTTTGGTGATACAACTTTTGAACAAAGCTGTTCATCTGAGCCTCATTTATTGACTCAAGAAGATCTTAACGATCTCATACGAGATTTAAAGTTATCCAAAAACCAGTCTGAAATGTCTGGTTCCCGGCTAAAAGGTTGGAATCTCTCGGAAACCTTGCGTGATGGAGAAAACCCGATATCATATTTGAGTTCATGAGAAAAAAATGCTATCAGAATCACATAGTTTTCATAGATTTCTTTCTGAGACAAAAAAAAGTTTGTTTTTTGTCGCTCAGTGTAATTTATTCAGTAAATATTAACTCAGACAATATAGATAAATTAAAATCATACTATAATAGCCTATAAAAATATTTTCCCAAATTTAAATAAGGTTCATTTAATTAAAGTTTATTTTTCCTAATTGAATGTATTGTTTCTCAAATAGAATGGATATGTCACCGCTGCGGTCTCGAAGTAGCGTCGGTGCCTCATAAGCAGCGGACGCGGATTCAAATCCCCGTTGGGACAAGTTTCCTGGACGATTTTTTTTACCTTCACCCGTTATACAAATATCAGGAAACTTTAAGACTCAAATGGTCCCTTAACATCATCTGGCTACCATTATCTTCATTATCACATTCGCCATGTTTAGTATGAACGTGTGTGTGTGAATGGTGTGTTTGTTTTGACTATTTAACTCATGTCCCAAATGGGAGTCAATGACCAATCACATTTCAATGATTACAACCAATCACAGTCGTGATTCGCCTAGAATTTACCAACCAAAGTTTATTATAATAAAGAAAGCACCTCTTTTTTAACATTCTGAATAGATCATAGCATTATTTAGCAGTGACTGACTCTTTAAGAAATACGGCTACCAGATTGTATATATAGTGCATGAATGTCAACAGAAAGCGCATGCGAGAGATAATATAAAAACATTTGTAACAATTGATTATACCACAAAAAAGAAAGAAACCACTGTTTGCACTTTCTTAAACGAATTATTTTCCAGGAAATGACGTTGCAGAAAAATATAATTGACATATTTACATCATAGAACATCAGAAATTAATTAATACCTATAATGTTGGTTATAAATTTCTGCACTAGGGTGCATTCTTACAACATTGAGATCCTTTGGTACTAAATAATATGATCTGGTTGCAGTGATGAACAAAATAAGCAAATGAAGCGTACCAATCGTTTCTCATTTGTTTTCAAACATCGCCGTTTACATTAAATATATAAATATTTTAAAATAATTACACCGTAGTTAAATAATGATTTGTGAGTAAACAGCTTAATTTTTTTCGTTAAATAGTCCTAACAAATGCCACTCTTGTTTTCCAAATTCTCTAGATAAATTCACTCCTCACTTCGTGAGTCTTGAATTCACTCCTCACTTCGTGAGTCTTGAATTTATCGAAAATTTGGAGACCACTCGTGGCATTACTTATGAATATTGAATTGCCTCGGAGGAGCCCCTGGTATTGAGCCGATCACTCATTCGGGGAGGCCCTCCATGTCCTTGTGTGGTCGAAAAATTGTGAGTGTGATCCATAGTTTAAAATCCCTCTCCCGACAGCTTGCATCACTCTAAGGCCCGGATGGGTTGTGGCACGTAAAAGTACCTATAAGGCGAGGTCAAACTGTGTTAAACTAACTCACTGGCACCATCGAACCCTTACGTTCATGGCCGCGCGAACATAAGCTCTCCACACATCCCTATCCCGAACTAATGTTTTCGAATCATCACCTGTATAATCCACATCTCTCAAATCATGGTTGATGTTATTATCCCACATCGTTCTTCGTCTACCAACTGGAAGTTTTCCCTCTGGTTTTCCTACAAGAAGCTTCCATGCTCCTCTCTCATTCCTCATTCATGTCGCATGTCCTGCCCATCGCAGTCTACGAGGCTTAACTCTTCTTATTATATCTGGCTTCCTATAAAGATCGTGCATCTCACTGTTATGCAGTCCTCTCCATTCGATTCTCCGTTCACCTCTCTTTGGTCCAAACATTTTCCTAAGGACTTTATATTCAAATACTCGTAATACTTTTTTCCTCTATTAAGGTAAGAGTCCACGTTTCGCAACCATGCAATATAACTGGGAGAATAACATTTTAATATATTTTCAGTTTAAAGTTTTTTGAGAGAAGTTGGGACGACAAGAGTCCCTGCAATGCATAATAGCATGCATTTCCAGAATTGAGCCTATGTTTAATTATTTTGTGCATCTAATTCTATTTGTAATTATTGTTCTCAGTTAATAGAATGGAACAAATGAATTAAACATAGCCTCAATTTTGGAAATGCCTGCTATTATACATCACAGAGGCTTCTGATGTCCCAACTCCTTTAAAAAACATTAAACTGAAAATATATAAAATTATTATTCTGCCGCTTATATTACATGGTTGCGAAACATGGACTCTTACTTTAAGGGAGGAAAGGAGAATACGAGTATTTGACAATAAAGTACTTAGGAAAATTGTTGGACCAAAGAGAGATGAACAGACCGTGAATGGAGAAGACTACATAACAATTAACTACATGGTCTTTATAGAAAGCCAGATATAATAAGAACAGTTAAGTCTCGTAGACTGTGATGGGCAGGGCATGTGGCACGTATGGGGAATGAAAGACGTGCATGGAAGCTTCTTGTAGGAAAACCAGAGGGAAAACGCCCAGTTGGTAGACGAAGAATGAGGTGGGAGAATGACATTAACTATGATTTGAGGAAGTAGATTATATAGGGAATGATTACAAAAGCATTAGTAATAATAATAATAATAATAATAATAATAATAATAATAATAATAATAATAATAATATATTTATTATTCTGGCAGAGTTAAGGGCATAAGGCCTTCTCTTCCACTCAACCAGCACAAATACAAATAAATAATTGACAAATATAGATATACACTATACTAATTATAAACAGTTAAAGATACATTAAATGTAGCAATATAAATTTCATGTACAAACAACATTTTATAGGATAATAACAATAATAATACTTACGATAATAATAATAATAATAATAATAATAATAATAATAATAATAATTGTATTGTAAGCCTATGTTTTGCCTTTACAGGGATTTAGGCGCTCTCCCCCTACAGGGAAGAATTTGTACCATACTAATTTAGTTACACTTGTTTTCGTATAGATGTCATTTTGAGTGGTACGTGGTCAGCGTTCCGCCTCATACTGACATCTAGGAAACCAAGGTAGTACTAGGACGGGAAAATTCGGTAAATTTTGCTTAGAGGCCTTTTCATTCAGGCATAAGGATTTTTTACGAGCCTGAAAATCTCCAGACTCGGGACCCACGGCTTAAAGTTCTTCCCGGAGGACTTGCTTCTTGGATTTTTCCGTCCTAAAAAAATCCATAGACCCTGGCCGGGTTTGAACCCGCGAACCTTGGGACCAGAGGCAAGGAGCATAACCACTAGTATGATAAATTATACGAGAAACACCAATTAATATATTATTAGCTCAGGATAGGGATGTATGGAGAGCTTATGTCCGCGCGGCCATGAACCTACGGGTTCGATGGTGCCAGTGAATAAGTTAGTAAGTTAATAGAATGGAATAATAACAATACCGTGAGTTTTACGTAATTTATTAGGCTACCAAGAATAGGGACGGGATCTGTGAATTTACTTACGCATGTAGGTTACTGTATTGTTTTTGATGCGCACTATAAGAACAGCCTCTGAATGTAAATAAACGAGTGCTTTGATATTACAGTCTGGCAACTATGAAAACAATTTGTACGAAATAAATAAACAAAGTAGGCTAATTAACTGCTATGTGTTCTACCTGAAGCACAAAGTTCTTATTGATTACGTGATCTGACGGTACTGACAAGGGCGAGGAATAGCTTTTAATGCACTGACGCCAAACCGTGACAAACCTTGTCGCAGTCGTAAGTCATCCCGCTCCCTATCCGTGGTTCGGCGGTTTCTCTCCTTACGAACATCTGCCGTTCCACTCAGAATGCTCACTCAATCTTACAACATCCAATGTCGTGTAGATATAATTTTAACTTCGATTAAAGGTTTTCTGGTCATTCTATGCCACCGAACGTCCTGTGAATATTCGATTGGAAAACAAGTGACTTTTAGCGTCATGTTGGCCAATGTGTTAACATATATTACCGCTAGAGTCAATTGCCAACATATTCGCGGGATTACATCTCAAGAGTCCATATACATCAGTGGACAAGTTAGATGGGAAAATGGAAACTTTAGCCTAAATTTGGGCAAGTTATGGCGAGAAAATGGGCGATTTAGCGTACACCAGATTAGTTCAGGATTAACTTATTTGTTAGCGGATTTTTGTGATAGGCCTAAGTTGGCTACACTGTCTGATAAATGGCTGATACGTATTATAAATTGTAAATATGGTGAATGTAGATACTCTGAGCTTAACTTCTCACTTCTTTTTAGCACATTTCTCATATTTGTTTGGGGAAAAAATCAACATACCTATCACGATTTAGAATATTGGAGGCATCAGTTATTATCGGAAAGATTTTTAAATTCAAATCGTGGAAGACTGGCATGTTACGAGTTAATGGCAAATCCAGAAAACGTGAGTAAATTTTTGGACAAAACGCGTAAAATAAGAACAGCACTCATTCATGAATAAATAAATGTTAGCAACGTGTAATATCATTAATTCTTAATAATTCTATATAACCTAATTAATATATAATGTAACTGTATTGTCGTCTAAGCGAATAAATGCAAGCCAATGTATCGGCGGTGCATTCTTTGCCGGGCAGGTCTAGGGACGATACCCTTTGTAAACGTTGTCGCAGAGAGCACGAAACCCTTCCACACGTCCCTGGGGCTTGTCCGTTTGGAGAAACATTCGGCACCACACTATTCGAAATATGATGGCAGAAGCCTTGCGAGATTATGGATACAGAGTTTATGAAGAAGTTCATGGTGTGGCCACTAATGGGAGTAACAGAAGAATCGATATTATTGCATTTAGACCATCTTCTAAAACTGGTATGATATTAGATCCCACAGTCCGTTTTGAGACTCATAGTGGCCAACCTGAGGAAGTTGACTGTGAAAAGAAAGCCATATATGAGCCAACAATTGACTATTACAAAGATAAATGCCAATTAGAGAGTATATCTCTCACAGGATTGATGATAGGGGCAAGAGGTACTATACCAGTATTCTTAGCTAAATTTTGGAATTCCTTAGATTTGGGCAGGGTGTATTTTTCTAAAATTGCCATCGCTGCCATTAGAGGATCAATTTCAATTTTGAGAAGCCATATTTACAAAATGTCTACTTTATAGAATGTATACTTCAATTACAATTTGAAATTTTTTAATGTATTTACAAAATGTATTTCATCAATTTCGAAAATTAATTGTCTGTATCACTTTGTCCTTGAGGAAATCTTCTAATGAGGAGAGTTGTAAATAATAATAATATTATTGTGTTTTTTTTTGTTTTACGTTATATTATAACCGAACATTATTTTATTGTAACGGACTGTCAACAGCACGTACAGCTTACTGCCCGTGCGACCCATATTTGTAAATAACATTGTATGTATCTTACTTTTAGTCTAATAAATTCCTACTACTACTAATTTCTCTCAGGTAACTATTCACATACTGCAACAATAAAGTGTTTTTTTACTTCTTTTTTAATTTATATAGTTGGCACGGTGGCATAGAATTCCCCCTTTCTCTATTCATATTCCATTGAATATCACAGCACTCGAAGAATTAAATCCAATGGAAACCCATATTTCATTTATTTATGTGATTATAGTAAATATATTTATTATTAGTCCGTATTTACCAAATCTCAATCCGTAAAATCCTAACTTATTCATCAATTAATCATTTAGGATGAATAATTATAGCCATAATTCTAGGTTGGTTATTGCAACTGTCACTTGAGAGACGGTAACTCACGGTCTTTCTATAGAACCATGATGATCTGGTTTTACTATGGTGAAATAGATGGCTCTTCTGTGTTTACTTAATCTTATGTGATTGTAATTGAATGAATGAGAGTAACATAGAAAATATTCCATAGGTTGTGTTTTTACTTTACTTAATACTTAATACGGGCTTTCCACTTTACAGCAGTTTGCCCTTGATTCCTGCTTTCCAGAGATTCCTATCTTCCCATTGTCCATCTTCCATACCTCTCTTCATCATGGCATCATATATTCCCTCATACCATGTTCGTCTACTTCTTCCCCTTCTCCTTCTGCCTGGTACCATCCAATCCAATACCTGTTTAGGCCACTGGTCTTCCTGCATCCGTTGTACATGTCCATACCACTGTAGAGCTCTCTTTGTTATCCTATCGATAACAGTTTCCTGTGCATCCATTTCTTGTCTGATATATGTATTTCGAATATGTTGTAGCCTGGATATTCTCATACTTCTCCGTAATCCATCCATTTCTGTCGCCAAGATTATTTTCTGCATCCTTTCATTTATTGTCCAGCTTTCTGATCCATATGTAAGTATACTTTCTATTATTGTCTGTATAATCCCTTTTTTTGTTTTTGGGTGTGCTTTTAAGAAAATTAAAATAATAGCATTTATACGATTTATACGATTTTTCAGAAAAAAAAGTATTATTGGTTTTCCTGCATTTGACTTTCAGTTGAAGAAAATACCAAAAATATTGCGAATCTTATCTTCACATTCACGAATTTAGGCCATTTGTTGACCTGTTTCGGCCTCCATAGAAACAGCATCCAAAAGTCTTTTGAGTGGACGTCCTGGTGTTCTTCTCCTTCAGGTTGATAGCTTACACCTAATTTGCGTGGAATCCTGTGATCCTCAATTTGATGAACATGTTGCATCCATCTCGGACTTATAATTGACACATTGACATGGGAAAGATAGTAATAAAAATAAAATTTTACAGGGGAAGCAAAAACAATTTTGACATTTAAATTTAAATGTATTTTGTAAAGCTAATATCGATATTTTATAACTATTTTACAAAATAAAATTTCTTGTTTAGTAGTGTCAAAATTGTATTAATATTAATGTTGGGAAAATTGTTTTTTGCTTCCCCTGTAAAATTGGTTTTTCATGAGTTACTACCTTTTCCATGCCAACGCCGTAATTATAATCTGAAATTTTGTTTTCTAAAGGTTCCATGTGTTATTCTTCTAAGATATCTTCATTTTTTATGATCTAGTAGTGTGTATCCTGCTGTCCTTCGAAGATTTCTCATTTCAGCAGATCTCAATCTCTCTATATCTTTCTGTTGCAATGTCCATACTTTGCTACCATACAAAAGAGTTGGAAGAGCCTGAGTTTTATACACTTCCAGTATTGGATGTTTTTGGACTAACTGTGGCTTGAAGATAAAATTTATTAATACTAAAATCCTTAAAAAATAATATTTTTGCATTTGCTTCCCTTTCTTCTTCATGTGAGATATTGCATCCTAGATATGTAAAATTGGGGGCACGCCGTAGCGTAGTGGTTAAGGCACTGAGCTACAAGCCGGAGGGTCAAGGGTTCAAGCCCCGTTGGGGTCAGGATTTTTAAACTGACCCAAACCCTCTGGCGGCACTATGGCCCTGGGGTCGACTCAGCCTCTAATGGAAATTAGTACCAGACGCTTGTTCTGGGGGTAAAGGCGGCCGTCACGCAGGGCTGACAACCCGGCTGACATAAAGTGCCGATTGTCTAGAAAAAGTGGGAGCCTTAACCTCCTACTACCCCAAGGGCCTCCGGGTCTGTTGTGGGATCACTTTACTTAGATATGTAAAATTATTCACCTGTTCCAAAATTTTACTCTCAAGTAGTAATCCCTTTAAAAACAATTTGTGAAGTTATACTTCAACTGTCCAACGCTGTGGTCTCGAGGTAGCGTGCTGTCTTGTCACGCAGCGGGCCTGGGTTCGATCCCCGGTCGAGGTTTTTTTCCTAGGTGAGGTTTTTATCGCGGTTTTTCCTCACCTGTAAGACAAATGTCAGGAAAACTTTAAGGCCCAAACGGTCTCCGAAATCATGTGGACATGGCCATCATCATCCTTATTTTCATTCAGGCTTAATGCTTTTTTACGAGCCTGAAAATCTTCAGACTCGGGACCCACGGCTTAAAGTCCCTCCCGGAGGACTTGCTCCTTGGATTTTTCCGTCCTAAAAAATCCATCGATCCCGGCCGGGTTTGAACCCGCGAACCTTGGGACCAGAGGCAAGGAGCATAACCACTAGTCCACCGCGGCCGACTACGAAGCTTTTATTAAGTAATTAATATTATAAGGTAATTATTTAAATTATGTTACGGGTATGAATTGCACAAATTAAACAAAACATCCGATTGAGGGTCTTTCCACTTTTCAGCGGTTGCCCTTTTACCAGCCGGCTGCTGGCCCTTCACATCCACATGTGTCAATCACAGAGGTAGATGATCAACAGCTAGTGTAGGGGTGACATGTGGTTAGCATGTCGAGTCCCCCAGCCGTTATAGCTGGTTCCTCAACCTGGAGCCGCTACTTATTGTAGCTACCCAATTGCCTCACGTTGCTGGGTGGGCACCGGTCCCATACTGGCCGAAATACCATGAGAAAATTTCTTCCCCCATGGAGACTCGAACCAGCGCAAGTCCCGTAGCTCTGCGCCAAGGCTTCCTACCTTAACCACTCGGCTACGGCGCGGGACAAACAAAACATAATTATGGAATTTCCTTTACCCACGTTGGCTTTGGTCTACCACGTTTCACTTTTCCAGGAGGTATCCATTTTAATACTTCTTTGTAAGTTTCTGTGGCCCTTCTTCTCATTATATGTCCATACCATCTTAGTTGGATTTCTTCAATCTATTGTACAATGATTATTAGAATTAATACATCTCTGTGTACTACTGTGCTGTATCCTTTTAGTATTTAAGGTACATGACACTTCACACTCTTGAAAAATCTCTGTTGTATTTTGTTATTTTCTAGAAAACAAACTGCTAGAACTCCTAGAACTATTCCTCGATAGCTTATATAGGAATTTCGTCTCCAATTACAAATCCATAGATATAGTCTAGCGATCGCGTTGGCCATGGTACATAAATCAGAATCTAATTCGATGATATATTACATGAATCGATATTGGTGGTCGACACTTTCAGCAGTTGTTATGAGCAGCGAGCCCGGGTTCGATTCCCGATCGGGACAGGCTCGTGGGTTAAGTTTTTTCGAGGGTTTTCCTCACCTGTAAGTCAAATGTCAGGAAGCTTAGGGACCAACGGTCCCCGAAAAATCATCCGGCCTCACATCATCCTTCACCGGTGCGGGAAACTACCACACCTATTATTCCCTAGTAAAGCTGCAAAGCATAGCCCTCGGGCAGAATCACTATAGAATAGAATAGAACCATATTTTTAATACAGCAAAACCTGTCTTAGCCGGAACCTCTATAAGATGGAAACCTGTAGAGACGGAAAAAAATCTCCGGAACGGTACGATTTTATATGTAAAATCGTCCTGTATAAGCCGGAAACCTTCATAACGCGGAAACGAAATGGTTTTTAAAGTACCAATAGTTAATTTTTACCTCAGTAAGTCGGAAAATTATTCTTAAGCATGTTCTAATTACAGTATTAATGACCACATGTGAAAATTCTGCATATGATGCTTTCTGCATTATATAGTTTTACTCGTACCTTCTTGTGTTGCGATTGTATTGCGGGGATACCCCTGCTTATGTGCTACAACGGGGAATCCCTCGCTTGCGTTACCTGCGAGGGAGTTGGGGAACTCTTCAGTCTTCCTGTAGTTGAGTTCCTTCTCGCTTTTGTGTAATAAAATTATTTTGTATTGCCGTGCAAACTGAGCTGTGTTACATACACTATTTTGCCTGTATTTCAGTCAATACGTTATGTCTTTAAACGGTGCGTGTAAAACCCTTACACTGCGTGAGAAAATTCAAGCTTGTAATTTGGGAACTCTTTATAAGAAGGAAAACTGCCAAGACGGAAATATATTTAAGGAACCGCCATGTTCCTTCATAGACAGGTTTTACTGTATTGTAAATGTATTGAGTTATTGATTAAGTTATTTACCTTTGATTTTGATAATACAATATTAAAATTAAATATGCATAATAAATTGTGTGTCCATCGCTGTGCTCTGGGTATAGTGTCGCTGCCTCGTACACAGTGGGCCCAAATTCGACAAGCCTCCTCGTGATTTTTTTTTTGGTTATTTCCTCTCTTGTAAAACATATGTCAGGAAATTTTAAGGCACAAAGGATCCCCAAACAGTATCTAGCCATCATAATCATCATTATCACATACGCCATTTTAGTATGATTGTGTGTGTGTGTGAATGGCATGTTTCGTCTTCATATTGTGTTGTCTAGGGGAGTTTCCAAAATTGTGCTGATCAGTCATTAGAGGAAACCCTTCATGTCATTGTGTGATGAAAATAGTTTGTGTGTGATAGATACTTTAAAATCCTTCTCCCGATAGGTCGTAAGGCTCGGTTAGCTTGTGGCTTGTAAAAAGTAGCTATAAGGTGACAGGTTAAACTAAGTTAATGTAATGTGTTATGGCTTCGAAACTTATTTAAGTGCTGGATAAAGACCAAACATTTGGAACGAATTAATGCCACCATATTTTCAAAATAGTCCACCGCTGTGGTCTCGAGGTAGCGTGCTGCCTTGTCACGCAGCGGGCCCGGGTTCGATCCCCGGTCGGGACAGTTTTTCTGGGTGAGGTTTTTCCTCACCTGTAAGACAAATATCAGGAAAAATTTAAAGTCCAAACGGTCCCCGAAATCATATGGCCATCGCAATCATCATCATCATTCATATTCATTTTAGATTAAGCTTAGGATTAGGGACTCTCCTGGCGCACCACTATCATCATCACCCATCATATCATCGGGGCAACGTAACCCCGCCTACCAGGCGCCCAGCCTCAGAAGTGGGTTACAAGTACGCCATGCCACGAGAGAACACCAGGAATGTCGAAAGACAACCTGGGGCATTTGCAAAAAAAAATAATAATAATTTTAAGAATGTGTAAATTTGCCTGTACTATTGCAGGTTCTTTAAAACTAAATTTAGAAAATACAGTTATTCTTAATATTTGAAGTCCATTCATTCTCTACTTGAGATACGAAGTCAACCTATATCATCCCATCTCTTTATTTCATTTTAGTTTTGGATATATTTATTTAGCCTGGTGGAGTTAAGGCCATCTGGCCTTCTCTTCCACTCACCAGGACAAACATATGTTACATTTAAATACAAAACATTACAATAACAGTACGTACTAAACAATCAATTACCTGGTGAAACTGAACAATAATGAAAATAATGTCTTATAATGCAATAAAATTAAATATAGGCCTACGGTAATTAAAATTAAACTAATGGAATGTAAGATTGTAAAAATGAGTGTAAAGAAATTGTTCGCTGCTAACTCAAGTATCTTTTTTTTTTTTTTTTTGAGATCCAGAGTTCTCCTTATCAAATTGGTAATCAGTAAACTCGCTAAAACCAAATCCAAGTTTTTTTATTGATTTCTGAAACTATATGTAGTACGAAAGTAGTAGTCCAACATCCGGCTGTAAGATTACTAAGTTCATTGAGTGTATGAACAAAATCTATTTTTTCATAAAATTGTGAATTACTGAATATATTTTGCCGAGTTGCCTATTCAACTTCGGCCGCCAGTATGTTTAATTAAAAATTTATTTAATTGTTCGAAATAATTTGATTCACTTGTTATTAACATAAATAATAATCCAGTTCACAGAAATCGATGTATAGAGCTTGAAAAGTTTTGGTTGCCATTGCACACTTAGCCGTAACCTCTTCACAGCTACAACAGGCTGTGACACCAATCAGTAATAAAATGGCGATAAGTGCGTATTTATTGTTTTATATTGTTTCAAATAAAGTTCAGTTCATTTAAAATGCTGTAATTTGTTTCGTATAATGTATATTAACACTAACTTTTGGATATATTTTTGTATATAAATTGTACGTAGTATACATAAAGGGCAGTGGTTTTACTTCTCACTGCAAGGGAACAATATAAAACAATAAATATGTACTTACCGCCATTTTATTACCGATTCGTGTCACAGCCTGCTGTAGCTGCGAGGAGGTTTACGGCCAAGTGTGCAATGGCAACCAAAACTTTTTAAGCTCTATACAACGATTTCTGCGAACTGGATTACAATTTATTTTAATAAGAAGTGAATAAAATTATTTCGAACAAATAAATAAATAATATTTTAATTAAACATATTGGCGGCCGAATTTTAATAGGCAACTCGGAAAAAACGTATTCAGTCATTCACAATTTTATGAAAAAAAAAATGATTTTGTTCATACACTCGATGAACATAGTAATCTTGCAGCCGGATCTTGGACTATATCATTTTTAGTAAAACATTTCTGACATTAAATTGGCGATTCAATAATTTCTCGTTCCATTTATTTTAATGTTTCGGACCGCAAGGAAAACAAAATCATGTAAAACTGTAACTCATTTTTGAACATTATTATGTTATATGGTTTTTCCTCGCCTGTAAGACAAATGTCAGGAAAACTTTAAGGCCCAAACGGTCCCCGAAATCATATGGCCATAATCATCATAATCATCCTTATCATTATCATCACCACCATCATCCTTCACCGGTGTGGAAAGCAACGGGAAGCTACCACACCTACACAATTCCCTAGTAAAGCTGCAAGCATAGCATGAAAATGCTATGATTGCAGTGACGGACCTGCCTTCGGGCAGAATTACTATGGATGGATTATGTTATATGACATACATTTAAGTAATTTCTACTCTTTTGTTTTTCTATTGTTTTACAAACAATATTAAACAAATTAAATCAATGTATCTTGCAGGATAGATTGTCAATTTAAGGGTTTAAACAGATCGAAAATTAAACTGACTCACCTGTGGTGTCCAAGTGGATGTAGCCGAAGCTGAAGCTCGGCTCTGGCTTTTGGATCTCGTTCTTCTCCAAATATTTTTGGCCACCAGTCGACTCCCTTGTTGCACCACGCTGGATGATGACTTGGACTTCTGCATGGTTCCACCGACTGATGCAGCTGCAGAACCAACAGATTGTATATTCTCACTACTTTGTTGCTGTTGTTGCAAGCCATGTAACAAACTGGACAAGAAACTCTGTCCAGAGGATAGAATACCACTGGATTGCTTCAAGGATGGAGGTGACAAGAGAGCATCATCTGACACACCCGCCCCATCTAAACTACTTCTAGAACTCGTAATTAAACTCCCAGATACTTCGTCACCCGACATTATCTCAGTGTCGGAACATGGGTCTTCCAGTTTTAATTCTTTAAGAGCTATAACCCAACTTTCGTCCGTTTGACAACCTTTGTTGAGTCCATCATTGTCTCCTGGCATTGGAATAGTTTTTGGTTTAATGTTTCTTAAATTTCGATCGTAATTGACACGTTTAAAACGGTCGACTTTTTCGGAATCCAAGCTTTTCTTACGTGCCATCCTTAAGTATCTTTTGATAGTATCGCTTACGCTTGGAGAAACATCATCGTTATCCACACTACTTCTTCTTTTTGGGCTTGGGGCACTTAATACTTCAATTTTAGTTTCTTGAGGTTCTTCTGCAGGTATTACGTTTGTTTTGGGCTTCTTCAATTCCATTTGTATTGCGACAAGAACACTTGCAGGTATTGGATCTGTTTGTATTCCGACGTTAACCCGATTTTGTTCATAATCAGAATAAATCTCTATCAGAGGTGGAGGAGATAATAGTAAAGAAGTTGGCCTTTGCTGTTTTTGAGAAGGCTTGCTAACAGAAGACCAACTTTCTGATTCTCTTTTAATGTCATTTTCCTTGTCTCCTTTGTACACGGTGCTACTATCTTTAATTGATCTTAAAGATGGTGGTGTACTTGTTGGAGACATAGAAGTGAAGACGTAACCAGGACCTTTTCGATCTGATTTTGAATTTCTTGCTTTCCTAATATCTGAGTATAATTTCTCCAAAAGCTTTCTGTCAGTGAGAAGATCAGTGATGACTTTTTGTCTGCAAGTAGACTTGCTATAATAGCGTTTTAGTGTTTCCAAGGTCATTCTCTCTGGAGTTCCAAATTCGAAACTTTGTCTACTGGGTGAAGGAGATGGTGTCAGTGGTCTATATGTTGTTGTTCTAATGTTTGATGTACTCGAATCTTCTTGGTGTTCCTTCTTTTGATTACGTTGTTGCTCTTGATATTTTTGTTGCTTTTGCTGTTCGTGTTTCTGTTTTCGCTGTTGCTGAAGTTTCTGTTGTTGTATATTTTTATGTAATTGCTGTTGGCTCTTCTGCTCTAGCTGTCGATTTTTCTGTGACTGCGTTTCATGTTTCTGTCGTTGCTGTTCATTTTTCTGTAGTTGCCGTTCATTTGTCTGTTGCTGCTGTTCATTTGTCTGTTGCTGCTGTTCATTTGTTTGTAGCTGCTGTTCATTTGTCTGTCGCTGCTGTCCATTTGTCTGTTTCTGCTGTTTATTTTCCTGTTGTTGCTGCTGCTCATATTTAGGTTTTTGCTGTTGATTTTTCCGTTCTTTCGTCCCAAATGTTGCTTCATTGCTTGAACTTTCCGACTCTTTCTCAGATTCAAAAATATTGGTTCTAGAAAGATAACTACGAAGTTGGTCCACAAGCTTTTGGTAATCTACTTGGTTTTCTTCAGCTTCCACTTTCAATTGATTAGATTCCTGATCATTTTGGTATTCGTCGGAATGTTCTTGAAGATGAAGGTACTTTGATAATGAGTCCATTAGTTCTCTCTCATTTTTTGCATCTTCATCTTCTTCTGTCTCCTCTTCCTCTTCTGGAAATGTAGCTGATGCTTCTGGAACATTTGGTAGGAATGATTTATGACGATGTGGACTATCTACATTCGATCCATAAAGAAATTCCTGTTTTAATCTTTGCAAATCGAATCTTCCACTAGTTGTAGGTTTAGGTATAAATAAATCGGCTTCATCTGCAGAACTAGCTTTTTCCCTGCAACTACCACCTTTCTTTCTGGAACGATTTTTTCTGTGGTGCGATCTAAATCCCAAAGCTCCTGGATAAGAACTTTTCCTCCATAACAAGAATCTTGGCTCTTTACTGCATACTTGCTGGAAATATGATTCTATTTTTGGAACATCTTCAGGACGATTAAGAGCACCATCAGGAATTAAACGACGACCTGCATCGGCCATATATCGCCATGTTTTTCTGGTCAATAACCAACGTTCTTTCGGATGTTTTCGTTTTTGATCCCTCGTTCCGGAATCTTTTGAAGATGCTCCAGCAGTTTCAGTATGCTTTGTTCTGCCCATTTTCATACCTTCTTCGACAATGTCTTCCTTACTACTAAACTCAGATCCTCTTCTAGTCCTAATCTTTTTACCTCGACGATCGCCCATTTTAACCAGAGAACTCGGGAATGGTATGCAGGGAAAGGTTTGGGTTCTGTTGAAGGGCAAAGGTGAACGGGTTAAAGGAGGGTAATTTGTAAGGATGCAAGTAGTTTTTCATTCGTTACGTGTCCCAGTTATGATTCGTGAAGTAATCAACAAAAGTATGGATTGACATTGTCGTTTGTTTTACTACAACATGCGAAACACTATGTGGTTTTAATATGCATGATCTGTAAACATCAAATTTGTTTTGGAGTAGAATTAATTTGGCGAAACGGGTGTATGTTTTATTTATATATAATTGTATTTCTGTTTGAATTTAATTTTACGATTAGTGGCCTCTTAGATTATTTTTACTGTTTCACTTTTTTATCGCTATCACATCAAGTCCTGCGCACTATTTTTCGTCGCAACATAAGAATTCAATTTTTTCTTAGTTACTGGAGTATTTTAAAATTGTCAGATAAACATTTTATCGTTTTAACCTAATATTTGTAGAGGTTTGATCACACAAAGTCAACATTTGTGTCCAATTATAAAGAATTTGGATGTTGAAAGTAGTGTTAATAATATGCTTAAAGCTTTAAATAAAATGTTGACGATAGAGATGAGAGTCTTGGCAGAATTTCTAAACTGTGTACCTATGCTCTTTTGCTCTTTGACGTTCAAGCTAGGTCAATGAGTGTCACAAAATTAAAACACCTTCACACGTAAATCAGATATATTTTTTTTATCAGATTACGTAAATATAATTTTCAAATATAACTTGTACATGTTCACTTCATTCACTGTATTAAACTTCCTTTAACGCTCGTCATTAAAGTTCGCATGTAACACACTTTAAATATTTGCCTACAACAACGTTTATAAATTTCTTTTTTAAACTTTGCATCAGCAACAGCAGTTTTTTTATACAGCCAGAAATACACACTTCTAAAAATATTTTAAGTTCTTTACACGATAAAAATAAATTATTTGTCGATATTAAAGATATTTTTATAAATTTTCATTTATAAAATCACACTCATTGCGAAAGTTATTTTAAAATTGCTGAAATAAACGCAGAAAGTTTTTCTTTAGAGAAGGAAATTGTACTAAATCGTTGTCAACTACATATTTGTTTAGCTTCTAAAATCGATAATTGATGATGATAATAATGATAATAATAATAATAATAATAATAATAATCGCTTCACATTGGTAAATAATGAATTGAGAAGTAATACACAATTTTTAAATTAGACATCTTCATTTCTCATTGTGTTTAAATGAATGCACTGCACGTTCCCCGAAATACTAGGAAATTACTACGATTTATGGTTACAAAAATGAATAATGTGGAATGTGAAGAACACGTGATTATTGTCAAGATTGCTAAGACGAAGCACTTGCACAATGTGAACTGAACAATTCGCGACTGAAGCACACTACAAACACACAACGCGGTATTGGCACAATTTTGCGAGCATTTCGGGCACGAGCGAGGGTTGACCACTGATCGCCAACTCCCCAAATTCAATGGAAGAGCAGCAGGAGGGGAGACAAGTGGGGAACACAAATTTATTCTGTTAGTTTGTTGGTTAACGCGAGATGTGTTCCATCTCTTTCGTCGTGCCCATGATGGAGCAAAAATATCTTCATGAACGTTTTTTGGCACGTAGCACTAGAAACCAGGGGGTGAACAGGTATGCTCTCATTGTCGAGTCAGGTGATTATTACAGGGGTGTACAAACAAATGTATAGTAGGAAAGGGTAGGTACAGTGCAAGTTATTTAAATATAATTTAACTGAAAAATTATATTAATGATTATAACTGACATTTTCAGACATTAAGGTATATGAGCAAGAAACATTATAATAAAATTATATCAAGTATTAATAGGGTTACAATTTAAAGAAATGACATTTCGAAATATCAAGATCTAAATTAAGAAACTGCTTGTATAGGCATGTAAAAATTATAAATACAAAGTTAATCCAAACATAATTGGGTAAATTTACCTCATAATCCAAAAACAATTATTAAGTTATAATTTTAGGCACAATTCAGTCTAAGATTACTTACTTACTTCCTCACTGGCACTATCGAACCCGTAGGTTCACGGCCGCGCGGACATAAGCTCTCCATACATCCCTATTCTGAGCTAATGTTTTCCAATCATTTCTTGTATAATCTACTTCCCTCAAATCATAGTTGTTATTCTCCCACCTCATTCTTGGTCTACCAACTGGGCGTTTTCCCTCTGGCGTTCCTACAAGAAGCTTCCATGCACGTTTTTCATTCCCCATACGCGCAACATGTCTTTTCCATCGCAGTCTATGAGACTTACTGTTCTTATTATATCTGGCTTCCTATAAAGACCATGTAGTTCATTGTTATGTAGTCTTCTCCATTCACCTGTCCATCTCTCTTTGGTCCAAAAATTTTCCTAAGTACTTTATTCTCAAATATTCGTAATCTCCTTTCCTCCTTTAAAGTAAGAGTTCATGTTTCGCACCCATATAATGTAATTGGTAGAATCACAGTTTTATATATTTTCAGTTTAACGTTTTTTGAAAGGAGTTGGGAGATTAAAATTCAGTCTGAAATTAGTTATGTTATTTTTGGGGCCATAATATTTTCTGAAATAGTATAAAAATAAATTGAGTCCTAATAAGTAAAAAACGTATTTGTAAATATTTGGATAAAACTATATAGATTTAACTTTGACTTAAAAATTACATTTTGATGCCTAAATGTCACAATTCTACTTTAATCTATCCATCCATCCACCCATCCATCCATCCATCCATCCATCCATCCATCCATCCATCCATCCATCCATCCATCCATCCATCCATCCATCCATCCATCCATCCATCCATCCATCCATCCATCCATCCACCCATCCATCCATCCATCCATAGTAATTCTGCCCGAGGGCAAGTATTTCACTGCAATCATAGCAACTTCATGCTATGTTTTGCAGCTTTACTAGGGAATTATAGGTGTAGTAGCTTCGCGTTACTTTCCACACCGGTGAAGAATGATGATAATGATAAGGATGATGCTGATGGCTGGATGATTTTCGGGGACTGTTGGGCCTAAGCTTCCTGACATTTGTCTCACCCAGGAGCCTGTCCCGACCGGGAATCGAACCCGGGCCCGGTGCGTGACAAACAGCACGCTACCTCGAGACCATGGCAATGTACTTTTAATCTATAATAGGTTTAATTAATTTGTTAAAATAAATAATATATTTATTTGGTAATTAATTATCGAATTTTTACAATTATTTTAAGTTATATTTATTAGTGATGACGTGTATAATCTGACGTAAATAAAAAAGGGCCTTTTTTAATCAATGTCACCAGGTTGTCATTATGAAATGTCTAGTATTTGTACTACAATCAGATTCAACCCGGACGTTACTGTGCGTTTGGAATAGGAAACTGGGTTGCCGTTTTAACAGAATTTTCTTTAGAGAAATCCTTATATAAAACTGAAGATTGCAACACAGCAGGTACATAGTTGTAAGTTGTAGCCACCCCCTCTTAAAGAAAAAAACAGTTACCACTTGTCACTGAGCTCGTGCGGATCTGTACTGTCCTGTGTGAAAGTGTCGACTCTCATATTTACTATAAAACTAGGTTGCATGCCGTAAAAGAAAAACTATGTTTTTTAAATGTATTGTACATAGATTTGGAAAAACTGCTGCTGACCTTGCGCATCCTCCCCTCCAAAACAAACAAATACCGTTATTATAACTTTGGCAAGATCTACCCTCTGTACGTAGGGGGACACTGGTATAGACCATAAGGTCTGTAGTAACTTCCTGGGTTGAATTAGAGTGTAGCATTGTCATACTTGTAACCCACTTCTGAGGTTGGGGCGCCTGGAAGGCGCGGTTACGCTATTCCGATGACATATGAAAAGTGATGATTATGGTAATGATGCGCCAGAAGAGGACTTATTCCTAAACTTAATCTAAATGAGGCCTGTCGCGCCAGGAGGAGTATAAGTCACAAATATATGCAGACTGAATTTTTATATATAAAGATTAATTATGATATGCATCAACCGGCTAAGCGACATTAAACATTTTTTTATGCCAGATGTTTCACTGGCTCATGAAGTAAATGTACGCATTAGGGTCATAACTTTTTTGACTGTTTGTTGAAATAAAATATTTCCTGTGCAATGAACGGGTGAACTTTTGCTTAAAACCATTGAAAAATGCCTTCATTTCACTGAGCTTAAAAAAAAAGTCACCCCCAAATTAATATTACATATTGATATATAAATATATTTGGGGATGATCTTTTCTTGAAACTCAGTGAAAATAAGGCCTTTTTCAATGGTTTTAATTTGAAGTTCTCCCATTCATTGCACGGGAAATATTTTACACCTATTCATTGCACAGGAAATATTTTATTTCAACAAACAGTCCAAAAAGTTATAACCTTCCAGGAAATATTTCATGTCATAAAAGTCCAAAAAGTTATAACCCTAGAGGATTATAACTTTTTGGACTGTTTGTTGAAATAAAATATTTCCTGTGCAACGAATGGGTGAACTTTTGCTTAAAACCATTGAAAAAGGCCTTCATTTCACTGAGCTTCAAGAAAAGGTCACTCCCAAATTAATATTAAATATTGATATATAAATATATTTGGGGGTGACCTTTCCTTGAAGCTCAGTGAAATTAAGGCCTTTTTCAATGGTTTTTAGTAGAAGTTCACCCATTCATTGCACAGGAAATATTTTACACTCATTCATTGCACAGGAAATATTTTATTTCAACAACCCTAGAGGGTTATAACTTTTTGGACTGTTTGTTGAAATAAAATATTTCCTGTGCAATGAATGGGTGAACTTTTACGTAAAACCATTGAAAAAGGCCATAATTTCACTGAGCGTCAAAACAAGGTCATCCCCAAATCAATACTAAATATTGATATATAAATATATTTGAGGGTGACCTTTCCTTAAAGCTCAGTAAAATGAAGGCCTTTTTTTCAAAATTTTTAGGTAAAAGTTCATCCATTCATTGCACAGGAAATATTTTATTTCACAAAAGTCCAAAAGTTATAACCCTAGTACGCATGCTTTCAACGCCAAATCTTTAAATATAGCCTTATTATTTAAAAAAATGTAAACGCCATCTGTCCTATCAGAGATTCTGTGTTTTGCAACAAACGCCTATGGAACCAGATCTTCATAAATGATAATCTAAATTTTGTATCATGAGATAAGCGCCAAATGTTCCCACTCTTAGATTGTTGATGCGTAACTGTCAAACAAGGAAAATAACTTGCAATATCCAGTACTGTTAGTTTGGCGCCACAATAAATAGTGAAGACTGATTTAAACTTTAAACGTATTTTTCTCGAAACTTACATAATGGCGCATAGCCCGTTGATGCATAACACCGTCAAATTATGTAATGATAATTGAAATTTAAATGGATTATGGTAATGGAATTCCAAGCAATAATTTGTCATTAATGAAGGAAAACCACTAAAGAACTCAATTGGCATATTCGGCTTCGGAATTTAAATCGTGATAAATTTAATTTATTTGTACATTTAATTACTTATATTTAATGATACGTGATTGTGAATGCGATGAAACACGTCCTCGTAATGAAATTACAACCTAGCATTTGCCTTGATGATATATATATATATATATATATATATATATATATTCTGAATACGAGACTCAAACGCTACCGCCTGAGACTTGAAGTAACTCTTTTAACATTTGGGATTTGTTAACCATAATTTTAATTTTTTAAATAAAAAGCTATTAAAAATGTTTAATGTTTCCAGTTTCAACAATAATAACAGTAATAATAATAATAATAATAATAATAATAATAATAATACTAACAATAATAATGTCAATAACAATAACATTAATAACAATATCATCATCATCATCATAGTACATTCACGAATTTAGGCCATTTGTTGACCTGTTTCGGCCTCAAGAGAAACACCATCCAGAAGTCTTTTGAGTGGACGTCCTGGTCTTCTTCTTCCTGCAGGTTGATATCTTAACATTAGTTTGGGTATTCTGTGATCTTCCATTAAAACAACATTAATTAAAAAGAGATGAACAGACAGGTGAATGGAGAAAAAAACATAATTGTGAGCTACATGATATGTATAGGTAGCCAGATATATATATATATATATATATATATATATTATAAATATTATAAATATATTTTTGACATTTGGCAATGAAGGCAAATATGATATGAAAAGAAAAATGAATGCTTGAGTCGGGATTCATTTTTCTTTTCATATCATATATATATATATATATATATATATATATATATTAATGCTCTAGGTTGTCATTTCGACATTTCTGGTGTTCTCCCCTGGCATTGGCTTAATTGTAACTCACTTCTGAAGTTGGGACGCCTAGAAGGCGGAGTTACGTTACCCCGATGATATGATGGATGATAAATTATAATGAAACACCAGGAGAGTCCTTAACCTAAACTTAACCTGAATTCCAGACCAGAGCAACCACAGGAATAATTCCCTTTAAGAAAAAAATCCTATGGTTTGATCGGGAATCGAACCCGGGATCTCATGAACAGTAGTCAGTAAGCACATGAGGCTGGTCTAATAAGAACAGTTAAGTCTCGTAGGCTGCGATGGGCAGCACATGTGGCACGTATGGGGGATGGAAGAGGTGCATGGTAGCTTTTGGTAGGAAAACCAGAAGGAAAACGCCCAGTTAGTAGACCAAGAATGAGGTGGGTGAGTAACCTTTCCATGATTTGAGGGAAGTAGATTATATAGGGGATAATTGGAAAACATTTGCTCAGGATAGGGATGTATAGATGATTTATGTCCGTGCGGCCATTAACCTACGGGCTCGATAGAGCCAGTGAATTAGTCAGTTAATGACAATAATAACATTAATAATAATAATAATAATAATAATAATAATAATGAAGAAATAATAAAATAATAATAATAATAATATTATTACATAATTAAAAACACAGAAACATAAAGAATAAAATAAAATAATTTTCTCAATAGAAACTGTATTAAGAAACTGATTAAATTATTGGAAGATTTACGTACAATATCCATAAATAACATTATCCAGGCAATAAAAATGATATATGATGAATATACTTCTAGATTAAATATGGGTAAAACTATTACATCAGGTTTTGGAGTTGCAAGATGTTTAAGACAAGGATGTTTATTCCCCATTTTATTCAAAATATATCTACAAAACGCCTTAGCACAGTGGGGGAAAAAAAAAAAAAGAAAACGAATGTTCACATATGGAAATAAAGTTAGAAAAGATAGGATTTATTCATTACTATTTGGTGATCATCAACTACTGATTGAAGATTACGAAGATTTAGGACACATGACAATTAAACTGTAGGAGGAACATGAAAAATGGGGATTAAAGATACATTTGGACAAAATCAAATACATATAGACCTAACAGGAGATAAATAAAAATATTGATTTTAGAAGACAGGCAAGAAAAAATAGACGCATGTCACAAATATGTATATTTGGGGACAAAAATTAGTGCAGATGGAAGTCATGATGTTGAAATTAAAGAGAGAATAAATAAGGGAAAATCCGCATTATCAAAATTAAGTGGTGTTTTATGGGATCAGAATATAAGTTCTAAAACAAAAACATTTTTAATACAGGGCTATTCAGAAAAGGGAACAGATTTCAAACATTTATTTCTTCCAAACTACAAAAAATAAAAACACGATTTCAACGTTCATTAAAAAAACAAAATTTTGAAGTTCCGATCGTGGGCGCATTGGCGCTGTTGCTTGAAGTTGCGATCATAGTTACATTGACGCTGTGTGATTGGAAAAGGAGGAGCAGAAGATCAACTTCATCGTCGGTTGCCTCCCACGTCACCAGACTTAACCCCGTGTGATTTCTATCTGTGGGGTTACGTGTTTTTATCCCCCTATGCCTGACACTCTTGAAAATCTGCCACATCGAATTGTTGAAGCTGTGAATTCGATAACTAGAGACCAGCTGATTCGTATTTGGCAAGAAATGAACCACCGTTTTGGTTTGTCGTGTAACATACGGCGCTCATATTGAATGCATAACATTGTGAAATTTGAACTTTTCTCTTTCCAGGAACGTTAGAATTGTGTTTATATTTTTTGTAGTTTGAAATATATAAATGTTTGAAGTCTGTTCCTTCTTTTCTGAATTACAAATTATTTATATTGCATATATATATATATATAATATATATATATATATATATATATATATAAGAACTTTCAATAAAATATGGAATGATAGTTAATATATTTATTAAAATTCATATAAATAAATGAACATTAATATTAATTAATTATTTTATAACATTATTTAATCTTTTATTTAAAGGGGGATAAAATTAAATTGGAATATATCTACATCGGTACATTATAAGAAAATTATTTATTTTATAGTATGATATATTTTCTATTATAGAATAATTATTACTGTTTGTGGCGAGACATAGGTATAAATGTTCCTATAGTATAGGTGATAGGATTATACAATTTATTAAGGTTCCAGTTAGTTTTATAATCCTTGTAAAGTTTTACTTTTAAGGGGGGTAAAATTTTAAGTTGGAATAATTAGTACAATGATATATAGTGAAAAAAAAGAACATGGACATTAAAATCTAGATCAATAAGTAAATTTAATTCTGCAGAAATGGATCTTTGGAGGCGTTCAGCTGGAAGAGATAAAGTAAAAAACGGCGTAATTAAACAAAAGATGATTTTCAAACTTCCATTTTAAACTTCATAAAAAACAAACAATTAAAATGGGATGATAATGTAAAAGGAATGACAGAAGACAGATTCTCAAGAAGTATACTAGAATGGGCGTCACTTGGTAGACGAAGAAATAGGCGGTCAAAAATAACGTGAATTGATGGTGTTTGAGCAGCATGAAGGGAAAAAGGATTGGACGATTGTGATAGGAATGACATATAGATGTGCAGCAGAATGATAGTAGATTAATTTAGTGCAGGAATATGTGGTGAAAAATTATGAATTCTGCTAAATAAATCATTCATCATCATGAACAAATTCGTTTTAGGCCATGTGGCCTGTACGGTAAACCTAGCGAAGATGGTCTTGATCTTTCCACCGATGTTTTGGTCTTCCTTGGTCCCTATGTCCAGTTGGGGTATATTGGAATGCCAATTTTGGAAGTCTATTTCTTGCCATTCTTCTCAGATGATTTTTCCATTCTTGTTGGTATCTTTGGATATCTTCATTTAAACTTGCTACTCCAAGTTTTCCTCTGATAGTAGTGTTCCTTTGGTGATCCAGTCTATTAACTCCTAACAATGATCGTAAGAAGCGCATTTGGCTTACTTGAAGTTTATGAGAGTTTCTTTTATTTAAAATCCAAATTTCACTTCCGTATTTTAGAGCAGCTTTTGATGTGACGTTATGTAATCTTAGTTTTGTCTCTGTCCTCATCTGTTTACCAAAATGTCTTCGTATTACCCCATTCATTTTATTATATTTTTGTAATTTTGAATCAATGTCACTCTTATACTCTGCAAATACACTTCCTAAGTAAGAGAAATCTGACACTTGTTCTATAATTTTTCCATCAATCTCAATTTTCACCCGTTTGTATGTTTTTTCCACACATTGCCATTGTTTTGGATTTTGATGTGGAAATTTTCATATTATATTTGCTGGCAATTTTGAATAATTGATATGCTGCTATTTGTAAGCTATCTTCGGAATCTGATAATATTATTTGATCATCAGCATATAATATTGTTTGAATTATTTTATTCCTAGTTATTGAAATTCCACTGTTTACTGTTTGTTTCCATTCTTGCACTATTCTGTTAATATATATATTAAATAAGAGTGGAGATAGTCCACATCCTTGTCGAACACCTTTGCCTGTGTTTATGTGTTCTGTTATTTCTCCATCTGGTAATTTAATTTTGATATAAGTTTTGTATGGCTCGTATTACATGTGAGTGTATATGTTCTTCATGCAGTATCTGCCAAAGTTTATCTCGGTTTACATTATCATATGCCTTTTCATAATCTATAAATAGTATGTACAGTGGGAGATTAAATTCTCTCCTTTTTTCCATAATTTGTTGCAGGGTAAATATTGCATCTATAGTGCTCCTCCCTTTTCTAAATCCACATTGTTCTTCTTCCAAAAATGTTTCAGTACTTACTGATAACTTATTTTTAATTATGTTGGCATATAATTTAGATGCAGTTGGGAGTAAGGTAATGCCTCGGTAGTTATCACATTTGTTTTTCTGACCTTTTTTATGTATATTAATTACTAGACCCGTTTTCCCAATCCGTTGGAATATTAAGACAATGCCAAATATTGTTAAAAAGTTCTAATAGTTTCTCTTTCAAGGCAGTTCCTCCATACTTAAAAAGTTCTAAATTTAAATCATCTAAACCTGGACTTTTCCTGTTCTTGGCCTTCTTTAAAACTTCTTCTAGTTCGTCCATTGTTATGTCTGGTTTTTCTATTTCATTTTCACAAGTCAAATTCGAAGTAATTTTTTCAGTGTGAGTGTTCGGTTCTGACCAAAGATTTTTGTAGTAAGTAATCCAGTCTTGTTTTGGTATCAGATTAACATTAATTTTGTCTTTTGTTTCCATCTGTAATTTTTTGAATATTTTAAATCCCTGTCTTTGTGCTCCTGTAATATCACGTTCTAAGGAATTTACAAATTTATCCCAATCATCCCTTCTGTATTTTCTAGACAATTTACGAAACTTAGCTCTGAGTTTTTTATATTCTGTATAATGTTCCTCTTGTTTAGTTTGTAAATACACTTTATAGGCTTTTTTCTTTTGTTCAATATTTTCTTTTAATTCGGGATTCCAGGTTCGTAATCTCTTTTTGTTTTTGATTAAAATAATACCAATAAATAATAGGAGTAAATAATAATATTAATAATAATTTTTATTTATATATAGATTTTTAATGTTTATACATCTTTCTGTGCCTAAAGTTTTATTTTCCTTCTCCACTCGTCTCTATCCATCCACTCCATGTCCTCCAGTCCTCTTGTTCTCATTCCAGTTCTTATTTCTTGCATCCACGAGTTTCGAGGTCTTCCTTTCCTCCTTCTTCCAGGTGGACACCATTCCAATGTTTTTCTGGCTAACCGTTCTTCTTGCATTCGTCGAACATGCCCATACCAATTTAATTGCTTATATCTTATATAATATACAATTCAATATCTAATATTCATTTTTTCTCGTATAACAGTATTTATCTTTTTTTCTCATTTTGAACATCTTGCTGCTCTCCTCAATAAATCCATTTCCACCGACATAAGTTTTTGTTCTAAGTTTTTTGTTGAATTTCCAAACTTCAGCTCCATATGTGACGGTACTTCTCACTATTGAATTATATATTTGTAACTTTTTTTTTCTGGTTTTATGTCTGTTCCATAAGACTCCATTTATCATTGCTGTTACTGCTTTACTTTTATTTATTCTGTTATTAATATTAGTTAATAATAATAATAATAATAATAATAATAATAATAATAATAATTTACTCCTGTTATTACGTGCTTCGCGAAGACACATTAGCTTGTTCATTCATTGTAATCACTGACATTCGAAATTAAATTTTGAACATTTTACTGAAGTTGTCATAATGATTGCGGACCACAGCGTGAGATTCACAGCATAGTGAAGTTTAATTGAAATGAAATGACAGCGCGTGACAGGAGCTGACAGCCAGGTGGGTGTGACGTCATGTCACCGTCTCATTTAAAACAGCGTATACTACTCTTGGATATAACTCGTTTTGTTCTTTGCTTCATATCTCAAATATTTAAACAAATTTGTTCACATAACGTATCCTGCAGCTAAAATACTGTATACAAAGAATATTAAACAAATAATCACAAAAGCTGAGTCTATTAGTGAGTGGGAACTTATCAAAACACGATCACAGGGAGTTAATAAAGCTATAACAGTGTTAGCTGTATAAAATGTTTTAAAAATGATACAAAAATATAAAGACGCTCTGTTAACAGACAGTAAAGGCCAGGGAGGTGTGGACATACATACACTCTGAGACATCAACGTATGAAGTAGTATATTGCATAGTGGTGCAAGCCAATTATTTTCTTACAGAAATGACGCTGTAAAGAAGAAACTGTATATCAGATACATCAACAATTTAATATCATCACTTAGGACAATAAATACACCCATGATTACCTATGTTAATCTAAGTTAAATATTTGTGTACTGATTAATAAAGCACTGTATTTTCTCAAATGAAGAAAAATAACTTACACAACTATGTTATATACTGCTTTATATATTGGATTTGGAATCATGATTTTGTAAACTCGGAGGAAACAAGAGGGAGTTTGTACACTGTTTGGACTAAAAGCCTGCTTATATATTCTATATTATTTAGTTCAACTCTAGTATTGAATGAAGTTACACAAATACGGCCAACTATTTATTTATTTATTTATTTATCCAATTACGTTTATACAACACTGGCCGACACGTGTTCAGTTTTTCCACCAAGAACCTGATGTAAGTACTCTTGTCATCCAACTTCTCTAAATAAATAAATAAAATAAAAACGCTATACTGAAAATATACAAAAATTATTTTTCCACTTATATCATATGGATTTCGAAACATAGACTCTTATTTTAAGGGAGGAGAAAAGATTTGAAGTATTTGAGAATAAAATTGTTATGAACATTTTTGAACCAAAGAAAGATGAACAGGCGAATGAAGACCACATAACAGTAAGCTACTGGTAGTTATGTACGCAACAAGGGAAGTAAGCTGTACATTACTAGTCGAGGACGTGTTTGAGCCCGAGTTTTAGCGAGTACTAGCAAATAAGTTGGAGACTGGTAATGTACTTACTTCCCGAATTGCGTACATAATTTTGTTCACTTCTATACTAATAATTTTGATTATTATTTTTTTTTTTTTTACATTTCGTGTGAATTTATATCTTAGTTTAAACAGTTCGATTGTTTGATAGCAAGGGAACGTTGATAAAACAACTGCAATTAAAAAAATATCAAAATCGTTTATTGCTAGAATCTATTAAAATACAATTAATTAAACATTTAATTTACCTAATCTAGCCACCCGTGAATGAGACTAAAGTCTTGTCCTAAGGTGCGGATTCTTATACATGTTAGGATTGTTTATTGTTGTCTGAATTAGTGGCAGACATTTTAAATAACAGTTTCAGGCTGCATATTAATTAAATCGCCGAGTTGAAAAGGGAAGAAACTCCAAATACCCTACTTCTGGGAAAACCTTAAGAAACTACGTAACTTCTTACGTATAGCTTACTCTGACAAATTTTTGCCAATTACAATATTGATCCTCTTTTTTATGCAAAAGGTGATACATGTATCGTTCGTTTAAGATCACTTATGGTTAATGATCATTTTTCAATGAATGGCAAAGATAAGCAAGTAATACCCAAAAATGTGTTTCTTGATGTATTTTAGGTTTAAAATGTAATTTTCTTGTCTTATAATTACTAATAAAGTTTATTTATGTAATAATGCTAAATTAATTGTTGGATGATTTGAAAAAGTAAGAAACTCCACTGCCTTCGAAGAGCGATAAACACGTAAGTACTACAAACATTACGAATTCTTGTTGTATTTTAATTCTCTGTAAGCAGAGGATCAATATTGTAATTGGTCAAAAATTTGTCAGAATAAGCTATAAGAAGTTATGTAGTATTTTTAGGGTTTTCTTAAAAGTAATGTACTTGGAGTTTCTTCCCTTTTCAACTCAGCGATTCAATTACAGACATGATTAATTGTGATGTAGAGGAAGCGGCGAATGCTGTGGTTCATTTTCTATTACCAGCAAAGTCGAAAGATAGATATGAGGTAGTTCAATGGAAGTTATGAAAGTTGAGTTACATAAAGTAAAGAAACATATTGAAACAAATAAGAAAAATACTGCGGTAATGAAAATCAATCAAATTTTGTGGCTAATGTTAATAATTGTAACAACTGTTCAATCGCTATAATTTCGAATTATCAGAGTGTGAAATAAATGTGATACAAATAAAATTAAAATTATATTGTATTACTAAATACAAATTTAAGTAGGTAATATTTTTACATTATTAATTAAGTCAATTACGGAAAAACTGCACTTAAACTAGCGTGAAATATTTTGTCCTATAGAACAACAGTGCGCATGCGCCAGAGTTTATAGAGCCAGCGATAACCTATAATCGAACCACTTATCGATTATCATCCTTGATTACTATCCGTCGTTATGAAATTTAAATTACCAGTATTTGCAATAAATCCCCAAATCTATGTTTAAAAAATATATTAATAACATTAAAATTAACAAACGTTTTTTAAAAATGGGTGTACATTACTTATCACTCCCTAACGCCGATCCAACCAGCGATAACCCAAAACAGCGATATAAAAA
The DNA here is from genome assembly GCA_030220185.1 of Diploptera punctata. Lineage (NCBI taxonomy): Eukaryota > Metazoa > Arthropoda > Insecta > Blattodea > Blaberidae > Diploptera > Diploptera punctata. The sequence continues at coordinate 3,515,653 of JASPKZ010004196.1, forward strand.
TCATAGACTAAGTAATATACTCTGTGGAGAAAATAGCAATTAGCATCACAATATTGCCTAACAGTGTCATAATATTGTGATTTGCATATTTAAATAAATACTTCAAAATTGTCTAATAATGTTATAAAAATTGTTTGAAAAAGTTTAAAATGTTAAATAATGTTAGTAAATACAGAATAAGAGCTATAGTTTACAACAATATAACTGAAAAATCAAGCGCTAGTTAGAAGTGCAGTTGAGCCTCAATTACTTTTCTTCCCTAGGGAAGTAAGTTTAGCAATTACATCCCATTGTCAATGCATACCAAGTCTCTCTGGTAAATTCAACTTACTTCCCTAAAAACAGAATGATAATTAGGGCATTATTAGTGTAGGAGTGAACAAATATTATTGTCAAACAGCAAAATACTTATTTTCTGTCAATCACATATCGGTACTTACATCTCACGCACTGTAAGAATAAAGCGACAATGATTCGTTGTTAACTAAATGGTAGAATAAAAATCTTCTGAAGACATAAATTGTCTATAAAACGTGTCATAAAACGAATAAATGTTGTACATCTCTCATCGGTTGAGAAACTAGTTTAGTCTGTTTATTAACATGTTAGTAGAAAGAAGTCATTTAGGCAGATATGTTGCAATGATTCATTATTGGTACAACTGAACATAAACTGGAAGGACGTAAAATATGGCAATGCCACTGTCACAGCTTGACAAACCCAATTTCCACATAAAAAAATGCGACTCAACAGATTGCCCTCAGATCAAGTGATCAGAGATTACGAAGCATATAGTTATGCATTGAGATAAGACTAACTAACTGGCACTATCGAACCCGTAGGTTCATGGCCGCGCGAACATAAGCTCTCCATACATCTCTATCCTGAGCTAATGTTTTCCAATCATTCCCTGTATAATCTACTTTCCTCAAATCATAGTTAATGTCATTGTCCCACCTCATTCTTGGTCTACCAACTGGGCGTTTTCCCTCTGGTTTTCCTACAAGAAGCTTCCATGCATGTCTTTCATTCCCCACATGTTTTGCCCATCGCAGTCTATGAGACTTATAGGTTCAATTTCACATTCTTGTCTAATAACAGAACTGCAAATTTTCTCTCTCAGCGATTTTCCTACGATTTTCCTTGAAACTTTCATTTCGATTGTTTCATTGATTTGTTTTTGTTTTTTGAGTTTCTGTTCGGCATTCACAACCGTATGTTAGAACTGGTCTTATGATAGATTTGTAAATTCTTACTTTTGTATCTATTCTTAAATTTTTATTTTTCCAAACAGTATTGTTTAAACATCCCGATATTTTGTTTGCAACAGTATTTCTTATTTTTTCTTATTTCATTTAATTATTTAATAAGCCGGATGTTAGCTAGTATTACATACAGTTTAATATCGGGCCAACAAAAAATAAAACTTTTCTCTTCTGATTAAGCAACAAATTACTAAAAATAAATATCTAACAAATTGTATATGATTTAGCATCCTTTCTATATTATGACATCTCTATAACTTTTTGGCTACTGAGATTTATGTTCTGAGTATAACTCGGGCAAATCGAAATCCATTCTTTACCCAGACTCATTCCTGGTCTCTATTTGAGTTCATTAGTGATTTATGCAGTCATTATTAGACATAATGACTATAATTTTCTATAGGGTTTAGATCTGGACTGTGGGGAGGTGTTTCTGTGACTTTTGGACAGTTAAACCACAACCATATTCTGTTTTTCTACGCTTCATACTCTGGGTTATGAACCCTTAAATTCGTAATGTATCCTTTTGGATACATCAGTTGGTTCAATTAATTTAATATTTTAAATAAATCAGAAGAAAACGAACGAAAAGAAACCACTTAAATGTGTGACTAATTATACAATATATCTAATAATAACAGTTACACAAGATTCCGTTTTCACTGCGGTCCGCCACATTCAAATAACTAATAAAAGAAAATTGTGTTTTGCCAATTTAAGGGTTAAATACAAAATTGGCACCTGGTAAATCAGTCATCAACTAAACTATTAAACATCAAGTAGTTTCAATATGGAGGCCTTTCAAAAACAACGTTTCATCTTCTGCATTTTAACTGGTACTGATGTTGTATAAGTTATACAAACGGGTTTAAGTTCCGGGTGTGTTCTCGTTGAGTAGGTCTGTATTATTCGCTTCTTTTAGAATTTCAATGTCGTCAAGGATGCTAATCTTGTTGTTATGCTCTCTGTGTAGTACTGACATAGTATTATCGATTCTGTCGAACTGATGACCCGTTTCTAGTATGTGTTTGGCAAATCTTAATTTTTCTTCGTTATTAATAAGATTTTTGAAATGTTCAGAGTATCTTGTGTTGAAATTTCTTGTTGTTTTACCTATGTAGAATTTCTCGTATTTATTGCACTTTAGTTTATAAAAGCCTTTATTTTCGTATTTATTTGTTACTTCTATTTTGTTGGATACGATGTTGAGTTTCTTATTAGTTCTAAAGACGATTTTAATGTTTTTGTCTTATTTTCTGATCGAATTGGTCTTTTATTTCCTGTATAAGTTAGTATAATCCAATTATTTGTATAATAATATTACATTCTTTTTCTTGTTTTGTTATATTTCTTACATTCTTCCTTCTTTTTTGTTTTCTGACCAAATTGATCATTTCTTCTTTGTATTAATTGTTCCTTGCTAGGGATTTTTTATAATTTAGTTCTTTTTTGTAGTTTGTTTTTATTTAATGGTAGCTTTAAATTTTCTGTTTATTAGGCTGATAAAGGTACTTACTTTCTATTGTATGGGGTGTCTTGATTTTTGGTGTATAACTATTGCGTTGTTTGTTGGTTTTCTGTATATGTTTATATCTAAACTATTGTTAGTAAGGTTTTTGGAAATTCTTAAGTCTAGATAGTTTATGGGGTTATTTTTGGTTTCTTCTGCGAATTGTATTTTGTTGTGCATTTTGTTTAATTCATCTGTAATTTCTTTTTATTATTTCTGCTATTGAAAACGACATGCTCATAGAAAATCCTGACCCACTGGGATACGAACCCTCGACCTTCGGCTTGTAGCGTACTGCCTTACGCTACGGCGTGCTCCAGTCTGATATTGTTGAAATTATGAAAATTATGAAAGTATAAAGGTATGTATTACAGACAATCGAGGGGAGACGAAGATGGTACGGACATCTCAAGAGGATGACATCTGATAGAATCCCTAAGATCTTGGAATGGAAAAAAAATGGGAAATGAAGAAAGGGAAGACCTAAAGAAGGTTGGATGGACGGTGTGAGAAGGAGCATGAGTGAACTGGGACTAATAGATCAGGCTGTTCAAGACCGCCACAACTAGAGAAGGCGGATTTATTTAAGGTGATGCAAAACTACTGTACCTAATATATAAAAATGAATGTTTGTTTGTTGGTTTGTTTGCTTGTTCGTACTTTATGATCCGATTGTGATGGTGCTTTTTGCAAACTGTTCAGGAGATTCCCGGGATGAACATAGGCCATAAGAGAGAAGTGATACTCAACTCCTACTCCCTTAAAAATCGCCCTTTGTAGTGGAAAACGTGAAAAAAGTAGTTCTTTGGACGGTTAAATGACTTACGCTGCCTAAACCATAACAAATACACAAAAATAATGTACACAGAATTCAATATCTCAAAAAGCTCTATAAAAAAAGTCTGCGACAGCATATGTTTATCTCTTATGGATAACTCACAATAACCATTTTGTCTTTCATTGATGCCAAGAAGATCGAGACAAGTAGCCTACATAGAGTCCTGTGAAAGCACAGCACCACATGGCGGGTATTCTTTTACGGATAACTCACAATAACGAATTTTGTCTTTTAGCTCATTTATGCCAAAAAGATCGAGATAAGTAGATTCCCGGGCATATTAGGTAATCAGTACGGGGAATCTTGAAATAATTACGATATACACTTATAATTATTTTTCATTTTACTTATTCAACTAATCATAAGAAGTACATTAATTTTTTTCTTTCAGCTCATTTATGTCAAGAAGTTCGGGATGAATAGATTCCCGGATACGCCGGGTAAAGAGCATGGGGTATCTAAAAGTATAAATTTATAAATATTTTTTCTACTTATTCAAATAGACATAAAAACACATTAATTTTCATTTATTTAGGCGTAGCAGCGCACGCCGGATATTAGCTAGTTGTGTATAAATTCTTAAATATCCATTACAATAATAGTTTTAAAGATTAATTTAGGTTGATTTGCCTTAAATAATTCTGCTAGTGTATGAATGATCACTGATAAAGTTAACATTTGTTTTCTTCTTTTCAGTGCATTTAAAATAACCTATATTTACTATGAATCTGAAGGAGACGCTCGGAGAGATGAACTACTAAGCACTCTCGAACTCGTAGGTTCATGGCCAACATAAGCTCTCCATACCTACGTATCCTGAGTTAAAGTTTTCCAATCATTCCCTGTAGGATTTATCTCCCTCAAATCCTTTCCTTTTGGTTTTCCTGCATTGATTTTTCATGCCCCTGTTATATTCCCAATTCGTGATATATATCCTGTCAATTGCAATCAACGAGATTCAACTGTTCTTATTACATAACTATGATTTCTTCATAAACACCATGTGGCTCACTGTTATATAAACTAATCCATCCGTCTATATGTTCATCTCTCTTTGGTCCAGAATTTTTCCCAAGAACTTTATAATCAAATACTCGTAATCTTTTCTCCTCCCTTAAAGTAAGAGTCATTGTTTCCCACCCATATAATATAACTGGAGAAATAACAGTTCTATATATTTTCAATTTAACGTTTTTTTTAGAGAAGTTGGGATGACAAGAGTCCCTGTAATGCATAATAAATTAATATAAAATTATGGAATATTCACCTGAAAGGTCCGTCTCCTCAGGTGAATATTCCATAATTTTATATTAATTTTGAATAATACCTCAACGGAACACATCATTAATCTTATAAAAGCTGATAATGCATAATAGTATGCATGTAAATAATTGAGCCTATTTTTCTTTCTGCATCTCATTCCTATTTGTAATTATTGTTCCTAGGTGTTTCAATTCCAAGTGCACACTCTTTTGAATAACACTAAGAAATTGGGATTGGACATAAACATCAGATAGGCCTACGTTCACACATAGAAATACATTCCATCCATAGTAATTCTGCCCGAAGGCAGGTCCTTCACTGCAATAATAGCATTTTCATGCTATGCTTGCAGCTTTACTAGGGAATTGTAGGTGTGGTAGCTTCCCGTTGCTTTCCACACCGGTGAAGGATGACGATAATGATGATGATAATGATAAGGATGATGATGGTGATGATGGCCATATGATTTCGGGGACCGTTTGGACCTTAAAGTTTTCCTGACATTTGTCTTACAGGTGAGGAAAAACCCCGATAAAAACCTCACCCAGAAAAACTGCCCCGACCGGGGATCGAACCCGGGCCCGCTGCGTGACAAGGCAGCACGCTACCTCGAGTCCACAGCGGTGGACATAGAAATACGTTATATAATGGAAATAGAGAGTTAATGACAAATGAGGGAAATTTTGAAGAAGTGGCTGAATTCAACAATAATTACAAATATGAATGAGGTGTATAAATAAATTAAACACAGGCTCAATTCTGGAAACGCATGCCATTAGGCATTATAAGGACGTTTGTTGTCTTAACTCCCCTAAAAAATAAAATAAAATAAAAAACATAAAAAAGTTAACCTGCAAAAATATAAAAGTGTTATACTCCCAGTTACATGGATGTGATACATGGATTCTTACTTTAAGAGAGGAGAAAATATTACGAATATTTGAGAATAAATTTCTCAGGAAAATTTTTGGACCATAGAGAAAGGAACAGATAGGAGAATGGTGAAGACTACACGTAACACAGAGCTAGAAAATCAGATACAATAAGAGGAAGAATATAAAACATGGAGACTGAATATAAATTTACAGAAAACAGAATATATGTGTTTGGGAAAGGATATTGGATGACCTCATACTTGAAACAGGGAAAATAAAAAAGTGTGAATTTTTTAAATATCTTGGGTCAATAATTACAAGTTTAGGTCTGTGAGAGAGATGTACAGACTAAAATTGCAATGGCAAAAAATGCAACTAAGACATTACATGGAGTAATTTGGAACAAAAATATTACAAAGAAAACTAAGATGAAAATTTATAAGAGCATAATACAGAATATTTTGTCATATGGAAGTGAAATTTGGTCTTTGACGGAATTACAAAAGAATAAAATTAGAACAGTTGAATTTGATTATTTTAGAAGAAGCCTCCAAAAAACAAGACAGGATAAAATAAGAAATGAATTCCTTTGGAGAGAAATTAATGTCACCACATATGTTGTTAAGAGGATTGAAAATCAAACGCTTAAATGGTATGGCCATGCACAAAGAATGGAAAATGAAAGATGGCCAAAAAATATATACCAATGGTCACCCCCTGGAAGAAATAAACGTGGCAGACCAAGATGGAAATGGAAAATCTACGTCAGAACAATAATGGATGATAGGAATTTGGAAGAGGGAGATTGGAATGATAGAGATAAATGGAAACTGAAGACGGCAAACCTATAAGTGGGGGAAAGCCGAAGAAGAAAGAAGAAGATACAATAAGAACAGTTAAGTGTCGTAGACTGCGATGTGCAGGACATGTAGCACTAATATAGAAAATGAAAAGGGGCGTGGGAGCTTCTTGTAGAAAACTAGAGGGAAAGCGACCAGTTTGTAGACCAAGCATGAGATGGAAGAATAATATTAACCATGATTTGAGTGAAGCAGATTTTACAGAGATGATTTGAAAACATCTCAGGATATGGATGTATAGAGAGCTTATGTCTGCGAGGCCATGGACGTAAGGATCCGATAGTGCCACCGTGTTGGTAGGTGTTTTATTTCAGCCACTTCTTCAAAATTTCTCTCATTTGTCATTAACTATTTCCATTATATAATGGCGAGGGCATTATGTGTTCAGGATGACAGCAATAGATAATAATTCTTTAAGCGTTAAGGATTACATCACAGGGCTGGTTTATCGTCACTTGTCATTTTAAGAGAAATCCGAAGTACTGCTCGGAAGGAAAGGAGAGAAAGAAGGAGGGGAAACAGATATAAATAGTGAATATATCTCTGAAAATAGCTGCTATTGTAGTGTGTCACGTGGTATAGAGGAATTCTAACCACGCTCGGCCACACAATGATTCAGAATCAGGTGCCCACAGCTGCACTCTTGCGGATAAATTCCAGACTATTAAACATATGACAAACTGGGCCTAACTTATAACTAGAGACCGGATTATATGCAACATAACAAGCTCAAAATATACATGCAATATACATAAAAAATGCTTAAAATATGCATGAAAAATGTCAATATATGCAATACCAAATAAAAAAAATTATTACTTTATTAGATAGGCTATTTCATCTATAAATTAACAATATGATTAGTATTTTTATTACATATTTGTTAATATAATTTATAACAGACTAGCTAATACCCGGCGTGCGCTGCTACGCCTAAATTAATGAAAGTTAATGTGCTTTTATGTTTAGAATAAGTAAAAGGAAAAATAATTATAAATTTATATTTTTTAGATACGCCGTGCTGATTTCCCGGTGTTGCCCGGGAATCTACTTATCTCGATCTTCTTGGCATAAATGAGCTAAAAGACAAAATTCGTTATTGTGAGTTATCCATAAAAGAATACCCGCCATGTGCTGCTATGCTTGCACAGGAATCTACTTACTTGTCTCGATCTTCTTGGCATCAATGAAAGACAAAAATGGTTATTGTGCGTTATCCGTAAAGAGATAAACATATGCTGTCGGGGTCGTTTCTTGTAGAGCTTTTTGGGATATTCAATTCTGTGTTTTCCAGTTCCAAAGGGCGATTTTTAAGGGTGTCGGAGTTGCGTATCACAACTCTTTTATAGCCTATGTTCATCCCGGGAATCTCCTGAACATTTTGTAAAAATCCCCATCACAACCGGATCAACGGTATGGCCGCTCATAAAGTACAAACAAACAATCATTCATTTTTACATATTAGATAAATGATAAATTATCAGTCAGTATCAGGCAAAAGTATTGTTCACAAATTAAAATATTCTACATTTTGCTACTAATGTAAACAGAAACGATCAGGTATCGTTCCAAATGTTCGATAGTAAGGTCTTCGATCGTTCAAAATATGTTTATAAACAGAAAAGGACCGTTCTACGTTAACTGAAGCAACTGGGCAGTATTTGAATTTGGGTGCTATTTTGACACTTATTATTTCTGGCGAAAGCTTGCCCGTCCCATTTATAAAACTATTAATTTCACACAAAGTTTCAAAGCCTGGGTTATCGTTCAAAATGTTTTCAAACTTTTCCTTAAGTCTGCATGGGAATATCTCCGGTAATAACCAGTTCAGTTCCATTAACTGAATAGAATCAATCAACGCCAAATCTTGAGTTCAAGCTTTTTAATAGTGCAGGTACATGGAAAGAATTAGTGCTTATCACAGCAATGTTTTTTTTTAAATAATGGAATTGTTAAATGCTTCCTAGCACTGACAAACTGCCAAAGCCACTATCGAAATCGTTTCACTACACTTCTGATGACCTCGAAATGTTCATTGTAAGACAACACAGATTTTAAAATGTAAATATAGCGTGAAAATATGCATTATCACTAGTTTTTAGTTAAAATATGCAATAACAGGTGAAAAAAGGTCTAAATATGCAAGTGCACATGCAAAAAGCAAATGCATATAATCCGGTCTCTACTTATAATTGACTACGTAAGTATTATATATTTATATGGCTTATGGAATCCAGAGTATTTTCAATTGTCTCCATCAAATAAATATAGTCTACCAGTTCGTATGTTTATTTCTAATTCCTTAATATGTACAACCTTTGAAAAAAAATGTTGGCGTAACTCTTGATGATGGAAAGTTAGAGTTTTGAAGAGCGATTCACACCAGTACCTTGTTACATATTCTGACTCTCTTGAGGATAAAACGTTCTATATGAAACGGACGGCGTAAGACTCTCTTCATGCAGCATTCGTATCGTTCGCTTCAGTGGAGCAGTCGGTAACATGCTCTTTTTCCGATAACGCGGGCCCACGTTTGATTCTGATCAGGTATATATATTTTTTATTTATTCTTCTTCTTCCTTCCAAGTATTAGGCCAAGGCCTGTTACGATCCTATAGAAAATTTTCCCTCCAGCGTTTCATAGGACGGCCCAGTGATCTTCGTCTTCTTGGTATATAATTATAAACAGCTTTGGGGATCCGATTTGAACCTCATTCTTTCAAGATGGTGTTTCCAATTTAGTTGGTACTGTTTAATATATTCCAAAATTGGCGTAGTCTTCAATTCTTTTAAGATATCGGTGTTCCTTTTCCGATCCCATCTGGTGTAACCCGCTGTTCTGCGCATGATCTCCATCTCATTTCACAAGCCGTTATTCTGCTTTCATGTTGTTTTTTTAGTGTCCATGCTTCACTACCATAGGTCAACACTGGTCTAGCCAAAGTGTTATATAAACGTAATCTGGTGTTTTTTTGTACAAGGGATGGTTTCATAACTTGATTAATAATTCCTAAACTTTTATTATAACTAGTAACTTTTTTTACCTCAGGGGTCCTCATCTAGGGGATATGTGGATGGCGACCACAAGGTGCCCAAGCTGAGCAAAACATTTCTTCCACTTACTTGTGTTTTGCACTCTTTTAACTTTACTATCTAACCTCTCTTGGTTAACTCTTGTTTTTTTCGACCCCGACGCTATTAGGGCATCCGAGGGCTAGGGAGTCTTTCCTTTCTTCCATTTCTTATTTCCTTTATTTTCTTTTCTTCTCCAGAAAAGCCTGACCAGAGGCTATAAGATGGCAGCCCCATCACTGGTCTTGCCTTCCTTTGGCCGGCAACCAATCGAAGGAACTATTATTATGCTTTCAAGTCTTATACGAGAATTTCCCGGAAGGATCAAACTAATGACGACCAAAGCATGAAAAAGGACAACTCTTGGAAGAAAAAAATATTTTATTTATTATTATTTAATAACGTCGTTAATTTTCATAATGTCTCTATGTTACCAGGCTTCGTTTTATAAATACATTTGTATACATATATGGAAATATTCCCGGTCGGGACAGGCTCCTAGGTGAGATTTTTTCGGGGTATTTCGTCACCTGAAAGAGACATGTCAGGAAGCTTAGGGCCCAACTGACCTCGAAAATCAACCGGCCATCATCATCATCATCATTATCCTTATTATCATCATCGTCATCCTTCACCGGTGTGGAAAGAAACGGGAAGCTACCACACCTACAGTTCCCTAGTAAAGCTGCAAAGGACAGCATGAAAATGCTATGATTGCATGAAAGATCTACCCTCGGGCAGAATTACTATGGAATGGAATACATGGAAATAAATAAAGGAAACAGCTCACACACACACATATATACACACACAGATATATATATATATATATATATATATATATATATATATAGAGAGAGAGAGAGAGAGAGAGAGAGAGAGAGAGAGAGAATGAATAACGATTGTAATGTCTCATTACTTTGTTTACAAAACATATGGCATAATAAAATTATTTATTTCCATCACTAATACAAAATGCGTCTGATTAATTTAAATTAAGTTAATATCTAATTTCATTATACAAGTAAGCCCTGAAGTACTGCATCGCTTCATGCAGAGGATTTCTAGGAGAGATGGTAGTGGTTTAGTGGAGGGAGCTTCTGTTTCCCGTGTATGAGGTCGCGTGTTCGATCCTGCTGTCATGTTTTTTTTCTGTACTCATCATTTGAATTAATTTTCCTTCATTTGTCTAATTTATTTTGCTTTTGTTTTATTTTCAGTATTTGCCGTACTACTTATTTACACGAAATTGTTTTCCATTGCACGACACACAACGAAATAGAACGGATTTAGTTTCTAAAATAGTTGTATACTTGTGATCCAAATATCTGATCTCTGATCATGCGCAGTGGCTTCATTTTGAGACTTTAAAAATTATGTGTGCGCGATCAATTATTGCTCCTTCCACACCTCTCTATTCAAGCAGAAAAGTAAATTTCCTTCGCATAATGGCTTGCCATTGCTGGATTCTGGCTTACATTTCTGTTCCTTGCAGTTAAAAATCGGCAGATGGTATTTTTTGCACACGGCCATCGTTCATCACTACGCTTTTCTTGGAGAAACCTACCTTCAATTTCTCCAAGAAAAGCGTTGTGATGTACGAAGACCGTGTGAAAAAAATACCATCTGCCGAATTTTAACTGCAAGGAACAGAAATGTAATCTAGAATCCAATGGTTGGCAGTTCCATTGTAACGGAAACCGTCCATCTCGAATATTGTTCACTCTTCTCATGTTGAACCTCAGAAAAATAGAAAGTATTTCTTCTCGGGAGAGATACAATAAAACCTGTCTTAGCCGGAACCTTTATAAGAAGGAAACCTGTAGTGACGGAAAGAGATCTCCAGAACGGCAAGATTTATATGTAAAATCGTCCTGTATAAGCCGGAAACCTTCATAACGCGGTAAGGGAATGGATTTTAAAGTACCAGTTAATTTTTACTCCAATAAGACAGAAAATTATTCTTGCACTTTCTAATTACAGTATTAATGACCACACGTAAACACGTGAATATTCTGCATACGACGCTTTCTGCATTATATCGTTTTACCTTCTTGTGTTGTCATTGTATTGCGGGGATACCCTTGCTTATGTGTGACAGCGGGGAATGCCTCGCTTCACCTTGCCTGCTTACATAACCTGCGAGGGAGTTGGGAAACTCTTCAGTCTTCCTGTAGTTGAGTTCCTTCTCGCTTTTGTGTAATAAAGTTGTATTGCCGTGCAAACTGAGCTGTGTTACATACACTATTTTGTCTGTATTTCAGTTAATAAGTTATGTCTTTAAAGTGTGCATGTAAAACACTTATACTGCGTGAGAAAATTCAAGCTTGTAATTTGGGAATCCTTTATAAGAAGGAAAACTGCCAAGACGGAAATATATTTAAGGAACTGTCTAGTTCCTTCATAGACAGGTTTTACTGTATAACCATGGAACTTCACTGAAGAACAGAAGTTGAAATGATGACTAGTGTTACAAATAACCCGTCGGCTGCGGTGGTCTAGTGGTTATGTTACTTGCCTCAGGCCCCGAGAGTCGCGGGTTCAAACCCGGCCGGAATCGATGGATTTTTTTAGGATGGAAAAATCCAAGGAGCAAGTCATTCGGGAGGGACTTTAAACTGTGGGTTGCGAGTCTGAAGAATTTCAGGCTCGTAAAAGAACCGCTAGCCTGAATGAAAATGCCTCTGTGCAAAAGTTACCAACATTATTGGCCCTAGTAATACCTTAGTCGCCTACTAGATGTCTCATTCGGTCGGTATGTTGACCATATATCATTCATGACATACTTAAGAAAAAAAAGCGTAACTCCTAACAAAAGAAAGATTACAGTCCGGCATTGGCTGTTATGCCATTGTACCATTGAAGATAGATTATAAATAACCCACATGTGAATGCCAGAAGTATCGAATGATACAATGGCATATCAAAGTCAAGTGAAAATTGCATTCTTCAACACCACAGATTTCATCCACAACACATCCTATTTCTTCAGGAACTCAAAGGTGCTATATTCAGAACTTTGTACAATTCTGTGAGTGGAGATAGCAAAATTATTGTTAAATAATAAATTTCTCTCATATTACTTTTTTACTGATGAAGTGACATTAATAAATTATAGAGATGCCAACATCCCATCCATAGTAATTCTACCCGAAGGCAGGTCCTTCACTGCAATCATAGCCTTTTCATGCTATGATTGCAGCTTTACTAGGAAATTGTAGGTGTGGTAGCTTCCCATTGCTTTCCACACCGGTGAAGGATGATGATGATGATGATAATAAGGATGATGATGATGATGGCCATATGATTTCGGAGACCGTTTCGGCCTTAAATTTTTCCTGACATTTGTTTTCCAGGTGAGAAAAAACCCGATAGAAACCTCACCCAGAAAAACTACCCCGACCGGGGATCGAACCCGGGCCCACCGCGTGACAAGGCAGCACGTTACCTCGAGACCACAGCGGTGGATATGTCAACATTAGCAATATGAATTATTGGATTGTAAACTAATTAACTGGCTCTATCGAACCCGTTAGTTCATGACCGCGCGTACATAAGCTTTCCATACATCCCTATCCTGAGCTAATGTTTTCCGATCATCCTCTGTATAATCTACTTCCCTCAAATCATGGTTAATGTTATTCTCATACCCCATTATTGCTCTACCAACTGGGAGTTTTCCCTCCGGTTTTCCTACAAGAAGCTTCCATGCACCTCTTTCATTCCCCATTCGTGCCCCATGTCCTGCCCATCGCAGTTTACGAGAATTAACTATTCTTCCTATATCGGGCCTTTGGCATTGATTCCCTGAAGTATTCCCCGCCCGGAGATCCGAATGGGGGACTTTTTTACCTCCGGAAAATTTTACCCCAGTGGAACCCATGTCCTCATTTCTTGACGGTTGTATACTTACGGCGAAAGGTCGTCACTCTTTCGGCCAAGGCACTTCTTTCGTCTGGCTTATCGACTTCGATCTTGTCGATATGGGTAATCCTTTCGGCAGCAATGCTACCGCCGGCATAGCTCTAGGGGTCATTTAAGCACGCAAACCACTCCACCACAATAAGGTAAAGATATCATGGAGGGAATATTGGATTGTAAATATTCCATAAGTGAGGTTCCCAGCAAGATGGAGGGAACTTTGTTTTTTCGTTGTTGGTAACTACATTACTGGAGCATACTTCATAGGTATGCTTGTAAATGGCGCCATGTAGCCTACAGAAGATTTCTGCAACGAACTCTGCCTGGTTTAGTGGAAAATAAAGCCTGCGAAAGTGACATCCGTATGTCGAGAGCATCATTTTCTTCACAGAAAATCTCCTGATTAATTTATATTTTTGTAGTTAATACATATTGGTAGTCTTGTGGTTTCCACCCTATTTTAATTATTGGTACACTTTGGAATTCTTGTGGATTCCAATTTATTTTTGTGATAAAATATTAAAATATGAAATTAGTACCTGATAAATCAATCGTCCTCAACTAAAATAAAGTTATGTTAAAAAATACTTCGTCAAGTAGTTAAAATATGGAGGCCATTCATAACAATGTTCCATCTTCTGCATTTCAACTGGTACTAATTTTGTGGTTGATACAGTTTTGATAGGTTTATATATTCCTATTTATTTTTAGGGTGGATACATTTATAATGGTCTTGTGGGTTCCAACCTACTTCTGTTGTGATAAAGTTTCGAACGTCTTTTTGATTTCTACCTATTTTCGAGATTGATACAGTTTAATAAATATTAGATTTCAATGAGTTAATTATTCATATATATATATATATATATATATATTATATATATATATATATTATATATACATAACTAAATTATTTATAGTGCATATATAAGCTTACAAACACATATGGATTAACGATTAATACATTTATTACAATTTATATAAATACGTGAATATTAATTAATTATTCTATAACATTATTTAAGTTTTTATCTAGAGGGGGATAAAATTAAATTGGAATATATCTAGTCTTGTGGGTTCAATCCTTATTGATACAGTTTTAGTATTCATATGGGTTCAAACCTATTTTTGTAGTTTGATTCAGATTTGATAGTCTTCTGTATTCCAATCTATTTATGCAGTTGATTTTGCTTGTTTTATAATGGCATATTCTGTTAAGTATGGAATTAAGTAAACCCGACTCAAAAACTGTTAAAAAGAAAAGTTCACTATTTCCTTAGACAATATAACATATAACTGTGTTATAGGTATACTCTAGTTTGCCTTTTGTACATCATAAATATGGCTATACGTTTGATCGCGTTGTGTGATGAAAATATTACCATTACTGGAAATATGAAATTACCGTTGGAAAGGCAATTATTCAAATTCAACAATGGAATAAAACAAAACAGTGTAGAACTTACGTCATTAGTCAAAATGGCGTTGAATATGCAACAGCAAATTACAATTGCTACATGGGCAATAACGTATGCTAATGATCGTGAGGCCGCAAGACGGGCAAGACGTGAGTTTAACGTAGCATTGCAGCTGTCGACTGTGGGGAAGTGGAGAAAACGACTGCTGGAAACGGGAAATTAGATCTATTCCTCTAAACATATATCATAACACAATGAATTACTTCCCAAAGCGTTGCCAATTATGCTTGGATGTAAACGGCGAACAGTTTGAAGCAATAAAGTGACTTGCTTAGTGTCGTTGTAAAGCGATTTGTTTTGCTCTATTGTTGTAATTTGAAGGATTCCCTTTCCAATGATAACATCATATTTCCTTTAATAATAATATTTTCGTCACAAAATGCGATCGAACGTATAGCCATATTTTTTAATCACACTGTAGGTTGTAACTTTAATAGTGGCAACTATTTATTTATTACTAGTATACAAGTGACAGACCTGTGAAACTTCTACAATCCTTCAATGTAGTACCCAACATTGTCTACAACTTGTTGCCAGCGATGTGAAAGTCGTAGTATCCCTGTAGCAGCTCCTGTTCTGTTGATGTTTCTGACTGACCACCTTAATGCCAGCAGAATCTCGGGAACAGTCTGGAATCGAATGTCACGAAATGGTTCCTTCATCTTAGGGACCAAATCATAATCACAGGGGCTTACGTCCAGTGAATATGGTAGATGGAAAAGTACATCCCACCCCCAGCGATAGTACAGATCAGCTACAGGGTGTGCCGTGTGTGTCCGAGCAGTCCTGTATGGTAATGCCGTCTCCCCACATGCTTCCACAAGACCTTCATGACATTGTCGTGCTGTATGGCTATGGAATTTTGAATTTTCAACCAAGATCGCTGTTCCTGCTTTGTAGACATGGCGAAACACAACAGCTTAGAGCGTCAACTCAGAGGAGGCTAACTTTCTCTCTCCGAAGCACATGCGCTTTGAGATGTACGGACGAGTCCATTTACTATAAGATAGGTCAGACATATATTAACATGTGACAGAAGTTACAACAATTAACTCCGCCTGGTTTCGCTTCTACAGCAGTGTTGCCACTATTTTTGTTACAGTCCACGTATTTTACACTTTCTTTACAAGCCAATTACTTAAACTATTGGTTATTATTATTATTATTATTATTATTATCATTATTCTAAGAAATTGGGACTGGAAGTAAATATCAATAAAACTAAATATATGGACACACATAAAAATACATTATATAATGGAAATGGACAGCTAATGACAAATGAGGGAAATTTTGAGTAAGTGGCTGAATTCAAATACTTAGGAACATTAATCACAAACAGGAATGCGATGCACAAGGAAATTAAACATAAGCTCAATTCTGGAAATGCGTGCTATTATGCATTACAGAGACTCTTTACTTCCCAACTCCTTTCAAAAAACGTTAAACTGAAAATACATAAAACTATTATTCTACCAGTTATATTATATGGGTGTGAAACATGGACTCTTACTTTAAGGGAGGAAAGGATATTATGAGTATTTGAGAATAAAGTACTTAGAAAAATTTTTGGACCAAAGAGAGATGAACAGACAGGTGAATGGAGAGCTTCACAACAGTGAACTACATGGTCTTTATAGGAAGCCAGATATAATGAGAACAGTTAAGTCTTATAGACTACGATGGGCAGGACATGTGGCACGAATGGGGAATGAAAGACGTACATGGAAGCTTCTTGTAGGAAAACTAGAGGGAAAACGCCCAGTTGTAGACCAAGAATGAGGTGGGAGAATAACATTAACTATGATTTGAGGGAAGTAGATTATATAGGGGATGATTGGAAAACATTGACTCAGGATAGGGATATATGGAGAGCTTATGTCCGCGCAGCCATGAACCTACGGGTTCAATAGTGCCAGTAAGTTAGTTGAGTTAATTATTATTATTATTATTATTATTATTATTATTATTATATTACTATTTTTTTGTTCTTTCCTTATATATTGTGTAGCCTATGCCTATTTGTATTATTAATCAACATGCAGATAATTAATAATTGTTATTGTATGTGTAATTTAACCCTGGTGAAGTGGAAGAGAAGACCTTACGGTCTTAACTCCATCAGGTAAAATAAAAAAAGCACTTCTTTGTATATGAGGGCAAGCTGTTAAAATAGTCTATTGTATTTTTGTCCGAGGGCGGAGTTTATACAATTATCGAAATTTATGCCATGAACAAGGGGTTTTCTCAGCTAATCATTGTATAAAGCTTACGTATTGCAAGAAAAATGTAAATATTGTGTGAAAGAGTAATGTCTCGTTAAGTCTAATGGTCTATTTTTATCGCGCATGCACAACCATCCGCGCGCGTCCTCTACACACGTTCTACAGTCCTGTTATAAATATAAAGACTCGACATTTCTTTATACATGTCGTTAAAAATTCTAATTTTGTTTTATATATTGATTCTTCACAAGGTTCAATGTGTGGAAATAAAAAGTCCCAGAGACAAACTGGCACTGAACGTTTATGGGACTGTATCTTAATGCTATTGTTGTTTGTGTTTCTATCTATTAAACGTTTGTAATACACAAGAACCAATGATATAACATATTTTAATTTTTAGCACATATATAAAGCCTTACAACTGGTTAATAAATTATATTCTAAATCTAAAACAGATTTTATTAAGTTATGTAGGTAGGAAATAACACTATGAGGTTTATTTTAGTTTTGTCGAGTTGATTTTTGACTCACCTCATACTTCTTAACTCCCTTGCAAATCTAGATTTCGTCACTGTATTTGTGACATTCTCAATGGACGTCAGTTTGTGAACGTAACCAACATTGAGAATGTCAGCAAATAGCAAGAACGAAAATCTAGATTTGTCTAGTGAGGTATCATAAGTATGATTTATAATCAACTCAACAAGATTATTTTATTATTGACATTACTTACTTACTTACTTACTCTACTCCCTGGCACTATCGAGCCCGTAGGTTCAAGGCCGCGCGGACATAAGCTCTCCATACATCCCTATCCTGAGCTAAGGCTTTCCAAACATTCCCTGTATAATCTACTTCCCTCAAATCATAGTTAATGTTATTCTCCCACCTCATTCTTGGTCTACCAACTGGACGTTTTCCCTCTGGCTTTCCTATAACAAGCTTCCATGCAAGTCTTTTCATTCCTCATAACGTGCAACATGTCCTGCCTATCGCGGTCTACGAGACTTTTTATTATTGAAATTAACATATTAAATTCTAGGAATGGGGACTGAAAGACGTGCATGAAAGCTTCTTATAGGAAAACCAGAGGGAAAGCGCCCAGTTGGTAGACCAAGAATGTTATGGGGAGAATAACATCAAATGTGATTTGAGGGAAGTAGATTATACAGGGAATGATTGGAAAACACTAGCTCTGGATAGAGATGTATGGAGAGCTTATGTCCGCGCGGCCATGAACCTATGGATTCGATAGTGCTAGTGAGTTAGAGTGAGTTATATTAAATACTAGACAACACTGTTGTAAATCAGCGATCCAAGTGGCGAACACTATTATTTTGTAGTATGTTGTTGAGTAGTCTTTGTTGTATCCATCCATCAATAGAAATTCTGCCCGAGGGCAGGTCTTTCACTGCAATCATAGCATTTTCATGCTATGCTTTGTAACTTTACTAGGGAAGTGTAGGTGTGGTAGCTTCCCGTTGCTTTCCACACCGGTGAAGGATGGTGATGGTGATAATGATAAGGATGATGATGGTCATATGATTCCGGGGACCGTTTGGGCCTTAAAGGTTTCCTGCCATTTGTCTTACAGGTGAGGAAAAACCCCGATAAAAACCTCACCCAGGAAAACTACCCCGACCGGGGATCGAACCCGGGCCCGCTGCGTGACAAGGCAGCACGCTACCTCGAGACCACGCGGTGGACATTTAAATATAGTTATTTTAAAATATTTATATATTTACTGTAAACGGCGATGTTCGAAAACAAATGAGAAACGTTTATCGTGATTCATTTGTTCATCACTGCAACCAGATCATATTTTTATTGCCAAAGGCTCGCAATATTGTAAGAATGCACCCTAGTGGAGAAATTTATAACCAACATTAAGTTAAAGGTATTAATTAATTGTTGATGTCCTATGATGTCTTCTTCTTCCTTCCAAGTATTAGGCCAAGGCCTGTTACGATCATATAGAAAATTTTCCCTCCAGCGTTTCATAGGACGGACCAGTGATCTTCGTCCTCTTGGTATATAATTATAAACAGCTTTGGGGATCCGATTTGAACTCATTCTTTCAAGATGGTGTTTTCAATTTAGTTGGTACTGTTTAATATATTCCAAAATTGGCGTAGTCTTCAATTCTTTTAAGATATCGGTGTTCCTTTTCCGATCCCATCTGGTGTAACCCGCTGTTCTGCGCATGAATCTCATTTCACAAGCCGTTATTCTGCTTTCATGTTGTCTTTTTTAGTGTCCATGCTTCACTACCATAGGTCAACACTGGTCTAGCCAAAGTGTTATATAAACATCCTATGATGTAAATATGCCAATTATATTTTTCTGCAACGTTATTTCCTGGGAAATAAATCGTCCAGGAATAGCACCGAGAACATCAAGTAATGTAGCGAAGAAAGACCTGCTGATGGAATGGAGATTCTGAAAGGCCTTCAAACAAAAAAAATACATATTTTATAAGTTGAGGACTACGGCTCTGACCTAAGAAGGTACATTTTAACTTTATTTTATGACTATCCACCTCAACGGTTTTAAAACAATGAATTTTATTAGTATTGATTTTCCACCGTGTTAAAAAATTTGAGGACTACACTTAGGATGAGAAGACTATAACGTACTTCAAACATAAGCACAACTATGGAAAGAATGTGGCAAGTGTTACGTGATCTAAACTAATGCCAGTCAGTTAGAGAGTAATATTATTAGATATGGAGATGAAGGTGTGTGGTGTTTAATAATAACAACTTCCTCGTACACATCACAGCCCTAGGGCTTTTTCACGCTTAAATTAAAGCATGAAGGTCTTTTCACATCCTCCATAACTAACTCACTGGCACTATCGAACCCGTAGATTCATGGCCGCGCGGACATAAGCTCTCCATACATCCCTATTCTGAGCTAATGTTTTCCAATCATCCCCTGTATAATATACTTCCCTCAAATCATAGTTAATGTTATTCTCTCACCTCATTCTTAGTCTACCAACTGGGCGTTTTCCCTCTGGTTTTCCTACAAGAAGCTTCCTTGCACGTCTTTCATTCCCCATTCGTGCCACATGTCCTGCACGATACTTAAGTGTTCTTATTATATCTGGTTTCCTATAAAGACCATGTAATTCACTGTTAATCAGTCTTCTCCATTCACATGTCTGTTTCATCTCTCTTTGGTCCAACAATTTTTCTAAGAGCTTTATTCTCAAATATTCGTATCTCCTTTCCTCCCTCAAAGTAAGAGTCCATGTTTCGCATCCATATAATATAACTGGTAGAATAATAGTTTTATATATTTTCAGGTTAACGTTTTTTGAAAGGAGTTGGGAAGTCAAAAGTCTCTATAATGCATAATAGCACGCATTTCCAGATTGAGCCTATGTTTAATTTCCTTGTGCATCTCATTCCTGTTTGTGATTATTGTACCTAGGTATTTGAATTCAGCCACTTCTCCTCAAATTTTCCCTCATTTGTCATTAGCTGTCCATTTCAATTATATAATGTATTTCTATGTGTGACCATAGTTAGTTTCGCATCCTCCATAGTCTTCAGATGTAATACCTTGTAGCTTTCTTCTAATCAAGAAGCCAGTTCGTTCGTAGTAGACCTTGCATGCTTTCACAACAACAACATGAACAATAATATTAATAATAATAATATAATAATAATAATAATAATAATAGTAATAATAAATTTTATATACAGATTTTTAATGTTTACACATCTTTCTGTGCCTAAAGTTTTATTTCCCTTCTCCACTCGTTTCTATCCATACACTCCATGTACTCCAGTCCCCTTTCTCATTCCAGTTCTTATTTCTTGCATCCACGAGTTTCGTGGTCTTCTTTTCCTTCTTCTTCCAGGTGGAAACCATTCCAATGTTTTTTCTGGGTAACATTTCTTCTCGCATTCGTCGTACATGCCCATACAAAATTAATTGCTTATATCTTATATAATCCACTATTGAATAGGCCTATCTGATATTCATTTTTATAATAATAATAAAGTGATCCCACTATGGGCAACAGCAGACCCTTGGGGTAGTAGAAGCTTAAGGATCCTACTTAGAAAATTGGATAAACCTCGGTAAATTTTTGGACAAAACGCGGAAAATAAGGACAGCACTCATTCATGAATAAATATATGTTATCAAAAATGCAATACCAATAATTCTTAACAATTATATATAAATTAATTAGTGTATAATGCTATTGTGTTATCATTTAATTGTTATGTTATTGTGTTTTCTTTATGTAATTGTAATGTTAATGTTTTTTTTTAGTGTATAAGGCTATTGTGTTATTATTTAATTGTAATATTATTGTGATTTATTTATGTAATTGTAATGTTATTGCTTTTTTGTTGTTTATTTTTCTTTACACTAGTACCAATTATTACTTCATTGTAACGGACTGTCAACAGCACGTACGGCTTACTGCCCGTGCGACCCATATTTGTAAATAATATTGCAAATATCTTACTTCTTGTCTAATAAAGTCCTACTACTACTACTATTACTACTACTATACTACTACTACTCTACTACTACTTACTACTACTACTACTTTTCTAGACAACTGGAACTTGATGTCAACCTGGTTGTCAGCCTTGCGTGACGGCCGCTTTTACCCACCAGAACAAGTGACTGGTATTCATTTCAGCTAAAGGTTGAGTCGAACCCAGGACCATGGTGCCACCATAAGGTTTGGGTCAGTTTAAAAATCCTGACCTCACCGGGACTCGAACCCTCGACCTTCCGGTTTGTAGCGTATTGCCTTAACCAACCAATAATAATAATAATAATAATAATAATAATAATAATAATAATAATAATAATAATAATAATAATAATAATAATGATAATAATAATAATAATTATTTATTTAAGCTAGCAGAGTTAAGGAAATAATGTCTTCTCTTCCACTCAACCAGCGAATAAAACCATACAAAAAATAAATACTTAATATAATTTTAAAATATTATTAAAATGTAGACTAAACAAACGACAATGTGGATGTGGTCTTGTATTGGCTAACGCTAGCAAAACATGGAATACATTAAAATAAAATAAGAAAAGCTTCCTAGATGAATATTTATAGATATATATACAAAATGCTGAATATAGCTGTAATGCAGTTAGTGCTTTCATTGTGTCGAAATTAAGACAGAAATTAAATTGCATTTAAACATTGATATACTAGGTATCGTATCTGCAGTTTAGCGTTGGTTGAGAATACGTCCATTTTAATAGGATAGTTATTTTTAGGGAATTTTGAAGGAATGAACATATTGAGATTCTACCGATAGAAATACTGTATCTTTGAAAAAAAAAGAAAAAAAAAAAATATATATATATATATATATATTCATCAATCCTACCTATAGAGACACCGAAAATGGACTAACTCACAGGCACTATCGAATACGTAGGTTTATGGCCACGCCGACATAAGCTCTCCATTCATCTCTATCCTGAAATATGTTTTCCAATCATCCCCTATATAGTTTACTTCCCTCTAATCATTATTAATGTAATCTCCATTTCATTTTTGGTCTACCAACTGGGCATTTTCCTTCTGGTTTTCCTACAGTAAGCTTCGATGTACCTCATTCATTCCTTATTCGTGCAACATGTCCTGCCCATCGCAGTCTACAAGACTTAATTGTTCTTATTACATCTGACTTCATATAAAGATCATGTTATGTTATGAAGTCTTCTCCATTCACCTGTCCGTTCTTCTTTCCAAGTTTCTCAAGTTTCTAAACTTTTCCCTGAGAACTTTATTCCGCAAATCTACTAGTAATCTTTAATCTTTTCCTCCTTCTCCTCCCTTAAATAAAACACAGTTCCATATTTCTCATCCATATAACTGGGAACATAACATTTTTCTAAATGTTTTTCTGTTTAATGTTTGTTTTTATTAGGTTTTGGAACTAACAAGAGTCCTTGTATTGTGGCATAATAGCAGGCCATTTCCAGAATTGAGAGCCGATGTTTAATTACTTTCTGTAATTTCCTCATTCCTGTCTGTAATATCACTTTTTCAAAATTTTTCAACAATTATCATTAACTGTCAATTTCCATTATGTAATGCATTTCTACGTGTGACCTTAGGCCTATATTTAGTTTTATCGATGTTTGCTTCCAGCCCCCAATTTTCTTAGTATTAACCCAATAGAGTCTTTAATGTTACTTCTAAGCGAAAACTACTATGACAAATATTTTCACAGAGAGAAGAGAAAGAGAAAAAGAAAGAGAGAGAGGGAGAGAGAAAGAGAGTGAAAGAGAGTGAGAAAGAGAGAAAGAAAGAGAGTGAGAAAGAGAGAGAGACAAAAAAAGAGAGAAAAAGATAGAGAGAAAAAGAGAGCGAGAAAGAGAGAGAGAGAGAGAAAGAGGGAGAGTGAAAGAGGGAGAGTGGAAGAGGGAGAGTGGAAGAGAGAGAGAGTGAAAGAGAAAGTGAATGAAAGAGAGAAAGAGAGAGACAAAGAGAGAGAGAAAGAGAAAGAGGGAGAGTGAAAGAGAGAGCGTGAAAGAGAGAGAGAGAGAGAGAGAAAAAAGCGAGAGAGAAAAAGAGAGAGAGAGAAAAGAGAGAGAGAAAAAGAGAGAGAGAAAAAGAGAAAGAAAGAGAGAGAAAGAGAAAGAAAGAGAGAGAGAGAAAGAGAGAGAGAGAGAGAGAAAGAGAAAGAAAGAGAGAGCGAAATAGAGAGAGAGAAAATCTCGTTATTCCATTCATGGGCGTCACCAATTAGACGAGATATTTAGTTATCTTAAGTGAGTCATGGTTAATCCCGCCTTATATATATATGTATGTGTTGTTAATCTCGTGACTATTTTTTTTTCGGATCCAAACTCGGCATATAACAATAAAGAAAAGTAAGACCGACTTCGTTAACGAACAAAATCGAACAATCAGGAGTGGGATTTAACCCTAACGAGAATTTAATAATCGCTCTGGCAGCAGAAATTCTCGTTTTTTCACAACGGATCTTGGTATATGCTATTTCCAATATTCCGATAAATCAGAAAAATCCGACCATGAGAAGTAGGAGTTTATCTGAAAGCCAAAATTTAAATATCGCTCTATAGACAGCTATGTTTGATTTTTCGCAATGAAAGTAGCATGTAATTTAATACACAAGTGATCTTCTTGGTGATAAAATATTAAAATATGTATACAGTCAATATGCCCATTTCACCAATTAATGTTTTAAAATTGTCAACAAGTTTCCACAGCCAAGCTGTCATTCTCAAGACCAGATATTGACTGAAGACAAAATTGATAATAAATAAATAAACAAATTCAGTTAAAAACAAACCATTGTTGACCATTTTAAAACATTAATTGGTGAAATCGGCATATTGACTGTATACATAATTTAGCATGTAATTGTTTAATATGAATGAATATCGGATTCGTTATTCATAAGTAATATCACGAGTGGTTTCCAATTTATCTAGAGGATTTGGAAATCAAGAGTGGCATTTATTAGGACTGTTTAACGAATATAATTAAGCTGTTTTCTCAAAAATCATTATTTAATGTAAACGGCGATGTTTGAAAACATATGAGAAATGTTTGGTTATGTATAATTTGTTCATCACTGCAACTTGATCGTACTATTTATTGCCAAATAGGATCCCAATATTGTAAGAATGCACCCTAGTGGAGAAAAAATGAAACATCAAACTGTATATTATAACCGACATTATAGGTTATAAATTCATTTTTTTGGAAACAACTCACTAAAAATCAGTATTTAAAAACACAATTATTGAACACACAATTTTCAAATGTGTAGTTCGAAGGAATCTGTTCATTATTTGCTATATTCAACGTATTTGTTAGTCAGTCACTGCAAAATAATGCACTGACCTGTTCAGAATATTAAAAAGGAGGAGTTTTCTTTATTTTGGTAATCAAAATTCGATAATTATCGAGGTGAAACACGACTGTCATTTGTTGTAAAACAAAATTCATTGAAACTTGATTGACTCCCATTTGGGACAGGGGTTAAAAATCGGATATTTAAGAACGGAAGTTAACCTCAAACTGAAATTTTAGTGGGACATTTTAACAGTTCTACCGGACGCAATTTTCGTTCTTCTTGCAATGAAACCTGGCGTATAAGATTTAATTGCCAGGGTGCAGAATATGTCAGTTAACCGAAAATGCATATGGATTATTTTCTGTAGCTTAAAAAATCTATACAAGAATAACTACAAATTGTTCAAAGTCATCTCCATTGTTGTTTAAGCATTTATGACATCGTTTTAACAGTGATTTGCAGATGTTATCACACAATTTCTCATTATTACCATGCGCAGTGGTTAACTGATTTATGCGGCATCATGTAAATTAGCAAAATCGGACATAAATTCAACTTTTTCAGGAATTCGGTTAATTTACGTATTTCCTTTGTGACAGTCATTTTACACTCTACTATCGATACTCAGGGCCGAAACGTACACTCTATTGAGTAACACTAAGAACATGGGACTGGAAATAAACATCAATAGAACTAAATATACACTGCTCAAAACAATTAGAGGAACACTATGAAATATGCAAATATTTTTTTCATTGGATAAAGGTACAAAACATGAAATTAATAAAGTACATTATTTGTGGTTATTTATTTATTTATTTATTGCTCATGTCAGTAAAAACAAATGAATAATGCTGACAATTAACTTTTCAAATAATTCCGCTATGTAAGCAATTGAATCTTGTGCTTATTTTTCAAAGTTAAACACTCGTTATATAGAGTTAGTATCGTGTATGGCCTCCACGACATTCGATGACAGTTTGGCACCTTCGTGGCATGCTCCCAATAAGATTCTGGATTTCCTCTTGCGGGATATTCTCCCATTCCTCCATCAGAGCATCTCCAAGTTGCTGCAGAGTTTGTGGAGCTTGATGTCGGTTCCTGACCTTCCTGTCTAGAAGATCCCACAAGTGTTCAATAGGGTTGAGGTCTGGGCTGACCACTGGCCACTCCATTACCTCAATTTCATTCCTCCTCAGGAAATCCCTGGTGACAGCCGCAGAATGTGCCCTGGCATTGTCCTGCATAAACAGAAATCCAGGGCCTACTCCAATGGCAGCAGGTACTACATGCTCTTCCAGAACATGCTCGATATACCGGACAGCATTCAGTCGCTGGGGAACAAGTACAAGATCCGTACGATTGTTGTACATAACTCCGGCCCACACCATTATGGAACCTCCTCCGAATCTATCAATTTCCTGTACAGCCTCTGCAGAAAATCTTTCTCCTGGCCGTCCCCACACCCTCAATCGACCATCACAACGTGTAAGACGATACCTGGATTCGTCCGAGAAGAGCACAGACTCCCACTGGTTCAGGTTCCAATCACCATGGTTTTCAGCATACGTACGTCTTGCTGCCTTATGCCCATTTGTTAAGCGTGGTTTTCTAACGGGGCTTTTTGGATGAATATTCTCTTTCCTTAATCTGTTCCTTATGGTTTGGTCTGAAACCTGGATTCCGGAAGCCATATGAAGGTCATTCTGCAGGTATTTTGCAGTTTTTGTACACTGTTCAAGAGCAGAAAGAACAACGTATCTGTCATCCTGGGGGCTTGTTTTAAATTTACGGCCCTGGCCACGTCTTCTACAATACTGACCTGTCTTTCTGTGCCTGTTGCGTAACCTGGACACCGCGGAAGGAGAAACCCCAAGCTCTCAAGCCACTTGTCGCAGAGATTGATCTTGTCATAAAAGATGTAGAGCATGATACACTTCAAACTCATTTAAATGCCTCATTTTGTCAGAGACTTCAATAAACAAGGCAATAATCAACATTCGTCACTATAGCAACATCAGGAAGCTTACCAATTAAAAGTTGCCAGTGCCTTCCAAAATAAAAAAAAATTCTCTATATTTGTTATTTGAGGTAATTTCTTTGTATTTAGGCCATGGATCTTTAAAATTTGTATCCAATGATAAGACTAATAATTCAATTTACATATTGTCCAGCTTTCAGCATCACAGCTTTAAAAAACAATTACTTATTCAATTTATTACAAGTGTTCCTCTAATTGTTTTGAGCAGTGTATGTTCACACATAGAAATACATTACTTAATGGAAATGGACAATTGATGACATAGGAGAGAAATTTTGAATAAGTGACTGAATTCAAATACCTAGGAACAATAATCACAAAACGGAATGAGATGCACAAAGATAGGTTCAATTCTGGAAATGCATGCTGTTATGCACTACAGGGAAATTTGTCATCTCAACTTCTCTCAAATAATGTTAAACTGAAAACATTAAAAACAAACTGTGTTCTCCCAGTTATATTATATGGATGCGAAACATGGACTCTTATTTTAAGGGAGGATAAAATATAACTAGTATTTGAAAAAAAAGTTCTTAGAAAATGTCTGCACTAAAGAGAGATAAACAGACAGGCGAATCGAAAATACTACATAACAGTGAACAAATGATATTTATAGCAAACCAGATATGAAGGAGTAGGCTGTATGGCATTAGTGGTGTATGTAATTTTTTGCGCGATAGTGCGTTTTGTCGTACTTACAGCAATGGCGACCATGATTGAAAGTTCAATTTCCAACATTTCGAGATTGCCAACCTAAATAACTACTGTAATATTACATATTACAAACCTCGTACGGGAAGTAAAACCACTGCCCTTTATGTATACTACGTACAATGTATAAGACTTGAAAGCATAATAATAGTCCCTTCGATTGGTTGCCGGCCAAAGGAAGGCAAGACCAGTGATGGGGCTGCCATCTTATAGCCTCTGGTCAGGCTTTTCTGGAGAAGAAAAGAAAATAAAGGAAATAAGAAATGGAAGAAAGGAAAGACTCCCTAGCCCTCGGATGCCCTAATAGCGTCGGGGTCGAAAAAAAACAAGAGTTAACCAAGAGAGGTTAGATAGTAAAGTTAAAAGAGTGCAAAACACAAGTAAGTGGAAGAAATGTTTTGCTCAGCTTGGGCACCTTGTGGTCGCCATCCACATATCCCCTAGATGAGGACCCCTGAGGGTCTGGGATGAAAAGGATATCCCTGAAAAAGTTACTAGTTATAATAAAAGTTTAGGAATTATTAATCAAGTTATGAAACCATCCCTTGTACAAAAAACACCAGATTACGTTTATATAACACTTTGGCTAGACCAGTGTTGACCTATGGTAGTGAAGCATGGACACTAAAAAAACAACATGAAAGCAGAATAACGGCTTGTGAAATGAGATTCATGCGCAGAACAGCGGGTTACACCAGATGGGATCGGAAAAGGAACACCGATATCTTAAAAGAATTGAAGACTACGCCAATTTTGGAATATATTAAACAGTACCAACTAAATTGGAAACACCATCTTGAAAGAATGAGTTCAAATCGGATCCCCAAAGCTGTTTATAATTATATACCAAGAGGACGAAGATCACTGGGCCGTCCTATGAAACGCTGGAGGGAAAATTTTCTATATGATCGTAACAGGCCTTGGCCTAATACTTGGTAGGAAGAAGAAGAAGAAGACGTACAATTTATATACAAAAATATATCTAAAAGGTAGTGTTAATATACTACATTATACGAAACAAATCACTGCATTTTAAATGGACTGAACTTTATTTGAAACAATATAAAACAATAAATACGTACTTGCCGCCATTTTATCACTGACCGGTGTCACGGCCTGGTGTAGTTTCAGCTGATAAACATTGCCCCCACTGTTAACGTTAGTGAGTTGCTTATAATTAACGCAAATATTTCCAACAAATGTGTTATTATGTTACTATTATTTATTATTTTGAAAACACCATCGCGCAAAAAATGATGTACAAAGCACGTTTGTAAAGTGTTTTACAGAATCCCTGAAATTAAAAACCTCGCTTTCGCTCGATTGTTAAACATTTTTCTCGCTTCTGTAAAAACCACTTCCCAACTTCGCATCGTAATATAGTATTTTTCTTGTTGAGAAAAACAGTGCTTATTAGTCACTATACAAAGAATAAAGTTAGCTTAATTTTGATAATCATGGAGATATTTATTATATCTTAAATGATTGTATTAATTGTTTTATGTTCCTGAAATACAGTTTCTTCTTTACAACCGTGTACTTCACTCATTTTTTGTAAAAACCTACTTACATCACTATGACATATATCCCACTTCATATAATGAGAACAGTTAAGTTCCATAGACTGCGATGAGGAGGGCAGCTGGAACGAATACAGAAAGAAATGTAGGAAAAACAGAGGGAAAACGCCCAGTTCGTATACCAATGAGGTGGGAGAATAACGTTAACCATGATTACAAACCACTAGGACGAAGAAATGTTGGAAACCCTGTAAAATATGGACAGACCAATTCTAGTATCAGATCGTAACAGACCTTACGGTCTAATCCTTGATGCTGCGCTGCTGCTTATGATGATTTGAGGGAATGATTGGAAACAATTAGCTCTGGATAGGGATGCATGGAGAGCTTATGTCCGCGTGAACTCTCAGTGAGTTAGTTACTGCAATTGTCTACAAAATCTTAACTGATCTCTTACTGTCTCTTTTATAAACTTTAGTTTCGTTTTGACCCCCTTTTCTTAAATGCATGGCATGACTTCACTATTGTATATTCGGCCATTCTGATGTGTTTACAACGTATTGCCAGTTGTTGAATTTGTTATGGCAGTCCCGGGAACAAATGCAGCTGTGGAGAGAATTTCTGTTTCTCTCTCCGAGTTCTTTGTGGAGGAAGAAAAGAATCATTTAAACATTAAGACTGAGAAAGAAGTAATTGTGTTTAGAATCATTTCGATATTTCGTGAATTTACTTTGTTGAAAGAATAGAATGTCTGCAGCACTATTGCTTCTTGACTAGCAAGTCTGGGTTCAATACCCAGCGATGTTGGAAATTTTAATTATATACTTTTTTATTTTTGGGGTTGTTAGAGGTGGTTGTGTACAATTTTTAATTGCTAGAATACACAATACGTATACTTGGATTAAATTCTAAACCCCTCCGTAATATACATATTAATTCAATTTGTTGAATAATACAATAATAATTCAAATTCATTCGCATTAATGATTTTTTCTCAAATATTCGTTAGAAATAAAAGGGCAAGATAAATAGGCCTAATTCGATAAATCGGTATAGAAGAATAACCCTACAGTAAAATAATAAGGGATTACTTTTAAATATAAAAATAAAAATGTTAGTTTAACCCTTAAATTGGCAAAACACAAACTTCTTCTTTTAGATATTTGAATGTGACGGACCGCAGTGAAAACAGAATCTTGTGCAACTGTTATTATTAAGTATAATGTATAATTAGACACACATTTAAGTAGTTTCTTTTTGTTCGTTTTCTTCTGATTTGTTTAAAATATTCAATTAACTAAACCAACTGATGTATCTAAAAGGATACATTACAAATTTAAGGGTTAAAAATGTCGGGTTTGTCCCTTTAACTCAAGTAGAGAAACTTCGGGTAATTTGGATCCCTGTATTGAATTTTGTTTAATTACAGTGATTATCATTAGTGTCGCAACTGTGAAATAGCATTGTTAGTTTATTCAAATATGGAAACATCTTCATAATTTATCAACTTTTTACATTAAAAGAAAAGTTCACTTTAACCTCCATATTCGGATAAAGTGGACCCCAGAGTCCATCTTAACTTTTAGTCTATTTTTAAGTTTATTTACTCTCTTAATTTATACAGACAGGCAGAGATTAATATGAAAATATTTATGTCTGATCATAAATAAAAAGCGTTGATATTTATTTAATGTTTTGAAAAATTATTGTTGATTATAACATTCACACGTCATTCAACTACAGAAAGTGACGGTCTTTGGGTTTAATAAAATTACAAGAATATTAAATAAGATTAATTAAGTGAATGGTGGGGGCACTAGAGATATCAACGCGGGAATTAGATAAATCGCCCTTGGATATAGTCGCTTTACAGGAAGTTAGGTGGCCAGGAGAAGGTAGTCAGGAATCAGGAAGCATTGCATTATACTACGGGGGTGCAGAAAGACCTGCACTTGGAACGTTTTCAGTCAGAAGGAGGATCCTATCCGCTATCCGAGATATTAAATTTGTTAGTGATAGGACATGATTCTATAATTGTAAATGTACATGCCCCCACAGAAGATAAAGATGACAAGATCAAGGATGAGTTCTATGAAGAATTAGAATGCTTATTTGATAGCCTTTCACGATATCATATGAAAATTGTCTTAGGAGATTTTAATGCAAAAGTGGGGCGGGAAGATATATTCAAACCAACAATAGGCAAATTCAGTCTTCATGAAGATAGTAACGACAACGGGGTTAGATTAGTCACATTTGCCACATCAAAGAATCTCATTGTTAAGAGCACAACATTTCAGCATAAGAATATTCATAAATACACCTGGACGTCCCCAGATGGAGAAACTCGGAATCAGATAGTCATGTATTAGTGGATAAACGCTGGCACAGTAGCATCATTGATGTTAGATCAGTTAGAGGGACAGACTGCAATTCGGATCATCATCTGGTCAGAGTGAAAATCAGACAACGGCTATCGCTTATGAGAGGAACGAATGCTAAAGATGATTCTGTAAAATATGAATTAAAAAACTTGAAAAATGATGAAATGCGGCAAGAATACCAAATCAAAATTGCTAATAGATTTTAAGTACTGGAATCTTCAGATGACAATGTGGCAAACGAAGAAGAAACTGATATAAATAAAGAATGGGAGACTATAAGAGATACTATTAAATTGTCAGCATCAGAAAGCATTGGTTGTTTAAAAAAGAGGCAAAACAAGAAATGGTTTGATGAGGAATGTGTCGACATTGTAAAGAAAAGAAAGCTAGCAAAAATGAAATGGTTACACGAGCCAAATGAGGTAAATTTAGAGCAATTGGGTAGTGTTAGACGGGAAACCACCAAGTTACTAAAGAGTAAAAAGAGGGAATATTTGATAGAGAAGATTAATGATCTTGAAATTAATGCAAAAAAATAGGAACATCAGAGAATTATATCAGGGAATTAGTATAGATAAGAAGGGGTTTCAGGCTAGAACAAACATAATTCGGAATGAAAATTGGGATATGATTGCAGATTCTAGGAGTATATTAAACAGATGGAAAGGTTACTTTAATCAGCTATTAAATGTACATACAGAACAGGACACTGAGGAGGATAAGTTACAGAGAGCAGAAATGCTAGTCGCAGAGCCAAGTGCATTAGAGGTTGAAATGGCGATTGAAGAATTGAAGATGTATAAAGTATCAGGTTCAGATGACATCCCAGCAGAACTGATAAAATCAGGGGGAGAAAAATTGATGGACAAGATACGCGGGTTGCTTATTATGATTTGGGAAAAAGAATCTCTTCCAGATGAATGGAAGGTATCAATTATCATACCAATTTATAAGAAAGGAGATAAAACTGATTGCAACAACTACAGGGGCATCTCATTACTTTCAACTTCGTACAAAATTCTAACAAATATATTAGTAAGCAGACTTACTCCCTATATTGATGACATTCTAGGAGATCATCAATGTGCATTTAGAAGAAACAGGTCTACAACAGATCAGATTTTTAGTATAAGACAGATTTTAGAAAAGAAATGGGAATATAATGGTACTGTACATCAACTGTATGTAGACTTCAAAAAAGCATATGATTCAATTAAGAGGGAAAAGTTATATAGTATCCTGCTGGAGTTCCGAATTCCTAAAAAGTTAGTTAAACTTATACGAATGTGTCTAAATGGCACAAAGAGTAGGGTGCGTGTAGGCAAACAGTTTTCGGATACTTTTGAAATCCAGAATAGGTTGAAGCAAGGAGATGCACTATCTCCTCTACTATTTAATTTTGTACTAGAGCATGCCATTAAGTCTTTAGAGAATGAGGAAGGATTACAACTCAATGGTATTAATAAGCTGTTAGTTTATGCCGATGATGTAGTATTGTTGGCCGATAGCGAGGAGATACTAAAGGACAACACGCACACACTTTTGAGTAACACTAAGAAATTAGGACTGGAAGTAAATATCAATAAAACTAAATATATGGTCACACGTAGAAATTCATTATATAATGGAAATGGACAGCTAATGACAAATGAGGGAAATTTTGAGGTAGTGGCTGAATTCAAATACCTAGGAACAATAATCACAAATAGGAATGAGATGCAAAAAGAAATTAAACTTACTTACTTACTTACTCACTGGCACTATCGAACCCGTAGGTTCATGGCCGCGCGGACATAAGCTCTCCATACATCCCTATCCTGAGCTAATGCTTTCCAATCATTTCCTGTATAATCTACTTCCCTCAAATCATAGTTAATGTTGTCTCTCCCACCTCATTCTTGGTCTACCAACTGGGCGTTTTCCTTCTGGCTTTCCTACAAGAAGTTTCCATGCACGTCTTTCATTCCCCATACGCGCAACATGTCCTGCCCATCGCAGTCTACGGGACTTAAACTGTTCTTATTATATCTGGCTTCCTATAAAGACCATGTAGTTCATTGTTATGTAGTCTTCTCCATTCACCTGTCTGTTCATCTGTCTTTGGTCCAAAAATTTTCCTAAGAACTTTATTCTCAAATACTCGTAATCTCCTTTCCTCCCTTAAAGTAAGAGTCCATGTTTCGCATCCAAATAATATAACTGGTAGAATAATAGTTTTATATATTTTCAGCTTAACGTTTTTTGAAAGGAGTTGGGACATCAAAAGTCTCTGGCAATGCATAATAGCATGCATTTCCAGAATTGAGCCTATGTTTAATTTCTTTGCGCATCTCATTCCTATTTGTGATTATTGTTCCTAGGTATTTGAATTCAGCCAATTCCTCAAAATTTCCCTCATTTGTCATTAGCTGTCCATTTCCATTATATAATGTATTTCTACGTGTGACCATATATTTAGTTTTACTGATATTTACTTCCAGTCGTAATTTCTTAGTGTTACTCAATAGTGTGTGCGTGTTGGCCTTTAGTATCTCCTCGCTATCGGCCAGTAGTACCACATCATCAGCATAAACTAACAGCTTATTAATACCATTCAGTTGTAAGCCTTCCTTATTCTCTAAAGATTTAATGGCATGCTCTAGTACAAAATTAAATAGTAGAGGAGATAGTGCATCTCCTTGCTTCAATCCATTCTGGATTTCAAAAGTGTCTGAAAACTGTTTGCCTACACGCACCCTACTCTTTGAGCCATTTAGACACATTCGTATAAGTCTAACTTTTTGGGAATTCCGAACTCCAGCAGGATACTATATAACTTCTCCCTCTTAATTGAATCATATGCTTTTTTGAAGTCTACATATAGTTGATGTACAGTACCATTATATTCCCATTTCTTTTCTAAAATCTGTCTTATACTAAAAATCTGATCTGTTGTAGACCTGTTTCTTTTAAATGCACATTGATGATCTCCTAGAATGTCATCAATATAGGGAGCAAGTCTGCTTACTAATATATTTGTTAAAATTTTGTACGAAGTTGAAAGTAATGAGATGCCCCTATAGTTGTTGCAATCAGTTTTATCTCCTTTCTTATAAATTGGTACGATAATTGATTCCTTCCATTCATCTGGAAGAGCTTCTTTTTCCCAAATCATACTAAGCAACCAGCGTATCTTGTCCAACAATTTTTCTCCCCCTGATTTTATCAGTTCTGCTGGGATCTCATCTGAACCTGATGCTTTATACATCTTCAATTTTTCAATTGCCATTTCAACCTCTAATGCACTTGGCTCTGCGACTAGCATTTCTGCTGTCTGTAACTTATCCTCCTCAATGTCCTGTTCTGTATGTACATTTAATAGCTGATTAAAATAACTTTTCCATCTATTTAATATACTCTTGGAATCTGCAATCATATCCCCATTTTCATTCCGAATTATGTTTGTTCTAGCCTGAAACCCTTTCTTCTCTATACTAATTCCCTGATATAATTCTCTAATGTTCCTATTTTTTGCATTCATTTCAAGATCATTAATCTTCTCTCTCAAATATTCCCTCTTTTTACTCTTTAGTAACTTGGTGGTTTCCCGTCTAACACTACCCAATTGCTCTAAATTTACCTCATTTGGCTCGTGTAACCATTTCATTTTTGCTAGCTTTCTTTTCTTTACAATGTCGGCACATTCCTCATCAAACCATTTCTTGTTTTGCCTCTTTTTTAAACAACCAATGCTTTCTGATGCTGACAATTTAATAGTATCTCTTATAGCCTCCCATTCTTTATTTATATCAGTTTCTTCTTCGTTTGCCACATTGTCATCTGAAGATTCCAGTACTTAAAATCTATTAGAAATTTTGATTTGGTATTCTTGCCGCATTTCATTATTTTTCAAGTTTTTTAATTCATATTTTACTGAATCATCTTTAGCGTTTGTTCCTCTCATAAGCGATAGCCGTTGTCTGATTTTCACTCTGACCAGATGATGATCTGAATTGCAGTCTGTCCCTCTAACTGATCTAACATCAATGATGCTACTGTGCCAGCGTTTATCCACTAATACATGATCTATCTGGTTCCGAGTTTCTCCATCTGGGGACGTCCAGGTGTATTTATGAATATCCTTATGCTGAAATGTTGTGCTCTTAACAATGAGATTCTTTGATGTGGCAAATGTGACTAATCTAACCCCGTTGTCGTTACTATCTTCATGAAGACTGAATTTGCCTATTGTTGGTTTGAATATATCTTCCCGCCCCACTTTTGCATTAAAATCTCCTAAGACAATTTTCATATGATATCGTGAAAGGCTATCAAATAAGCATTCTAATTCTTCATAGAACTCAACCTTGATCTTGTCATCTTTATCTTCTGTGGGGGCATGTACATTTACAATTATAAAATCATGTCGTTTGCCCTTTAGAATTATGTATGATATCCTATCACTAACAAACTTAATATCTCGGATAGCGGATAGGATCCTCCTTCTGACTAAAATACCCGTTCCAAATGCAGGTCTTTCTGCACCCCCATAGTATAATGCAAAGCTTCCTGATTCCTGACTACCTTCTCCTGGCCACCTAACTTCCTGTAAAGCGACTATATCCAAGGGCGATTTATCCAATTCCCGCGAAAAAAAGAAATTAAACATAGGCTCAATTCTGGAAATGCATGCTATTATGCATTGCAGAGACTTTTGATGTCCCAACTCCTTTCAAAAAACGTTAAGCTGAAAATATATAAAACTATTATTCTACCAGTTATATTATATGGATGTGAAACATGGACTCTTACTTTAAGGGAGGAAAGGAGATTACGAGTATTTGAGAATAAAGTTCTTAGGAAAATTTTTGGACCAAAGAGAGATGAACAGGCAGGTGAATGGAGAAGAGTACATAACAATGAACTGCATGGTCTTTATAGGAAGCCAGATATAATAAGAACAGTTAAGTCTCGTAGATTGCGATGGGCAGGACATGTTGCGCGTATGGGGAGTGAAAGACGTGCATGGAAGCTTCTTGTAGGAAAGCCCAGTTGGTAGACCAAGAATGAGGTGGGAGAACAACATTAACTATGATTTGAGGGAAGTAGATTATACAGGGAATGATTGGAAAGCATTAGCTCAGGATAGGAATGTATGGAGAGCTTATGTCCGCGCGGCCATGAACCTTCGGGTTCGATAGTGCCAGTAAGTAAGTAAGTAAGTATGGTTTTTTACAGATAGCATATATGTATTCGTGTAAAGTGCACTCAGGTCCTCGTGGAGGGTCCACATTAACCGAATTCCTTTGTTATGTTTAATTATTTTATACAGCCGCCATGTCACATAACATCAAACCAAACCCGTCAGTATATTAAAACAGCATCTACATAATATAACATATTTAGGAGTTTTTTCAACATATGTAATATTCAACAGCAGAAATTACGAATTGATTCTTAGCTTGAAAAACTTTTAAAGTGGTCATTTTCATAAATATCACAAATAAATTCTTCTTCGCACAAATAATAAAAGAAACTGGCCTTGAACCCGCCAAAGTTGATGAGAGGAAGAAGTTAAAATATTTTCTGTTCGACGGCAGCACCAAATAAAGAAGATATTAACATGATCCACTCAAAGAGAAGGCACACATTACCCAAACTTTCATTTACAACAAATTCCTGTGTTCGTACTCTATTTTGTGCCAACATTTAAAAGTACACATTATACACTTAAATACCGAGAGATCATTTGGAAATGTGTATTTCAAATTTTGTTTTCATGGCAAACACAGAACTTCAGTAATCAGGGAACTTATAATTAATCAAAATCATAAAATCAAATGGGATGACATAAAAATTTTACACAAAGAAAATAATTACCAAAAAAGATTAATAGTAGAAATGACCTTTATAAAAAAGAACAAAATAAAGCATTAAATAAACAAAAATATTTAAATAAATGGTGTGGAACATATGGATTTTCACTTTTATTTTTGTATCAGTATACGATCTGGAACAAGTACACAACCTCATGATGATAACTAACTACAAGATTCCCTGTACTGTCTTCAGTGACAGCTACCCTTTCAGTTAACCATGGCTCTCTGGAGCTGTCACACCAAGGATTTATTAATATTAGTATGTAATCTCAATAAACGTTAATGACTTTTAAAAGATGAAAACATGAATAAGATATAAGATATATTGTAACCAATAAGAATTAAATGAGGTTACTGTTGTGGAACATATGATTCCTTGCTAAAATATTTTTAATTATAAATTGGAATTTTAAATTTATTCATTTAAATTTGTATACATATATTAAAAAAGATTAAAATTGTCTTGGTGATGTAACTATGTATAAACATTTATAAACAACCGTATCTTGAAAATGATCTCACATAAGGAGATTGAAACGTCGACACAATAAATTTATGTTTTGAGATAACGTTTATTTCTTTGTAATTATGACATATCTCTCTGTTGAAACAATGCTAATATGATAGTAAATAAATAATAGTTTTAAAAAACTAAAAGAACACGCTTTATTAGAAAACTAAAAAATGAAAAATAATTTTAATTTCCAATACGCTTGGGATAAAAAAAGTGGTCAACAAAAAAATCATCTCCAACACATATAGAATAAAACTAGAGTTATCAACAAAAAGAAAATAATTTTACCATCAAAAGCGTGGGGTGCTTTTTATGATTTTTACATTTTCTTCTTAGAGAGCTTACTTTTACCAATATCTGTTTATTATCAAATATATTAATTGATATAGAGCACCCCACACTTTTGATGGTAAAATTATTTTCTTTTTGTTGATAACTCTAATTTTATTCTATATGTGTTGGAGATGATTTTTTTGTTGACCACTTTATTTTACCCCAAGCGTATTGGAAATTAAAATTATTTTTCATTTTTTAGTTTCCTAATAAAGCGTGCTCTTTTAGTTTTTTAAAACTATTATTTATTTTTTATTTTTTAGTTTTAATATTTTACAGAATAAGATAAGAATGTAAATATCTTTAAATTCGATACTATTGTAGTATGAGCTAAAAGTAATACTCTACTATTAAAAAACCACCCTCCCAGCCGGATTTGAACCAGCGACATATGGATTATTGAAATTATATACCACTAAGAGTTCACTGCTCTACCAACTGAGCTCTTACAACGATTGACTAAAAACTCGACAAGTCCGCAACCTATTATACCAGTTTTCATTTTTTTGTTTTTCGGATGATTCTGGCCAGGATTTTAGAAACAAAATATGAAATTATTGTATTGTCACGGGTCCTCTACACGTACACAAAGTTTCAAGACGATCTAATGTTTCTAAGTGGGTGAAAATCGCGTTGAAAGATTCCGTTACATTGATACAAAAACCTTTTTTTTGATTTTCTGATGATTATGGCCAGGATTTTAGAAAATAAATATGAAATTATTGTATTGTCACGGGTCCTCTACAAGTACACAAAGTTTCAAGTCGATCCAGTGATTTTAAGTGGGTGAAAATCGCGTCGAAAGATTCCGTTACATAGATAGATAGATAGATAGATAGATAGATAGATAGATAGATAGATAGATAGATAGGTAGATATATAGATAGATATATATATATATATATAGGTATATATATAGATATATATAGGTATATATATAGATATATAGATATATATAGATATATATATATATATAGATAGATATATAGATAGATATATATATATATATATATATATATATATATATATAGATAGATAGATATACAGATAGATATACAGATAGATATATAGATAGGTGGATAGGTGGATAGGTGGATAGGTGGATAGGTGGATTGATGGATAGATGGATAGATGGATAGATGGATAGATGGATAGATGGATAGATGGATAGATGGATAGATGGATAGATGGATAGATGGATAGATAGATAGATAGATAGATAGAGGTCAAGCTAATATAAAGCGTGTAAAAAAATAAACACTTTACGGTTCCATAACATACTTTGGATGTTTCGAGGGCGGTTGGAAAAGCCTGTATTTAAGAATTATTAGCTAGTGAAATCACGTTAAACCTCCTACAACCGTAGCTGAAGATTCTGTTTCAAATTATCGGACGGTGTATATTTTTAGCGTGTAAGGAAATCATATTCGATACGGCTTTCCTGGTCTTATGTTTAGCGATCAAGGCTACAGAACAAGAAGCAATGAGTCATAGGAGATCGTGAACTTCATTTCCACCATCATTAATATAATCGAACAAGGAATCAAATATACTAATGGAAGAATATAAAAAATGGGGACTGAACATATGACTGAATACAGAATACAGAATATGTGTTTGGGAAAAAGGATGTGGATGACCTCATACTCGAAACAGGGAAAATAAAAAAAAATGGGATTTTTTTAAATATCTTGGGTCAATAATTACAAGTTTAGGTACCTGTGAGAGAGATGTACAGACTAAAATTGCAATGGCAAAAAATGCAACTAAGACATTACACGAAATAATTTGGAATAAAAATATTACAAAGGAAACTAAAATGAAAATTTTTAAGAGCATAATACAGAATATTTTGTCATATGGAAGTGAAACTTGGTCTTTGACGGAATTACAAAAGAATAAAATTAGAACAGTTGAATTTGATTATTTTAAAAGAAGGCTCCAAAAAACAAGACAGGATAAAATAAGAAATGAATTCCTTTGGAGAGAAATTAATGTCACCACATCTGTTGTTAAGAGGATTGAAAATCAAACGCTTAAATGGTACGGCCATGCACAAAGAATGGAAAATGAAAGATGACAAAAAAATATATACCAATGGTCACCCCCTGGAAGAAATAAACGTGACAGACCAAGATGGAAATGGAAAATCTACGTCAGAACAATAATAGATGATAGGAATTTGGAAGAGGGAGATTGGAATGATAGAGATAAATGGAAACTGACGACGGCAAACCTATAAGTGAGGGAATGTCGAAGAAGAAGAAGAAGAAGGAATCAAATAGGGTGATAGACTGGCCCTATTAACTGATTTTTATATTAACTACTAGCTAATATCCGGCGTACGCTGCTACGCCTAAATAAATCATGTGTTTATACCTTTAGTTGAAGAAGTAAACTGAAGTAGATTCATACAGGCCTCAGGAGGCCCCTGGGGTAGTAGGAAGTTAAGGCTCCCACTTATTCTGGACAATCGGCACTTGATGTCAGCCTGGTTGTCAGCCCTGCGTGACGGCCGCCTTTACTCCCAGAATAAGCGTCTGGTACTCATTTCCGTTAGAGGCTGAGTCGACCCAGGGTCATTGTGCCGCCAGAAGGTTTGGGTCAGTTTAAATAATTAAAGGAAAAATTATAAATGTATATTATTTTTATTTTTAGATACCCCGTGCTGTTTACCCGGCGTTGGCTTGATATATACATAGTCCGATGTACTTGGTATAAATGAGCTGAAAGACTAAATTCGTTATTTTGAGTTATCCGAAAAAGAATACCCGCTGTGCGCTGCTATGCTTTCTCGGGAATCTACTTATTCCGATCTTCTTGGCATCAATGAAAGACAAAAATGGTTATTGTGAGTTATCCGTAAAAGATAAACATATGCGGTCGCGGACTTCTTTATAGATCTTTTGAGATATTCAATTCTGTGTACATTGATTTGGTATATTTATTATGGTTTGGGCAGAGTAAGCATTTAAGCGAACAAAACTACTTCTTTTTTTTACATTTTTCACTACAAAGTGTTATTTTTAAGAGTGAAGGGCGTGGGCATTAAAACTCTCTTATAGCCTATAACGTTCCCGGGAGAATCCTGAACATTTTGCAAAAATCCCCATCACAATCGGATAAATGGTACGGCAGCGCACGTTTGTCCGGGAATCTACTTATCCCGACCTTCTTGGTATCAATGAAAGGCAAAAATAGCTAATATGTATTATCTGTAAAAGATAAACACATGCTGTCGCGGAATTTTTTTGTAGAATTTTTTGAGATATTCAATTCTGTGTGCATTAATTTTGTGTATTTGTTATTGTTTAGGCAGCGTAGGCCATTTAAGCGTCAAAAAAGGGACTTGTTCACGTTTTTAAGGGTGTAGGAGTTGAGTATCACGGGAATCTTCTGAACATTTTGCAAAAAAAACTCGTCACAATCCGATGAACGGTATCGCCGCGCATAAAGTACGAACAAACAAAGATATATTGTTACATATTAATTTGTTTAACTTGGTTCTTGAATACGCCATTAGAAAGTTAACAATGAACACTAAAGGGACCCTAGAATATAAAGGTGGGTTGTTGGATTTGATGTCCCATGTTGTAGATATATGATTGTAATAATTTAGATCACTGTTATTTGCCACGGCACTGATGACTCCCGTCAGGGAAAAAATCAGACGAACACTGAGGAACACAGTTAGAAAGGAGACGCAGCTAAGATTTTACTGAACAATGGCACTACCCGTGCAAGATTTTACTGAACAATGGCACTACCAGTGCAAGATTTTACTGAACAATGGCACTACCAGTGCAAGATTTTACTGAACAATGGCACTACCAGTGCAAGATTTTACTGAACAATGGCACTACCAGTGCAAGATTTTACTGAACAATAGCACTACCAGTGCAAGATTTTACTGAACAATGGCACTACCAGTGCAAGATTTTACTGAATAATGGCACTACCAGTGCAAGATTTTACTGAACAATGGCACTACCAGTTCAAGATTTTACTGAACAATGGCACTACCAGTGGCGATGTATGGAAGTGAGACCTGGGCCTTAAGGAAAAAGACAAAAGTAAAATCCAGGCATCGAAAATGAGCTTCCTACGGGCGTTGAATGGTTGAACAAGAGAAGAACATATTAGAAATGAGAATATTAGAGAAGAACTAAAAATACAACCACTTCAGCAATAAATAGATGAACACAGGAACAACTAGATATTTATTATTTATTTATTTATTTAGCCTTGTGGCCTTCTCTTCCACTCAGGACAATCATATAGAGCACCTTCAGAGAATGACAGAGATAGGATACCAATGATGGCATTGATGTATAATCCTGGAGGAAGAAGATCGGTAGGAAGACCAAGAAAACGCTGTACTGAACAAATGTGAGATCGGAACATGTAGAGACTAATCCGTGAAAGAAGATAATGATGATATCCACACATATGATTTATTTCTTTCCTTGCATTTGGTTAATAACAAAATGCCAATCATATCAAGACATTACTTTCTGTTGTAGCCATTTTGAACTGCTTACTAGTAGGCCCATGTGAGATTGGTAAACGTTAAACATTGTTTTTGGCAAAGAATGCGGACCGACTGAAGCGCTTCCTGAATTATGCAACGGGAAAGTTACATTATAAACCTAAGAGAGGGCAGCAGTGTTTAGACGATGTTGAGAATGGAAAATTTCACATATGTGTTAACTCAGTTTTCACAAGAATGTTATGAATATAGAATTCCGGCTCCACTACTTGTTTTATAAACTGTGCCA
Source organism: Diploptera punctata (assembly GCA_030220185.1). NCBI lineage: Eukaryota > Metazoa > Arthropoda > Insecta > Blattodea > Blaberidae > Diploptera > Diploptera punctata. The sequence continues at coordinate 3,558,934 of JASPKZ010004196.1, forward strand.
AGATCCTCTGCACCTATTACTCAATATGTCACACCCAACCAATACATGCTATGTTTTACAGCTCTCCTTTATTCTCTACTAAAAAAAATTGAATAAACACTATAAATAATTATATTACAGGGTGGCGTAATTCTGGAGGTAGCGTTTGAGATTTGGAAATATAATGTCTAATCCTATAAAAAACCACAAAGGGATTGAAACAAGGATGAGTCTATCACCAATTTATTTAATATTTATGTAGAATTTATATTAATGAAATGGAAACAAAGCTGCAAAGGTATGGGGATCCCAATAGGCAACAGATTTTTGCTGACATAGCGCAGGACAAATTTGATATGGAATTCATGATAAAAAGGTTGAAAAACACATATGAATCATGGGGTCTCACAGTAAATTTACAAAAAACGGAATATCTGGCAATAAATAGCAATGAAAGAGAAAATTTAATATTGGAAGAAGGAATCCAAATAAAGCAAGTGAAACAAACTAAATATTTGGGAATAATTATGGATAACATTGAAGGTATAGGCAAAGAGAACATAAAACATAGAATTGAATTGAGTAGCAAAATAATATCATCTTTAAATTCCATATGGTGGGATAAGCATATTTAGAAAGACACAAAAAAATATATTGGTAAAACATTGGTGGAATCTGTTGCAATGTATGGAAGTGAGGTATGGACAATCAATAAGTACTACAAGAATAGACTGATAGCTCTAGAAATGGATTATTTACTCAGAAGTGCCAGAAAGTCTAAATTAGAACATGTCACAAATAAGGAAATTAGAAACATAATGGAAGCAGAAGAAAGCATAATTGAAAGAATTGAGGAGAAGGAATTAAAGTGGTTAGGACATGTTTTAAGAATGGAAGATGAGCGATAGCCGAAGCAACTATATGAATGGCATCCGAACAGAAAGAAGAAAAGAGGGAGACCAAGGTTAACATGGAAGGAAAACATGAAGACAGTAATGCAACCTAGAGGGCTAAGCATCGAAGATGCCCAAGACTGTAGGCTTTGGAGGTTTGGCACGGGAAGACGGCAGCAGCTGTTAAAACCCGAAGATAGATACATACAGCGTTTGAGATATTCTGGAGGTACCGATTAAAATCCCAGTCGTCAAAGTAAATGCTTGTTTAGAATTTCAGTACTCAGACCATACAAAACTTTTATTTATTTTACATTTATTTCTCTTCCACTTCACCAGGGTTTAATTATACATCTTTCTTCTTCTTCACGGTTTAGGCTTATTTACTAGCCTGTTCCGGCTCCAAATTGCTGTTGTTTCCATATTTTCTTTGGTCTTCCCAAACTTATTCTTCCTCGTGGTGAATAGCTGTATGCTGCTTTTGGTATTCTATTCTCAGTCATCCTTGCCAAGCGTTCTTTCCAGTTTGTTTTGTATTTCACTGTTGTGTTTAATTCCTGTACTTTTAGTTGTCTTATTTCTGTGTTGTGTTTTTGTCTGTTCTTTGATATCCTGCTATTGCTATTGGTCTGAGGAATTTCATTCCAGCAGCTTGTATTCTGGCAGATTGTTGTTTTGTCACTGTCCATGTTTCGGATCCGTAAGTAATAATAGGAACTGCCATTGTCTTGTATAATTTCATTATAGAGTATTTCCTGGCTTTATTTTTCAAAGTTCTTTTTAGTGTTCCTGTTATATAATTAAACTTATTTAGTTTGTTATTTATATCTGTTTCCGCTGTGTTTGATATTTCGCAACCGAGGAAGTTATATAGGCCTATAAAATAACAATTATAAATTATCTACATGTTCATTAATAATACATAATAGCCTAGGCTATACAATATAGAGTTGACAAGAAAAAAAGGCAATTAATAACTAACTCACTGGCACTATCGAACCCGTAGGTTCATGGACGCGCGGAAATAAGCTCTCCATAGATCACTATCCTAAGCTAATGTTTTCCATTCATTCCATGTATAATCTACTTCCTTCAAATCATAGTTAATTTTATTTCCCCACCTCATTCGTGGTCTACCAACTGGGCGTTTTCCCTCTGGTTTTCCTACAAGAAGCTTCCATGTACGTCTTTCATTCCCCATTCGTGCCATATGTCCTGCCCATCGCAGGCAATTAATAATAATAATAATAATAATAATAATAATAATAATAATAATAATAATCATAGTACATTCACGAATTCAGGCCATTTGTTGAGCTGTTTCGGCCTCAAGAGAAACACCATCCAGAAGTCTTTTGAGTGGACGTTGTTGTAAGGGGTAGTGACGCGTGTATAACCTCTCCTATCCAATTCTCCTCACCTTCTCGTGGTACAACCCGTTTTCACAAACGAGGCTCTGAGGACCGAGTCACGGCGGTATAACCGTTCCATCGGGTACTGAGTAAATGCGGTATCCTAATGTCTGTCCACAGACTGAAAGGTAGCAGCCCTACCACTGGACTACTTAGCGTCGGGCCAGTAACCCGTCCTAAGGAACTTCAACACTACTTTCAAGTCTCAACATGAAAAAATCCAGGAGGAATTGAAATATGACGACCCACAGCAAAGTTTAAAAGAAAACGGCACAATGATATTGTAAGATATGCAACCTGGAATAATAATAATAATAATAATAATAATAATAATAATAATAATAATAATAATAATAATAATAATAATAATAAGCAATTGGCTCGGTAAAAAAGTGTAAACTATTAGAGAATATTAAAAGTATACATGAGACATGATTATATATTTAATTGTCTAACTCACTACCCAACTCACTGGCACTATCGAACCCGTAGGTTGATGGTCGCGCAGACATAAGCTATCCATACATTCCTATCCTGAGCTGTTTTCCAAGCATTCCTTGTATAATCTACTTCCCTCAAATCCTAGTTAATGTTATTCTCCCACCTCATTCTTGGTGTACCAAATGGGCGATTTCCTACACGAATATTATATTGTCTTAGGAAATATCTAGTGAGCTTTTTTAAAACTGTTTTTAAGTCGGGCAAACCTTGATATTCGAGGGGAGGAAATTCCAGAGTCGGGTGGCTGAAACAAATATTAATGCAGAAAGAAATTAAAAATAGGTCCAATTCTAGAAATTGCATGCTTGTATGCATTACAGGCACTCTTATAGCCCCCATTTATCTAAAAAAAACGTTAAACTGAAAATGTATAAAACTTATTCTCCCAGTTAAATGGATGCGAAACGTGGAATCTTACTTCATGAGAGGAGTAAAAAACGAGTATTTGAGAATAAAGTTCTTAGGAACATTTTTGGACAAAAGAGAGATGAACACACAGGCGAATAGAAAATACTACATAACATGTGCTAAGTGATTCTTATAGGAAACGAGATATAATAAGAACAGTTAAGCAACACAGACTGCCTTGGGAAGGACATGTGGAAAACCAGAGGGAAAAAGCCCAGTTGGTAGATCAAGAATGATATGGGAGAATAGTATAAAGCATGGTTAGAGGGAAGTAAATTATACAGCGGGTGACTGGAAAATATTGACGCAGGATAGGGATATATGGAGAGCTTATGTCTCGCGGCCATGAAATTAGGCCCTATATGTTTGATAGTGCCAGTGAGTTAGTTAGTTACTTACTTACTCACTGGCACTATCGAACCCGTAGGTTCATGGCCGCACGGACATAAGCTCTCCATACATCCCTACCCTGAGCTAATGTTTTCCAATCATTCCCTGTATAATCTACTTCCTTCAAATCATAGTTAATGTTATTCTCTCACCTCATTCTTGGTCAACAACTGGGCGTTTTCCCTCTGGTTTTCCTATAAGAAGCTTCGATGCACGTCTTTCATTCCCCATTCGTGCCACATGTCCTGCCCATCGCAGTATGCGAGACTTAACTCTTCTTATTATATCTGGCTCCCTAAAAATACCATGTAGTTCACTGTTAAGTAGTCTTCTCCATTCACCCGTCTGTTCATCTCTCTTTGGTTCAACAATTTTCATAAGAATTTTATTCCCAAATACTCGTAATCTTCTTTCCTCCCTTAAAGTAAGAGTCCATGTTTCGCACATATAATATAACTGGTAGAATAATAGTTTTATATATTTTCAGTTTAACGTTTTTTGAAAGGAGTTGGGACATCAAAAGTCTCTGCAATGCATAATAGCACGCATTACCAGACTTGAGCCTATGTTTAATTTCTTTGTGCATCTCATTCCTAGGTATTTGAATTCAGCCACTTCTTCAAAATTTCCCTCATTTGTCATTAGCTGTCGATTTCCATTATATAATGTATTTCTATGTGTGAATTTACATGTATACTGAAATTATATATTAATTTGACTTAGTTTAAATTAATCAGACGGGTTTTGCATTAGTCGTGGAAATAAACAATCTTGTTATGCTCTGTAAACGATGTAATAAGACGTTACAATCGTTATTAATTTTCTATATATCAATGACTTGTTACCTTTACTTAATTTATTTCCCTATATATGGCCCTATAGAAATTTATTTATTTAAGAAGCCTGGTAACATGTAGGCATTATCAAAATTAATGATATTTCCAATCAGGATTGAACCTGGGCCCGCGTCGTCGCAAGAGAGCATCGTACCGACTGATCCACTGAAGCGAACGACACGAATACTGCATGAAGAAAGATTTACGCTGCCCGATTTGAACTCAAACGAGACAGCAAACGTAACAACTTACTGGTGTGAATCGCTCTTCAAAACTTTTCACTTTCCATCATCAAGAGTTGCGCATTAATTGTTTCAAAGCCTGTACACATGGCATACAAAATGTTACTGGAAAATAAACAGAATACTCGAGAAACCAGGTAAAAAGAGTAAAGCACCTGCAGTCTTATTAGAAAAATTGTTCAAATTGGCGACCTCTATTCTCACAACACAGATGACATCGGCGACGAAAGAATTCTCGTATCCCGTTAAAGATATCAGGTGTCTGGCGGATCACATCACATGCTGCGATTATGCGTGCAGCTAACAGTGCATCTGTATCAACACGGGTCGCATACACCAGCGTTTTCACGTGTCCCCACAAAAAAATAATCAAGTGGACTGAGATCTGGAAAACGAGGTGGCCACACTAGAGTTGGACTACCTCTTCCTATCCAACGGCCAGGATACACTTCAACCAAATGATTTCGCACATCCCGGCAAAAATGGGGAGGAGCTCCATCGTGCTGAAACCACACGTTAAGCCTGATGTGAAGAGGAACTTCATCTAGCAATCTAGGTAGGACGTGCTCTAAAAATATCTTATAAATGACACCATTTGATCACTGGGGAAGAAGGTAGGTGCCAATTATATGGATCAGAAATTACACCTACTTCACCGAAAATCTCCGCTGGTGACCACTCTCGAACATGGCATGAGGGTTTTCATAATCACACGCAGAACCAGTCCATCCTATTAAATATTGCCTCATCACTCATCAGTGAATAACACTGAACAAAGAAGTGCGGTGGCCGTAGCAATTTACGATACGTGCAGCTGTTCGGCTGGGAGTTTAGAAGAACATGCTTCTTATTTATAAGGAAAAGGTAGAAGTATAGGGTAAAGGTTATTAATGTTATTCAAAGCAAATGCTTAAACTACTACCTTTTGCTTCCAAGCAACTGCTTCTACCTCTACCTTGTGCTCGCAAGCAAATCCTCCAGTTTTATTCATACAGCCCGAGGACATGTCTGATCAGGTCAGTTTAGTCCAGGCTACACTATGTTGATCCACTTTGGCCACATTTGGCCACCTTAGGCCACGTTTGTCCATTTTATACACTTGGGCCATTTGGGATAGTTTGGGTCACTTGGGTCACTTTGAGACACTCTGAGCCACTTTGACCACTTGGGTCACTTTGGCCACTTAGGTCACTTTGGACCCTTTTGGGGCACTTCGGGCCATTTGGGGCAAAATGGGGCCACTTCGGACCATTTGGACCCCTTTTGGCCACTTCGAACCAGTTTGGGCCACCATAGTCCTTAAACTGGTTGTTAGGCCAAGTTCCTTTAGGTTCGGTTAGGTTAGGTTAGGTTAGCTTAGCTTAGCCTAGGTTAGGTTAGGTTCGGTTCGGTTACGTTAGTTTCGGTTCGTTTCGGTTAGGTTATGTTACGTTACGTTACGATACGGTTACATTACATTAGGTTATGTCAGATTAGGTCAGGTCAGGTCAGGTCCGGTAAGGTTAGTTTAAGTTAGGTCAGATTAGGTTCGGTTAGTTTAGGTTCGGTTGGGTTCTATTCGTTTCGTTTAGGTTAGGTTATGTTATGTAATGTTTAGATTAGGATAAGTTATAATAGGTTACATTATGTTAGATTAGGTGAGTTTAGGTTACATTATGTTAGGTTAGTTTAGGTTACGTTAGGTTAGGTTATTTTAATATAGGTAATGTCAGATGAGGTCATGTCTGGTCAGGTCAGGTTAGTCCAGGATAGGATATGTAGGGCCACTTGACCTAATTTTTGTCACTTTGGCCACCTTTATCCACCTTAGGCCATTTTGTCCATTTTAGCCACTTGGGCTACTTGGGTAACTTTGGGGCCAGTTTGGACCATTTGGGTCACTTGTGACACTTTGCGCCACTTGGGACACTTGTGACACTTTGTGACACTTTGGGCCACTTGGACCACCATCGTCTTTAAACTAGTTATGCAAGGTTCGGTTAGTTTGGGTTAGGTTTGGTTAAGTGCATTAGGTTAGGTTAGGGTAGGTTGTCAGGTTAGTTCAGGTCAGATCAGGTCAGGTCAGGTCAGGTCAGGTTCGGTTCGATTCGGTTAGGTTAGGTGAGGTGAGGGTAGTTTAGGTTAGGTTCGCTTTAGGTTGTTTCGTTTCGCTTAGGTTATGTTAGGTTGGGTTTGGTTATGTAATGTTAGTTTAGGTTAGGTCAGTTTAGAATAGGTTAGGTTAGGTTAGTTTAGGTTACATTAGGTTAGTTTAGGTTACGTTAGGTTAATTTAGGTTAAGTTATTTTAGGATAGGTTTGTTTTGGTCAGGTTATGTCAGATGGGGTCATGTCTGGTCAGGTGAGGTTTGTCCAGGCTAGGCTATGTAAGGCCACTAGGGCCACTTGAGCCAATGTGTGCTAGTCTGGCCAATATTATCCACAAATTTCAGTGTGAACATATCACAATACACACACACAGAGGAAGAAAAAAAAGTGGTCTGCCGTGATGTTTGAATCATCATTGTTAGAATCTCAAATCCATCGCTTTAACCATTAAACCACACGTTAACTACACAGATTCTGCGTGCTTTCAGTTTGAGCTAAGGCTCTCATTGTACCGATTCTACTGTAACCGGTGCAGTGGCGTGCAATCATCTGCTAAGTTCGACATTTTAAGGAATTAGATAACCCAATATTTCATAAACGTTGTTGAAGAATTATTTGCATTCAGGATCCAGGATTTAATACAAAGATATGAAGTTATTCAAGTATAATTTTCTCTCCCTACTTTGTTCTCCTGTTGATTTATCTGTATCAATATTGATTACTTTGATTCCGTACAACTCGCCCATTTTTCCTTGTAGGCATTGATTCCCTATCTCAAATTACTTGTACAATAACCCTTTGTAAGCAGCGATATTCTTACGCACGCACAATGTGGAGTATCTTGGAATTTCTATTACAAAATGATTGCTTTCTGTAGTATTCCTTCAAACATTGCTAAATAAACTATTTAAACAGCAAAGAGAAAGACATTATTTTGAATGTTTTCAAACAGTTTAGTGAAAAATATCCTTAATTAGTCATTAAGGATGTGGTAAAGATAATTTACAGGTGAGTCAGCATAGAGCATATATTCGGTTCGTAATGAAGTTACAAGTAAAATATATCTATCGACATCATTGAAAAAGCGTAAACGTTTGATTAGGTAGACCCATATATAAATTTTTGTCATAAATAAATAAAAAATGTAAATTCCTAATATTGGTACCATCTTACCTTGTAGGTCTATTCAGTCCTATTTCCCGTAAAATACGATGTTGTCTAAGAACAATGTTTATATCGATGTCAGCTCATTGCACAATTCAGTCATATGGCGGGTAAAAATAGCACCGCGGTTCCCACAATAGAGAGAGTGGGTGGAGTAATACCTTATGCAAGTTTGTTTACAGAACAATTGGAACTTAGCTCGGAATAATTAATATATGTTGTGATGAACCATGTGATGCACCGAGAAGCCAACTGGACCACGACACCCCTTCGACACAGCAAATTATTTTACTGTTAAATTTTGCAGACGAAGTTCTGAAGATTCCATAATGAAACTTACACAAATAAAACATATCATACAATACAACAAAGAATAATTCTTCTTCTTAATAGAGAATCCTTTGGCCTTCTCGACGAGTTCTTTCCACATTTTTTCTATTGTGGACACATTTGTTCCAATTTTTTTATCTTCATCAATTTTATATAATTTACAACATCTTCCCATCTTTTCTTTTTGGGTTTTCCAATATATTTAGAGATTCTATCCATAATAATTCTGCCCGAAGGCAGGTCCTTCACTGCAATCATAGCATTTTCATGCTATGCTTGCAGTTTTACTAGGGAATTGTGTAGGTGTGGTAGCTTCCCGTTGCTTTCCACACCGGTGAAGGATGATGATAATGATAACGGTAAGGATGATAATGATAAGGTTGATGGCCATATGATTTCGGGGGCCGTTTGGGCCTTAAAGTTTTCCTGACATTTGTCTTACAGGTGAGGAAGAACCCCGATAGAAACCTCACCCAGAAAAACTGCCCCGACCGGGGATCGAACCCGGGCCCGCTGCGTGACAGGGCAGCACGCTACCTCGAGACCACAGCGGTGGACATTTAGAGATTAATGGGTTCCATTTGTAGATTTTTTTACCATCCTTTCTTCATCCATTCTATATATGTGTCCAGTCCAGCTTAATCTTTGTGCTTTAATTATATTTCTGCTTTTGATAATTCTACGTATTTTTTTCATTTGTTCGAATTCTCCATGATCCATTCTATTTCCTTATTGCTCCAAAGATTTTTCTTATTACTTTCCTTTTGCTTCTTTAAGTATCCAAGTTTCACTAGAATAGGTTACAGCTGGTCTTATAACTGTAAAGTATAGTTTATGTTACAAAGAATAATTAGTGTAGCAGTTTTTGTTATTTATTGTTAATAGCATATTACGATGCGAGGTTGGGAAGTGGTTTTTACAGAATTGAAGAAAAATGTTTAAAAACCGAACGATAGCGAGGTTTTTAATTTCCGAGATTCTGTAAAACACTTCACGAACGTGCGTTGTACATTATTTTTTGCGCGATGGTGTTTTCAAAATAATGAATAATAGTAAAACAATAACATCTTTGTTGGAAATATTTGCGTTCATTGAAAACAATTGGCAAACGTTAACAGTGTGGGCAATATTTATTAGTTGAAACAACAGGAGGCCGTGAGACCAATTAGTTATAAAATGGCGTCAAATACGTATTTATTGTTTTATATTGTTTCAAATAAAGTTAAGTTCATTTTAAATGCAGTGATTTTTTTCGTATAATGTATAATTATTAACACTACCTTTTCGATATTTTTTGTATATACATTGTAGGTCTACGTAGTATACATAGAGGGCAGTGGTTTTACTTCCCACACGCGAGTTTGTAATATGTAATATTACAGTATAGTTATTTTATTCCACCCATCCATAGTAATTCTGCCCGAGGGCAAGGTCTTTCACTGCAATCATAGCATTTTCATGCTATGCTTTGCAGCTTTACTAGGGAATTGTAGGTGTGGTAGCTTCCCGTTGCTTTCCACACCGGTGAAGGATGATAATGTTGATGATAATGATAATGATGATGGCCATATGATTTCGGGGAACGTTTAGGCCTTAAAGTTTTCCTGACATTTGTCTTACAGGTGAGGAAAAACCCCGATAAAAACCTCACCCACAAAAACTGCCCCGACCGGGGATAGTTATTTTATTATAGTATAGTTATTTAGGTTGGAAACCTCGAAATGTAGGAAGTTGAACTTTCAATAATGGTCGCCATTGCTGTAAGTACGACAAAACGCACTATCGCGCAAAAATATTATTTTACTTGATATATTTTTTAAACAATTGAAAGCACCGTACTGATATCACTAATGATAATTTAAATATATTCTTCTGGTTATTCACAAGGTCAAGAAAAACAATTGCACTAGGGGTCGGTTTCACCAACAGAGGTAACTGTATTACGCCAGTTTTCCCCGTGTATAATGCATAGCTTAAACTGGCGTTATACAGTTGCCTCTGTTGGTAAAACCGACCCTATATGTGCGTACTAGTGAAGTTAAACTTTCAACCGTCTATTGAATGCCGGAAAAGGGTAAATATGAGGTGAGAGTATCGGATAACACTTATAGAGTACTTATAGAGTACTAGTAAAAAAAAAAAAAAAAAGAACCAATTATGGAAGGGCCAATTTTTGGGTATACTATTTCCCTTAGAATAACCCATTTACTTATGTGTTCAACATGACTGGGTCCCTCCTACGAGAGGAACTTTATATCGTGCATCCCGTATCTCTGAAGATTTTCGGGCTCGTAAAAGAATAGGTAAAGGTAAAGTGATCCCACAACAGGCCTCAGGAGGCCCTTGGGGTAGTAGGAGATTAAGGCTCCCACTTTTTCTAGACAATCGGCACTTGATGTCAGCCGGGTTGTCAGCCCTGCGTGACGGCCGCCTTTACCCCAGAACAAACGTCTGGTACTCATTTCCGTTAGAGGCTGAGTCGACCCCAGGGCCATATTGCCGCCAGAGGGTTTGGGTCAGTTTAAAAATCCTGACCCCAACGGGACTTGAACCCTCGACCCTCCGGCTTGTAGCTCAGTGCCTTAACCACTACGCTACGGCGTGCCCCCTCGTAAAAGAATCTCAAGCCTAAATTAGAGCTTCTGAACAAAACTTTCGGACTTTCCCATAAAACTATCATCTAAGTTGCCTACTAGGTGTATCTTTGAGGCGATAAGGTAACCAGTTGTGACCCGCTGGCATATGTAGGGAAATAATCTTAACTAAATCTGCTTGGTTAAATCATCATCATCATCTGCCTTTCAACTATTAGGCCCAGTGGCCCTTACGGTCTCCCGCCATCTCCGAAAAGGTCGACCCACAGATCTCCTGCCTCGAGGAATGTAGTGAAGAATTTGTTTTGGTATTCTGTGACGATCCATGCGCTGAATATGGGCTAGCCAATTGTTTCTATAGTCTTGGAGGTATTCAGATATAGGTACGATGTTTAACTCTCTGGCTATTGTTGAATTTCTTTGGTGGTCTAGAAGGCTATAACCTGCAGTTCGTCGCAGGAATTTTATCTCCGTGGCTGTAATATAACGGTCATCCTGAGTTTTCATGGTCCAAGCTTCACTGCCATAACAGATTATGGGTCTAGCGAGAACTTTATAGATTTTAATTCTTGTGTGTCTCTGCACTTTTGATGGTTTAAAAACTTGGTTGATAATTCTGAAAGCTGTATTATAGTTGAGAACTTTATAAATTTTCATTCTTGTGTGTCTCTGCACTTTTGATGGTTTAAAAACTTGGTTGATAATTCTTAAAGCTTTATTATAGTTTTGCTTGGTTAAATATCTCTCGTAATGGGACATTCTTGCTCACGTGGGAATGTGGACAGACATATAGAAATATAACTCCGGTATAGATGTCTCTCTTTACGAGATTTGTAGTCTGATTTATAAACAAATATAGTGAAAAGCTTATTTCCATATCTTGAGTTTGTTCAAAACAGGGCAATCTCCACCTTTCGTTCACTCAGCTTGATCCACTTTCTAACGAGTTTCGAAGGAATTAAACTATTAAAATTATTCTCATGAAAATATTTTTTAAACAGTTCACAGATCTTCGCAGATCCTATATAGTAGATACCGAAAATGATCATGACAAAATAGATAAATAGACTATATATCCTATAACGCTGTAGCGGTCGCAATTTTTGTTTCATCAAAATCAAATTTCGTATAGCCATAACAATTAATTTAAAAAGAAAAGTCTAGTTCGTTAACAATCAAAATCTGACTATAAGCTGTAGGAATTCACCTGAAACGAAAATTTAAAAGTCGTTATAGCAGTCGTAATTTTCTATGTTTCACAATGAAATTCAGAATATGCTTAATAAACCGAATAAGGTGTACTTAAATAAATAATAGTTTTAAAAAACTAAAACAACACGCTTTATTAGAAAACCGAACTCAAAAATGAAAAATATTTTTAATTTCCAACACGCTTGGGATAAATTTAAAGTGGTCAACAAAAAAATCATCAACACATATAGAATAAAACTAGAGTTATCAACAAAAAGAAAATAATTTTAGCATCAAAAGTGTGGGGTGCTCTATATCAATTAATATATTTGATAATAAACAGATATTGGTAAAAGTAAGCTCTCTAAGAAGAAAATGTAAACATCATAAAAAGCACCCCACGCTTTTGATGGTAAAATTATTTTCTTTTTGTTGATAACTCTAGTTTTATTCTATATGTGTTGGAGATGATTTATTTGTTGGCCACTTTAATTTTATCCCAAGCGTATTGCAAATTAAAATTATTTTTGATTTTTTAGTATTCTAATAAATCCTGTTCTTTTAGTTTTTTAAAACTATTATTTATTTTTTATTTTTTAGTTTTAATATTTTACAGAATAATATAAAAATGTAAATATATTTAAATTTATATAATGGAAATGGACAGCTAATGACAAATGAGGGAAATTTTGAGGAATTGGCTGAATTCAAATACCTAGGAACAATAATCACAAATAGGAATGAGATGCGCAAAGAAATTAAACATAGGCTCAATTCTGGAAATGCATGCTATTATGCATTGCAGAGACTTTTGATGTCCCAACTCCTTTCAAAAAACGTTAAGCTGAAAATATATAAAACTATTATTCTGCCAGTTATATTATATGGGTGCGAAACATTGGACTCTTACTTTAAGGGAGGAAAGGAGATTACTAGTATTTGAGAAAAAAGGGTCTTAGGAAAAATTTTTGGACCAAAGAGAGATGAACAGACAGGTGAATGGAGAAGACTACAGAACAATGAACTACATGGTCTTTATAGGAAGCCAGATATAATAAGAACAGTTACCCGTCCCGTAGGATGCGATGGGCAGGACATGTTGCGCGTATTGGGGAATGAAAGACGTGCATGGAATTCCCGGAGCTGTAGGAAAGCCAGAAGGAAAAACGCCGAGTTGGTAGGACAAGAATGAGGATGGGAGGGGGGGAGAACAACATTTAAATATGATTTGAGGGAAGTAGATTATACAGGGAATGATTGGAAAGCATTAGCTCAGGATAGGGCATTTATGGAGAGCTTATGTCAGTGCGGCCATGAAACCTAGCCGGTTCGATAGTGCAAGGAATACTAAGTAAGTAAGTAAGTAAATCCATATATTTAAACGATCGATCACTATTGTAGTATGAGCTAAAAGTAATACTCTTCTATAAAAAACCCTCCCAGCCGGATTTGAACCAGCAACGTATGGATTACTGAAATTATATACCACTAGAAGTTCACTGCTCTACCAACTGAGCTCTTACAACGGTTGACTAAAAAGTCGACGAGTCCGCAACCTATTATACCAGTTTTCATTTTTTTTTCGGATAATTCTGGCCAGGATTTTAGAAACAAAATATGAAATTATTGTATTGTCACGGGTCCTCTACACGTATACAAAGTTTCAAGTCGATCCAATGTTTCTAAGTGGGTGAAAATCGCGTTGAAAGATTCCGTTACATTGATACAAAAACACGTTTTTTGATTTTCTGATGATTATGGCCAGGATTTTAGAAAATAAATATGAAATTATTGTATTGTCACGGGTCCTCTACTAGTATAGCCTAGAACCTTTCAAGTCGATCCGATGATTTTAAGTGGGTGAAAATCGCGTTGAAAGATTCCGTTACATAGATAGATAGATACATAGATAGATAGATAGATAGATAGATAGATAGATAGATAGATAGATAGATAGATAGATAGATAGATAGATAGATAGATAGATAGATAGATAGATAGATAGATAGATAGATAGATAGATAGATAGATAGATAGATACAGGTCAAACTAATATAAAGCGTGTAAAAATAGTACTACATGTTTATAATCCAAAGATTATAGACGCGATATGATCTTACAAATTATGTTAGAGCAACTATGAATTTATTGTATTTAAAAAAATATACTTCTCGATTAAATTAAATCGAAGTCAAGACGAAAGAGGTTCACTGAGAAGCCACATGCGGCAGCAGTAGTGTGGCAACTCCGACTTGAAATGCACTCTTACGCCAACAGATGGCAGAAGCAGGATAATTCTAATTACGTGCGTAAAAATATAGACAAGCGGGAAGATTTAATTCATCTCCACTTTTCCGTAAAAAAAAGAGTTTCCTATACTTAAATAAGCAGTGTAGAGCTCCCGCTTTAATATTTTATCCTTAGTAACAACGTAAACATTAAATCGCATCATAGAACATCTATTTTTTTTTCGTTTTTCTCTGTCTCTCTTGGCCTTTATTCGAATTTATTATCTCCTTTTGTGGATCCTTTTATGCCCCCCCCCAGCCGAGACTTACACGGTCTGTCAGAAAAGGATTCTTCCTATGGAATACAAACATACTTTACTGACCATACTAAAATAACGAGAACCTTTCTGGATAGGTGATCAGCTAATTGGAATCCAATAACACTGAAATGCAAATTTTAACTTTTGTCTGTTTTTTATTCTAATATGCTATTATCCCTAATTTACTGTGCTGAATCAATATATGAACTTGGTTTGTCTCCATCATGTACCAATTTTTCACAATATGAGAAAGAGTGAATATAGTTTTTATGCTCGATTCTATCGAATTTATGTTATATTATTAAATATCTTTTCTTCTTCCTTCCAAGTATTAGGCCAAGGCCTATTACGATCCTATAGAACATTTTCCCTCCAGCGTTTCATAGGACTGCCCAGAGATCTTCGTCCTCTTTAAATATTATTATTAAATATTTATTATATGTATTATTTCTTATAAATATATATATATATATATATATATATATATATATTATATAATATTTATTATTAAATATCAGTTAATAAATCCACAACATTTAACACTAAAATCTTCAGATTTAACTGATATTTCACCTCTGTCCTAAAAAATCACATAGCCCTATATTTGATTATTAGTCATTTTTTATATGCTGCTTTGAAACAAACGCTTTTTAGAGTTATTGAATGAACAAATCAATAATTTAGTATAAAGCATAAAGGGGTTAACAATTAAAGAATTTGGTACATCTCTTTTCAGCGACCGGCGATATTAAGCTAACATATTCAGATTTCAGTTTCCCTGGTAACAACGTCTTTCCATCTCCTTTACGTTCTGAGGAAATCCGTCACCCTGTTCCTCGCTGACACAGCCGATATTTTCTGTGAAAAATTCCACATGAGAATGTTGGAAATATACTTTAACACTCATATTGCAGCCCAGCTTTCGGAATTTCTCAAGCATATCTTCTACAAACGTCCACCGCTGTGGTCTCGAGGTAGAGTGCTGCCTTGTCACGCAGCGGGCCCGGGTTCGATGCCCGGTCGGGGCAGTTTTTCCGGGTGAGGTTTTTCTCACCTGTAAGACAAATGTCAGGAAAACTTTAAGGCCCAAACGGTCCCCGAAATCATGTAGCCATCATCATCCTTATCATTATCATCATCATCATCCTTCACCGGTGTGGAAAGCAACGGGAAGCTACCACACCTACAATTCCCTAGTAAAGCTGCAAGCATAGCATGAAAATGCTATGATTGCAGTGAAGGACCTGCCCTCGGGCAGAATTACTATGAATGAATGAATCTTCTACAATATTTTTTTTTTGTAATTCGGATCCTTGTAATTTCGTAATTTTTTATGACACTCTTAAAACCAAGCCATGCCTGTTTTTCAGTATGTCATCGTTTCTTCAAATTAGGTATCAGAAATCAACTTACTAATTTGTGGTTCAATAAATATCCCCTCTTTAACTTTAGCATCAGGTATTCCAGGAAACCTCCTGCAGATTTTTTTTAT